>OW818030.2:128842348-129468477 GCA_942486065.2 Calliphora vomitoria
CTCCCAACACATCCGGTAGGAAAGCAGCCCGGTTAGCCCAGTGCTTGGACTATTTGGTACGAAAAGTTGAAGCCAATGCAGATTCAAAAACATACAAGGCTCAAAAAGTTCTCTACAGGAACTCTGCTAAAAATTTAGACGCCAAAATCAGAGCACGGAAATTGAAGTAAAATTTTATAAACAAAAATATTCCTGCTGCATAATGGATGACGAAACGTATGTTCTGACAGACTTTTCGCAGCTTCCGGTTAAAAATTTTAATGCTGCTGATGCTCGAGGGAATGTTGAAGAAAAGTTTAGGTCCCAAAAGCAGACAAAATTTCCCAAAAAGTTCTTGGTATGGCAAGCAATATGCAGTTGTGGCAAAAAAGCCAAACATTTGTTACAAAGGGCTCTATAAATACCGAAGTTTACATCAAGGAATGTTTACAAAAAAGGATGCTTCCATTCATAAGACTTCTTAATGTGTCCACTTATTTTTGGCCTGATTTGGCATCCTGTCACTATGGTAAAGGTAAGGTCAGATTACGCAAATTATTTGACACAAAATGTTTCATGTGTTTGATCAAAATTACATCAAATAATCCATGGCTTGATTTTGTGGTCACACTGTACACATTTATTTGCCATATTAATACTATCAAACACACGAAGGGGAAAATATATTTGTCTTGTGGTCACATTTATGGTAATAATTTTTCTAAATAATTATTAAATAAAGCTGTAAAAAAACTTTAATTTCATTCATCAATAAAAAATACATATCTTGAAAGTAAAATACTACTAGATTTTGCTTTAAATTTGAAAGAATTGTGAAATTTCAGTACTTTTATTTTAACGTCAAATATTTTATGTTCCTAGTTTGAACAGAAAATATTTTTGCACGGCAAACAAGAAAACAGCTGAATTTGGTCAAACAAATTTATTTGCCTATAAGAAAACTTTCTTGTAATGTGACCAATGTGTGACCACTAAACAGCAAATATTTTCCTCAATTTTTTATTTGATCTTGCAATTCATTTGCAAGATCAAACAGCGTCAAATAACAGCTGTTGCATCATGTGTTATCGCAAAAGTAGTGTTGCTATATCTTAAAATAAAAATTGCAAAATAATGAAAACAAATCGCGAAAAGAACTCAAGCTTGAACAATTTAATAATATAATATTAAAAGTTTATTTATTAAATTATATTACTATCAACGTATGAAAATTTGTAGGTATAATTGTACTTAAAATCTACAAAATATCCCTAATATAATTAACAATTTTGGAATTCTATTGTATTTTTTTTGGCTTTGTTTGGATTTTGAACTAAAAATCGCATTATTCAAACAAAACGAATGTTACTATGATGAACTTTACAATAATCAAATAAGTTAACTGTTAAAAAGAAAAAGTATATTTTTAAAATGTTGACACCAAAGTACATACAAGTAGTCCAACTCTTTGACAGCAGTACCTAACTATATATTGGACGCAAAACGAAATGAAAATGTGCTAGAAATGTAAAATAAAATTATAAAGCTCTGTGTGTTAAAGAATTAAACTATATTTAATCGACAATTTTTTCTTAAAATATCGAGACACTTGATGTGTACATTTTTCACAAGGGTGTTGAATTCACACGGTACTCATTTATGTGAGAGAGTAATATTGAAAAATAGAGTCGGACTACTTGTTATACTTTGGTTGAAACTATACTTATATGTAGAAGGAAAAATGAAATTCATAATTGAAATTATTTTTTTTTTTAATAAAAATTATTAATCGAACAGGACTTTCACCAAACTTTTTTCATTCTGAATGTTCACAAATATTATATTAGCATTAAAAAAAATTAAGCAGATCATACTGTTTAAGAATTAATTTTTAATTGCAATCCAATCATAATATTTATGTATGTCTAAACTATTTTCTTTGATTTTAAATTCAATAAATATTCCATTCATTTGAGCAATTTTAAATTTTGTAAATAGAAAAACTCCATGTATAAAAACAATCAAACATCAGACTATGTTATACGTATACAAATATAATCGCATACAAATGAAAAAATCGCAACATAGACTTCATGTCTTCAATTAGTTTTTCTCCCAGTATGTCATTCTAGGCTGAATGACTTTTATGTGAAGAAGAAGACTTCATTTATTGATGCCATTTTTTTAGTGAAAATAATTTAAATGAGAATTTTACAAGAAATATTGATATGTATTATAGTTAAAGAATAAAAATAGTGCAATTTTGTTTTTAATTTAGTACCAAAAATGTTTAAATATTCTCCTATTTAATCCGCTGTGTTGAGCAAATAATTTTCTTTGTTTTCTCTATTTGTTCAAACAATTATTGCCGTGTGACCACACGGCAAATATATTTACTGATTCTTTTTCGCAGCAGTTTCGTCAAACAAAAAGTGAAAAATTAAATTCACTATATGATAACAAAATTCAATAAAGCTTTAATAAAATAATTGTTTTACAATTAGAAATAAGTGCGTTAACCTTAAATAGATTTGTAAGATCAAATTATATATTTTTTATGTATTTATATAGCTAGTGGTCACACTATGTTCACATTAAGAAAATATTTTGTTTGCCGACAAATAAATTTGTTTGACTAAAATCATCTGTTTTGTTGTTTGCTCTAAGTTTTATTTGTGGTCAGATTCAGACAATGAAATATTTGACGATAATCGTCAAATATTAGCTGTGTCTGACCGTACCTTAAGAAAGGTCTTGAAAGGTAAAAGCACAATAATATGGTATTTGTACCAAGAGAGGCAAATTCACCAAACTGCCTGGAGCTAAGGCGATTGGAGAGATATTGGGCTCTTGTTAAAAAAGAATTAAAGAGCACAAAAAAGGTGTCCAAAAGTGTGGTAGATTTTAAACGGAGATGGACAATCTGTTCGAACAAAGTGACAGAAATCACCATAAAAACCATAATGGAAGGGTTTCCGAAAAAGGTTCAAAATTGCATCACTAGAGATTAGAAATATAAAAATATTTTTTGTTTTTTTTTGTAAATTGTAATAATAATTTCAATCAAATAAAAACAAAATCAAAACTGTAAGTTTAGTGGTTTCATTTTTATTAAAATTTATGTATGTTAAGAATTTTTCGATCTCAGTCCTTATATGAAGTTAAAATTGTCTAATACAGCAAAGGTTAGACTTCTACACTAAAAATTATTAAAAGTAGATGATATTTCTTTTCAATAATGTCCCTTGTCCCATGACCTCAGGCTAGAACTGGAACTAGAATTTGTGGTATAAGTTCTTGTAAATAGTAACAGATTTTTATTAAACATTCTTCTATATAAATTTTCCCATTTGCTGTACCAATTTGATTTTCATGCACAGTAACAAATTACAATTAAGTTTGTTCTATAAAAAACAAATAAAATATCATTTATAGAATATATGTATTTGTAACTAATTTGAATAATTTTGTTTATTGAACCATAACATCCACTCCACTCCCCCTTCCCACAGCCCTCATTTAATGTTGACATATTTGTAAATGAATTTGGCAAAATATAAGCCGAAGAATAATAAACAGCCAGACAGAAATCAAAGTCTAAATAAGGGATCATCATCAGACTCGTTTAATATTGAGTGTTTTGTGGTTTGTTTATGCGTCATTATTTAAACATAAGTAAATTCATACATTCATTCATTCAGACATTCATATAATCATCATTTATATGAACTCCTATACAATATTTGTCATGTTGTTTATTCTGGCAATTTTTTTTTATTATTTTATTTTTTTGCTTAATAATTGTGTGTTGAATTGTTAGCACAATGGCCACGTTTTTTATATTTTCCTGTGTGTTTGGTTTGGTATTTTTTTTTAGCTAGTTTTAGCAGTCAGACATTTGTATGCCTTTTGGCACTTTGCAAAGTCCTTTTGTATGTTAAGCGTATGTATAGGTTTTGTTGATTCATTGTTCACGACCCCCTGTTATGTTTGTATGCGTATCGTTTTTTAGTTGGGGTTTTTTTCAATAGCACAAACAGGACAGTTCTCCCACTGTGCTGCAAAAGGCGTTAAGTTGGCAATAATTTTGTTTTGTTTGCTTCAATTTACTACAAAACACACAGCATACGGCACACATCGAGTTAGAGAGAAAGGCATCATTAATGGACTGGTAAGGACTTGTTTACATACACTCAATTTAATTCCGAAGTATATAATCGTATTGCTATTGTTATGTTTTGCTATTTAGAGTCATACTAGCACTTGTATTGATTGTACTTCAAATCAAAATATTTAGTCAATTCACAAGGTCTCTTATCATGTCATATTGTCATAATGTCCTAATATTTCACAATGGTTTTAATTGCTTTTCAAACAAAAAATGTCCTAAAATTTACATATAAGATCTCTTATCAGTCATATTGTCATAATGTCCTAATATATCACGACTCGGCGGCTCGGCTTAACCGACTCTTAGGCATTCGACGTTGGTCTCTGCTGATTCGTTAATATATGTTTAATAATATTAATAATATTAATCTTTGGAAAAATTTAATTTTAAAGTATGTTAACAGACAAGCGGACATGGCTTTATTGATCCAGAAAATATACTTTATGGAGTCGCAAATGAAATATACAAGGTGGCGCAAAAGTAAACTTCCGATGTTTTTTGGCTGTAATTAAAAAAAAAATGAAAAACTTTGATTCTTCTTGTGGATTATTTTTATTTGGTCTTTTGATTTTTTTACATCAAGTCGAGAATATGATGGCATTTTCCATCACTTTGGCCAAAACTTCCGGCGATAGGTCCTCACATTCTTGAGTCTGAGGCTTGTTGACATAAACCCGCGACTTCAAAAAGCCCCACAAAAAGAAGTCTGGAGCCGTCAAATCAGGCGATCTTGCTGGCCAGTGCAAATCGTCAAAACGGGATATTAGGCGCCCGGGAAATGCATCCTTCAGCATATCGGTTGTGGAACGTGCAGTGTGTGCCGTTGCACCGTCCTGTTGAAACCACATGTTTTCCAATCCCAATTCATCAAGTTGCGGCAAAAAGAACTCGTTGATCATTGCTCTGTAGCGCTCACCATTCACAGTAACCGTTTGGCCCGCGACGTCTTCGAAGAAAAAAGGCGCGATGACTCCTCCAGCGAGAACAGCATACCATACAGTGACTTTGAGCGGGTGTAATGGCTCTTCGTGGGTGCCCCAGAAGCGTAAATTTTGCGTATTTACGTACCCGCTAAGATGGAAATGGGCCTCATCACTCATGATTATTTTTGATGAAAAATCATCTTCCTCTTGGTGGTGATTAAGGATGGCTTGAGCGTATGTTAGACGCGATTGGCGGTCAGCAACTAACAGCTGATGCACCGTCTGGACTTTGTACGGAAACATCTTCGAATCTTGTACCAAAATTCGCTGTAAAGACCGTCGACTGATACCCATTTGCGTGGCACGTCGTCTGGTCAATGTCGACGGCGCTTCCATGACATCCTCGGCTACAGCAGCAATATTCTCTGCAGAACGGCTACTCCGGGGTCTGCCACGCCTGGCAGCATCTCGTGTTGTGCCAGTCTCTTCGAGGCGAGCGGCTATACGTCGCAGTGTTTCACCAGTAGTCGTTGGAAGGCCAGGAAATCTGCGACGAAATTCACGTTGTGCCAAAGTCACCGACCGATTATTGTCAGCAATATTTTGCGTTCTGGAGCAGTGTAGCGTAACATTGTTTATTAACGTGTATTTCGCATGTGTTTACTACACAAATGTCAAAACAGAACTGACATTAGGGGCCAATCGCAAAATTTATAGCATTTTCTGATAGGAGAATTACTTTTGCGCCACCTTGTATATATAATCTTATCACTCATGATGAAGACTATAAAGAATAACTTCAAAAGCTTTTATTTCAAAAAACAAAGTGCTTCGATTCTACTCGTATTTCAAGCTTTATATTACGTTAATCTATTTTTAATGCTACACTAAGGAGTTTAAACGAAATTGTATTTATTTTTGTTGATTTTTTTCAGTGATTTTTTAAGGCTTATTTAATATAGAGAAAAAATCTCTTTTTCATTTTCTTGAAAACATTAATGAAATTTTTAATAAACAAATTAAGGCAATATTTAATTATTCATTAAGTAATTAATAATAATGTACAATAAAAAGAGAAGAGAAGAGAGAAAAAAAAAAGAATATAAAATAACTCAACACAATCAACTTTTAACTTGTTTTAAGCACAGCAACAAACACATGCGACACACACATATTTAAACTCACACACCCATAGACTTGTAGTCATGAATTTTCCAACGGTTTCATTAAAACGGAAATTAAATTTAACATCCTCTGAAATTTAAACAGTGGAGGGACATTTCTCATACCCAAACTCACTTATTAACAAATACATAAAAGTGTGCATATGTATTTTAAAATGTATATGGATTCGTTGATTAAACAGGCTTTTGGCCCAAAGGCTTTGATTTTTTAACTGACGAACTGTGTATGTGCGTTCAAATTAAAAAAAAAAAAAACTTTTTGACGAAATTAATACAAAAATCTTTTTCAAAAAGTTTTATTTTTTTTTTTTTTAAAAGTTAGCGTGTGAAAATTTGTAATTTTATTAATTAATTACCAAGTGAAAGAAAAAAGCTGAAACTTTGTCTGAAATTTAAACAACAGAACAAAATTTTCCTCATTCATTTGTCTTTTATTTTCTATCCTCCAGACCAATTAGTCCTGACACAACAACTGCAGCAAACACTTGTAAAATCACAAGATTCTTTATTTATTTCTTTTTTTTTCTCTCCCTCCCTCCCTCTGTTGTTTTATTTTATTTCTTAATTTGTATAAATTCTCTCATCTTTATTTATTTACTTGTATGCCTATTTTAAGTGTGTATGTGTTAAGCAGTGTTGCCAGGAGCTGGCAAAAAAAGAAGCTATATTGACTTCAAAAAAAGGCCAGAAAAAGCCAAACTGCTTTAAAAAAATGCCAAAAGAAAAAGCTAAAATATTATAAATTAAATTAATTTAGTTTTATATTTATTTTTAAATAAAAAATTAGAAAATATGTTCATAAAATTCATAAAAATAAATAAAATATAAAGGTACACTTCAGCAGCAAATAAAAAATAACATTAATCATTAATAATAAATAATAAATATACATAAGCGATCAAAAACCCCTAAAGGAATGGACCTAAGCTTTCTCTTGAGCAAAAATTAAAAAAGGGCCCATTTTGAAAAAAAAATATCAACAAAAAAGTTTTTTTCCGAAAGATTGAAAAAATAGCTATGTAAACTATTTGGGACACATTTTGCTAAGAACAATAGGTAATAAGTTACATGGAGGAGAAAAAACACCTGCTTGGCCAAAATGTCAAATTCTGATCCCCTCCAACTCAGAAAGTTTTCGACCGATCTTGTTGAATAATTGTGTCTGAATAACTATCTAATAGAACTAACTATCGGAAGACATCGATTTCAAAAGATGACATTAAATTAAAAAAATTTAGTTTTTTTTTTAATAAAAGCATTTACTATTTTTCACATACATAATATATTTTTTTGGTTTTACGAGTACTATTTTAAGTATATTATTAACGGATAAAAAATCGACTTAGCGAAGAGTTTTCATATGAAAATCTTTGTCGCAATTGCTCAATTAGTTTAATTTGCCGTATTATTTTTTTCAGAATCGTCACTAATTAAACCGTTCGTTATTTTATCTCTCATTCTTCAAACTTACATGAAAAATGTGGCGAAAACATTAAACAATTTTCAATTGGGGACGATAATGTATCAAATTCTTTGTATTGTATTACAATTTGAAAACACAAACTATGGACAAGAAATTTTAAATCAGAAAACAGCTTTGCTGGATCCGATGCATTGCTTACTGGTTTAAAAAAAAATAATACACCAAATTATAATCAGTATATTAATCACTTAAATGTTTGGCTTTGTAGCATTGGTGGTTTTAACTCGAAGCATAGATCCACAATACGTTTAACGACTACTTCAAATGACAGCCATCGAGTATCACAAACCTTCAAGAGTTTGTGGGGCTCTTGTCCATTATATAACGATGAATATAATGTGTAGTAACAATTTTGTCTTGAAAGTGAATTTGCTAGATAATTATAGCTTTCAGATATAAGTAAAATACTCTATTTAATTTTGAAACACTTGGTATTGGCAATTGTTATTTGTTCTTTTAATACTGCACAATTCTTGAGTATGTTGAAAAGCTAAATAAAAATCAGTAATGAATTAAATGAAAATGTCTCACAAATATAAATTTAGCCTTTTTATTTTCTCCTTATCCTCGAAATTTTTTCTAGCCTTTTTTTATTTAAAAAAGGCTATTTTCAATTTAAAAAAAGGCTAGAAAAAAGCCACGAAGCTAAAACCGAAATTTCGAGGCTAAAGAGTAAATAAAAAGGCTAAATTTAGCCTCAAAAAGGCTAAACTGGCAACACTGGTGTTAAGATACAGTGGAGCTAGAATTGGAATTTTAATCAGATAAAATAATAAAATTAAAGAAGAAAAAAAAAATGGAATTCTGCCTTCAAATTGTTTCAAATGTGAAAAGGAATCAAAGGTTATATATTTAAAGAGAATCAAGGTTTATGAGTCTTCTGAAAAGTAGATATTAAGGTTGTCATTCGAATAAAAATTATTCGAATAATCGAAGAAAAAAATATTTTTTTATTCGAATGAATAGTATTTCCGATTTAGAATTCGATCAATAATTGTCGATTCAACGAATCCCGAATAAATTTATTTTCAAATTAAAAAAGAAAATTGTTTATACAAAACAAACATTTGGAGAAAAATATCCTAAAGAAACTAGTTCGACTATTGAACTTGTTTCTAGTTGCTTACATTGGAAATTTTATTAATAACAACTTCCTACATTCATTTTCCAATCGACATTTGGATTCACACACCAAGATCAGCTCAACCTTATGAAACTACACTTAAAAACGAAAATCATGCGACAAAGCGTCATATGCGGGAAGTTTTGCTTTACTTTTTCCAATTTCAAAAAAGTGCAGCTAAGGCACACGGATTGCTCACCATAAGAGATGGTTTGTGCGGTTCTAAAGTGGTGATTTTGACACGGAAGACAAATATCGCCCAGGCCAGCCAAAAAAGTTTGAAGACCAAGAATTGGAGGCATTACTCCGTGAAGATTATTGTCAAACTCAACAAGAACTTGCAAAATCATTGAAAGCTACTCAATCAGCAATTTCAATATTCATCCAAAAGCACACAGAGAAAACAGATTCGTGATAGCAACCGAAATTGTTGCCAATCGAATGATTCGGTTGTACACATCGAATTTTTCGGTTCTCTCAACAGAAAGTCAGTTGATAAAAAAGAATTTCAGTTGAAGCAACCAAACTTTTGTTACTCTTTCTAAAAGTTTGTAGCCACAATTGTAAAATTCGATCAACAAGGTAGAATCATTCGATTGCTATCACGAATCTATTTTCTCTGTGCAGGGAAATTGGGTACCATACGAATTGAAGCGTAAAGACTTTGAAACACGATTGTCCGAAATGATGTTTGAACGCTATAAAAGAAAATCATTTTGCACCGAATCATTTCCTGCGATGATAAATGAATCCATTACGATAATCCGAAGCGTAAGAGATTATATGTGAAGCTCGGCCAAACAAACGAATCGACACCAAAGCCAAATATTCATGGTTAATGCTCTGTATTTGGTGGGATCAAAAGGGTACTATCTATTATGAGCTGCTGAAATCTGACCAGACCATCACAGGGAACCTGTACCGAACTCAACTGATTCGTTTGAAGCGGGCATTTACCGAAAACGTGCAGAATATGCGGGCAGACATGAAACCGTATTATTCCATCATGACAACACTCGGCAACATGTTGCAATACCTGTTAAAAACTATTTAGAATGAAGTGGTTAGGAAGTTTTGCCTCACCAGTCCAGACCTTTGTTTCGATCGAAGCAGAACGCGCTATCTGGAATACGCTTCACTTTGGAACATAGTATCCGATATTAGCTTGATTCATTATTGGCCTCAAAAGATGAGCAGTTCTTTTGACTCGGAATCCATATGTTGCCAGAAAGATGGGAAAAGGCCATAGCTAACAATGGTCAATACCACTGTGCGTCAAAAGTGTTGACAGCTTCAACAAAAAAAAAAATTAGATTTTATCAAAGACTCCTAAAAGTATACTACTAAATAAAAGAGCCTGAGATCATAGAGTAAATATACATAGAGCGGAAACTCTCCTGTCTAATACCTAACTCAGTTTTCCAAAACCTTTAAAAATTTTACATTTAATTGCTGACAAAGAGAAGTTACAAACGAAATAACAATCTTATATATACCCTTCTCACGAAGGTGACGAGTATAACAACAACAACGCCAAACGAAACGAAACACCAAAAAACAAAAACAAAATACGCAAAGCAATGAAGACAACACACATCCAAACACATGTACGTTTTGTTGCTTTTTTGTCAAAGCATGCAATAAATGTCTTTTTTAGATGAAATTTTCAGTGGTTGTCTCGGATTTTTGCTCATATCTCCGTTATTTATGGACGGATTTTGCTGATTTTAAACAGGAAACTTCTCGAAAGCATGTCTGTCAGAACTATTGAAGATTTGGATCCCGAAGATATCTGAGGTCTTCAGAAAATTGATTTCAACAGACGGACAGACAGACGAATATGGCTTAAGGATCCAGAATATATATACAAAAATTTTAAAATGAAAGCCACCAAAAATTTCTTTGAAAATTTACTAATTTTCATACAAACATTTTAAAATTGTTTTGCGGACGTGTTTTTGAATCAGGCCCTAAGTAATTTTGCTCAATTTCACTCAGTACAATTGAATTCATAACTTAAACATGAAAATGTTGGACGACTGTGACTCACTGTGAGTAAAGCCTAAAGCTAATTGTTGTTGCTAATGAAATTGCTGAAGCTTTTTCAACTTGTTCTAACTTTTTTTTTTTGTTTTGAGTATTTAGCTGAGTTGTTGTTAGTGATGATGGTGATGTGTTGCTGCCACGTCGTTCTTACCTCTCTGTATGCCTGACAATGTGCCTGGATGTGCACATAAGAAAATCTAATTACGACCAAAGGATGAGTGCTTAATTATACGCAAACAATTTTGTTTTTACTCTGAGACTCTCGAGCAATGAAAATTTATGTGTTTTTTTTTTTATTTTTATTTCGAATTTGTACTTTCCATTGCAATCTACCACTTGCAACAAACATTCAGCATAGACAAGCAGACACACAAATGTTTCAAAGACTTTTTCCATGTACACAAATCTAAGTTTTTTTCCAAATGCAATTATCTACAATTAGGGGTAAAATAAGAGCAGACAAAAGTAGTCATTTAGCTTGTAATACATATGAGAACTATGACTATTTGTAGGATCATAAATGCTACTTCAAGAATTTAAAAGTTACTAGACAAACATATTTTTTCTGGAAACGAATTAAGTTTTCTTTTTTAATACAATTTGTTAACAATTTCAATTTATGGAGAAAATTAGCAACAACAACACAATTTTTTTTGTGCAAGTCAGTTTCAGCACAAATTTTAAGTGAAAGTACTTGCTCACAAGTACTTACTCACTTGCGCAAACCTTAAACTTCAGCAAAAAGTTTGTGTCATTGGTTGAAATTCTACTTAAAGTTTGCGCAAATTTATGTGGATTTTCTAAATTTTGAAGCATTATTTAACTGACTTGCACAAGCTTGAATTTGCACAAGTTACTTATGTCGCCCGTAAACAACCCCCCACATGAAACCAATGATGTCCTTAGTAAGCGAGACCACAGACTTCTTAAACCCTGTTAGTACCTCCATGAATTCTTGTTAACTTGTTAAATCAATTTAAAAAAACAAAATTTCTATTACGGCTCTTTTTCTTTGCAATATTTTCTAGTTGAATTTTGAGTATGATTAAATATCCTCCAGCCAACAAGAACAACAACGACGACAAAATGCCATTATAAAATGCAAAAACCAACAGTTATTACTCATACCACCTTCCAAATTCACCAACCCCACCCTCCCCTCCTCTACATTCCATCCACCATCTAACCTTATCATGACCATCAAGCAACATCAACGTCATTTTAAATTCTCTTTCTTTCTAAATTGAACTAAATAAAAGTGAAAAAATAATTTCATTTGGAAAACATGAATAAAATGAACAAAAAAAAAGTTTATTTAAACTTTATAACCACTAGGAAAGAACAAAATATGGAAACCAAAAAAAAAAAAAAAATGAAATAAAAAAAACCCTCGAATACGATTAAGGAAAAAATTGTATAAATCGCGAAAATATGTGAACAGTTTTTTGTTGAACATGCATAAACGAGAGGAATTATATAATGAAAATTTCATTTCAATTTGCGGCTTTTACGATTTTTTATTTATCTTTGTTGGTTTTTCACTTTTAAGTGGCGACAGTGGAAATAAATCCAACCAAATATAAAATAAATTAAATGACATGACAGGACAGAACATGAATTATGGCAACAGTTGTCCAAGCACAGGCTTGCCAGAATTGGGGATAACTATGTACCCAAAGTTGGGGATTTTTAAAAGGACTGAAAATTTTGGAATTTCATGGCAGATAATATAAAATATTTTGAATATTTATTGGCTATGAAGTATGCAGTATCGGATTTTTTTTTTTTTTTTAAACAAACACAAACTGCAAAGCGTTTTGCTTGTCTGCAGATACACCCAGAGTCTCTGGCAGGAATCGAACCCGCAACCCCTAGATTGATAGTCCAGCACACTATCGTTTAGTCTATCTGGGTACCCAATTTCATTTCTATAGTCAAATTCCTAGCTATATGTAAAAATTAAAAATGTTCATAAAAGTACCAAAAAAAGTACTTTTCCTAAAGTCACGTTTTTTCCAACTTTAAAGTACTTTCATAGTATTTATAGATTGCTTTTCAATACTTATTAAGAAAATACACTTTTTATAATAAATAGTACCAATCAAGTTCATTTTAATAAAACAATCAAAAAAAGTCAAAAGTTCATTTTCGTTTTTTTACACCTTTAAAGATGTTTTATGTTATTTAGCTCAAATTTGAATGAAAATTAAAAAATAGCATTTTCAAAAATTTGTACTTTCTACTGCAAAAAGTATTTTTCCTAAAGTCACGTTATTCCCAACTTTAAAATACTTATTAAGAAAAAAAAAAACACTTTTTATAATAGTACCAAACAGGTTCATATTAATAAAACAGCATTCACAAAAGTACCAAAAAAGTACTTTTTTTCATTTCCTAAAGTTTTCCTAAAGTCACGTTTTTTCCAACTTTAAAGTACTTTTACAGTATTTATAGCTTGTTTTAAATACTTATTAAGAAAATACACTTTTTATAATAAATCGTACCAAACAGGTTCATTTTAATAAAACAACTTTCACAAAAGTACCAAAAAAAATCAAAAGTCCATTCACTAATTTTTATATCTTTAAAGATGTTTTATGTTATTTATTTCAAATTTTAATGAAAATTAAATAAAAGCATTTTCAAAAAAGAATTTTTTTATGTTTTTTTTACTTTGAATTTGCGAAAAGTACTTTTCCAAAAGTCACGTTATTCCCAATTTTAAAGTGCTTTCATAGTATTTGTAGCTTAGTTTTAAATAATTATTAAGAAAATACACTTTTGGGTGCTATTATACCCAAAAGGTACTTTTTAATAAAACAACTTTCACAAAAGTACCAAAAAAGTACTTTCTTTCATTTTAGGTTTTTACAACATTAATGTCTTTTTTTTGTTATTTAGCTTAAATTTTAATGAAAATTAAGAAATAACATTTTCAAAAAAGTACATTTTTCTAAAATGTTTATAAAATTCTGGAAATCACTCGGTTTTAAAATCATATTTTCCATTTGAAAATTATTTTCGGTTGTTTTTCTCAATCCTAAATTTCATACTTTTTATCCAAATTTTAAAAGGTATTTTTCTGAAATGCTGTATTTTACAAATAAAATGGTTTTTAATCATTTCTACGACATATTTCCGTTTTTTTTTTTTTTTTCCAAAAAAGTACTTTTTTTTAAAATGAATTTTTCTGAAAGCTGTATTTTTCAAATAAAATGGTTTTTAATAATTTTTACGACATATTTCTGGATTTTTTTTTTTTTTTTGCAAAAAAGTACTTTTTCTCAATTTAAGTTCTTTACAACTTTAAAGAGTTTTTATGAAATTTAGCTTAATTTGTAATTTGAATTGAAAAATTAAAAATTTTTGGCAAATATGTCGATTTTGTTCTAAATTTCAGCACATTTTCTGATGTCCTGAATTTTGTTCATTTCCATTTTGTCATGAATTGTTTTTGATGGTATACAATAGGGATGCCAATCCCGACCCCGAAAATCCCGGGATTTTTCGGGATCGGGATTTCCCGAATCCCGGGATTTGTGAAAATAAATCCCGGGATTTTTCGGGATTAACAAATCCCGGAAAATTACGAGATTTTTGATATTTTATGAAGATTTTTGAAGCTCCCAAAATACCTAGATAGCTAAATTTCACCATATTCATACGGAGCTTGATTTTTTTATTTTTATCAGAGAGCAAGTATGTCTTCCTTACATTGACAGACTTATAAACAAGTTTATTAATAAATTCGCGTGACTATTAACGATGTTTTTCGTCAGCTCCATACATTAAATAATATGAATATAAACCATCAATATGCAGTTTTGGCCTTCTATGGGATCTTGAATCAGCATTTATGAATGAATGAATTTGTGCACAATTTTATCAGGATTTTCGCATAATCAACATACTTATGACTCAAACAGTATTGCGGGGGACAATCATGGACCATTTTCAATTCCAAACAAACAATATCAACAGAGAGTATTTGTGGACAATTTTAGCCAGCTAGCTCCTTTCGTTTGTGCCCTATCGTGTTTTAAACAGACAGACAGACGGAAATTTTTTCTTATAAAATAAATCAATACTTTTATAACTTTTAAGCTGCCTAACCAATTTTTACATATTAGTCTCATAGTAATTGTAATGTACACTTTCCTAAAAATCCTTTTACTATGATCTTAGAATATGTACTCAATACAAAAGTTATAAATTTTTCAGTTTTGTTATGGATTTCTCACTGTTTAAAGTCCAGAATACGGGTATAAATATGAAATATATTTTTTGTAAAATTTATTTTAATTCAATGCATTAGTTTTTCCTTTGTTATATTTTTATTTAAATATATTAACAAAAAAAAATTGTTTTTATTGTTGAATTTTATGTTTTTTGACGTTTAACTAAAATCCCGAAGTCCCGAAAAATCCCGAAGTCCCGAAAAATCCCGAAATCCCGAAAAATCCCGGGATCCCGAAAAATCCCGGGGTCCCGAAAAATCCCGGGATTTACATTTCTAAAATCCCGAATCCCGGGATTTGTAAAACCCAGTTCCGTTTGGCATCCCTAGTATACAATCTTATTGCTTTGCTTAAAACCTTTTCAATAAAATACAAGTCCTCATTTCCTATACAAGTTTCTCTTTTAAAATTGCATAATCTATTGGACAATTCACAAGGTCTCTTATCAGTCATATTGTCATATTGTCCTAATATATCACGACTCGGCGGCTCGGCTTAACCGACTCTTAGGGATTCGGCGTTGGTCTCTGTTGGTTCGTTACTATAACACAATAAACATAGCATAGAAAGTAGTATTATTTTAGGACATTTTTTGCTTGAAATGCAATAAAAACCATTGTGAAATATTAGGACATTATGACAATATGACATGATAAGAGACCTTTTGAATTGACCATATGTATTTATTTTTAAAACATTTGGTATCGGTCTACTCTCACGGATGAATTTTGCATCATGCGAAATTACCGTTGATGCAGCTGCGAGAAAAATCAAGGCTCTTAACTACAACGTAATAAAGACGAAATGTTCTCTGAATTGCATTTATTACTTGACCCATCTTGGACAACACCTTGCCGAGTTAGTATGGGTTCCAGAACATGAGAACATCCTGGGAAATTATATTGCTGACGAAGACGCAGCAAACAGATAGTCCTAGGTGCAAACTGTGGCATAGAGGGACATTTATTTCCCCTTAGTTGCATTATCGAATATTATTGATGAATGGGTCTTAAAAGAGAAGTGGTCTTCGATTACCACTTGTAGAAAATCCAATATGCTTCGCACTTCTGTGATACGGGAAGCGACCAGGGCTCTTGGTAGAAACTCAATTCTTATTAATACTTTTACTGGGCACTGTATGATTGTACATATCGATGGTTATTAAGTTGACACCTCATAACATAACAGTTACTAGTTGATAGAAGAGGAGAAATTGCTAAAACACGTGCTATGCGACTGCCCACCTATACATTATCGTAGACTAACACTGACTCCAATATGTGTCACTGACCGATCTGGTTCCAATTTCTCATAAGTACCGGCTGATTCCAATGGAATAACAAAGTAGTACGACATATGGTTGCCAATTTTAAATATGTTTAAGAATTTTTTTTAATAATGACTTCAACGTAAAATGCATCTATATCAGTTCAATATTAAATTGAGAAGATTGAAATTGAAATTAAGAAATCCAAATTAATGTTACGAAAATACAAATTGAAATTCCAAATAACATTAATATTGAGAAAAAACCAAATCAGAAATAAAAATTTAGGGCCTGATTCAGAAAAACTGAAAGAAAAAAAATGTTGTATGAATTCAGGCCATAGAGAAAATATACATAGAGCGGAAACTAGAAAAAACTCAAACAAAAAAATTACTCAAAAAAGTTACACATACGAGTGTTGTTTTTGTTTTCACATAGTTTTTTTACTGATACATTCTCACCACTTAGGTTTTTTACAACTGAGTTAGGTCTTTGACAGGAGAGTTTCCGCTCTATGTATATTTTCTCTATGATTCAGACCATAGAGAAATATAAAGCGGAAACTAGAAAAAAACTCAAACAAAAAAATTACTCAAAATAATCACACATACGAGTGTTTTACATAGTTTTTTTTACTAATACATTCTCACTACTAAGGTTTTTTACAAATGAGTTAGGTCTTTGGCATGAGAGTTTCCGCTCTATGTATATTTCTCTATGATTGAAGCTCTTCAATTGATCAGATACAACTCTTGATATTGAGAAAACTTATGTAAATCGATATTGAGAAATAATAAATTTCTATTTTGTTTAATATTTATATTCGTATTAAGTAGTTTAAAAGAACAAAATTATTTAAAAAAAAAAATTCATACAAATTTAAAATGTCTCAACAATATTAAAGCCTAATTCAGAAACACGAAAGGAAAACAATTTTCAAATTTTTGTATAAACAAGTAACAGAGCTATATTCGGCTGTGCCGTATTATACTTTAAAATAAAAATTTTAATTATTTTTAGGTAAACAAAATTAAAATATTTTTTTTTCAAAATTATTTTTCAAAATTTAAAAAAAAAAAAATTTTTCAAATCTTTTTTTTGAATTTTTCCAATTTTTTTTTGATTTTTAAAAAGAAAAAATTTTAATTTATTAGTGAAAACAAATTTGTTTGGTAAAAAAAAAATTCGGGTTAAAAAATAATATTGCATATTATCTATATTAATGACTTAGTAATCCAGATATATATAATACAAAATAGGTCAAAAATCGAGGTTGTCCCGGTTTTTTCTAATATCTCAGCCATTTGTGGGCCGATTGTGTTGATTTTAAATAGCAACTGGGGAATTCCCGATATATTGATGCATGAATCATGTATGTAAGTTATTTGGGGGCTACGAAAAGTTGTTTTCAACATACAGACGGACAGACGGACATGGCTATATCGACTTCGGTATCTATAACGATCCACAATATATATACTTTGTATGAACGAAAATGAAAAATGTAGAAATTACAAATGAAATGACAAACTTATATATACCCTTGCTACTCATGGCATACAAGAATATTCAAATTGTTTTCTTTTCGTGTTTCTAAATCAAGCCCTTAATTTCGATTTCTTAATTTCAATTGGTTTTTTCTTAATATTAATTTTGTTATTCTGAATTTCAATTTTGTGTTTTTCAAGATAAATTAGTGTTCTCACACGAATAATTCAATAAACTAAAGGGTCAATGATGACAATTTTTGAATAAATCGATTAATCGAATTGTATTCAATCGAATGAGGATATTATTTTAAATATTTTAATGAAATAATTTTGGGTTTTAAAATAATTTTTTTCGTTAACAAATTTGTGTTGAGGATTATTCATAGAAATATATATTTTTATTTGCTTGAAAATAAATTTCTAAGTGTCGTCGATTAATACTCAATTATTAATCGAATAATTTTTATTTCTAAACTAAAAATTTAATAATTTTAATTCGAATCACAAGAAAACCCTGTATTTAAACATGTCCTTCAATTCGTTCATTAGTTGTTAAAAGAAATGGACAACATATTAAAATTTAAAGAAATTATATAAATTCGTTTTATTAAATATTTGATTTGTTTTTTTTTGTTTTGTTTTTATAAGAAAGGGTGGCTTAAATTTGTGCAATCAAGCCTTTGATTTAATTTGTTTTTATTATAAAGAATCCAGTGTCATAATATATCTCTTATTGCACCCGCATTTTCTAAATGATCACATTAAAAAATATTAAGAAATTTTACAAAAAAAATTTTGTTTATATCAAAACTCACTGGCAATGGAAAATGTGTCGTAAGTGTGTAAATATAAATATGAATAAAAATCCAAAATCGTGTCAATTATTATGTTTTCCAATTAAATAATTAAAAACACTTAAATGATTATAATTATTTAAGAGACAGAGAGAAAAAGGGGGATTTTTTACATGCAACCAATATATTATAAATTCTCATTACGAAACAAACAGTGGCAATGATCTCTTCTCTTACAGTTTGTATTCGTTTAACAAACGATAAATATATTTAGTTGTTGTTGCCATTGGAAACGGCTGGCTGGCTGGCTGCATTATTAAAAGGCCTCCCATATTTATATGACTCTTAATTAATTCTTAATTGAAGTAAATTAAAATATTTTTACTGTCTAATCGTATTATTCATAAACATTCAATTACAAACTATATTATATATTTATTCATACTCAAATACTTGCATACACCAAACACTCTCACACACACACACATACCTATACATATTTATGTATCTATGTATATAAATATATTTACACAATGTAGGGATAGATGAATGAAAATTTTATATTAGGGTGGCTGCTATTTGCAGAAATATAATAAAAGTTTTATAATTTCCGAAATGAGGGTTTTACAGTATAATTTTCTATAAAAGGAAACTATATTCTCCTTACTGTTTTATAGTAATATACGTTTTTTGTTTAAAATTAGTACCACCCTATTGTTTACTCTGTTTAAAAAAAAGATAATGATTGTCATCATACAATACAATTTGTATTTTAGAAATATGCAATAGTGTATCATGTATCTATAAAGCAACTGAATACTTTGGTGGTGGCATGAATTGCCTCCGTTGATAGTCAGATAAATACTATTTATATTTTTTATAATTTTTCATAAATTTTAATTGCAATAGTTTTTATTATTTTTTTTTTTTTTTTTGTATAACGACAATGATGCTGATGATGTTTTATGATTAATTGAAATGTTTCATTTATCAGTCTATGCCCATATAAACAAACAGTCTATGTATTTTGTTATTTTATTTGTTTTTTATGTAATTATTAATTAATTGTAGAAAATTGAATTAATTTATGTTTACATAGCAATTAAAAACTGTAAGCTTAAACAACGAAATATTTATTATATGCATGTATATTTTGTTTTTAGCTATTTTAATTTAATAATTTTTAATTGAAAAAATACATTATTTTAATAATTTGTTTATAAAACAAAATTCTATTGTATTAAAATTTTATTTTTATGATAATTTGTCGGTTCGTTTAAACAGCTATTTAATTGATTTTTTTTAATAAATTTAGTTGATATTTTTGTACGCATTACAGTTAACAATAAAGAATAACTAAGGAGTGCATCAATACAAAAGATAATAGTTGAATAGCTACAATGGCATTATTCTAAGGATTTGAAACGGTTAAAAAAACGATATTTTGAATTATTTTGGTAACATAACTATAATTTCGGTCTGACTTAAATGATTAAATAAAATTTTAAATAAATCAATTAATAAGAAAAAACCATTATAAAGCAAGATTTGTGTAAAAAAAGATTTCAGGTTAAAAAATATGTTTCCTGATTTTGACCCATTGTAGGTCCAAATTACTATAGCCTTATATAAATCGTTGCAATGGACTTTGAAATATCTATCATTAGATATCCATATCATCTATATTAATGACTTAGTAATCCAGATATAGATCAAAAATAGGCCAAAAATCGAGGTTGTCCCTTATTTTTCCTTATATCTCAGCCATTTGTGGACCGATTTTTCTCGATTTTAAATAGCCAAATGAAAAATGTAGAAATTACAAACTGTCACATTCTAAGCTGCATTACCCAAAATTTAGAAGAAAAACACAAATAATAGGGTTTTTGAAAACGTGAGCTGACTAAAAAAAAATCAAGTATAACATAGTAATGAGGGTTCATAAAATCGTACAAACCGTAGATTGTACGAATTTCGAATTTATATTAGAAATGTCGAACATATCCTAAAAAGCGTATATTCTGAAACTACATTAAAAATGCTTAAAAATACATGAGATAAGTCTAAGATATAAGGAAAAAACCGGGACAAACTCGATTTTTGGCCTATTTTTTATCTATATCTGGATTACTATGTCCTTAATACAGACTATATAGATATCTAATGATATCAGTAATTTGGGGCTACAATGGGTCAAAATCGGGAAAAATATTTTTTAGCCCAAATTTTTTCTTACCCAAAGAAATTTTTATGTCATAAATTTTATGTCGCTAATAAATTTAAAAAAGTTTTTTTTTAAAAATTAAAAAAAAATTGAAAAAAAAATTTCGAAAAAAAAAAATGTTTTTAAAAACAAAATTTTGATTTCTTTTAATTTTTAAAAACAATTTTGAAAAGATAAAATTCAATTTTGTTTGCCTAAAAATATTTCAAAGTTGTATTTTAAAGTATAATTTAGTGAAGGGTGTATAAGATTAGGTACAGCCGAACATAGCTCTCTTACTTGTTTTTTGTTTAAATTTTTAAGTTCGAAAGTATAAGAAATTGCCCTCAAATAAAACTAAAATTATATTTTTAAGAAACGTCATGATTTAGAGATTATTTTAACAAATTTAAAAATTTTTCGAACATAAGTTCGAATTTTCGAATTTAATTTCAAATTTTCGAACATAACATTGCATTGTCTCAGGTTTATTCACGATCTAATGATTATTTCAAACATTAGTTTTAATTTTTGAATTTGATTCCGTATTTTTTTTGAAACATAATATTGGTGCAATATTATCTGATGTACGCATGAATGCCAAATTTTAGCCTATTCGGGCTACGAGGTTCAAAATTCAGTTCAAACATACAAAGCTTTTAAAAAGTTTGTATTATATTTTATTTTAACTAAAAAAATTATACTCCATAATCCCGTCGACTTTGTAGTGTTCCAATATATGAATATATGTATGCGCTTCTGTAGAGAGGGGCAAGCAAATCCCAGCAGTTAAGCAAGTAGTCAATGTATCCCTTATAGACAGTAGTTCTCACTAATGTCTGTTCACTTAGCTGACTCCAATTTATATATAATGGGTCATTTGACACGTACATATGTCTCTTTGTAGTGCAGAGACAAGTCAATTCGCTACTTTATAGATCCCATGTAATCTAGCATGAAGACAATTGTCACTTTAGTGTCTCCAAGTAACCTATAGTGTAGTCACTTTAAAAAAAGTAGTCTTTCTACTATCATTTTAAAAAAGTAGTATTTCTACTACTATTTTTAAAAAAAGAAGTATTTCTACTACTATTT
Source organism: Calliphora vomitoria (assembly GCA_942486065.2). Lineage (NCBI taxonomy): Eukaryota > Metazoa > Arthropoda > Insecta > Diptera > Calliphoridae > Calliphora > Calliphora vomitoria. Next base: position 128,864,345 of record OW818030.2, read on the forward strand.
TAAAAAAAAGTAGTATTTCTACTACTAATTAAAAAAAAAGTAGTATTTCTACTACTATTTTAAAAAAAGTAGTATTTCTACTACTATTTTTAAAAAAAGTGTATATCTACTACTATTTTAAAAAAAAGTAGTATTTCTACTACTATTTTTAAAAAAAAGTAGTATTTCTACTACTATTTTTTAAAAAAGTTGTATTTCTACTACTATTTTTTAAAAAAGTAGTATTTCTACTACTATTTTTAAAAACTAGTATTTCTACTACTATTTTTAAAAAAAGTAGTATTTCTACTACTATTTTAAAAAAAAAGTAATATTTCTACTACTATTTTAAAAAAGTAGTATTTCTACTACTATTTTTAAAAAAGTAGTATTTCTACTACTATTTTTAAAAAAAAGTAGTATTTCTACTACCAATTTAAAAAAAGTAGTATTTCTACTACTATTTTTAAAAAAGTAGTATTTCTACTACCTTTTTTAAAAAATGTAGTATTTCTACTACTATTTTAAAAAAGTAGTATTTCTACCACTATTTTTTAAAAAAGAGTAGTATTTCTACTACTAGTTTTAAAAAAAGTAGTATTTCTACTATTTTAAAAAAGTAGTATTTCTACTAATATTTTTAAAAAAGTAGTATTTCTACTAATATTTTTAAAAAAGTAGTTTTTCTACTATTATTTAAAAAAAGTAGTTTTTCTACTACTATTTTTAAAAAAAGTAGTATTTCTGCTACTATTTTTAAAAAAAGTAGTATTTCTGCTACTATTTTTAAAAAAAGTAGTATTTCTGCTACTATTTTTAAAAAAAAGTAGTATTTCTACTACAATCGAATACGTTGGCTACTTTGGACCAGCTATTAGACAGTCTCATTGTAATCCAAAAGGTTTGACCCCCTGCTTAATTGGTTATGATAGATAATATCACTACTTCAGGACAGTCTCCTAGAACTGCTGGAATGTAGACTGTTGTGTCGATTCCTCTTCATCCCGACTACTTCTGCAATAGTTGTTACGTAGGCAATCCATATGTTCAATCTAGGCTTCTTAATCGGGAAAAACTTCGTGGAATTCCCGGAAATATTTTTTTAGAAATTCCGTTTAAATTTTTGTCGGAAAATTACGTGACTTTCTGTATAAAGAGTCTGATGTCACAAATGATTGACTTATTTTGCCACAACTGCAAATGGCTTGCCACACAAGAAACTTCTTGGAGAATCTTGACCCGAAAGTTGTGAAAAGTCTGCCAGTACACTAGTTTCATCATCCATCACACAACAGCTGTATTTTTTTATAAAATTTGATCTAAATTTTGTTTACTTTTAAGTTCTTTATCGCATTGCGATTGTGGAACATTCTGAACTTTATACGACTTCAACCCAGCATTAGCTTTGGCACTGCGCACAAAAGAATCAGAGCATTTAACTTTACTAGCTGCTTTTCTGATAGAAGTGTTCGGTGCTCTTCGAAAGAGTTGTTCGATTTCTTTTGCCTTACCAATATCTGTTAGACCTTTTTTCTTCCTGATCCTGGTTTTCATTCAATGTTCAAGTCTTCCTTATACTGTTTAATGGCTTTTGAAACAGTGTGACGATGAATCATCAAATCTTTTGCTATTATTTTGAAAAGTTTTAATAAGTATTTTTTACACAGATAAGACCGATTCTTTGTCATTTGTTGTCAATCGAATGATTGTCTCTGTGGTAACAGAATTTGTTTGCCAAACGATTGATTCAGTTACAGCGACCAACTTTTATGTTTCTGGTTACTAAATTTGAATTTAAGAACTAAAAATTTGGTTACCTCAATCATCATTTAAACAATGTATACTAATATTTCTTTATTTAATAGTTCTATTAAATTAATTTGATTTGTTTTGTTTGTTTTTCTTACAGTAATTGCGGTTTCCGACCTGTTCTAAATGACACACCAACATCCATAGCCAGTGGAAGTTCCACGGGACGTCCAAATCACACAACATCATTATTTTTGCCACCACATTTGGCTTCTTTAAGTTCACAGTTTTCACAGCAGCCACTGTTTCCTGGTTTAAAAGGTAAGTTCTGATGCTTTTAATGAAATAAGATATTTCAAAACAAACAACCCCCCGCCCTTTATAACAAACAACATTATTGTAGCGTTAAAATTGAAGTGATTTTAAGATTCCATCATCTTTAATAATAAAATTGAAAATTTATTATTATTGAGTCAGACAGACAGTTACAAGATACTCAATCAATGTTTTCAACAGCTAGATAATTTTCCAGCCTGTCAATTGCAATTAATGTCCTAGAGAAAAATCCTTATCGATTGATGACAAATTTCTTTAGTATATACAATGTATTTATACATACAATAAATACATAGTCACTGACAGTTGTGATTTTTTAAGCTTTTAGTTAAATTAGCAGAGCAGCTGCAAATAAGAAAATTCCTTAACATTTAATGGAATTAAGGATATACAGAAGTTTAATTTCAAATTGAATGCCTTGAAATTTATTTGATTTAAATATTTATGCCTTTTTTCTATTAACTACACTTGCAGGTGTACCCTCATTTCCTGGACTTTGTTCATGTTGTACTTTGAAGCCACCACATTCCACAGCCAACTCGGTGCCGGTTTCTTGCTCATCGGCCACCAGTTCGCCTGAGTCACCTCCCCATTCCACACACTCCAATTGTGATCCACGTTCATCTTCGGTGGCAGAGCTAAGACGCAAAGCCCAAGAACATTCGGCTGCCTTATTACAATCGCTACATGCCGCCGCTGCGGCTGGTCTAGCCTTTCCCGGCCTACACTTGCCACCGCTGTCATTTCATCATCACACTTCCTTGACTAATGCCCATCATCATGCGGCCGCCGCAGCTGCTAGTGTACGTTTGAAAAATGAAGCTCAGGATATGACCGCCAGTACCATGAATGGTTTAGTTGCCAATATGATGCCTTCAGTAACCAGTTTAATGGAACAATCCTCGCCCAACTCAAATCAAACACCACCCTCATACCAACAGCAGCAACAACAGCTGCTTCAGCAGCAACAGCAACAACTACAACATCAAGTACATTCCGTTGGCCAACTTTCGCCACCCACCACACCAACCCAAACCTCAAATTCATCGAAAGACACACCATTAAATTGCACAAATGGTGCAATTATAACCAAAACTGAATGAATATGAAGAGTATTTCCCAAAATACTCGGAGAGGTTTCTCATTTGTACATTTATACCCTATGGGGTTTTTCTTTATATTATTTGTTTTAATATATATACATATATAAATAGTAGTATAATATTTAGCTTATAGATATTTACAATAAGTATATTGTAAAAACTACTAAATAATTATTATAATATTTATCATTTATTATTAATTAATACTTTAAAGTTCAGAGCCCTTGAAATAATGTATCAAGTATTTTTAATTATATATTGAGAAAGAAAACACAGAGAGGCTTTAAGTTCTAAATAGTTTTCGGACCTATTAATCACTCTTAAACAAAGCTGATATTGAAACGATTAGTATGTCTCCATTACGTTCAAAACTAGTGGTTTCTAGCAGATCAAGTCTAAGAGTTTGCGTCATGTTTCCTAGCAGTTCTGGGTGTTTGTACCGAACTAGTGATTTTACTTATCATTTAGGGTCTCCACTGGTTTTAGAATTAGCTATGTAACTAGTTATATTGACATGTTTGTGTTTTCGGCAACAGTTATTAGACTTGTGATTTGTAGATGAATTCACTGACCACTCATTTTAGTTCAGAGTTCAAAAATGAACTACTTCAATCGCTCTTTTGTAATTTGAAACGACCTTCTTGAATAACAGCTTCATTATACCCTTCACCATGAGTGGCAAGGATATATATAAGTTTGTCATTCCGTTTGTAATTTCCACATTTTTCATTTGCGTCCCCACAAAGTATATATATTCTGGATCGTTATAGATAGCGAAATCGATAATGCCGTGCCCGTCTGTATGTAGAAATCAACTTTCCATAGCCCCCAAATAACTTGCATACATGATTCATACATCAATGTATCGGAAATTCTTCCGGCTCGGTTGCTATTTAAAATCGAGGAAATCGGTCTACAAATGGCTGAAATATAATAAGAAAACCAGGACAATCTTGATTTTTTACCTATTTTTTATATATATATATAGATTTCTAAGTCATTAATATAGACAATATGGACATCTAATCTATATAAATATATAAATGTCTTTGTAAGTTTGTTTGTTTATTTGTTTGTTTGTTTGTTTGTTTGAGGATCACGCCTAAACGGCTGAACCGATCTATCGGGAATCTTCTACAATGCTCTTAACGGACATACTAGTACATTCGAATTCTAGAGCTTTCGATGTCATTGCCAGCAGCGCAAACATTTAGTGTTGCCATAGATGGACGTGCCTTCAAACATGATGAATGCTGCAGGCAGTCGTTACAGATCGTTGAATTCAAATCGTCATTGCACATTCGTAACAATATGTTAAATGAAGTCAGCCAAGTTATTACACATTATTAATATTGTAAAATCAATTTGATGTGGTTTAAATACTTAAGCTTATTGTCAACAACAAATCAGATATTTTCTTGTGAAGTGATCCTCAACTGTCGAATTTTTCCGTTTAAATCAGCTGCTCAAGTGATTTAACCTAGTCGAATATACATTGACAAACACCATTTTATTTTTGAAGATATTTAGCTAAGACACAATAGGCAAGAAAGCGAAGTCACAGTAATGCCTACCTTTAACAATTTTCGATCTAATTTGAAACAAATCAAGCAGTCTGCTTGATAAATAGTAAATCACTTGTTCGAGATTTTCTATTTTCGGTTGTTGAGGTCAAAGAGATTGCCCCTATTCACTTTACGTTAACATGGCTGTATGACTTTCTTTTACATACGTTCTTTGCTAATTCCTATTATATAAATTAAATGGAAGAAAATCTAAATACCAATTTTGATGATTTAAATTTAATAAATTATTTTCTATAATGTGTTAGATCTTTATTGTCAGAAATATTTAAGAAAAAAAAACCACGACCGATGTAAATAACTTATATTTCCAATGGAAAATTGACGGCCCTTCAATTACACATCACTATTAAACATATTTTCCATACATTTTATCAAAATTTGGTCAAAGTTCTTTCTAGAAGCTAATAGCGTGACAACTTGATTTTTTGGTCTTGCTATTTAATAAAGAAATGTATAAGAAACTTTTGACTTGCTATTGAATGAAGAAATGTATAAGAAACTAAGTAGCTATTAGCGGAGTGCTGCTAATTATGACATTTGACAGTAAAGGAAATATCCTTACAGAATCAAGTGAATTTTTGTATACAATGTCACTCAGCAGATTCTAAAGCAATTAGGCTAAAACACCAGCTTTAAATGTGTGGAATTTGAAATATTCCAATTGAAAACAATATATCAAGGGCCTTATATATAAATATATTAAAAACAACAAAATAATTATAACCTATAAACATAAATCAATATTATAAAATACTAAAAAAAAAATTATTAATTTTTTAATTCTTTCACAATAAATAAAATATGTTAATGTAAAATAAAAATCTTGCCTAAAATAACAACCTATTTAAGTAAAGTAGTAATTAATGAGAAAATATTTAAAGACAAAGAATAATATCCCTAAAAATATGTATTTAAAATGAAAAAAAAAAAAATAAGTAATTTAAAACGTCTTATGCGATTATATATGATCATTATTATGTACTTGTATAAATTTAGGAAATCTAATGAATTATTAGTTAATAAAGATATAAACAATAAAATTTCACAAAAAAAAAGACAGCAATTCTCAACTTAATTAATAATGAGTAAGTATAAAATCCAGTGGAAAATTGAGCAATTTTAAAAATGGTTCAAAACAGAGTTACAAACTTTATTATTATTTATTATTCACCTTTGTGAATTATATTGTGGAAATTTGTAATTCGATTAAGCCATGTCCGCCTGTCTGTTGAAATCAATTTTCTGAAGACCCTAAATAACTTACTTGATTCATACATCAATAGCTGAGATATAAGGAAAAAACCGGGCCAACCTCGATTTTTTATCTATATCTGGATTACTAAATCATTAATATAGACAATATGGATATCTAATGATAGATATTTCAAAGTCCTTTGCAACGAGGCTATAATATAATTGTAGGTCCAAACCTACAATGGGTCAAAATCGGGAAAAATATTTTTTTAACCCGAATTTTTTTTTTAACAAAAAAATTTTTTTGTCAAAAATTTTTTGGTCATAAATTTTTTTCACTAGAAAATTTGAAAAATTAAAAAAAAATTTAAAAAAATTTTGAAAAAAATTTTAAAAAAACTATTTTGAAAAAAAAATTTTGAAAACAATTTTGAAAAAACATTATTATTTTATATTTTTTTTTTTTAAATTTTGAAAATTAATTTTGTTTACCTAAAAATATTTAAAATTTTTATTTAAAGTATAATTTGGTGAAGGGTATATAAGATTCGGCACAGCCGAATATAGCTCTCTTAATTATTTTTAATTTCAATCGTTATTTTTTTGTGGTATTTCATGAAAATTCACTATTGAACGAAACATACCTTTCAAAAAACTACCCAAATTCTCAAAAAGAATAAATTTTGTTAAAAACAATTATTTCATATTCATAAAAAACGTCAATTTAAAAATAATTTAATTTTTTTTAATAAAAAATCGCTAGCTCAACAATAACTGGAAATTCTATAAAAATAAAACATATTCAGATCTTTCACACAAACTTTACGAAAGTGAAAATAATCGAAAAAACGTTTTGCTACAAAAACTTCACATACCTTATGGCGCAACTTAAAATATTTTTTAAAACACAAAGCAATAGGGTAGCATAGAGACGAGAAGTAATTAGCGGTATTCACAATGTAGAGTACTTGGCCTAGTAAAAAAGCAGAAAAGCTATTTATTGACAAACATTTCAATTTCTAATGTATTTTGTTTTTAGTTTTTTGATATTGTGCTCTTTTACTACATTACCAGGTCAAGTACTCTACATTGTGAATACCGCTATTGTCGAAAACCATGTTACTTCAATGTATTTTGTTGTTGTATCAGACATATGATTTGTTTTATTTTTGTTTGACAATACGGAGTGTCTCGTCTCTATGTATAATTTTCTATGCACAAAGCTTTTAAAATAAATATTTATTTGTCACTCCTAGAAGTATACATCAAATATTTAAAAATTGTGGTTTTATTAACACATTTTTAATTTTCTACTTCTTTCCACCTTTTTTCGAAACGCTAAATTCGTTTTAGTTATCACTTTCATACGAATTTGATGTCTTAGACAAACTGAATAATTAGAAAATAATTATATAAACAAATTCCAATTTAAAACATGTAAGAGTGGCTGTGCCGAATCTTGTTTACCCACCACCAATATGTGATAATAAAATATTTTTCTGATGTAGGGGATATTATGGACCGAACCTCGCAAAAGTTGGTAATGTTTAGGTTCTTATAAAACATGTCAAGTTTCATCACTATATTAATTAAGGACTTAACATACTTTTTTCATTAAAACTTAAAAAAAGAGCTCCCAACACATCCGGTTGGAAAGCAGTCCGGTTAGCTCAGTACTTGGACTATTTTTTACAAAAAGTTAAAGCCAATGCAGGATTAAAAACATACAAGCCTCAAAAAGTTCGTGACAGGAACTCTGCTAAGAATTTAGAGGCCAAGGACAGAGCACGGAAATTGAAGTTAAATTTTATACAAACAAGTAAGTAAGAGCTATATTCGGCTGTGCCGAATTTTATATACCCTTCACCAAGTTGTACTTTAAAATAAAAATTTTAAATATTTGTAGGTAAGCAAAAAAATTTGTTTTTTTCCAAAATTTAAAAAAAAAATTTTTCAAATTGTTTTTCAAAATTTATAAATTTTTTTTTCAAAATGTTTTCAATTTGTTTTTTTTTTTTAATTTTTTTAAAATTTTTTTCCAATATTTTTTTTTTTATTTTTAAATTTTTTTTTTTTTATTAGTGAAAAACAATGTTTGTGGTAAAAAAATATTCGGGTTAAAAATAATTTTCCCGATTTTGACCCATTGTATATATTAATGACTTAGTAATCAAGATATAGATCAAAAATAGGCCGAAAATCGGGACAGCCTCGATTTCGGTCTGTTTTTATACCCTACACCACTATAGTGGGGAGGGTATAATGGATTTGTGCAGATGTTTGTAACGCCCAAAAATATTAGTCTAACACCCACCTTAAAGTATACCGATCGACTTAGAATCACTTTCTGAGTCGATTAAACGATGTCCGTCCGTCCGTCTGGCTGGCTGTCCATGTAAACCTTGTGCGCAGAGTACAGGTCGGAATTTTGAAGATACATATTTCGATAAAATTTAGTACATATCATTTTTTCTGCCCAAGGACCAAGCCTATTGAAATTGGCTGAAATCGGTCCATTATTTTACCTAGCCCCCATACAAATGTCCTCCCGAAATTGGACTTTATCGGTCATAAATGTTTAATTTATATAAGTATCTACACAGGTTTTTCTCCAAATAAATTCTATATATACTGAATTTATGTCACCAAATTTTGTTATAATCGGTCCATAATTAGTCATAGTTCCCATATAAGGCCTTCTTCCGATAATCACTTTAACGAGCATAAATCTCCTCAAAATGTTGGTAACACATAAAATGCAACATAAATAACTTTCATATAGACATTAATCACATGACCAAATTTCATGGTGATCGGTCCATAATTTTTCATAGCTCCCATATAAGGCCCACTTCCGAAAATCACTCACGAATATAAATTTTTGAAATTTTGAAAGAAAAATGTTTTTGCTCATTTACTTAGTGTAGGGTATTATAAGGTCGGGATTGACCGACCATACTTTATTACTTGTTTCCTTATATCATTAGCCACTTGTTGACCGATTTTTTCGATTTTAAATAATGACCGAGCCGAAAGAATTCCCGATATATTGATGTATCAATTATGTCTGTAAGTTATTTGGGGGCTACGGAAAGTTGATTTCAACATACAGACAGACAGACGGACCTGGCTATATCGACTTCGCTATATATAACGATCCATAATATATATACTTTGTGGGGTCGCAAATGAAAAACGTAGAAATTACAAACGGAATGACAAACTTATATATACCCAAGCCACTTGGTGAAGGGTATAAAAATATACCTGCTGCATAATGGATGACGAAACGTATGTATGGAAAATTTTTCTAAGTTTCCGGGTCAATATTTTTATGTTGCTGACGCTCGAGGAAATGTTGTAGAAAAGTTTAGGACCCAAAAGCAGAACATTTTCTCAAAAACTTCTTGGTATGGCAAGCAATATGCAAGCTAGAGTGTCCAAAAAACCGACAAATTCAAAAAACCGGTTTCCGGTTGAACCGAAAACAGTGTTTTATAAAAAAACCGGTTTCGGTTTTCTCATTCTAAGAAAACCGGTTTCGATCTTGTCATTCTAAAAACCGGTTAACCGGTTTTTTCTTAAAAATAAATGAATATTTTTAAAAATCTTATAAAAATATTTTTAAGTAATATGTTTAAATAAACTTTAGAAAGTATTTCGTTAAAACCGGTTAACCGTCTTAAAAAACCGGTTTGTCAAAAAACCAAAAAGTTAAAGAAAACCGAAACCGGTCGATTTTACAAAGATGAAAAAACCGGTTGACCGGTTTTCGGTTTCGGTTTTGGATACTCTAATACAAGCAAAGGCTCTATAAATACCGAAATTTACATCAAGGAATGTTAACAAAATAGACTGCCTGGAGCTAAGGCCAGTGGAGAGATATTGGTATCTTGTTAAAAGAGAATTGAAGAGCAAAAAAGGTATCCAAAAGTGTGGCAGATTCGAACAAACTGAAGCTCAATAAAAACCTTAATGAAAGGGTTTCCGGAAAAGGTCCATAAATTCATCACTATTGATTGAAATCAAATAAAAAAAATCAAAACTGTTACTTTAGTGGTTTCATTTTTATTAACTTATATGTATGTTAAGATTTTTTCGATCTCAGTCCTTATTATAACACAATTATGAATGTTCTAGTCATTTTCTGGGAGGGGGGGCTGGTGACAAATACTGCCCGATTTTCGCCATACAAAATTTTATCAGGATTGACGCATAATCAACATATTTATGGCTGCCCAAACAGTATTCAGGAGGGACATTTGTATGGGGGTTAGGTGAAATCATGGACCGATATTGCCCATTTTCAATACCAAACAAACCATATCAACTCCTTTCGTTTGGCCATATCGTGTTCTCAATAGACAGACGACCAAAGCTATATCGTCTTAGAATTTCATAAGGACCCAGAATATATACACTTTTGTGGGTCCGTGATTAATATTTCGATGTGTTACAAACGGAATGACAAAATCAATATACCCCCATCTTTTTTTTGATGGTGGGTATAAAAATCCTACTATTAAAGTTAAAATAGGATTGTACAATTGAAACTGAAATTGGACTGTAATTCGTATTTATAAAATGACATATGATTGAACCAAAAATTGTACTGTATAAAGCCTTACAATTCATCTTTGTATAAAGACCAGCAATTAAACTAAAATTGAATAGTATAAAAATCTACAGTTTCTCTTTGTATAAAGACCGACCTTTGATGCTAAAATTGAACTGTATAAATACTAATCTATATAAATATATAAATGTCTTTCTAAGTTTGTTTGTTTATTTGTTTGTTTGTTTGAGCATCACGCCTAAACGGCTGAATCGATTTTATTAAAATTTGGAACGTAGATAGATCCTTACTTGGAAGCGTCAACAGGCTATAACTTTTTTCAATACTTGGACCAGAAAGGGGTAAACAGGGGGTAAACAGGGGGTAAACAGGGGGAAAACGGGTAAAATTGGTAAAATAGTATTTTAAAAAATAGCAATAATATAATTAATCTTTAACAGAGTGATGGTGCAAGTAGAGTGCCGCAATAATATATATGGTTAAAACAATCATATATATGATTGTCACAATAACTTGCATGATTGAGTATGTAATAATACACTTAATTATTATCCGATGCTGCACTGAATGATTACTGATCAGTGCTGACTAATCAGTGCTGATGTAAATATCGTCAGTGGTGACTAATCAATGCTGATGAAAACATCGTCATAGCTGATTAATCAGCACTGATGTAAATATCGTCAGTGCTGACTAATCAGTGCTGATGAAAACATCGTCAGAGCTGATTAATCAGCACTGATGTAAATATCGTCAGTGCTGATGAAAACATCGTCATAGCTGATTAATCAGAACTGATGTAAATATCCTCAGAGCTGACTAACCAGGACTGATGAAAACAACGTCCTAGCTGATTAATCAGCACTGATGTAAATATCGTCAGTGCTGATGAAAACATCGTCAGTGCTGATGAAAACATCGTCACTGCTGATGAAAACATCGTCAGTGCTGATGAAAGCAACGTCAGTGCTGATGAAAACAACGTCCTAGCTGATTAATCAGCACTGATGAAAACATCGTCAGTACTGATGAAAACATCGTCAGTGCTGATGAAAACATCGTCAGTGCTGATGAAAACATCGTCAGTGCTGATGAAAACAACGTCAGTGCTGATGAAAACATCGTCATAGCTGATTAATCAGTGCTGATGTAAAACATCGTCAGTACTGATGAAAACATCGTCAGTGCTGATGAAAACATCGTCAGTGCTGACTAATCAGTGCTGATAAAAACATCGTCAGTGCTGACTAATCAGTGCTGATGAAAACATCGTCAGTACTGATGAAAACATCGTCAGTGCTGATGAAAACATCGTCAGTGCTGATGAAAACATCGTCAGTGCTGATGAAAACATCGTCAGTGCTGATGAAAACATCGTCAGTACTGATGTAAAACATCGTCAGTACTGATGAAAACATCGTCAGTACTGATGAAAACATCGTCAGTGCTGATTTAAACATCGTCAGTGCTGACTAATCAGTGCTGATGAAATATCGTCAGTGCTGATGAAAACATCGTCAGTGCTGATGAAAACATCGTCAGTACTGATGAAAACATCGTCAGTGCTGATGAAAACATCGTCAGTGCTGATGAAAACATCGTCAGTGCTGATTTAAACATCGTCAGTACTGATGAAAACATCGTCAGTGCTGATGAAAACATCGTCAGTACTGATGAAAACAAAGTCAGTGCTGATGAAAACAACGTCAGTGCTGATGAAAACATCGTCATAGCTGATTAATCAGTGCTGATGTAAAACATCGTCAGTACTGATGAAAACATCGTCAGTGCTGATGAAAACATCGTCAGTGCTGATGAAAACATCGTCAGTGCTGATGAAAACATCGTCAGTGCTGATGAAAACATCGTCAGTACTGATGAAAACATCGTCAGTGCTGATGAAAACATCGTCAGTACTGATGAAAACAAAGTCAGTGCTGATGAAAACATTGTCAGTGCTGATGAAAACATCGTCAGTACTGATGAAAACATCGTCAGTGCTGATGAAAACATCGTCAGTGCTGATGAAAACATCGTCAGTACTGATGAAAACATCGTCAGTGCTGATGAAAACATCGTCAGTGCTGATGAAAACAACGTCAGTGCTGACTAATCAGTGCTGATGAAAACATCGTCGTAGCTGATTAATCAGTGCTGATGTAAAACATCGTCAGTACTGATGAAAACATCGTCAGTGCTGATGAAAACATCGTCAGTACTGATGAAAACATCGTCAGTGCTGATGTAAATATCGTCAGTGCTGACTAATCAGTGCTGATGAAAACATCGTCAGTGCTGAAGAAAACATCGTCAGTGCTGATGAAAACATCGTCATTGCTGATTAATCAGCACTGATGTAAATATCGTCAGTGCTGACTAATCAGTGCTGATGAAAACATCGTCAACGCTGATGAAAACATCGTCATAGCTGATTAATCAGCACTGATGTAAACATCGTCAGTGCTGACTAATCAGTGCTGATGAAAACATCGTCATAGCTAGGGATGCCAAACGGGACTGGGTTTTACAAATCCCGGGATTCGGGATTTTAGAAATGTAAATCCCGGGATCCCGGGATTTTTCGGGACCCCGGGATTTTTCGGCATCCCGGAATTTTTCGTGATTTCGAGATTTTTCGGGACTTCGGGATTTTAGTTAAACGTAAAAAAATACAAAATTCAACAATAAAAACTATTTTTTTTTCGTTAATATATATATATTAAAATATATCAAAGAAAAAACTAATGCATTGAATTAAAATAAATTTGGCACAAACGATATTTCATATTTATACCCGTATTCTGAACTTTATAACAGTGAGAAATCCATAACAAAACTGTATTGAGTACATATGGTAGTTCATAGTAAAAGGATTTTTAGGATTACTATGAGACTAATAGTGTAAAAATTGGTAAGGCAGTTTAAAAGTTATTTGCAATTAAAACCTTTAGTTCTTAAAAAATAAATACTAAACGGCCGAAACGATTTTATTGAAATTTCCAACATAGACTACGACAGGGGTAGCGAAGCGCAGCGGGTCAAGCTAGTAATTAAATAAAATTGGAGTGTAAACGCTCTTACACAGACTGTAAATGTAGTTTTGTTACACTGATTTCATTTTATAGGAAAAATTTCGTTTTTATGTTAGTTTTATAAGACGTTCGATTTGAAGAAAGTGTTGAATTAACCAATTTTATATTGCAAAGTATACTATACGACACTATATAAGATTTTCAAATTGTTTATGGAAATGAAAATTTCATATCTGTGTAAAGAAGAATACTGTAAAATTGTCCATTTGAATATTAAATAGCGGAAAATTAATTCGTTCAACTTAAATATTAATAACTTTTATAAAATGTCATATAAATGTCTTAACATTAAAACAATACCCGCATTTTTACAGTCGTATGTAAAATGAAACTTTTTATATTATTTTTAATTTTTGGCATTGTAGCAACGGATACAATTGTGGAAAATTTTAAGACTGGTAAGTTTTTAAAAGTATTAATTACTACTATAGTTTTACTATAATCTGTACACAATTTCCTAATTATTGTTTCTAAAATATGTATTTTTCAGAAAAATGTGACATGGAACCCTTTCAAGCACCTTGGGGCTATGCCTGTTATGGTTTATTTATAACGTGGTCTTATAATCAAGAAAGAAATGCCTGTGAGCCATTTATTTATGGTGGTTGTTTGGGTAATGACAATCGATTTGATTATCAATCCGAATGCGCTGATGCATGTGTGGATTAGTTGAACATTAGTTTGTTTTAGTTTTGAGACAATATTACAATAAAGTAGCTTTTGTTTTGTTCATAATAAGAAATATCAATTGCAAATACTTTTTGATTGCCAGTAGTCCTGTTTTTCTTTATTAGCATCGTAAGTAGTTGAGAGAAAACTGGGTGGACTAAGAATAGTGGGCGTGGCACTTCTAAAATAAAGTACAGTTAATTATTGAATATTCAGAGAACTATTAATTTCCACCTTTCCATATCAAAATCGATTTTTGTGACACATTTTCAATGATCTCAGATTAAGCTAATTGAACTTATATATATACGTTTTCAATATTAATTTACAGATCTTTTTTATCAAAAAAAAAAAAAAACAATGAATCGACTTTTCAATGACAAATGATTGGACTGTATATACTGTAAAATTCAATCACACCTATGACTAAAGTTGGAATTAGACTATATGAAGAACTTCAATTGAAGCGAAAACTGGACAGCAAGATAAATTGGACTGTAAAAAGACCTTCATTGAATCTGAAATTGGACTGTAAATCAGAATAAAGACATACGAATAAATCTGGAATTGGACTGTATAAACCTATAATAAAATTAGGACAGCATCAATATCACCAGTAAAAAAGAATAAAGACCTACGAATAAAGCTGGAGTTGTACACTATAAAGGTACAAAATTAATGCTAAAATTGGGCAGCATCTAGATCAACGTTTGAAGCTGATATTGTACTATATGACTACCTTTCTTCAATCTAAAATTGGACTAGAAAACTGCAGAAAGATCAACTAATAAAACTGGAATTGGACGGTATAAAGACGTACAATTGAAGCTAATATGTGAAAAGCTTTTTTGTACTATATGAATACCTTTCTTAAATCTAAAATTGTGGTGTAAGAATGAATAAAGAATTATGATTAATGCTTGTATTGGACTGCATAAATACCTACAATTAATATAAACTTATACAGCATCAATATCAAAGATAGAAGCTAACTTTGGAATGTATAAAAACTACATCTATTTAAGCTGGAACTGAAATTGTACTGTTAAACTGAATAAAGCTAAAATTGGACTGTATAAAGACCTAGAACTGAACCCGCTTTCAATCTAAAATTTCAAGCCAGCATCAAGATCAATGATTGAATCAGAAATTGGTTGGTTATATAAAAATCTGCTTTCAATCTGAAATGGTCGGTAAAACTGAATTAACCTACGAATAAAATTGGAATTGGACTGTATTAACACCTACAATTAAATCGGGTCAGCATCAAGATCGACAATTAAAATTTAAATTGGACAATCTAAATTTGGTAAACCGAATAAAGCTGGAATTGGATTGTATAAAGCCGTAAATCTTTATTAGACAGATGAACGATTGAAGCTGAAATTTTACTATATAAAGATCTTATTAGGGTTTTAGCGGATCTCAACATAAATAAGTCTCCTGGGCCTAATGGTATACCAGCACTGGTCTTGAAGCAGTGTTCTTCGATGCTAGCTCGTTCATTAGCTAACCTTTTCAGCACTTTGTATCGTGCCGGCAAATTTCCTGTATGTTGGAAGGTTGCTAATGTAACGCCAATTCCTAAAAAGGGAGAGGCTAACAACATTGAAAATTATCGCAGAATAGCAATTTGTTTTGCACTTTCCAAAGTTATGGAGAGTATGGTTAACTACCATCTTGTGAAATATTTGGAGTCCAACAATTTACTCAGCAACCGGCAGTATAGCTTTCGTAGAGGACGCTCTACGGGAGACTTGCTGCCTTCCTATCGGAAAAATGATGTCGTTCCATACACCGTTTTGGCGAAAGTAAAGTGCATGCTCTAGATATTTCTAAAGCGTTTGATGGCATGCTGCGCTTTTAGCAAAACTAATTGCTTTTGGTGTCGGTAATAACATCTCTCGATTTATATCGAGCTTTCTCAGAGATCGCATTATACGAGTTGTTATATATGGAATCTCATCAAACGAGTTCAAGATCAATTCAGGGGTACCGCAAGGCTCCGTCCTTTCTCCTACTCTATTTCTTATCTTTATAAATGACCTTCAATGTGAAACTTCCAACAATATCTACTCTTTTGCAGATGACAGCAACATTTGCCATTCATAAGCGTTCAATTATAGACCAAGACTGTTGGAGATTGGGGCAATGAGGCAAAACATGAATTATACGCTTAACCAAGATCTAGTGACAATCTCTGAATGGGGTTCGATTTAAATACACGCAAGACTCAATGTTGTATGTTAACACACAAATGCACAACAGATCGTGTTGATCCATCTGTTTTTATGGGTGGTGTAAATATTAAGGAATCAGAAGCTCTGGATGTTCTAGGCATGAGTATGCGATGTCCGCTGGACAAAACACATTTATCGAGTGTCGAAAAAAGTATTCAAGTGCCTCGGTTTTAGACATATTTCATTTAATCTGATCTCCTTACTTTTTACACCACTTATATCTGACCGGAAATGGAATACAACTCTCAGGTGTGGGCCGGTGCTTCGAAGTCTATTTTGGAGTTACTCGACCGCGTACAGCAGAGGCCGAGTCCATATTGGCGTTGTCCAACCCCGACTTTTCGATACCGTGGACAAACCACCACAACACACCAGTGACAAAACAGTGGGTTTGTCAGCCAATAAAGTCATGGCGACCGTTTTTTTGGATGTACGCATTTGGCAAAGAAAAAAGTTCTTTTTCACCAGGACAATGCGAAGGTGTACAAATCCGGATATAGCACCGAGTGAATATTTCTTGCTTCCAAACCTGAAGAAATGGCTCGGAGGAAAGAGATTTAACTCCAACGATGAAATCATCTCACAAACTAATACCTATTTAGATGTCCTCAGAAAATCTTATTTTTTGTAAGGGATAAACAAATTGGAGAAACATTGGACAAAGTGTTTAGAGCTCAAATGAGACTATGTTGAAAAAAAAAATGATTTATCAAAAAACCTGTGTTTCATTCAAAAAGTCACGATCTTTTTGACACACCCACGCTTGCATTATTCCCATAAAAATTAACGGATTGCAGTTGTTTATACAAATTTCTATGTAAATATAGTTTTTCATACATTGCACAGTGGTTTAGAAACTTTTTTTTTTTGGAAATAATTCGGTATCTCGGGAACTATTGTTACGAAATTTCACATGGTTGGAGCTGAGGTGTTTTTGAGTTTAGCATTTGTTAAGCTTCCTAGCGCTAATGGGGGCCAGTGTGTAGCCCCTCAAAGTTGGTGACCTCGGGTCTCAACATTTAAAAAAAAAAATCGCCAATAATCCAAATGTGCTGAAATTTAAAATATAAATAGTCCTTAAGAAGATCTACAAAAAATACACTTACATATGTAGGTTATCTCTATTAGTTGAAGAGATATTTAGGTTTATTGTTTTTTTTTAATTTTGCTCGATCTTTTTATGGTTTTTTAGAGATGACGCGGCAACGGATTGTCGAGATTTATTTTTAAAATATCAGCTATATTGGAGATAAAATTCTAAATAAAATAGGAATAAATTGCTAACAGCTATCTTCTCTCTATAAAAAGTCATACGTATCCAAAGTTGGAACATATTTTTTACGTTTTTCGCCAAAAAAGTCCCTATATTTTTCCTTTTGTAGAAAAGATTTTTCTTCGGGACTATACACAATTTTTATATGATCCAGAAGAGAATTTAATACTAAAGCGTTCAAATTAAAACTTTGGTCACTAAAGCTGACACAACACCTCCCAGGCCTATCCAAACTTGGCCAATTTTAAAAAATAATTTTAGGTTTGTGTAAAAACTTCTAAAAAGGAAAAGCACCGATCCTCGAAGATGTTCCATATTTGTAAAACCCTATATATTACTTAAACACTTACAAAGTGTTTTTACTATCACACGGGAAATAACGTCACAGAAGGCACTTTTCTAAATAAACTCAGTTTTTGGAACACATTTTTCCCGGTTTAGGAATTTCGGTATTTTAAAATAAAAAATTTCAAAAACTATAATACCTTTGATTTAAGGACATTTGGATCTGCATTAATTCCAAATTTTGTTATGTTATCTCTAACCGTTAAAATTTTACCTTAATTTAAATTTTATATTTTTCTTCATGGAAAATCACCATATTATAATTTTTTAAGTTTTTCAGGTAAATGACTTCCTAAAAATTTATAAAATTATTTAATTTTACTAAAATATCAATCTTCAAGTCCTAACGATTTCATCAATATCAAACACTTATATAAAAAGCCTTCATTTACTCATGTGAAATTTTGTAACAATATCTTAAACAGTTCCCGAGATACCGAATTATTTCCAAAAAAAAAAGTTTCTAAACCACTGTGCATTGTGATGCAGATTTTGTTATCACTCGGTGTGAAATGAGTTATTTAAAGATCTTGGTTTCTTTGAAAAGCAGCTTGTTACAGATTTGCCTTAATTCTTTTGAATACGATTGGGATTTTTAAGCCGCTATAGGGGTTTTGTCAGACATAAATCTAGTTTTCGTATGAAGTTACACAAATACTTTGATGTGAATAAATAAGATTTTCTGCTAAACTAGATGTAGAACTAGATGTTCAAATTTGATAAAAGTGGTCCCTTCATAAAACGTTATGGACTAACTGGAAAATTTTCTATTTGGATATTAAAGAACGAAAAATTAATTCGTTCAACTTACATTTTCATATGTATATTTGTTTAGTAATTAACTTACAAATATATTTAAAATTGAATAGATACTTGCATGGTCTCTTTAAGTTAAAAGTCGTATGGAATATGAAACTTCATATTTTATTTTTAATTTTTGTCTTTGCAAGGGCTTCGTTAGCTTTAGAAGATTTTAAAAGTGGTAAGTAGAATAGATTTTATAAAATATCAATTGGTCCTAACCACCAATATGCTCATTATTTATTGTATATCATTAGACAGATGTTATATGGAACCTTTCTATTCACCATACGGTACTGATTGTTTCGGTAGTTTTACCGTCTGGTCATATGTTAGTAAAACCAATACCTGTGAGTCATATAGTTACAGTGGCTGTTTGGGTAATGATAATAGATTTGATACGGAAAAGGAATGTTCAGAATTGTGTATGGAGACACTAAACCAAGATGACGATGAGGATATTGCAAATACAGAGATCGAGAATGGACCCACAAACCTGTAGTATAGATTATAGCTTAAAGCTACTTATTTTAGCAGCAACCAAAGTATTTGCATAAAATCTTAATTTTATATTTTATTTTATTTAAAATTGTATTTATTATAAGTTTCATTGCAAATGTGTTAATATTAGAGTATCCACTATTTCCGGCCTATGTTTGTTTGTTCTAACATAACATTTGTAAAAACAAACAACATTTGTTTAAAATTTGGAAAACTATCAAAGTTAACTCATCAAATATTTAAACAATCTGAATGAAACATTACAGCACTTTAACTTTGTATCTTGTTCCGTTAAAACACAGATAGAACCATAGATTTCTTGAGTTTTAAGACAATCTTTGTATAAAAGAATAGAAAGAAACACCATTTAAACTTTAAATATTAATTATATTTACAACAAAAAAATCACATTTCACGTTCCATTTTAAAAACCCTCCTAATTTATTGCAATAATTTATTCCTTGCACATGTCCTCACATTCTTTTTGAGAATTGAAACGGTTGTTGTTGCCACCGCAACCTCCATACACGAATTCAACACACTCGTTGGAATCAGCTTTGTAGGACCAAGAAGGAATGTAAGCGGCGCAGGCAATCAAACCATTACCGTCCACGGCATGTTTCAAGCCACAAACAGCTGAAATAAAATAATTAATTAAGAAAAATTCCAAAAAAAAAAAGATTCCTTTAAAAACTCACCATTTTTAATAGCAACGGCTGATGACACCAAAGCAAAGATGGCCAAAAATAAAGCAAAGATTTTCATTTTTTGTTAAATTTATTTTTTCTCTAGATGAACTTTCAACAAAGTATAGTTTTAGACTGTTTACGAAACTTAAATGCTTAAAAACTTTTATACGAAAGTTGATTAAAACAAAATTTATTATATTTATTGTTTAAATAAATAAATAATATACATAAATACAAGATGAATTCACACTTTCATAAATATTATTTTTGTATCTGTGTATAAAAGTTGGCGTGTGTGTATACATATTTGTATGTCACTATTTAGTTTTTCGATTAGAGATAATTCATAAAGCTACGGGTAAATACGTGGCAGAGTTTAACTAGAATTATGTCAATTATCATATAGACTTGATTATACCAACTAAATAAATTATGTATATTAAAATTTTAAATATATGATTATATACTATTTAAAAACAAGATTACAGCAAAAAAAATCTCAATATATTTCAAGGACAGTTTCATAATTCTATTATTGTAGTTTTAAGAACTGGAAGTATCAGCTTCTAAATAAATATATACTTTTGATTTTACTTAAATGTTAATGTTTTTAACCCTGATCTGTTAACAACATTTCAAGTTGTATATATTCAGTGTTGCAGAATCTGGAAAACGCTTCCTACACGCAGAAAAAATATACAGTTGTGCATGTTTACTGTAACCATTTCAACATTTTTAACAATATTATTGTCACAATAACTATATATATGATTGTGGTAACAATAATATGGTTAATTTACAATTCACATGATTGTATCAACCATATATATGGTAACAGTAAACATGTATATGTTTGTGATAACCATTTATTTATTGTTTATTTATTATTTACTTAACCAGTACACTCGAATCAAATACACGAAAAATGGTTTTGTTTTAAGAAAAACAGAAAAACTATTGCCAAACATTTTTAATAGGTTTCGAAAAATTCAAATAAAATTCAAACTAGATTGAATTTCGAAAAACTGAAAAACTCGATTCGGTGAAATTATAAAAGGTTTATAACATATTTATTTAAACCTAATATTTTAATTGATTATAAGTAAACATTTAAAAAAACACTTCAAATAAATCACAAAAGTTCGAATATTTTTTTACTTTCACGATAATTTTAGATATGGGATTAGAATATTTCATGTTTCCTTTGCGAGAAATATAATACATATGGGGCATTTCACGTCAAGTGAAGCAACTTTTGAAATCGATGTCTTCCTTTGTCTTGAGTTACAAAACATTTATTTTGATAGATATCCCACTCGCATCCCACTAAGCGACCATAAAGGTTTTAAAGGAAAAGACCTAAGCTTTCTTTTGAGAAAAAAATAAAGAAATAAAAAAGGGTCCATTTTGGAAAAAAGTCAAAAAAGTTTTTGATTTTGCAAAAAAAAAGTTAAAAATTTTATGTCTTGAGTTACAAAACATTTTTTTTATAGATATCCCACTCGCATCCCACTAAGCGACAAAAAAGGTGTTAAAGGAAAACGCATAAGCTTTCTTCTGAGCAAAAAAATAAAAAAAAGTCAACAAAGTTTTTGATTTTGCAAAAAAAAGTCAAAAATTTCATATCTTGAGTTACAAAATATTTTTTTTTTTTTTTGATAGGGATATCTATCATCCCACTAAGCGACCACATAGGTCGCTTAGGAAAAGACCTAAGCTTTCTTAAAAAAAATAATAAAAAAAAATAAAAAGGGCCCATTTTGAAAAAAAGTCAAAAATGTTTTTGATTTTTAAAAAAAAAAGTCAAAAATATTTTATTTATTTTTTTTAATTTTTTTTTTTTCCAAAGATTGCATAAATTGCTATCTAAACTATTTGGGACACATTTTGCTAAGAACAATAGGTAATAAGTTATATGGATAAGAAAAAACACCTGTTTGGCCAAAATGTCAAATTTTGACCTCCTATAACTCAGAGAGTTCTTGACCGATCTTGTTGAAAAATTGTGTCCGAATTACTATCCAATAGAACTAACATTGGTGGAAATTTCATCCCGATCGGAAGACATCGATTTCAAAAGTTGGTTCACTTGACGTGAAATGCCCCATATATAATAACTTTTTATCCTTCAATCCCGCTCACCAAATACTGAACCCAGGAAAAAAATTGAGAAACAGAATCTGAGAATGAATTAAAATTTAATTTTAGTTTGGAACACCCACAACTTTTTTTGGCCACCCTAATGTATAGGTATTATTGAAATGTTATGCTAAGTTGTGCCTTCATAAGTCAAGTTTTGTTCAACAATTCCTTAACTAAAAAGTAAAAAAATCGTTTTATTGTTACCGTTTATTGTTATACGCACCTGTATTCAAAAAATTATATTTCGCAGAAGTACATATCTAAATATTTAGATATGTAAATATTAAAAAACAATATTATTAACATCTTTAAAATTGTATTTCTTCTTCAAAATAATAACAATGGCTGATTTCTTGCTGCAAATACTCGTACACGAGAAAATTAACACATTTACAAATTTCATTACCCAGAAGCAGAGAAAGAGAGAGAGAGAGAAAAATTAGGATATTGCAAATCACTCTCGCCTAGATTGTATACGAGGGAAGTGTGAACATTAATAGAAACCTTGATAGATAGATTATATTTTCTAAATATACATGAAGTAACAAGTATCCAGCAAAACAATTTTAAAGTTTGTTAATTGCAATTAAACATTACATGCATTCATTGGTAGTGGGTGATTGTTACCCTCTGCATTACTTTATTTTAAAAATTACCCATTCACTTTTAATTATTAACCCCCATATGCATACAAAATTTTTAAATTTATCAAAGGTTTATAAAACAAATTTTGTATTGATTTGTATCGATTATATTGGGTGTATGACAATAGATGCCGTATCTTTTGAATTCGGTTTTTGTTTTTAATCTATATACATATATATATATAAATGGATGTTTGTATGTATGTATGTATGTGTGTTGAACCGATTTTGATGAAATTTTCGAGGAATCTGCAGAATAGCCTAGCGGGTAACACTGTAAAGTCAGATTTTTGATTTTCGGTCTATGGGCGGAGGGGCGTGCAAAAGAAAATTTTTGCATTATACCGCTAATGCCATCTATATACTTATATATAAAAAAAGAACGGCAGACTTTTGATATTCGGTCTGTGGGCGGAGGGGTGTGTAAAAATCAAATAATGCCATATATATATATAAAAATGTGTGTATGTATGTTCCGTATGAAATCAAAAACGGCTGGACCGATTTTTATAAAATTTTCACGGAATCTTCAGAACATTGTAGTCAGATTTTTGATTTTCGTTCTGTGGACGGAATGGCGTGCCAAAATCAAATTTTTATACTATACCGTATATGAAATCACAAAAAAGGAAGATAATTGTATAATTGTTGATCGACATTTTCTTCAATTCTTATTACAAGGTCAGCGATTGTTGTAAAAAATAAAAAATTTAAAAAAAATTAATTTTGTCCAAAACTATTTTTTTTTTCTCAACAAAAAAAAAAAAAAATATTGTAAACCAAAAAAAAAATCATTCAATTAGTGAAAGAAATACTTTTTATTATTCCCAACGTTCAAACAATGACAATTTTCATTTCGTTGCTTAACATCATTCTAAAAATTGTAATTCACAGTGGTGTACTCTGAAGTGAATGATTTGGTGTAAGCGAAGAATGGAATACATTCCAACACATGACCAGTACTATTAAAGTTCTTTTATATTGTCAATCAATAAAAAATTTTGTTTACTCTTGCATATTAGGTACATGAATAAACAATTTTCATACGAAATTTCAATAACTCTACGCATTCCACTTTTAATAAAAAAATTACGGATTTATTCAAATAAAATTTGTTTTCGAAAGGGCATCTACGTCTAGTGTCGCAGAAACGGGAAGAGAACGAGAATCACGGCTTCAGCAAATGCCTCGCAGTGCATTTTCATTGAGTGCTGCAGAGATACCTCAACAGCATATCGATGCCAACCGCTCCCGAATGGCTCGATCAAGAGAAAGAATAGATTTAAAGTTGCCGGCATTTTATTACAATAAGTATGATGACACCAGGAATCACAAAGACGACTGACTGGCGAAATGAACAAACATTGCTTACATTGCTTCGTTTTGAAGTTCCCTAAGGAATCCCCGGGAATGTGCTGTTCGAACGTTAATGTTCAAGGCCAAATATACCACAGAATTGGATCATTGCTCCCGCTTCCCAATGATGATGAGAAGTTCCTTCATATTTATTTCATTAAGTTTCAGAAGCCGAACGCTATCAACGAACATGCGTGGGCTTCTGCCGAAACAATCTCAAAACAATTGTTGGACATCGGAAATGGAAAAATTCCAATTGATCCCGCCACAAATTAGATTTTGTTCCCGAACTTCTGCCAAATGAATATTAATGTTCAAGCCGTTGTCGAGGAGGTATTCCCAAGTCTTACAACCAACTACAACGGACTGGCTGTGGGAACATGCAATTTTGGCACCAACAAATTATGATGTTAACAAGCTCAATAAGCAAATACAATTGAAAGTGCATGGCGAAACAATAAAATACAAATCGATTGACACAGTAATGAACGAAGAACAAGCCGTCGATTATTCTACTGAATTTTTGAATTCATTGGAACCAGTCGGACTGCCACCACATGTATTAACATTGAAGGTTGGATCGCCGACTTTGTCCGACATTAAAATTGATATGCAATATAAAACAGATGGTTTCTAAAGGCCAGCAACGCGGACAGGGTTCAGCTAGTAACTTATATGTCATTTTGAAGGGTATATATCTGTCATTTATTCTCACTTAGTAAAAAACAAAGTTTTTTTTGCTTGGTAACACTTTAATTTGAAAAATGCACACCGATGTGTTTCAGCGTGGGCTCACCAAAGCTTATGGAGAATGTGTTCCGAGAGATGGTTTGTGCGGTTCAGAAGTGGTAATTTTGACAAGGATAGCCCAGACCAGACAAATAAGTTTGAAGACCTAGCATTGGAGGCATTACTCCATGAAGATTGTTGTAAAACTCAACAAGAACTTACGAAATTATTGGGAACTACTCAATGAGAAAATTCAAAAGGTTTGCAAGCAGCAAGATTGCTCTGTATTTGGTGGGTTGCGAGGTTTTGCCTCACCCGCTTTATAGTCCAGACCTTGCCCAATCCGACTAATATTTATTTCGATCGGGATAAGCTTCACTTTGGAACAGAGTATTAGATATTGACTTGATTCGTTCTTGGCCTCAAAAGATGAGCAGTTCTTTTGTGTAGGAATCCATATGTTCGCAGAAAGATGGAAAAAGCTAATACTTGGAATAAATTTATATTGTGAAAATTTACAACCAAACATCTTTAATTTAAACTAAAATGTTGTTTTTATTAATCATTTTAGAGCTAATAAAACTATCTCAGACGTAGCAACGTCTATTTGGTTAATACAAAACACAGCAATCTCCAAATTTCTTATCGTATTTGCCGGAAAACCTCTAAATGTATTTAATTCTAACTTGCTTCATATCTTCATTTAATTCTAAAATACTCAGTAACAAAACATAAACAGAATAATCTTTAGAGATACAGTTTTTTTTTTATTTATTATAGCATTTGCTCATTTATCATTCAACTGTTTCGACTTAGTTTTCAAGCTTTGTGAGAACCTCCAAATAAGACTTTAAAATACGGACTTAGTAGAGTGAACCCTTTTTGAAAACAATATATTACTCATTGAAACTAAGGTAATAGATCAGGTAAAGATACTGGAGCAATGAGTACAACATCCTATATAAATCGGTAGAGTGAATTCTTTTTGAAAAGAACACACTTCTCAATTAAACTAAAGAACTAGATCAGGAAAAGATACTGGAGAAATGAGTACAACAAGATTGTTGTTGTTCTAACATCATGAACAACATTAGGTACAATATCTAATCTGGTGATTGAACATGCAGACCAAGAAATTGAGTATAATAAATATTGATTCGAAAATTGATTTCTAGAAACTTAATATGGATGGACTCTACATAAAACTTTATTTTTTAATTATTTTAATTTTTCAAAATAAAATCAAGTTTTCTTTCGAAATTCAAAAACAGATTAAGCCGTCTGACTTGAAATCATTATAAAATCACTTGTGCAAACAAAACATTTTCAATAAATATATAATACTATGTACACTACTACATTTTCCTAAATCAAATAAACTAATGCGTTAACATTTATTTTTTAATTCTTAAGAATTTCACTTTATTTACGTATTCGCAAGTACATATAAGTACGAGTATAACAAACAAACAAACAAATAATAATAAACTTAATTGAGACGAAAAGACCTTATGACACTAAATTATCACACTCTACTTAATAATACTAATTAAAAAAGAGAACGAACTCATATTCGCTACACTTATTAACGCTCATTTTCAAGAAGAGGCGACAACAACTTGCTCAGTTGCAGTCTCCAAAACAGAGCTTGGCAAAACAGTGGTGTTCGAAACTTTGTCATCGGAATCTTGCTTATTTTCTAGAACACATTTTTTTTCACAATCCTCTTTAGTTTCAAAGTTATTGGAATTGCCAGCACAGCCGCCATAAATGAATTCTACACATTCACGTTTTTCCACATCGAAAGCAAAGCGATAGAAGAGAGCAAAACAACGGCCGGTTTCCTTGGGTTGTATGCAATCTGGAAATTGTCAATGAAAATAATGAAATTATAGGAAAATTCAAATGAAATTATTTGATATTTACCTTCATTTGTGGGCAATACTGGCTCAGTTTCTGAATTTTTGGTATTATCCTTTTCTAATTCAGCCACCACGGGTTCTACGGCAGCTGCTTGAATGGCCACAATGAAGCAGCACATGCTTACAAACACAACAATAAACGATTTCATAGTCACAGGAGTTGAAGTTTCACTTGAGAATGTTTAACTTAAAATGCGTTTATTATTTGAGTCAATGGTTATTAAATACTAAACGAAATGAAATCAGTCACATTTTCTGTTTTCGTTTTTGTTAATAAACAAAATCAACATCACCATTATTATTATTATTTTGTTTACTTTGTGATAAATTTACTTACCATTTGTATTCTAGAGAAAATTTGCATAATTTCTACATAGAGTGAGTACATGTTGGAGTACGTACATATGTATATAAAATAAAAAAATAAAATTCAATTTCAAAACAAACTTTACCAATCACGTCTCTGATTTTGTATTTTTTTTTTTTTTTTTGTTGGCCCGCATACGGGAAGTAATTACACTGAATTTTAAAATGTATGTTCGAATATATGTATAGAGCTCATTTAGCTCATATTTATTCAAGTGATTTGACGACAGGTGTAAACTAAACACTGGCGTATCAATATTCATTAAGGCTTTCTACATATTATTAACATAAATGTAGTTCCCGCTTGATATACATATATTACTGATACATATCTGTTCAATTGTAATTGAAACTGTTTACAACTAAGTAATTATTACAACTGTTCTTCATTATTTTTGTTAAAAATTTAATGGATCCTATTCATATAGCTTCTGAATCTATATAAAGCGAGAGACATACAAATTGGACTGTAGGTTCCTCTCTCCCCACATAAAACCACTAAGAACGAATTTTTGAAAATTCGAATGTGAAGGGAATAAATTTAGTAACCTTGTATCTTCTTAATTATTGGTGTATGACTTACAAATGCGGGATTTGCAATAACTGGCGTATGGTGAATATGTTCCATTGGTTTCAACGCACGACAGATGGTTTGTGCGGTTCAGAAGTGATGATTTTGAGATAGAGGACAAAGATCGTCCAGGTTAGCCAAAAAAATTTGAAGACCAAGAATTGGATGCATTACTCCATGAAGA
Organism: Calliphora vomitoria; assembly: GCA_942486065.2. Classification (NCBI taxonomy): domain Eukaryota; kingdom Metazoa; phylum Arthropoda; class Insecta; order Diptera; family Calliphoridae; genus Calliphora; species Calliphora vomitoria. The sequence goes on from OW818030.2 coordinate 128,892,392, forward strand.
TTGTTGTAAAGCTCAATAAGAACTTGCAAAATCAGTGGGAGCTACACAAGCAGCAATTTCAAAATGTTTGCCAGCAGCAGGATTCATCCAAAATCAGGGAAATTGGGTACCATACGAATTGAAGCCGAGAGACCTTGAAAGACATTTATGCATGTTCGAAATGCTGCAAGAACGCTATAAAAGAAATAATTTCTTGCGATGAAAAATGGATCCTTTACCATAAACCGAAGCGTAAGAGATCGTAAGTGAAGCCCGGCCAACCAGCCAAATCGTCACCATAGCCAATTATGCCCGAAAAACGACCAGAATATGAGGCCAGACATGAAACCGTAGTATTCCATCATGACAACGATCGGCCAAATGTTGCAAGACCTGTTAAAAATGATTTTGAACGAAGCGGTTGGGAAGTATTGCCTCACCCGCTTTATAGTTCAGGCCCAGCCCCTTCCGACCGCTACTTGTTTCGATCGATGCAGAACGCTCTCTCTGGTATTCGCTTCACTTGGAACAGAGTATTCGATATTGTCTTGATTCGTTCTTGGCCTCAAAAGATTAGCAGTTCTTTTGGCATGGAATCCACATGTTGCCAAAAAGATGGGAAAGGTCATAGCAGAACGCTCTCTCTGGGATCCGCTTCGGAACAGCGTATCCGATATTGGCTTGATTCGTTCTTGGCCTTAAAAGATGAACAGTTCTTTTGGCTCGGAATCCATATGTTGCCAAAAAGATGGGAAAGGTCATAGCTAACAATGACCAATACCTTGAATAAATTTATTTAAACAATTTTAAAAAATGCCGCATTTTTAAGTCATACACCCAATAATAATAAGATTTGTGTAGTCGTAAGATAATATCATTATAACTGTTTTAACGGGTTAGAGGGAGAGGGTAATACAAAACCTTACGGATAACTCCAGTAAATAGTAAAAACACTTTGATTTTCATGAAACGTTATAAAACTTCGTATGTGTTTATTGAAATCACAAAGGTTTTATATAAGGTAAGTATATAGGGTAAGTATAAGGTAAGTAGTTATAATTAAAATTTTCTGGAATTTAGTGCAATATTAGGGTAAGTATTTTATGTTATTTTTAAGGTAAGTATTATTTAAACTTCATACACTCTTTTTTAATATTTAAATTTTAGATTCGGGTTTCACTTGTTCACTTGTTAAAGGTCTCGGATTTTACGCACGTACTCGTATCAGTCTCGATCGATTGTGTTGTTTTTCTGCGGCGAATTTGCTAACTTCATCTCTCACATGAAGTTAGTTGCAGTTGATGTGGGTGTTTAAGAATAAAAACAGGGTTGGGAATGTCACTAAGTTCACTGATGTGAACAATAACATTGATGATAAAGGCATATATCATGGTACGTTCTTAAAAATAGAATTAGGATGGCAAGCGAACCGGGTCAGCTATTTCTAAGGAGTGAGATCGAAAAATTCTCAACTTAAATTTCCGTGCTCTGTTTTTGGCCTCTAAATTTTTAGCAGCGTTCCTTTACGGAACTTTTTGAGCCTTGTATGTTTTTAAACCTGCATTAGCTTAAACTTTTCGTACCAAATAGTCCGAGCACTGAGCTAACCGGGCTGCTTTCATACCGGATGTGTTGGGAACCCTTTTGAAAATGCTTCTATTTATTGGCTTTAGAAACATCATGTGGACCATTCCTTTTACCTGAACTAGGTTTCTATCAACGGACAAGTTCTCCCGGCACTGTTTAATAACATTGGAAACAGTTTGACGGCAGACCTTTTAATGCTTGGCCAACTTTTTGTAGGACCAAGTTGGGTTTTGTTGAAAATATTTAATATTTAGTAGCACTTTTTTTTGGTCACTCATTTTAATCAGATTAACAACAAATGAACATAATTGACATTAAATATAATAACTGACATGTTTTACAAAGGTAACTTGATCAAAAAAAAATCAAATAATACTTGGGTTAAAAGTGTTAATGAAAAACGTATGTTAAGCATTTTACGATCTCACTCCTTACATAATTTTAGGTCAGTTTTGAGACTCTGGTGTTAACTTCAATTAGGGAATTTTTAGCGCTTGCCTATCAAAGTTGTACTACGCTCAAGTGGTTCCTGCATAGTTCAGCGAGCCTGTGTTCCCACATTGATGTTTGTATGACTTCTCCGACGAAATCCTCACCGAAATAACATTTGTTTTCCCATTAAGATGGTGTTCGGAGGTTGTTTTGATAGCTTTGATTATTACTCCACTGTTTTCACTCAACCTATAAAACGACCAATAGTTTAGTAGGTAGCTAGCAAGGTTTCTTTATCCATACCCTAAGTGTTGTCCGCTAGCGCTTTGAGTATATTGTTGCTAGTTAGCAATTTTCGTGTGAATCAAAAGTGATACGCAAAAGTTACGGTTGTCCCAGTGTTCCAATCTGTAAGCCATCGACTACGATGCCTCAGTTGAATTTTACGACATGTAGTTTAAATGCATTGATAACTTTATTAGGAACTATCTTGACCCGGTGCGCTTCGCTACCCCTGTCGTAGTCTATGTTGGAAATTTCAATAAAATCGTTTCGGCCGTTTAGTATTTATTGTTTAAGAACTAAAGGTACCAATTTTACCGGTTTTCCCCCTGTTTACCCCTTTCTGGTCCAAGTATTGAAAAAAGTTATATTGACGCTTCCAAGTAAGGATCTATCTACGTTCCAAATTTCAATAAAATCGATTCAGCCGTTTAGGCGTGATGCTCAAACAAACAAACAAATAAACAAACAAACTTACAAAGACATTTATATAGATAGCAATTGGTTATCGTGACCGAACATATGAATCTCCTCAGGGTTGTCTCAAAGCATGCAAATGAATTGGAACTCAAAGATTTCTTTTTCCTTTCTTAGATTTAAAAACTAAGGCCGTTCTTATCTCGTTAATACTGAACAAATGCACAAACGAATCAATAGAGTTGGATACCGAATTCTTGTTTGTAAGGGCCTCCATTTTTAACAATTTTCATAATATACGGAAGCAATGGACGGACCTCTACACGACACAACAGGTCTCTCAGTCTATACGGACGGCTCTAGGAGGGGAGATCGAGTTGGCATATGTGTCTACATTCAAGAATTCGAAACTAGGTTATCTTTTAGACTTCCAAATGAATACAGCATTATCCAGGCTGAAATATCAGCCATAAAAAGGGCGGCTAACTGGCTCAGTTATAAGAAGATATCAGGTAGGGATATTCGTATATATACTGACAGTCAGGTCGCCATAAAATCTCTAACAGGTCTAATTTGGTGCAGGAATGCTGGGCATCCTTAAACAGGATGGCGAGACATTCAACAGTCGTACTCAAGTGGGTACGTGGACACGGAGATACTATAGGCAACTGTGTTGCTGATGAATTGGCAAAAAAGGGCGCCATACTGCTTGACGGACACATAGACTTCCTATGTGGGATTCCGTTATCCAAATGCAAGCTTCACATTAGTAACTTCTACTATGAGCTTGCTCAGGCAAGATGGGGTTGTGAACCACCATGTACTATTACCAGAATGATATGGCCCCGACTTAATCGTGGACGAACAACATATCTTTTTGGCTTGAAACGCTTACAATTGAGCGGTATGGTTGGCGGTCATTACCGGTCACTGCACTTTTGGCAACCACGCGAGGAGACTTGGCTTGCCCTACAACGACTTCTGCAGAACGAGGAGGAGGATGAGACAATTTTTCATCTTCTTTGCCACTGTCCGGTATTGGAAAATCTACGCTTAAGGTTTCTGGGACATCGTTCCCTAACTAGTCTCTCTGAGCTCTCGAATTTGAGGCTTGAGTGCATCTATGCCTTTGTAAGGAACAGTAATTGGCGTGACCAATGATAATCTACTCTCCTTTCTCTCTCGTATCTCTTCTCTCACTCTTCAACCCTAACCAAATACTGACTGTCCCCTTCTCTCTTTTCATATCTACTCTGTTCTTCTCTTTTTGCCTCTATAATCTTGTTATGCCTGAATGAATCTTGTTATATGTATATAATATGGGTTATTCCATCAACATATTCTTATATTTTGAAATGTGCTATTAAAACAAATTGCAACAATTTTAAGAATGAACATGTTAATACTCAGTTAGTTTAAGTGATATCATTTGAATGATTATCTTCTTGATATTTATCTCAAATAAAGCTGAACATCTGAATCCAATTGCTTTGAAATCAAAGATGCCAAATGCAACTACTGTAACATTAATATCGTTAGCTAAAAGAGCTACGCTACTGAAAGTTATAGATAGTATTCTAAATTCATGTTAACCCCACTCTAAGGGGAATTACCACCTAAAATTTAATGCAAATATTCAATGTCGTCACAAACTACGTTCAATCAACTCCAAACGTGTGCGTACGACACAATGAGCACTACTCGTACACAAACACGATTCAATTAACAAATGAATATAAGTGTAAATAAATAAAGTACCATCATGACTCATGATCATTCGCATAGTTCCGATAAAATATTTCGTCAAAATTAATAAATGTAGTTTTATTAACAACTTGTTTTGTTTATTTAAATTTCATACAGGTATTTTCCAATAGAGCTGCTCATTCATTATTTGTTAAAATAAGTTAAATATTTATTTATGTTAGCCGTATTTTTATGGATTTTTTTTATTAACCATTTTAAAAACGATTGGATTTTTGTGTCGTAGTTGTAGTTGTACCGCTTCTTGGTGTAGACGATTTTATTTTGACTGTGGTACGTGCTGCTATAGGTTTTGCAGTAGTTGTGGTGGAAGATGCATCTACATTAGCAGTCAATGATTTTAAAGTATTCGAATTCAATTTCTTGTTATTAAATTGTGGGGTCTTGGTGGTCGTTGATGTTACTGTAATTTTTCCTGGCACAGCTGTTGTTGTGGACTTTTTACAGGCCGCTTCACAGGTTTGTTTGAATCCAAATTTATTCTCATTTCCCTTACAGCCGCCAAATTTAAATTCCTCGCACGTATCGGTCTGGGCGTTATAATAAAAACGATTCAAACTCATGCGACAGGGGCCAGGTTCCATGGGCAATAAACATTTGGCATCTAAAATAATATTGTACGCACTTTATAATATTTGTTTACAAACTCAACTCACTGTGTAACTGATCTATATCATTAATTGTGTTTACCTTGTTTTTTGTCACTGTTTACTGCCTCATTTACACTTATCAGCAGCGAAAATATTGTTAATTTTAATAAAAGGTTAAATTTTTCACAAAAAATCATTTTGTTTTTATTATAATTTAAATTTTTTTAGTTAAATTTTTTTCCGTTTATAAATTTTTTTGTAATTTAGTCGTATGCTCTCTTAATCGCAATGATGAACAGCTGCAGATAGTTCGTTCCAGTATCAATGATGTTATCAGAGTGTTCTGTTTGAGACAACCACTCGCCACATGAGACTTACGTAGTTTGTGGTACGAATGAGTATGTATACCTACATATGATACATATATATTATGCTCTCGTTAGCGAGATTTTTGAAGCATACAGTGACAGCCATACAAATAAGTAATTAAATAATTACTTTATTTTATTTTATTGTTATTAATACGTCTTACATGAGTAATTATTAATTAAAAATTAATTTATAAATCACTAAACTAATATAGTTATAATTTCATAAGTGATGGCTGCTTAAACTTATTTTCCCTGAAAACCCGGTAACTCAATATTCGAATAAAATTATATAGTATCGCTAGTTAGCGATATGTCCGTCCGTATGTCTGTTGAAAAAACGATAGGGCCCAAGCGAAAGGAGGGGATATTTGTCTTATCTTTTGTTTATAAAATCAAAAGTTGTTGACATATTTTAATCATTTAAAGCTTGTTTTGTTTGGAAATTAGTTTTCCGCATAGCTGCATTTTCCAATTTTTGATACAGTTTTAAAAAACAAAAATTATATTTCTAAAACGACTGGACGAAAAAAAAATGTCAGTCTTTGTAATATTACTGCACTCTCAAACCCTTCCTCCTGAGGAACTTCGTTTTCTCAATCCCATCCAATATGGAAACTGTCGATGGTCTCCCTGCTGATGAAATGAGGCTATCCATCTATACGAATGGGTCTAAAAAAGGGGGACAGTGTGGGCGGTGGTGTATACATCCCTGAATTTGGAATAAGAATGTCTTTTAGACTTCCAGATGGATGTAGCATTCTTCAGGCCGAAGTATCGGCTATGTCTGGTAGGGATATCCGCATATATACCGACAGTAAAGCCGCAATTAAGTCCTTGATAGGTGTTTATACAACATCGAATATGGTCCAGGAATGCCGGGCATTCTTAAATGAGATGGCGAGACATTCGACAGTTACACTCACATGGGTACGTGAACACAGGAACAATGAAGGCAATTGTATTGTTGATCACTTGGCAGGATTAGGAGCCTTGATGTCGGAAGACGTATTATGAACTTGCCCAAACGTGGTGGGGTAATGAATCCACCTGTGCTATTACGAGGATGATATGGCCTGCGTTGGACTGCAGACGTACGTCATATATACTTCGACTACAACGAATACGACTCACCAATATGGTGGCGATGATCACCGGACATTGCACTTTCGTTGCCCATGCTGCAAGACTTGGGTAACCTTATAACGACTTCTGCAGAAGTTGTCAGAATGAGGAAGAGGAAGAAACTATTCTGCACTTCTTTTGTAATTGTCCGGCACTTAGTGATCTACGGGCCAGACTTTTAGGTGAGAGATCCCTTGGTACCCTTTCCGGACTATCAGTGAAGGAACTTAGGTGCATAGACACCTTTATTAGTGAAAGCAGGTGATTAATAAGACCGGACTTGCAAATTTCACTTTATGGCGACTCGACAACTCTTCCATGATGGTATGCGTTACTTGACTCTCAACATCTTCTCCTCTTGCCTACTAAATCGATAGAATTTCTTTCTTCTATTTCTCTCCTCTCTTTGTTTTCATCTTCTTTCAGGTACCACAAAGGGAACCATTATTGGACCCAAGTGAGCTGTACCAACGAAGGTTTTGGACGGCTTCCTGATAACCCAACCTTAATAGATAATTTTATTGCGGAATTTTGGATTTTTTAGCTTATTCAGTAAGCTAAACCGTTTTTGAGTTAAGCCTAGTACTCTGTTCATATTTGCGAAAAATTGTGTATGCAACAAATGATCAGCTATTGGTTTTAATTTCGTGCCAAAGAAGTGTTACTTATGTAATTTCGTGTGGAAAAATAAGGTTGCCAGATGTATTTCACAAGTTTTACACAATAAGAACAGAGTACTGCTTTTGCAAAATTATTTCGCATATATTTCATTCCAAATATTTTATATGAAGTTTGACAGCATTTCCAACTAAATTTTTAACTGAGTACTAAGCTTTACGCGAATATATGTTGTGCGACCCTCCATTTTCGAAATATCTCAAAAACAAGAGCTAACCTAAAAAAAAAAAACGGTTAGCACCACTGGATTCAGCGTTCTCAAATTAGTTTAAACCGCAGGGTGCCCCGCTTGACAGAAAAATAATGTCAATTTTGAGCACAGTGTAATTAATATCGTGATGAATTTGGACATAAAGAAGTATTATACTAACCTAAATCTTTCTACCAACTGTGAGGATTGGTCCTTTCCCCAATATAATCTCTATATCAGAAAAACATGTATGTATACCCGCATATTAATGTTGGTAAAAGAAGATTCGGCACAGCCAAAACTTAAGCTTCTTTCTTAACACGTATTTTCACCAAAAACTCAATTTTTTTTATAAAAATCGAATTTTTCACTAAAAACCGATTTTTAAAACAAATTTGTTCGCTAAAAAACATTTTGTCCGTAAAAAATTTAGGGCCTGGCTCACTAAATGCGAACGAACATTTTCTTTCTCATTTTATATTAAAAACAACAAATAAATTAGAATTTTTTTATTGTTTTCAATATAAAATACGAAAGAAAATGTTTGTCCGCTTTTAGTGAGCCAAGCCCTTAGTTTTTGTTAGAAACCCGATTTTACAAAAATTACTTTTTCACTGTGTTTCTACTGATTTTTCTACGATTTATTCCTAGAAAACCTACGTTACATCTTAAATACCGTTACCGAAATATCTTTACCTCTAAAATAACGTTACCGTACTTCAATAAAAAATTTTGAATTATGAAAATAAAAATTTTTGTTTTAATCATCTCTCGGTTACAACCCTAGAGGTGTGTTTGGGGCCATTTTCATGCTGGAATCTTCAAAATAGGGGCATATTTTTCTCAGCGTATGGATACATAATATCGTTTATGCTATGAACTGCCAAAATTTAAGCAGAACATTTTTGTTACTTATGATTATAAAAAAAAAAAAAACAATAAATAAGTATTTTAAACTTATATGTGTGCAAAGAAGATACCAAACATGTTACCTTTGATCACAAATGTAAGAGGGCTAATTTCATTTTAATTGAGAAAAAGTAAATATTATTGGTTGACTAAAAATCCGAGAAATGCAAATCGCAGTTTCGGTAATATATTGATATATATATCTTCCGGGAAAGAATAGATTTTTATTTTAATATTTCCCGGGAATGAGAAAAGTCCGGCAAATTAGGAACCTTATGATCGTGGAATATGAAATAATTTTACAAATGAATTTCGATTTTTTTTTCCTTGACATAAATATATTACGACTCACTCATAAGCATGTGTACCCAAATATTTTATAAAATCAAAAAACCCAGTTTTCTTTGAAAACACTTCTCTAAAAATTATATCCGATGCGGAACGGGTTATCCAATTATAATAATTTTTGCAACAGGGCGGTTACAGCGTAACTCAATCCGGAAACGAAAATGTTCGAAAATGTGTGCTAATTGCATGGTAATTCGAAAAGATTTCCTTTCGAATCGAATTAGGGAGTAACCCTCCAGGTTTTTACAATCCAGTAAACTATTAAAGGAATATTTATGACCAGTAGGATAAAATTGTTGGTTTCTCAAAATCATAGATATAAAAAAAAAAACAGAAAAAAATTGCCTTGTGTGGGAATCGAACCAGCATACTCGAATGATTGTTTGCAAGTCTAGCTGCTAACTCACTGCTCAATAATGATTTGGTTCATATGGTTGGCAATATTAATGATTTGGAAATAAACTGCAATTAAATTACGATAACTATGAAAAAATATTGTTATATTTATAATCATGATATGATCACAAATATTCCATAATATGGTAGGTTTAAAAATAATCATATTATAATTAAGCTAATCATAGTATCATAGTTGAGGTGGATAATATTGTTGGGCAAAATCATATTATGGTTGTGCTGCTATTATAATATGATCGCTGAAACATAACATAATTATGTTATAATATAAATATGCTTTTATTATTTTGATTACCACTTATGCCATGGAATAAAGTTATCGTTAAGTAGGATAACATTATGATATTGATTCAGATATGGTCGTAGACGAACTATAATATAATATAATTTGACAGCAACCATAAAATCCAATCATATTATGACAGTGTTTGATTATGGTCACCAAAAACTAAATGTTTGTTACAAAGATTAAGCTTATTTTATTAAAAAGAACGCAGTACATATTTACAATATTGCAGAAGTTATTTCATGCAATAATTAATTTTTCCAAACAAAATCCAAATTTTCACAGAATACCAGATTTTTTATAAAAATCGCAGATTAATATTATTTCGGTTTCGAAAAAAAATTATTATTTATGCTGAATCATAGCTTATTTACTGTTATTAAAATATTAAAAATCATCAAATTTCAAGACTTTCAAAACAAAGTCAGTGAACTTCAAAATAAATTAAGTACTTAAATGGTCATTATTATTTTAACTAAGTATGTATGCAATTTACGTTTCCAATCGCAAAAGTAAATTGCTTTAAAAATCAAAAAAACCGAATTATTTATATTTAAAAGATAATTTTGAATGCAAGGTACACATGGAATACGTGCAATTTTTAAAAGCAACAATTCATTTAAATTTTTTTAGCTGATAGACACAAGCTAAATTTTCCACAAAAAGAGGATTAAAACAAACTTTCTAAATTGTTGAAGGTAACAGGAGAATAGATTATATTTAGAACAAACTTATCAAATGTAAGGTTTTAATTAAAAAAAAAAAAAATTATAACAATTTAAACCAAAATATGGCCTTTAGCTCAGTTTCATAAAGCCCTTCGGTTACATTTTGTTACAGATAAAGAAACTATTGTACTATTAGAGGTTGTTCAATGAACCTCAAATTAAGTTTGTTTTACAATTTCATTTAAACACATGTGTTAATAATCAGTTCTAAATCCAACATCAAATTAATCTAATTTATATGTATTAGTTCGGCCTTTATGTTTAAGCATTAAATTTAAACATTTTAAATTGAGTAGAATTTATGAAAATTGAAAAATTATCAAAATTGTTTGTTATTGAAAATTTATATGGAAATATCATTAACAAAAAAAAAACCGCATATTTAATTTACTCGAAATAATTGAAAAAACTTTAAAAATAATTTAACTTAATAAATAAATAGTATGTTCATAATAAATAAGTTATTATACATACATATGTACATACTTATACTGAAAATAATATTAACATCGGCATACTAATATACATATATTCATATATTTCATGTACACATGTTTGTTTGTATATTTAGCTATTTAATAATTTATATTATAATTTGATGACATTTGGCACGTTCCAAAGACACATTTAATTACTAAATTAGAATATTTTATATGAGAAAATTAAATTTTAACAGCTTTTGTGTGGTAAGTTACAAATTGTTTAATACACACGAAAGTATAAGTAACTGCTTATTTGGCCAGTCTTTGTTGTAACACACACGATCCTTTTATATGCCCGCTAGTTCTACAAGAGACTGGTGCTATAACTGATGGAAATTCATCTATCTAGTGGAGTCAACTGACACTTTACTATCCTCATGATGTTTAATGTATGGGGTGTATAACTTAAAAAATGCAGGCTATTTTTAAATGTTTAGCTTTTATTTTGGAACATTTGTACAATATATATTTATTCAAAGTATTGACCGTTATTAGCTATGACATTTACCATCATTCTGGCTACATATGGATTCCGCTCTTAACGAACTGCTCATATTTTGAGGCTAAGAACGAATCAAGCCAATTTTGGATACTCAGATTTTAAGTGAAGCGTATCACAGAGAGAGCGTTCGAGTAGTCGGACGCGGCAAGGTCTGGACTATAAAGCGAGTAAGGCAAATCTTCCCAACCACTTCATTATAAATACTTTTTAACAGGTAACATGCTAAATGTAGCCGCATATTCTGGGCGTTTTTCGGCTTTATACGATTCAGTAGCGTTCGGACAGGTTCCCTATGATGGTATGGCCAGATTTCAGCAGCTCATAGATAGGACACTTTTGGTCCCATCAAATACAGAGCATTAACTTAGCGCCATGGATATTTGGCTTTGGTGTCGTTTCGCCTGGTTGGCAGGGCTTCACATACAATCTTTTACGCTTTAGATTATCGTAATGGATCCATTTTTCATCGCAAGTAATGATTCGATTAAAAATGGTTTTCTTTTATGGAGTTCAAGTAGCATTCCCGCTTATGACGCTTTGTTGGTACAAAATTCGACATCTTCGAAGCCAAAAAGACTTTGTTAGTTACACTTTAATGTTTAATAACTAAGTGGGAATAAATCGCAGATATGTACCTTTCAAAATGACATATAAGTTATTAAAGACGAAAAACGTGTTCAAAAGATACGCCATCTGTTGTGAATCCCTCATTTTAAGTTGTACCCAATATGTACCTTGGATGTGCAATGACTTTAAATTTTTTGTGTTTATTCTTGTACATCCATATGTTAATGTGCTCGAGAAGTGCCTGTAGTTCTTGGGAGAAGTAGTGAATACCTCCCAAGAACAACAGGGTTCATAAATACATATGTAAGTGCTTATATGTATATGTAAAGGGTATTTCATTAAGTGATTCCTATCTTTAAACCTATTATTCCTTTGAAAGGCTTATCGATGCCATTATGTATAGAATATAACATCATGCAAATGTTCGCAGAAAATACCACAAGAAAAAGCGGGGTAAAATCCCAAGATCTCGGTGGCCAGTTCACATAACCTCCACGTGAGATGACCATGCTCCCAATTCGCTCTGGCAGCGTACCCAATGTGGCACGAGATGTATGGCACGTAGCGCCGTCCTGTTGAAATCACATGTCGTTGGTGTGCATATCATCCAACTCAGCCCAAAAGCAGTTGATAATCATCGACTTATAGCGCACGCCATTGACGGTGACAGATGAACCGATGACGGCGCCAGCCCATAATCCACACAATACAGTGACTTTTTCGGTATGAATTGGACGCTCTTGGATCTCATGTGCACTAGTATCGTCCCAAATTCGACAATTTTGTTTGCTGACGTTTATCTAGAAATGGGTGAAGCGCGCGGAACTGAATGCTTTTGTTCAAACGCTATGACAAAACAAACTGAATAAATTAATTCGACAGATGTAGCTTCAACAATATGGCCTCTACCAACTGTCAAAGTTTGGAAGTCCCTATTGAAACACCCTTTATATAAAATATGTAAATTATTTCATATACACATGTGTTTATCCGTTAAGATATGCCTGTGTCTGCTGCATTTAGACATAAAATAGTCTTAAACTTATTTAATTAATATTAATAAGTTTCAACATTTGTCTGGCCTTCCAATGGTGTTACGGAATTCACAAGTGTTAATTATGTTAATGCAAAATACGTATACATATATTATTATATTTGCAAAACTAAGGAAACGGAATTGAGCTTAATCTGCAACAATGTTGTAAATTTCAAACTTCATTGTTTGTTAGAGTATGGTCGCAAAAATAATCTTTAGGCAGAATGCATCTCATTGCCATTAAGCTTTTGCTTTAAAATTATATTCTAAATAATTTGCTATTAAGCTGCTATAAGAAAGTTCCAATAAGCCGTAAGATTTTAAAAAAGGCGAATAAAAAATCAGGTTTTTTAAGAAACTCGTAATTGTTGAAATATATATTTTTGGTGAAAATCCATTTTCTATTGTATGCGAGAATTTTTCATATTTTTACTTTTATTTTGAAACAATTATGCAATATAAATTTATTCAAAGCATTGGCCATTGATTGATATGAAATTTTCCCATCTTTTTGGCAGCATATGGATTCCGCGCCAAAGGAAATGTTCATCTTTGGAGGCCAAGAACGAATCAAGCCAATTTTAATACTCTGTTTGAAGTGAAACGTATCCCAGAGACAGCGTACTACATCCATCGAAACAAATAGTAGTGGAACGGAGCATGATCTGGACTATAAGGAGGGTGAGGCAAAGCTTCCCAACCACTTCTTTCTAAATAGTTTTTAACAGGAATTGCAACATGTGGCTTACCGTTATTACGATGGATGGATTATTATGATTTTATGTCTGGCCGCATGTTTTGGGCGTTTTTCGACCAAAGATCGCTTCAAACGAAATAGTTGCCTTTGATGGTCTGGCCAGATTTCAACAGATCACAATAGATAGAACGCTTTTGGTCCCATCAAATACAGAGTATTACCTTTTACCTTAGCGCCATGGATATTTGACTTTGGTGTCGATTTGGCTGGTTGGCCGGGCTTCACATCCGATCTCTTACGCTTCGGGTTATCGTAATGGATCCATTTTCATTGCAAGTAATGAGTCGGTGTAAAAATGATTTTCTTTTATAGCGTTCAAGCAGCATTTCAAGGTCACTCAGCTCCAATTCGGATGTCAAATAATATCTCTACTTTTGGATGAATCCTTCTGCTCGCAAACGTTTTTAAATTGCAAAATCAAATAATTTTGCAAGCTCTTATTGAGTTTGACAACAATCTTCATGGATTAATGCCCCCAATTCTTGGTCTTCAAACTTCGCTGGCCTGGGCGATCTTTGATTCCGTGTCAAAATCACCACTTCTGAACCGCACAAACCATGTCTCGCACGTTGAATCTTATGGAACACATACACATTTACTATCCCGATTAACCGTTTTCAATTCAACGTACGCCTGTAGAATGATTGAGCATGTAGAAAAGATGTTTGGAAAAACTATATAAAACTACACAATTTTCAGTTGTACGAGTATTTCAGATGTTTCTAATTGTATTTCAGAAATTTCCAGTTATATTACAGAATTTTGGAATTCTATTTTAGAATATTCGAATTGTATTTCAGAATTTTCCAATTGTATTTCAGGAATTTCTAATAGCAATACAAATGGAAATTTCTGAAATATAATTGGAAATTTCCTAAATGCAATTGAAAATGGTGTAGTCATATCGGAACATTTTATCTGTAAAATCGATTAAATTAAATTGATATATACCAAAATGTGTTTTCCAGAAGTTGGATATTTTTAAATTTAGAAAATATAATCACCCCTATTCTGCATTTCGATTCGAGTTGTAATTTTCTGCGTTTGACAACTTTGGTATTCTGCGTTCCGTTTTGTTTCGCTTCAAATTTTTTTTTTTCGATTTTATGTATTCTGCATTTCAGTAATTGTATGACTGAAAGCTACTAACTTTGTTTAGGTTTTAACAAAAAGTGTAATTTAAAAAAATGTAAGTATAAAATCCAATAAATAATTTGTTAAATAAATTTTTTTTTTTATTTTAAATAAATTTTTAAGTTTCATTTAATTTATTGCAGGTCAAAAACTACAACACCAGAGCAATAAGAAAAGTTTTGGCTGCATTATGTCAAGGAAAGAAGATACCAACTTTGACATTGTGGATTGAGCCATTCCAACGGTGCAATCTGCACCAACTGCGTAGGTTCCTTCAGCGAAGAATCTCAAAGCAGCTACAACTTGGTTAAGCGGTGATAAATATGTTAATGTATTCGACCGCGTATCTTGTGTAAAAGTGTCTAATATATACTTAAACGCGCCTTTATTTAGCCGAAACTATTTTGAATCAATTAAAACAAATGTAGGTATTAATTGAGCAACTGTCTCTCAATTTCCGATTTTCAAGTCTTAAATCTGTATTCGTGAAGACATTTTCTCCTCTTCCAACAACAACACTGTTACTATCGATTCCATTTCCTTTGAAAATTAAAACAAATAAACTTTATTTTTATTTTACAAATTGTATAAGGACTGAGATTGTAAAATTCTTAACACACGTTTTTCATTAAAACTTTCAACCCAAGTATTATTTAATTGATTTTTTTTTTTTTTTTTTTTGATCAAGTTACCTTTGTTAAGCATGTCAGTTATTATGTTTAATGTCAATCATGTTCATTTGCTGTTAATATGATTAAAATGAGTGACCAGAAAAAAGTGCGTACTTAAATTATTAAATATTTTCAACAAAACCCAACTTGGTCCAACAAAAAGTTGGCCAAACAATCAAAGGTCAGCTATCAAACTTTTTCCAATATTATAAAACAGTACCGGGAGAACTTGTCGGTTGATATAAAACCAGGTTCAGGTAGAAGGTATGGTCCTTGATGTTTCTAAAGCCAAAAAAAATTGAAAGCATTTTCAAAAGAGCTCCCAATACCTCCGGTAGGAAAGAAGCCCGGTTAGCTCAGTACTCGGACTATTTGGTACGAAAAGTTAAAGCTAATGAAGGTTTAAAAATACAAAGGGTCAAAAAGTTCCTGACAGGAACTCTGCTAAAAATTTGAGGCCAAAGACAGAGCACAGAAATTGAAGTCAAATTTTATACAAAAAATATACCTGCTGCATAATGGATGACGAAATGTACGTATGGAATTTTTCGCAGTTTCTGGATCAATTTTTTTATGTTTCAGATGCTCGAGGGAATGTTGAAGAAAAGTTTAGGACCCAAAAGCAGACAAAATTTCCCAAAAAGTTATTGGTATGGCAAGCATTATGCAGTTGCGGCAAAAAAGCCAAACATTTGTTACAAAGGGCTCTATAAATACCGACATTGACATCAAGGAATTTTTACAAAAAAGGATGTTTCCATTCATAAGACTTCTTAGTGTGTCCATTTATTTTTGGCCTGATTTGGCATCCTGTCACTATGGTAAGAAAGATCTTGAGTGGTACAAGAACAATAATGTGGTATTTGTACCAAGAGAGGCAATTCCTCCAAACTGCCTGGAGCTGAGTCCACTGGAGAGATATTGGTGAAAAGCACAAAAAAGGTGTCCTAAAGTGTGGTAGATTTTAAACGGAGATGGGCAACCTGTTCAAACAAAGTGACAGAAATCACTATAAAAACCATAATGGAAGGGTTTTCGAAAAAGATTCAAAATTTCATCATTAGTGATTAAAACTATAAAAATATTTTATTTTGTAAATTGTTACAATAATTCCAATCAAATAAAAAAAGATTCAAAACTGTAAGTTTAGTGGTTTCATTATTATTAACATATATGTATGTTAAACATTTTCGATCTCAGTCCTTAAAAAGTGAAATATCACCTCAAGCACTACAGGATTCTTCACACTGGAATAGTTAATTTCTTTCTTTTTGTTTTGGTACTTAAGTTGTATTTATTTATTTATTTAATTTATTTTTTTTATTTATCACTGTTTTTTGCACTAAATTTTAATTTTGTATAAAATGCTTACAAGCTTTCTAATTTTTTTGTTTGTTTCTATTTCACGCGTTTATAGTAAAACTTCTAGACTGAACATACCCTTCACTTCTTCATTTTCTTTCGATTCAGTTTTTGGTTGGAATACCATTTTTCGATTTGTGTGTAACTGAATGCGGGAACGTAATCGAAATGCAGAATAAGGGTGAATAATAAACTGTATGTTCTATGGAGTCGTGCATTTCAAAATATGCTTTTACTGCATATTTTGACATTTTAGAGCATATTTGGTCTATTTAGAGCATATTTTAAATTTGTTTTTTTAACAAAAACTTTTTTCATTAAAATTTTGTTTCAGTTTCTATCTTATGCTAAATTTGCTATTAAATAAATTGTATTGATTTTTTAATTAAATTTTTTTTTTTTTTTTTTGCCCTCAAAATTATATAGAATTAGTTTTTTTAAATTTTAAGAAGACATATTTTCAAACAATCAAATATGTATTAATAATTAAAACAAGTAAGAACGTATAACGTATACACTTAGCAGTTTATAATCATCTTCTAAGTGTAGGGTATCATATGTTTTCTTTTAACATTTATAAGAGCTATAAATAATTATGGACCGACCGCCATAAAATTATATATGAAACTTATTTGAGTTGAATTTTATTTGGATATCAACATTTTTATGAGAGTTATTAGAATTAAACTGATTTTCGAATGTGGGCTTTGTATGGGAGCAATGACTAATTATGGAGCTTATATAAAACTTATTTGTGCAGAATTTGGTTTGGATATCTTTATAACTAAGATATTTATAAGAGCTTAATTATTTTCAGATATGGCAGATGTTGGGGGGGGGTTGGGGTCTAGAAGAAATAATGTACCGATTCTTAATCGACTCAGGATGTGATTCTGAGCAGACTGGTATACTTTAATATACCCTCCGCACTATGGTGATGTAGGGTATAAATATTGTTTTGATTGTTCATATACGCCTGACCTGTATGCTAAATATTTCTTTTAATTACCTTATACTCGAATATGACTATTAATTATTTTGACTGCACACACATTTCATGTCAAGGTAATGTATTATATATTTAAAATAAATAAAAACAATTATAGTATATCCTTATCATCTGCCGCAGTCTGGCCCATAATAACAATAAAATTGCGTTTTATTTTTTCGAAAAAAAAGCTATTTTCAATAATTCTATTGAATTCCAATCAATTTCTTGTTAATACTGCTTCTAAGAAATATGTATAAAGAAAATTACGTTTTTTTTTTTTTTTTTGTTTTTAAATTGAAACAACATTTTTTACTATTAAAATCTTGCACTTGTTTCTAGTTTACAAATAATTTAGGGTTTCGAATAAAGAACACGTCTATGACGACGACGATTTTTTCTATTACAGATCTTTTCACAATCCTCTAGCGAAGAGAAAATTTTCTTATCAGAACTGCAGCCCAAATATTTACAGCGTTGGGTTTCAGCATCATAGTAAATGCCTAAAGTTGAGGAGACACATAAGCCATTAATGGTGGGTTGACGATTACAGATGTCAACAACAGTACCTTTTTAGGGGGGGACGAAACAAATACAATTAGTTATTGAATTATATTAAAATAAAAGTAGGAAAAACTTACGTGTGCGATTAACAGCTCCTTGTATAGCATCAATAATGTTTAAAAGGATACAGCAGATAATTATAAGACGCTTTGCGCTTGAAAAATTCATTTTATACAAAATACTGTGTGTTTATTGGATTTGATTGTTTAAACTTCTTTGTTTGCACGCTCAAGTTGTAACAATGTCTACTCGTTTTCTTTTTGCTGTTAATTGTTTAGCATAAAAACAATTTCCCATTTGATTTTGAATAATAAATTAGATGATTACTTGCAACAAATGTTTACTATTTTGATTAGAAATAACAAAATTTGTATAATTTTTATTTAGTGCTTTAGTTTTTTTAATGTTTTACACTTTGTTGTAGTTTTCTTTGTTAATTAGTTGTTTTATTTTTTTTTTTTTTCAAATTTAATAAACTCAAAAATGTTGTTTTCAAAAATAATTAACCAAATTATGTATTCTGGCTAGATTCGTTATTTCTCTACGATCACAGCGAATGTTCGCTTGTAATTGAATGTCTACCACTCAGATTTTGTATTTTTATTAATGAGTTTTTATTGCGATAAGAGATCGTTTGCTTCTCTACTACTAAATAAATAATAAGTCTTTCTTTTCTTTATTTTTTTTTTATAAGAATCTGGATTTGAAAACAAACAATGTTTTGCAAAAGCTAAAACGAAAATGAAAATGAAAACGCAAAGATGGAGTATTCTTGTTAAACAAAAATTTGTTAAATCACAAGCGATAATAAGTACACAACTCATACAACTCGTACTACATATTTGATTTGTCACAGAGCAAAGATCATTTTATTGGGAGGATATATTTATATATTGCCGTTGCAGTAATTTTCAAAATTAGAGTTGAGTTTCGGAAATATAATAAAACCAAGTTTTATGCTATTTTAATTAATACTACTAAAATACAATTAGAAATGACCTTTCCAATAATAATAAAATAATTATTTGAAATCATTTCATTCTGAAATTATAATACACATCTGCCAATGGCCCTTTCATATTCTGATAACCTTGAATAAAAACGATTCGTCAGAAGTAGTATCGGAAATGACGTCACATACTTTCTTATATGTGAGAAATCATCCCTGTAGCCAGTTTTTTCAAGTTTGATAATAAAAATATTAGAATTTGTATGATTTTTTCGAATTTAATTACAGAGTGCGGATGAATTCGGAGTAAAACCAAGCCCCCAAGGGTTTTGAAGCCACAGTAGAGATTTTACTTAATTCAAAAACTCATATATTGTTATTATTTATGATTGATGTAAATTCGTTTTGAAAACGAATTCATATATGCTGGTTGGTATTCTGAAAATCAAATACACGTGATTTACTTGTTTTACAACCTGTTTCAAAGTACAAAAGCAGAACATCGATTTTTCAATTATGTATATGCTTTTGAAAATCGCTTGAGTTACACAACACGAGCGAATGTTGAGAGTTTGAAATATCCCGAAGTGTCATCAATGTTAATGTCAATTTCAAGTGAAAACATGATCGATTGCTGCACTGGCAGTATCTTATTAAGCTTATTCCCAAAATGTAAACTCTAGTAGCAGTAACAGAGAATTCCAGAGAATCTAATGTTTAAAGGTCACTTAGGTAGCAAAACGACTACAAGTTAATTGTGGTAAATCATGTAAAGAATGAGATAACGAAAATTGTCTAAGTCTCTGTACTCCCATCTGGTCATCTTCCCTAATAAATCGGGCGAAATTAGTGATGAGCGAGGACAACTACTACACTAAGGTTCCAATTAAGTTTAGATTTTTGATGTTTTTATCTAAGAAATATAAACATGTGACGACAAACATTTATACAATTTAAAACTGCTTTTTGGGAATCGTATTTTGCATAGAGAATATACTTAGAGCGTAAACTCTCCTGTCAAAGACCTAAATCAGTTGTCAGAAACCTAAGTGCTGAGAATGTGTTAGTAGAAAAAACTATGTGAAAACAAAAACAATAATTATTTTGAGTAATTGTTTTGTTTGAGTCTTTTTCTAGTTTCCGCTCTATGTTTCTCTATGCTATTTTGCACAAATTATACAGATATGAATCAGCTGGTTTCAGAAATAAGGAGATACAAAAATAACAAAAGAAAATGTCAAAATGGTTGTGGTTTGAAAAGAAGGACAAATATTTCACACTCGTTGCCTATTGAAAATTGTATTTTTCTCTCGCTCTGCAAACCACAGCCATTGAAAACTTTTTTGACAACTTTCATTCGTTGCATATCTGTAATAATAAAGGCTAGGTAAATATGAAGTTAGGCAGTAAATTGGTCACTGTCAATTGTTGAAATGTCAAGAATTGAGCTGTCATCCTTTGATATTTATTTAAAAAGAAAAGTAAGAAAACAACGAATTTTTAACAAAATCATATTAAGAAGTGAGTAGACGTCATTAATCTTTGATTTCAGCAAGACAACATTACGAGCCACACATCCGGTCAAACAATTCAGTTATTCCGTAAGAAATGGACAAGAAAAGTGCTGCGCAACTTATGTATTGCAACGGAGACACATTTCGCAGGAGATGGCAGTGATATATATTAACGTTAGGGGACCTGTCTGAGGTATTGGGAAATAGACTGAGTGAGTACTCTTCCATTAGTACCTTGTCATGAACTGATGATATAATTAATTTCTTAAAGTGGTGTGGTCTTATAAAAACGGTGTCCTATAGACAGCACTTGATTAATTGCTAACAATCCAACCTTCCTCCGAGAAATCATTCTCACAACAGGAATGACCCGAGTTCTCTCAACCAAGGGCTGTCAACTACGCAACCACTGCTGTTAAAACAAGAACAACCTCGATAAATAATTCACAACCACAATTTCACTATATATTGTGGTTGTGTTAATTAAGCAGATAATTCTATTTAATTCATAATGCAACAAATAAAGTTCCAATTTCATTTACAATATGGTAACAGGAGACGGAATTTGGATTTGTTCAAATAAATCTGTTCTGATATGTGATGGAAATCGAATTTGAAAACAAAACGATATAAAAAGTGTAAATTAACAAACTTTATAAGGACTGAAACCACTAAACTTACAGTTTAGATTTCTTTTTTATTTGATTGAAATTATTATTTCAATTTACAAAAAAAAAATATTTTTATAGTTCTAATCACTTGTGATGGAACTTTGAACCTTTTTCTAAAACCTTTCCATTAAGGTTTTTATAGTGCTTTCTGTCACTTTGTTCGAACACGTTATCCATCTCCGTTTAAAATCTACCACACTTTTTGACACATTTTTTGTGCTCTTCAAATTCTATTTTAACAAGAGCCCAATATCTGCACACTGGCCTTAGCTCCAGGCAGTTTCGAGGATTTGGCTGTCTTGGTACAAATACCACATTATGGTTCTTGTACCACCCAAGGTCTTGCTTACCATAGTGACAGGATGCCAAGTCAGGCCAAAAATAAGTGGACACATTATGAAGTCTTATGAATGGAAGCAGCCTTTTTTGTAAACATTCCTTGATGTAAATTTCGGTATTTATATAGCCATTTGTAACAAATGTTTGGCTTCTTTTGCCGCAACTGCATATTGCTTGCCATGCCAAGAACTCTTATGGAAAATTTTCTGCTTTTGGGTCGTAAACTTTTCTACAATATTCCCTCGAGCATCAGCAACATAAAAATATTGACCCGGAAGCTGTAAAAAATGTCCCATACGTACGTTTCGTCAACCATTATGCAGCATGTATATTTATTTTTTGTATAAAATTTGACTTTAATTTCCGTGGTCTGTCTTTGGACTCTAAATTTTTAACATAGTTCCTGTCAGGAACTTTTTGAGCCATGTATGCTTAAAACTTTTATTGGCTTTAACTTTTCGTACCAAATAGTCCGAGTACTGAGCTAACCGGACTGCTTTCCTACCGGATGTATTGGGAGCTTTTTTAAAATGCTTTCTATTTATTGGCTTTAGAAACATCATGTGGAACATTCCTTCTACATGAACCAGGGTTTCTATCAACGGACAAGTTATCCTGATTCTGTTTAATAACATTGGAATCAGTTTGACGGCAGACCTTTGATTGTTCGCCCAACTTGTTGTAGGACCAAGTTGGGTTTTGTTGAAAATATTTAATAATTTTAGTACGCACTTTTTTCTAGTCACTCATTTTAATCAGATTAACAACAAATGAACATAATTGACATTAAGCATAATAACTGACATGCTTTACAAAGGTAACAAGATCAAAAAAAATCAAATAATACTTGGGTTAAAAGTTTTAATGAAAAACGTGTGTTAAGAATTTGTCGATATCAGTCCTTACATCCCGAAAAGGAAAATATCTCAACTCCTCCAACGAAACAACCAACCTTAATATATGACAAATATAAATTGTCTTATTAGCTCCTAAGATAGGATATCATCCTAAACAATGAACAATCAATTATAACAGAAAGGAACAACAAGTCAAAAACAAAATTTGTGATCAATGGTTTTTTTTTTAAATTTTGGAAAGCTCGTTTTAAGCATTTGCATTAAACATTTTAATGCATTTGCATTAAACATTAGTTTGGTAATTACTTAAACTTATGAATAATTTGCCTTTTAAATTAAAAAATACAAAACAAAAAAAATTTAATTAAATACAGCACATTTGGAAACATTTTTTTCCCAACAACTTTTTTAAATACCCCCAATATAATAGAAGGAACATTAAAACATATAAACATAACTGATAAGAAATGTTGAGCACGAGTTAAAAAGTAAATAAAAACTAGCTTAAAGTGGACAGAGTAAGATAATCAAACACATTACTTTTAAGCGACAAGAACGCTGTAACACAAAAAACAGCTTCGAGTAAAATGACTTTAAAAGATTAAAAACATTTTAAAATTTTTTAAATAAATCGAAAAATAATATTTAATACAACAACTTTTTAAGGAATTTAAGTTAAATTTTGTAAAACTTAAATTTTGATTTATACCCTTCTTCTGGCAAATGAATGCAAAGACAAATCTTTTGTTTAACATTATTTCTTTTATTATATTAGTTCGTAGCATTTTCTATTTTATTCCTGTCTTATGTCTTGAATACGTCTGGTAGCATGAACGCATGTTGCTAAACAATCTTGGAGCGAACCAAAGCTTTGACCACCCGATAGACGACAGCCTCCCACAGTATACTTCTCACAGTTATTCTTTTGAGCATCAAAATAATATCCTTCAATCTCAATCGTGCAAATACCCTCAGATCTGGGAGGTGGTTGTAAACAAATATCTAAATACAAATTAATCGATTTGATATTAATTTATACACAATTCTAGAAATATGTAATGTTATAAAACTTACTTGGAATACCCCAACTGCGAGATTCTATAGAAACAAAGCAATGCGCCGCGATTGAAAATATTAACACTGCAATAACAAATTTTGACATGATGATTGATCTGGATAATACCAATTAAAAACTCGATTTATTTTATTAATTTTTTTTTTTTTAACGCAATCAATATTTTTTGTGCAGCTACGCTCTCGGGAGAAATACTTGACGCAATAACGTACAAACTGAGACTTACTCTATGTAATAATAAAATAATCAGAGACTTAAAAACAAGCTCCACACTATAAATAACGTAATAGAGGAGACCTTATCATCTTATCAGCGCAACAAGAAGAATAACACGATGAAGAAAACAATACTTATAAATTTAAAAGAAAATAAAACAAAAGCGAAATGGAATGACCACATGCTCAAGTATATTATTACGCACATAAACTACTCATCTAAAGAGATTTAGTTGTAGCTGTAGAAAGTAAATCTGTGTCATAAATATGACACACCCTTGACTTAATATTAGTAAATTGACGCCTACAACATTCTTAATTGCATTCTACAACAATGTACATACATATATTTCGAAAATAACCGACTGACTTTTAGAGTTAAAGAGAATAATTCTGCACACAATCACACAACATGTGTAAATTTTAATATTTTAATGCATCACGCAAAATTTGCACAGAGAATTTGAATTCGCTACTTTTTAGTGTAGTGTATATTTGAATGCATTCAACTATTATTTGGATTTTATTCATGTTATAGAACATACTCAATTTTATGATAACATCTATTATCCTTTTTCCATGACTTAAATTATTTTCATGCTTAATGATAAATTTCGTTTGATTAAAATAATAAAAACCATTTATTAACACAAATTAAATACATTTAAAAATAATATAATATCGTATATTAAAAGAAATAAAATAGTAAATCTAATCTAAATTTATGTACGATTATGTATTTTTTACAACAATTCATTCATATGAATATCTTTGCGTACAGCATTATTGAAACCCTCCTTGTAACGATACCAAATGGGACTTTTAACAATTGGATCAGATTTAGCTGGAAAACAAAATATTCAAGCGTAAAATTAGTATTTAATAAACATACACATTGTATATACTTATACACACACAAATACACACTCCTCACACTTTACTTTAGGAGAAAGAATTACAGGCTTTGTGTACACACACAGGGGTTTAAAGTGATTGATTCTTTAAACAGTACTGCATAATTTTAGGGGGATTTGTAATCGGAAAGAATCTATAGAGATTCTATATTAATTAAAAATGATGTTATTTCTATAGAAAACTTATGTTCAAATTTCTTTTTCTATACAACAATAACGTTCGAATAAGTTTTTCTATAAAAAAATTATGTTCGATTAAGTTTTTATAGAAAGACAAGTAAGAGCTATATTATTCGGCTGTGCCGAATCTTATATACCCTTCACCAAATTATACTTTAAAATAAAAATTTCAAATATTTTTAGGTAAACAAAATTAAAATTATTTTTTGAAATTTTTTTTTTTCAAATTTTGTTTTTTTATATTTTTCCAATTTTCTTTTTTAATTTTTTAAAAACTTGGTTTTTAAATTTATTTGTGAAAAAAATTTATGACAAAAAAAATTCGTGTTAAAAAATATTTTTCCCGATTTTTACCCATTGTAGGTTCAAATTACTATAGCCTTATATACATCATTGCAATGGACTTTGAAATATCTATCATTATATTAATGACTTAGTAATCCAGATATAGATCAAAAATAGGCAAAAAATCGAGTTGTCCCGGTTTTTTTCTTATATCTTAGCCATTTGTGGGCCGATTTTCTCGATGTTAAATAGCGACCGAGCCAGAAGAATTCCCGATATATTAATGTATCAATAGATATATATGTTTGTAAGTTAATTGGGGGCTACGTAAAGTTGATTTCAACATACAGACGACAGCCGGACATGGCTATATCGACTTCGTTATCTATAATGATCTAGAATATATATACAGCTGTTTTCAAAATAATAGGAGTGTGGCCACCTAATATTTTTACAAGTAAATTTTGCTGGTATTTCAACTTGCAAAACAAGTTTTATTCTAACGGTATGTAAGAAGTAAAATACAAAAGAGATGCTCATAATAACTATTATATTTATGATGCAAATGATTTATTTCTGTTTTTGCGTTTGGATCGACTTGATCAAAAAAATAGGATTGTGAGTGATTTGCAAAAAAATAAATAAAATATCACAACTTTTAATTAAAAAAGTGAAAAGTAAGTAAAAGGATGTGATGTTGAAACTTTATCAATAGAAATTATTTAACTTTTCAAATAAATTTTTGTAATAGTGGGACGAGGAAAACACTGTACCGAAGAAAAGCGAAAATTAATCGAAAAACTACGAAATCAAGGAAAAACTTACAAAGAAATTAAGGAAATCGTGGGGTGCTCTGATCAAATGATTACAAATGCTTTTTCATATAAGAAAAAAACCGAAACACGAGGGCGGAAACGTAAAACATCAACTGTTGATGACCGCCGGATTGCGCGATATAGCAAGGAAACCCCTTCGGCATCTTCAAAAAAAATTCAAGAGGAGCTAAATCTTGCTATAAGTTGCCATACTATTCGTAGACGACTGATGGAAAATAATTTGCAAGAAGTCCTCGAAAGGTACCTTTGCTGACAAAAAGACAGGCAGCTGCACGCTTAAAGTTTGCTCGAGAGCATATTGATTGGCCGAATGAAAAATGGAGGAACATACTATGGACAGATGAAAGCAAAATCGTTTTATTTGGTCTAGACAGTATGTCCGACGTCCGCCAAATATAGAATATAAAGCACAATACACAATAAAGACAGTAAAACATGGTGGTGCAAAAGTTATGATATGGGGGTGTTTTTCATATAACGGTGTAGGTCCTGTTCACCAAATAAGGGGCATCATGGATAAGCATGTCTATGTGGGAATATTGAAGGAAGTAATGCTACCATATGCAGAGTGGAATATGCCTCTTGAGTGGAATATGCCTCTTGAGTATTCCAACAGGATAATGACCCGAAACACATTAGTAAATTGGCGAAGGAGTGGTTCCGGGTCAATGGGATTGAGGTTATGTCGTGGCCTGCTCAGTCTCCTGACCTCAATTCCATAGAACATTTATGGAAAGAGGTAAAGAAATATATCGCAGAGAAATAACCGTCCAATGCGGAAGAACTATGGAACGCAGTGCGTGATGCCTGGCACCAAATCCCTTTAAAGAGATGCCAGGATTTTATTGACTCTATGCACCGTAGATGTGCCGAAGTCATCAAAAACAGAGGTTACTCAACTAAAAACTGAAGCAATTAAACTTTCTCTTAAATAATTTTAAATTTTTGTGCCTTTTGCATTCAAATTTTTAGGATGTGTATCAACACTCCTATTATTTTGATCAGTGAATTTTGAAAAAAGTTTTATTTAAATGAAATATTTTAAGTTAATATCTTTTTAATTAAATAATTTATTGGTATAGCAATTGGTAAATTGATTTATAATTAAGTTTACGTAAAACGAATTAAATAAAAATTTAGTTTTTTATTTTAAATTTGATATTTGTTTTCTATTAAAGCGCACTCCTATTTTTTTGAACACAACTGTACTTTGTGGGGTCGCAAATGAAAAATGTAGAAACTACAAACGGAATGACAAACTTATATATACCCTTGCCACTAATGGTGAAGGGTATAATTATGTTTGATTAAGTTTTCCTCTATAGTAAAATTAAGTTCGAAAAAATATGTCCATAGAAAAATTATGTTCGAATAAGTTTTACTATAGAAAAATGATGTTCAAATAAGTCTTTCTATAGAAAATATTAAGTTCGAAAAAAATTTTCCATAGAAAAATTATGTTCGAATAAGTTTTTCTATAGAAAAATTATGTATTAATAAGTTTTTCTATAGAAAAATTATGTTCGAATTAGTTTTTATAGAAAAATTATGTTCGAATAAGTTTTTCTATAGTAAAATTAAGTTCGAATATGTTTTTCTCTGTAGTAAAATTAAGTTCGAAAAAAATTTTCCATAGAAAAATAATGTTCGAATGTTTTTCTATAGAAAAATTATAATCGAATAAGTTTTCTATGCTAAAATTATGTTTGAAAAAGTTTTTGTATACAAAAATTTTGCTCGAATAATAAGAAAATAAATCTATACACAAAAAAAGGTATATGAAATCAACTTTTTAAAGGTCTGTATTCATACCTACTCGTTTACTTAATCATAATAAATAAACTTTTTAAAATGAATACAATGGTAGGAATAGGAAACAGCTAACCAATGTAAACAATGAAATGAAAATTATATCTACCAGAATAAGCGTATAACCATTTGTGTGTGTGTATATATATATTTGTGTTTTACAACAATACTTACATTCCTCAGCCAATGTTTGTGCGGCGGTTTTACGTTGTATACGACCAAAGAAATCCTTAGAGACCTGTAACATTACATATTTAGTGTTTGTATTGAAATTGATATTATTATTAGAATTCATATTCACATTTGCAACATTTGCAACAACACACCACAATGACACTGATGAAGAAGATGTTGATGTTAATAGAAATGGTGATTGCAGATAGAGCTACATTTTACATTATTACATTTTTGTTTTTTTTTTTATTTTTTTTACACAATTGCAAATAATATTTAGAACTTTTGTTTGTTAGTCAGCCTTTGGGTTAAAGTTAGTAACAAGTTTTATATAGAATTTTATTTTCAATTTAACTTTGTATTTCATTTTAAAACAAACACTCAGAGTCAGTCAGTCTGATGGTTGGTATTACATACTTAGTTGGTTTGGATATTGTTAGCTCTGAAACACCTTTTCTTATTCTATTATTTGTTTTATATGTATGTATGTTTTTTATTGTCTTTTGTATTTGTACATGAGTATTGCACTGAGATTTGATTTCAATTTCACAGGATGATAAAGACAATGAATTTTTACGAGCTATATTATTACATATTGTATTAAGTATTAAGGCAATGAATGTTTATTTTGTTGTACTCATTTCAAATTTATTTTATAAGCTTTTAATATTGTACAAAAAGTAAAGTAATTTTGTTTTCCAATTCAACTTACTGTTGTTTATTAAGTGGATAATTAATAATTTGGGAGTAGAAAGGAAGGACTAAAGAACAACATTATGGGAACAAATTTTCCTAAAGTAAAACTTTATGGAAAAATTTTATCATTAAAAGTTTTTTTAGTTTTAATGGTACGAGTAGTTTTGTACCCGAATAAATATTTTTTTAGAAAATTTTTAAAAAACTTTTCAATAGAAAAAGTTTATCCGAATAAATTTTTCTATGGAAAAATTTTAGCCGAATAAGATTTTTTATAGAAAAAGTTTATCCAAATACATTTTTCTTTAGAGAAAGTTTATTCGAATAAGTTTTTCTATAGAAAATGTTTATCCGTATAAATTTTTAATACATCTATGAAAAAGTTTTTTCGAAGAAGTTTTTCTATAGCAAAGGTTTAATATTTCTATAGAAAAAGTTTATCCGAATAAGTTTTTCTATGGAGAAAATGTATCGGAATAAGTTTTCCTATATAAAACATTTATCCGAAAAAACTTCTTCTATAGAAAACTTTATTCGAACAAGTTTTTTATAGAAAAAAATTATACGAATAAATGTTTCTCCAAAAAATGTTATCCGAATAAATGTTTCTCTTAAGAATTTACCGAATAAATTTATCTATAAAACAAGTAAGAGAGCTATGTTCGGCTGTGCCGAATCTTATATACCCTTCACTAAATTATACTTCAAAATAAAAATTTAAAAATTTTTATGTAAACAAAATTTTATTTTGTTTTTTCCAAAGTAGTTTTTCATTATTTGGAAAATTAGTTTAGAATTGTTTTTTTTTTAATTTTTTTTTTTTTTTTTTTTGTTTAAATTTTAAAAAAAAAAATTTTGGACCGAGTTTCTCGATTTTAAATAGCAACCGAGCCGGAAGAATTCCGGTGATATTGATGTATTAATCGTGCATGTAAGTTGTTTGGGGCCTTCGGAAAGTTGATTTCAACAAACATACAGACAGACGGACGTGGCTTAATCGACTCCGCTATCTATAAGGATCCAGAATATATATACTTTATAGGGTCGGAAAATTATATTGTGGAAATTACAAACGGAATGACGAACTTATATATACCCTTCTCACGAAGGTGAAGGGTATAAAAAATTGTATCCGAATAAGTTTTTCTATAGCAAAATTTCATACTAATTAGGATTTTATACGAATAATTTTTTGTATAGTAACATTTTTCTTTAAAAAATTATTCGAATAATTTTTTTATGGAAAAATTTTATTAGATTAATTTTTTTATGGAAAAATGTTATTCGTATAATTTTCTTCTGAAAAAAATTGTATTCGAATAATTTGTATAGAACAATTTTATTCCAATAACCTTCAATGGAAAATTTATATTCTAATAAATGATTCTTTGGAGAAATTATATCCGAATGTGATTTTATTTAGAAACGTTTTATCCAAATCAGTTTTTGTATATATTTTATTTTATCCGAATAAGATTTTCTAATGAAATATTGTATCCCAATATTTTATTCTAATTATTTTGAATGGAATAATTTTATTCGAACAATTATTTTATAGAACAATTTTATTCGAATAATTTTTTTGAAAAACAATTTTATTCGAAAAATTTTTTTATAGAACAATTTTATTCGAATAATTATTTTATAGAACAATTCCATTCGAATAATTATTTTATAGAAATAATTTTCATTGAAATAATTTTTTTATACAACAATTTTATTCTAATATTTTATTTATAGAAATATTTTATTCGAATAATTTTTTTAAAAAACTATTTTATTACAATAATTTTTTTATAGATCAATTTTATTCTAATAATTTTATTTATAGAAATATTTTATTCGAATAATTTTTTTAAAAAACAATTTTATTCGAATAATTTTTTTATAGAACAATTTTAATCAAATATTTTTTTATTTATAGAAATATTTTATTCGAATCATTTTTTAATGGAACAATTTTATTAGACATTTTTTTTCCAAAAAAGCTTTGTTTAATGAAAAAAGTTTCCTTTCGAATAGTTTTAAAATATTTAATTTTTATCAGAAACATATTTTTTATAGAAAAGGTTTTTGGCACCATTTTTCTATAGGCAACTCTTTTTGGACAATTTTCAGTACCGTTACTGTCCGAATTAACAATTTTAGCAGGAGATCTGTTACAAATTCTAAAAATTATTACCAAATAACATAATGCACGATAAATAAATCGAATTTGTATTCTTCATATTGTATGTGCTATAAAAAATTTGTTTTTTTAAACATTTCAACTACAAACTTAATATTTTTAACTACTTTATAATTCCAGCTACATATTTCAATTCAATTTCCTAAGCACGTTCATGTTAACAGTTCTTTCTTTCTTTTTATTTGTTTTTTGCACACAAAGAAAAACTAAATTCTATAATACTTGCGTTTGTTATGTAAATCGAATGCGAATAATTTTTTCTCAATAGTTATTATAGGATAGTAAATGGCAAAATGAAAGCGAATAAGCAAATAGTTTGTGCATAATTCTATTTAAATATGTATGGATTCAGCTTGGTCATGCAGTTAGAAGTAATAAATGAGATAATAAAATAGACTTACCGCTTCAACCGCCTTGCCGCCAGCTGTTGTTTCAATTCGTTTAGGATTGAGACGTTGCAAATGATTGGGTATATTTTTAGGTGAGGTATTTTTCGGTGCAGGTTTTGATGGCGATGGAAATCTATTAGGCCCTATTGCTTTGGGCGTAGAACGGTGTATGCGTTCTAATTCCACCTCACGTGACACAAGTTGTCTGCCAAAATATGAGAGTGTTACTCCCGGGTAATTAGGGAATTGCATTATGGTGTCAATATCAGGTTCCATGCGAAATATATAGGGACCATCGGCCGACTTGACTTGGGTATAGGTAATGCCCAAGTCTACCATTACTTCTACACAATGCCTTAAGTCAGATTTTTCTCTGCAAGAGGAAGTTATTTCTAATTTAGAATCATTTTTCAAATATTTTAAAACTTACTTTTGTGATAACAATTGTATGGCCACAGATCTTAATTGTGGTGATAATATGGACTTCAACAGAGGCACCGTTTCCAACAATACCGCAGAGCCCTGGCCAATGCCCACTGTGGTAGCAGTAAACGATTTACGTAGAGATTGGTAGATATTCTTTTGTGTTGTCAATTTTTGTTGAAACTGTTTTAAAGAAGATTGAAAAGAAAAGGATTTTTTAAACGATTTGATTATAACTGGCTGTTCTTTAAAGAAAAAAGTTAATCATCCAATAAATGTATGTATGAGTATTAAAACAAACTCTTTGCACGAAATGGGTTTATGTTTTGTATGACAACTTGGCTTTGTAAAGACTGAATATGAAATTAAAAAGTGTAAAATGAATTCATGTTCGCTCCCCCTCCCTTTTGTTTATTTGATTCTTTACATATCATCACATTATGTTTATATTATGTTGTGCTACAACACATTTAATCTCTTGATTGCATTTTATTCATTCAAATCCAAAAAAAAATGTACTTATACATGTCCTAAAGACGCTGAGATTAAACAAGACAAAAAATGTTTAGAAATAAAATGACATTTACAAGCTGAACAAAAACCCTATTCATTCATCTAACAGCAGTTATGGAATTTTAAAACATTTATAAGCACTTTTAAGCAAAACCAACAAACAAAATGTTGATAATGTTGGTGATAATTATAATGATGAAGATTTTTATGGTAATACCTAACAAATACTACTATAAATTGTGAAATTTAAGCTTAAAACTTACTTACCTCATAGCCTTTAGTGGGAAAATTTATTTTAGGCCAGGCCAACGAAGCAAACAGCAGATGCCATATAACGAAACCATATTGTAAATAAGGATAGACTGTGTAATTTTGTAGATGATTGATTTGAGACTGAACTGTGTCCGAGAAACAAAACCATTGAGTGGCCTGTACAATGCCATTTAAATTTGGATCGGGCATTTTTTGTTGCAAATAATTTTCATAAACACCCTGCATTAGACTGTAAAACAGAAAGTTAAAGTTAAATAATTCAATATAATATGAATTTTTTGATTTTATTAATAGTTACCGTCCATAATCTCCACCCGAATGTACAACATCTAGGGTATGACGTACTCGGGTATTTAATGACATGTCCGTCATTGTAACTTGAGCTTCATCTTCACCGCGTGCCTGTGTTAATTGTTTTTTAGGACGTTGAATCTGTAATAAACAATGGACGAGTTATTTTTATTTCCTTTTTAAACGTATACATGTAAACTTACTCTGAATATCGCACCCCAAACGTCAAATAAACCTTGGTGCCGATCTTTTTGTCCCAGGTTGTTATTTAGAACATCTTGTAGTTTTAAAGCATTCTTCTGAGCGCTAAATTTAAAAGACTAAAATTAATAGACTTACAAGAAATTCTATAGAAATTTGTATTTAGAAAAAACTTTTATATTAAAAAACCATTTTGTATAAAGTTTTTCTATTCGAATAAAGATATTCCAAGAACTTATTCGGATAAAATTTGTCGATGGTAAAAATTATTCGATAAAATTCGTATAAAAAAAAATTTCTTAAGAAAAACTTTCGAATAAAATTCTATAGAAAATATTTATTCAAATAAAATTCTATAGAAATTGTAATCGAATAATTGTTTTCTATAAAAAAAAATATTTATTCGAATAAAATTCTATACAAAATAATTATTCGAACAATATTAGATAGAAAATTTCAATTAAAATTTTGTAGAAAATATTTATTCGAATATAGTTCTGTAGAAAATATTTATAAGTATAAAATTTCATTCGAATAAAATTTTACAAAAAATTATATTTGAGTAAAATTCTATAGAAAATTTCATTCGAACAAAATTCTATAGAAAATATGTTTTTGAATAAAATTGTATAGAAATTGTTATCGAATAATTATTTTCTATAATAAAAATATTTATTCGAATAAAATTCTGTAGATATTTTTTCGAAAATTCCATGGAAAAATTGTATGCGAATAAAATTCTATATACAAATTATTCGAATAAAATGTTCCTATATGTATTCGAATAAAATTTATGATATAATTTTTTAGTTTTTTATTCGAAGAAAATTCCACAGAAACATTTGTTCTAATAAAGTTCTACAGCAGACCTAATTCAAATATGTTATTTAATTTTTAAATTGTACCTACCTAAAGAATTGCATTGTTGAAATACAGCAACGCACATCATTACCAGATTTTTCAGCTAATGAAATTAAAGTACCAAAATCAGTTTTCAGACGCTCATTTTGTGCCACCTGTACTAAACGTTCGGCCAAGCGAGCCGAATCAATGGGCGGAAATGTAACAACAAAAGCAATTTGCCTTAAAGGTCTCAAAGCCGGATCATAAACATCGTTACAGATGCATATAATGGGACGTTTCAAAATATTATGAGCTGCCTTGCCACCTTTCGCTTTAGCCTTACTTAGAACACTGTCCGTAACAAATTTAACCAAAAACTCAATAGATTGACGTGGTGCACCGTCAATTTCATCTGGAATATTTAATTAAAATTAATAAATTTGTTTTTAGTTTTGCAATTAATTTTTTATTTTTGCATACATTACCCAATATAATACAATTTGGTTTTTTTGATTCATTCATAACTGAGGTCATTTGTGTGCCATTTTCCAGGGCCAATTTAAATGCTTCCGGACTTCGATCATCAGAGGCATTAATTTCTCGTACATTGTAGCCTGCATGTCGAGCTATAGTGTGAGCCAGAGTAGTTTTACCCAGGCCAGGTGGTCCACATAACAAGGCGACTTTTTGCATAGGTCTGCCCATTTCATCAACATTTGTGTTGAGCAATTGTTTGGTTTTACGTGAACGCCAACCGCCGGTAGATTCAAACTTTCCAGTGCGTTTATTAAAGGTATTCAGTTCGCTACTATTGTTCTCATTGGCCTGCAATGCTTTAAATTCTCTGTAAAATAGTTTAAAACAAAATGATTAATAGTATTTATTATATTTAGTATTTGAATTATACTCACTTGCCAAATACCACTTTATCCCACATTTTTAACCAATATAAAAGACTGCGATTGGTCATTTCATCTGATAAAAGATCTATATATTTGCGCGGTTTATATTTCTCCACCCATAATCGAGTATCTTTATCGGCAGTGGGCTCTACAACTATGATATCAAGTTCTTGTGTGTCTTTTGCTTTAGAATTAACCCTTTTCAATACTAATTCATTGGCTTCTTCCCATATTTTCTGTTTGTTTTCTCCCAAAAGGCTGCCCATGGTGGCTGCTGCTTTTATTTCATTTATGGCTTTTGTCTCATAATCTTCAGAATGGAACCTGACATACACTCTCTCCTCATCGCTGCGCCTGAGTGGCATAAATGGCCATTGAGGTATTGAATAAGACAAATTCCTCATTTTGAATACATGTAAAGCCTCCAAACGTGACACATTATCCTTGCGCACCGCCTTATTTTGTTCCTGTAATTTTCTTCTGGTTTCTAAAATCTTTTCAATTGCTTCCATATCCCTTTCTTCCTCTGTGCGTGCCTTTTTGGCCTCTGGATCTTCATAGGTTTCATTGCCAAATATATCATCAATATTACCAAATAGATCCCTTTCCAGGCGCTTGCGTTTAAGTGTAGCTCTTTCTAATTCTTCTAATGCTTTATTGGCTGTTGAGGGTCCCTCCTCTTCTACGACGTCGATCACTTCTTGTATGGGGGCCATTCTATTTTTTGAAACCAGCGGTGTGGAGGCACTTCTGGCGTGAGGCTGTTTGGGTGTACCAAATAAACGCCGATTAACCGGTCCCACCAATGTGGAAACTTGCGAATCATCACCATTAAAACTTATTTGCGATAGTTGGGGAGAATTTAGAGTAATTTGGCTTAGTCCAGGTTTCAATATATTCGTACTGTTTGCTGCTATTCCAGGTTGCAGGTCTGAAAAGATTTTCTTTAAGTAACACTGTTGTTGCTAACACCACAAAACTTTCATACCATTTTGCTCATCTGGAGGGAACTCATTCATCATTTCCAATTCATCTTGATATTGTAATTCAAACTCTTCATTCTCATCTGGATATTGATCCATAATTATTTTATTTATTTATAATTTTTTATTAATTTTATAAATTCAATCAAAACTAATGTTTAGAAATTGTTGTTCACAAATTCGCGCCTTTTTGTATTGTTTTGCACAATTAAATTGTCAATTTGTTTTGACATTTGCTTTGTTGTGTTTTTCTGTGCCAGAGTTGTGTTTGTGTAAATTCAAAGTTCGTGTTGGTTTCTGTATTTACTCTGTGTGGAGTTGCCAATCAAAACGACATAGTCAAAATCAGAACCCTTTTAAACGGTAAGACAGTTCTCAATGTGGTAGGGCAGTTTAAAATAGGATAATACAGTGTATCGGTGTTGCAGTGCATAAATTACAAAATTTTATTCACCACAACTGGTGATTTAAAATGATTTATTTAAATATGGATTTAGACAATACGATTTCAAGAAGAGAAAAGTTGAATCTTTTACTTTATTTAAAATAATTTAATTATTTGAATAGTTCTTTAAACATGTAATCGAATTATTCGAACAAGTTAAAGTATCTTATTCGAAATATTCAAACAATGAAAATGACGAATAATTTGGATAATCTATTACTTCCCTTTAAATGACCACTGTCGTAGTTGCAATAACAAGGAAAAGGATGAAACGGGTTTCCACATTCTCTGCGAATTCCCGGCCGTAACTGTCAATAGAAATAGATTCCTAGGTAACTTTATACTAACTAATCCAGTTATCTGGGTCTAGACTTAATGATGTATTGAGATATCCCACGGCTACAGGCTGGATCTAATTAATACCTTCCACATTATCATACCTTACAACTTATAACACTACATCTGACGACGTTGTCAAAACGGGGCCAAAACGATAACCAACCAACCAGGCTTTGGAATGCAAAACATTTACAATTTACCCCAATTCTACTAATTTCAAAAAATTAAAACAATAATTGTTGATAATTAAATTGTTCACTTTAAACCATAAGTTTTTATTTTTTATTATTTCTTATTTGTATTATTTTGTATATTATCAATGAGATAATAATATTAAACTAATTTATATTTATTGATATTAATCCCTATATAAAGTGTATTTTTATTAAACAGTTAAACATAAAAATTGTATAACTATTGTAGAAAAAAATTTAAAACAAAAAAAATACTCAAATTAATGCGAATGAAATATCACAATGTGTAATAAATATCACATTTAAAACTACACTAATTTCAAATTGTTACAAGACAAAGGAGAAGGAAGAGAGTACAAAACAATATAAAACATATAAAATACTAATAAAATCAAATGATAACAAAAAAATGTGTAAAATAATAAAATTAATAAACACTTTATAATAGACAATACAAAGAATTTTGTAATGATTTGGCAATAATGTTTAAAAGGCACACGGACTCCAATTATTTCTTAGCTTTATAGCCCTCGGTAAAACCGTAACTGTCGGCTTCTGTGAAAGAGAAGAAAGAAACAATTATTTAGAATTGTAGAAAAGATAAATAAAAACAAATTTTAATGCAACTTACTTTCAAAATCGGATGAATAACAATTGAAAAATTCGCCTAATAGTTTACCAGGTGGCAATTCCCAGGTGGCAGTGCCACCGTATTTGGCCGGCAATGCTGAGGCCTCAATGTGACTAGTCAAAGATTTGTAATCCTTGCCATGGAAGAAGATCTAAAAAATATACCAAAATAAACACATATAAATTTTAATGTTTAAAAATTAATAAAGATATCATTTATTAAATATGTACTTACGCGCTTCCTTAGCTTCTCTCTGATGAAAGGTTTGAAAATATTAAACAATATATTGAAAATATAAGAGTTATTAACAATATGAACTGCCTTCAAACGCATGCAAATACAATCCTGCACATAGTCCAATAACATGGCGGCAAATGTTGGCGTAAACTGCATAACATGGCCCATGGGCAAGCCTTCGACATCAATAATGACAATAGCACCACATATTTGTGATAAAGGTTCCACCATTGAGCCCAACACTGTCAGTTGAATGCCACGGAAAAGATCTACTAGGGGTACTTTTGAGGGTTTCCATTTTTCTAAAAATATATTTATAATTTTTACACTTCGAAACTAAACAGAATTTGTGTATTATTGTTAGTCTACTTACTGCCAGCCTCTAAAACTAAAATTCTTCGTCCATGTTGATCTCTATTGGGTAATAATTGTAGGATTTCTGCTTCGAAAACATTTTGCAATTTGGCGGGTAAGACATTGGAACAGGCTTCGCCATATTTCTGTTTCATATTGAAAAAGCATTTTATCTGAAAAGGCAAAAAATTGATAATTTAATTAAATTTTGTTAAAAAAAATATGTTAAAATTTAATCAAATACAAATACTGTGACTCTTACTAATATTAGGTTTTTTATACCAGTTATTAAAAGTCAACAAAATAATAAAAAAATTGTGATATTATTATAACCTTTACCTTCGTGAGAAGGGTATATATAAGTTTATCATTCAGTTTCCGAGACAACCCCTATTTTTGGCCTATTTTTGATATATATCTCGATTACTAAGTCATAAATATAGACAATATGGATATCTTATGATAGATATTGCAAAGTCCATTGCAAACATGTATATAAGGCTATAGTAAGTTGGACCATATGGGTCAAAATCGGAAAATTATTTTTTAACCCGAATTTTTTTTCACAAAAAACATTTTTTTGTAATAAATTTGATTCACTAATAAATTAAAAAAAAAATTAAAATTTATATTAAACAAATTTTTTTTAAAAAACTTCGAAAAAAAAATTTAAAATTAAAAATAAAAAAAAAATTTTTAATTTTATTTTAAAGTATAATTTGGTGAAGGGTATATAAGATTCGGCACAGCCGAATATAGCTCTCTTACTTGATTTTTATTTATAAGATATATTAACTCTCTAATGCCAATTTTTAAAAAAGTGGCTAAAAACGTTGCTAATAATTTTTTATAGTAAATTTGAGCATCTGATTTCAAAAACAACATTTAAAAATGTGTACAATCATTTGTACAAACATACATAGATCGGAAACTCTCCTGTCAAAGACCTAACTCAGTTGTCTAAAACCTAAGTGGTGGAAATGTATTATTAAATAAAACTATGTGAAAACAAAAACAACATTCGTATGTGTGATTATTTTGAGTAAAATGTTGGTTTAAGTTTTTTTCTAGTTTCCGCTCTTGCTGTTTCTCTATGTGTTTACCTGCCAGGTGGGAAAAACTAAATGAGTGCCTTAAGGCACCCTTGGGGCTTTAGAGAGTACAGTTTGTCAATTTTTTATTGAAAACTACTTTTCTAATTGTTCATCACTCAAATCAAATAATTTGAAATGTTTGTTGACTCGACCAGCAATTTCATAAAATTTTATGTAAAATATTGCAAATCAAAGCAAAGAAAACAAAACAACATTTGGCTATATGAGGGAAAAACTGAGGCAGCAAAACTAGTCTTCAATGCCCAAGAGTGCCTAAAGGCACTCATCAGTAAATCACATCTCTAAAGAGTACCTTACGTTTTTTTACATAAATCTGGATTCCTATATATAAAATATTAGTATACTTTTTAAGAAACAAAAAAATATGATTGTACTCGGGAAACTTTAAAACACTTTAATCAACGTTTGATAACACAACATGAACTTCCAATATTTTTTTTGGTTTATTAATGCACTTAGTTTGTAAAAAGTGCAGTAAATAAGAAAGAAGATAGCTTTTAAGAGGTTTCAGGCTTATTTTAGCAACTGTTACAAGAGTTATATTTGCATTTTTGCCATGAGTGCCTTGAGGCATGCTTAAGCATTAGAGGGTTAAGAGAAAAAAAACGTATTTCAGAATTCTGAATAATAAAAAAACAACATAAATAAGAAAAAAAAAACTTAAATAATTCAAATTGTCTCTCAAATTCTTCAAATAAACATCCTTGTTGATAATGCCTTCGATAAATATCAGTTTCCCAACCTCCAATAATTAAGTTCAAAGTTTAGAAAATAAAAATTCTTTTAAAATACATACTCTTTTCAATGCACTCTCTGGATAATAATGTGTGGGTCTTAAAAACATTTGCATATATTCATCATCCAAGGGTAGTTCCAAATAGGGTTCAGCTGTAACAAACAAAACAATTCATTAAAAATCGATTTTAACATAAAACTGCTTAATTTAAATATGTCTTTAATTTTACCTTTTATTAATTCCTTAAGTTTCTTTATAGCTTCTTCGACAATCTCAGGCGTTTCACGCAATTCTTTTTGTGCAATTTCTAAGGCCCATTGTGGTGGCTGTTCTTGTTCCATGCGTATAATGGCCGAACCCAAATCGATGTAAGCCATTTTATTGGCATCATAACTTAAAGCTTCTGGTTTTCCCATCCTGGCTGACTTACTCAATCAATTAAAAGCTGCAATAAAGATAAAAACGTTTAATTACATATGCTGTGAATTAAGTAAATAGAGAATATGTATGTATAATGTAATAAATTTTGTATTACAGACACATATCAACTGATCATTTGAACTACACGATCGGCATAATGTTAATATGCATGTTAATTTTAAATTATCTAATAATCATGTAAGAAAAATACTTATGTACGGGAACTTATACGAGTGCTTGAATGTTAAGTAGTGTAAATATTTGTTAAACAATTTATTGTTTTCTTTTTATGTGTCATCTTTTACTTTACTTGAAGCTTGAGATGATTATTCATCAAAAATCATCAAAATACTACTTTAACTTCTATAGCGTGTATCAAGAGAGTCTTTGAACATATTCCATGTTTTTAATATTTTTGTTACAATGTTCGTTTTTAAATGTTTACTTATCGATTTAAATAAATATGGGCAATTCCATGACTATGTCAACCTAGACTGAAAAAATAAAAACTCTTGAAACATTTTTCAAGATGAGTTGAATATAAAAAAAAACACTCAAATTGTACTATGTGAAGGTATTTATTTATAGCTTATTTCAGCTTTTTAAAAACAAATAATAATAATATATAAAAATATAATAAACTAACCTCTAGTAACACGTAGTCTGTTTATGTGTTAACTAATAGTTAAACTGACAGTTTTCATACAAAAATAATTTTAACTGACAGTATAACTATTAGTTAATGCACAATCAGGCTTCGTGTTAATGGGAGTAAATATCTTTAATTTTTTCATTTAATTAGTATGTAGTAGGCTAAGGTGGCGGCGAAAATTAAATATATTCTTTATTTGTTTCTTAGTTTTTGTACACATTGTAAAGAACCTCCGGTTAATCCGGGTTTGTAGCTGGGGTAACGCTCAGTCTAGTCCATGATTCCTTCACATACAATTTGAAAGAAGAATTTTCCTTGTTATTTTGTTTACTTTCACAGTTGAATGCTTCTCTATTGATAACAATTTGCTGCTGCTCCGTGAACTATCGGGTAATAGGTGTCCCTCTAATCCTGGCCTCTAACTCCTACCTTGAGATATTCTAGAATGTAATTCTAGAATCTTCCTTGTCCTTAATTTTCCGAGTGTAAACTTCCAAGAAAATCTCTATCGCTTTTGCCCTGAGTCAATTTCATCCGATAGTTCACGGATCAACAGCAAATTGTTCTCAATTTGTATTTAGTCTGGACATTTCTGATGACATTGAAATGTTTATTTACAACCATTTTTGTTATTGTAATGAAAATGTTAATGGAATGATACCAGCAACATTTTTAGAACTTGTTGAAAAAAAAAAAATAGTTCTAGAACGAATGCAATCAGAATCTTTAATGGCTAATTTGGAGCTAATTACTTCTGAAACCCATTTTATGGAACACTTTTGTGATTCTAAAGAGCTAGTGATACATTGGTTCTACTCTAGTACCACTGATCAGTTATTAGTTACGAATCGAATTCACTGAACCGTTTTAAAACCATTCCTTTTGTCTCAAAGGAAAAATAATATAAAATGTTCTCTTAAATGCACAAATAATAATAAAAATTAAATAGATAAAGTAAAAGCGAAAACGAATCTTAATTTAATTAAAATGCGATGTAATTTTTTTACATTAACTTAACGGCCGTTTAAAATTTTATGCTCGATCAAACGAGCGACCAAATTTTGAAACATTGACAATTATATCAAGTTATCGAGAATGACTAAAAAAAATTGTCGATCTCTAATAGGGTTTTTACACTTACGTACATTTTGGGGAAACGTATGGAAGATGTTGAAAACATGAAACATTTTTTCACACTTGTAACATCTAGCATCATCTAAATTGCCAAGATATTAAAAATCACATTGTTTTCAATAATACGTGGTAAATTTAAACTGGTTTTATTTATTACTATAAAATTAAAACTATTTAATAAACCTACATTTGTATTTCAAACAAATAAAATGTCGCCCTAATTTTCATATAAATGTTTGTTTTCATTTTTTT
This sequence comes from Calliphora vomitoria, assembly GCA_942486065.2. Taxonomy (NCBI): domain Eukaryota; kingdom Metazoa; phylum Arthropoda; class Insecta; order Diptera; family Calliphoridae; genus Calliphora; species Calliphora vomitoria. The sequence continues at coordinate 128,934,584 of OW818030.2, forward strand.
TTTTAATTTCATTGACATTTTATTAGTGGTGACACTAAAATTATGGAGATGACATTAAAATAATCGAAAGATGTAAATATGTTGAACACTCAGCCCTGTGTAATTCTTATGGAAAGATGTTAACATCTTTGCAAATTGATGGTAGATGTGCTCTAGTGTAAAAAGGCTATAAGGAAAGGTAAGTATGCCTCCATGGATAAGAAATTTTTTTGTTGAATTTTCGATCAGAGGACAAAACTTATTCCAGTTAATGGAATTGCTTTAAAAACCAAAGCCAAAAACTTTATAATGATGGATGGTTGTCTATCTTTATTCCAAAAAGACACGGGTTAAGACTTCTTAAAGAATCAGGAGAGAAGTTATCACACTAAGCTGATTTAGTGAAACCCTTAAACAAATTAATTATTTGTGTTATTTGCAATACGTATTGTAAATGCTACAAGATAAAACGTTTGTTCTCGCGAGAAAACTATTGCTCCAGTAACAAAGTTATCAAATGGAATAGAGTGTTACTTTGCCCTAACTAATGCATCTGGATTAAAGTTAAACATTTTCTTCTTGGAAAGCCAAAAAAACCCCGCATAAAGAACCGAAATCCTTCCTACATAATTCCTCAAGTCACTCTCCCGATGAACACTTATTAAAAAATACAAAAGATGGACAAATTTGGACGATAATGTCACACCGCTTATAACCTATTGAAAAAAGAAATGTCGATATAACAAATTTTTCGTTTTAAAACCGATCGATTTCCATCACATACCTGAATGTAGCAAATGCTGAATGCATACAAAAATCGATTATATGGGGTATTTTCGTTAAATATAAAGCCTGTTTATGAAACACAATTTCTTTAAAGTTATTCAACAAAAGCTTATTCTTTAATTGAAATAAAGAGAGAGAGAGAAAAATACTCAACTGCTTTTACGAACTAGCTTCAAGCTTAACAATTTCAAACCAACATCACTAATGAAAGAACTAGTTCTTAAGGTGTGTTTGCTCTCTAAAGCTTTTGTATAACTAGTTCAGAGGTTACTTGTTTCAAACAAAAATCATTGAATAAAGAACTGTTTACACAACTGTTCCTAATAAAGTATGATAGCTTCGTATAGTTTCTCTTGATCTAGTTCACAATTTCAAACAAAATTCATTGGTTTCAACCAAGGCGAATTTATACACAAGGTAGTGTTGATAGCACTGCTGATTAATGTTTTCTTTAGTTGTTTAGATATTTAAGCTGTCAAATTCATTAGTGTTTGATGCGGCGAAAACTACAAACGTAAAAGTAACAAAAAACAAACAGCAGATTTTGACAGCTTAAACAACATTAATAAAAACAAATTTCAAGTGGTTTTTGTCGCCTTGGTTTCAACCTTTAACTAAATCGAGTACTGGCTATAAGCATGCGTTTGCTCACATTATTATGTGTATCTGAATAGTCGATCGCATTCAGTCCCTGGTGGATATGAGTTTCGACCACTTTTTCGAAATTCTTTTTACATATTTTACAACAGTATTTTGACAAAATCTAAAAAAACTTGACAAAAAACAAGAGAGCAATATTCGGCTGTGCCGAATCTTATATACCCTTCACCAAATTATACTTTAAAATAATTTTTTTTTTTTCGAAATTCTTTTTTTTTAATTTTTAAATTTATTAATGAAAAAATTTATGACAAACAAATTTTGGTAAAAAAAAATCGGGTTAAAAAATATTTTTCCCGATTTTGACCCATTTTAGATCCAAATTACTATAGCCTTATATACATCGTTGCAATGGACTTTGAAATATCTATCATTAGATATCCACATTGTCTATATTAATGACTTAGTAATCCAGATATAGATAAAAAATAGGCCAAAAATGGAGGTTGTCCCGGTTTTTTCCCTATATCTCAGCCATTTGTAGGCCGATTTTCTCGATTTTAAATAGCGACCGAGCCGGAAGAATTCTCGATATATTGATGTATCAATTATGTTTGTAAGTTATTTGGGGGCTACGGAAAGTTTATTTCAACATACAGACAGACGGAGATGGCTATATCGACTTCGCTATCTATAACGATCCAGAATTTATATACTTTGTGGGGTCGCAAACGAAAAATGTAGAAATTACAAACGGAATGACAAACTTATATATGCCCTTGCCACTCATGGTGAAGGGTATAATAACTTCAAAGCCTTAATGGTTCATCATTATTATATTAAAGTAAGATGTTTCGCTATTTTTAGCATTCAATCGTGATCGTCATTCGCTTCAGGAAGTATATCGTGAAAGTCGTTTAAAATCGGCTTATGTGCCTGTAATGTTTACATTACATGTTTTCAGGCAATTGATATTGATTATACCCTCTGGATCTCTAAACCGAAGACGAGTAACGTTTTCGTTTTTAAAACGAATTCACATACTTTGGTGTTCTCGTTTTATTTTCGAGTAAACAAAGCGGTTTCAATTTATAAAATCGTGCGATTATTTTCTATAATATTGTGTAATATACAAAATAGAACTAGTGCTATTAGTTTTGTTTCGTGGCCTATCAAAGAGTACTTAAAATGTGACATTTTATCCACTTCTGGATGTTCTATTCTTATAAAGTGTTAATACCTAGGAACAATCCCTATTCCCGAAGAAATAATTTTACAACAATTTATTTAAAAACTTTTAAAAATTAATTTAGCACGTTTTTACTCTGAGCTAATTGATTTGTTATAGTTTTTGTTAATCCATAGCAATTAATTCTATTGTGTGTTTTACTCTTATTTATAATCAAATTATTATGTATTTATAATATTTTAAAACTATCGAAACTTTTTTTGTATAATAAAGCTTGATTAAAAAAAAATTTATTAATAAAATAAAGAAGTTTGTATTGGACTTTGGCCTACATTTATAATTTATAAACTGATTAATGATTTCATCTTATGTCTATCATATTTGCATATTAATGATGGGTTTTAGTAAATCTTTATTATAAATAATTTCAAGAAACAAAGAAGAAGATATTTTCAAAAAATATTTAAAAAAACAAAAAAACAAAAGGAACTTTTTTGCACTTGTGTACCGCTTAATTTATATTTGTTAATTTCCATAAGAATAAATTAAATTTAATAATTGATTTAACAAAAATTTTGCATATTTAAAATGGTTGGTTTTTTACTAAACTAATAGCAAAAGGCTTATATAAGACATGAATGTCATAACACTTAACTGGCTTTAATTTTAAATGATAGAAGAAAGTCACTTAATAATTCTCAAAACAAGTTTTACACAAATCGCGTGTTTTTGTTTAAGTTTTATAAAATTTTAACTTATATAAATTATTTTTTGTTTTATATAAAAGCATGTGCCGAAAAACGAAATATTTAGTAAATAAATATTGACTGATCTAAAATAATTTAGTCAACACAAATGTTTCATATAAAAAATCTTAGATTTTTCAGTTATGACTTTTTTGTGCATAAAGAGCGTTTATGGTTATTTAACGTAAAATTCTTTGCAATTTTGGTACTTTATACCTACATGTTTGAATAAATTATTAACATTTCTACGCTCAATTCGAATGTACAATCATGGCTCAAATATTTATTACCCACAGACAAATTATATTTATCGCAAAAACTTAAAAGAAAATACCAAACAAAAGAAAAAAACAATAAACCTAAATAAGTATGAATAAAGATATAAACAAAACATATTTATTTCAAGATCAATGTTCGATAAAAGTTGATGGCATTAACCTAAACCTGATTTAGATAAATGTTTGTAGTCCGCATACGATACGATCACTGAACAGTTGTACTATACATTAATTATGAATGTATGGTTTTAGGTACTTTTTTTTGTATGAATGAATAGTTTTGAAAATTGTATTGACTTGGTTGTAAGCTCGCTTTAAATCCGGCTATTAATGAATGCGTTTTAATAATGTACCCTTAATTTACTCTTGGCTCTTGTCACTAACTGTTTTTAAGGTTTCGTTTCTTTTTAGTGCAAAATCATTTCGCTTAATTGCTGGTTTTTTCACGTTAAATTATTGTTTTTATATTCTTGTTGAAATATATTATTTTTTTTTTTAAGTAAAACCTTGATGAAGATGAGTTTTGCTTTTTTCACTTTTTTATTAACTTCTCATGATTTTTAACTTATTTGCTTGAGTTTACAGTTTTTGTTATGTATATATTTTATTTTTGTTTGTTTTTTGTTTGTGTTGACTAAAAGTCAAGGTCAAGGTTTTGTAAATCAACTGATTGAATTATATATTTTTTTGGTGATTTATTGAGAATTGTGTGAGTGACAATTTTGCTATCTTACTCTCTTGGGGTAATTATTATTTGTATACATAGTAAGTAATAAGTACTAATAATTTGAAATATACTAGGTACACATATTAATATACAAAGGTATTAATATCGTTAACGAAAATGCAAAGCGTGCCAACTAAGATTTTAATAATTTTACAAAAGTATCAGGAAATCGTTTGGAAATAAAAAAATTGTCTTAACCTTGTTAAAAAATTCAGTTTTGAATAAGTAATAATAACATAGATAATTACACATAGATCGGAAACTCTCCTGTCAAAGACCTAACTCAGTTGTCAAACCTAATTGGTGAGAATGTATTAAGAAAAAACAATTATATGAAAACATTTTTATTGTTTGAGTTTTTTCTATTTACGTATATTTATCTATGAATATTAAGACCCCTTTCACACTGCGCAATTTAGTTGCGCAAGTCTGTTTTTCATTTCCAAAAAAAAAAAAAAAACAACCAACTTTCAGTGTACAAGCAAGTCTGTACTCCTTAACCCAACCTTATCTCTGACATGTAAAAGAGGTCTAAAATTTAATATTTTTTGAAAATATAGATACTTTGTTTTAAATAACTTATATATGTCATTTTGCAGGGTACATATCTGTCATTTATTCTCACTTAGTTATTAAACATTAATAATTTTAGAAAAAGTTCCCCTGTAGCACACCGATTGCTCACCAAACTTATGGTGAATGTGTTCCATCGGGTTCAACGTGCTACAGATTGTCTGTGTGGTTCAGAAGTGGTGATTTTGACACGAAAGACAAAGATAGGCCAGGCCAGCCAATAAAGTTTGAGAACCAAGAATTGGAGGCATTACTCCATGAAGATTGCTGTAAAACTCGACAAAAGCTTGCAAAATTATTGGGAGGTACTTAAGCAGCAATTTCAAAACATTTGCGAGCAGCAGGATTCATCCAAAAGCAGCAAAATTTAGTGCCATACGAATTGAAGCCGAGAAAAAAAGACGATGTTGCATGTCTGTAATCATGCTTGAACGTTATAAAAGAAAATAATTTGTGCATTACTTGCGATGAAAAATGGATCTATTACGATCCCGGCCAATCAGCCCAATCGACACCAAAGCCAAATATTCATGGCGTTAAGGTAATTCTCTGAATTTGGTGAGAGCAAAAGGGTCCTATCTATTATGAACAGACCATCACAGAGAATCTGTACCAAACGCAACTGATTCGTTTGAAGCGATAATTGGCCGAAAAACGACCAGAATATTCGGCCAGACATGAAACCGTTATATTCCATCATGACAACGCTCGACCACATGTTGCAATACCTGTTAAAAAGTAATTAGAATAAAGTCGTTGGGAAGTTTTGGTTTATCCCTCTTTATAGACCAGATTCGTTCTTGTCCTCAAAAAATGAGCAGTTCTTTTGGCACGGAATCCATATGTTGCCAGAAAATACATGGGAAAATAATTTAAATAAATGTATATTGTACAAATGTTTCAAAATAAAAGCTAAACATTTAAAAAATACCACATTTTTAAGACATACACCCAATATGAATGAGCGTTATATACAGTGGCACAGATAAAAGTACGTACTCCCTCTAAAATTTCGGTTTAAGAATAACCCTGGATTTCTGATCGATATTTTTGCTTGCTTTTGAAAGGCATCGAAACACTGTCAAAAACTAACTACAAAAAGTCCGGTTAACTTTCCGCTTATTGTACTTTTACACATAAAACTTAATATGGCAGCACAGATAATTATACGTACGATGCCAAATAGAAACGGTACTTTTTAAAAATAAGTAGATTTAATAAAAAAAAATATTATACGGATAGTGTTAAAAGCTTAGTTTGTAAGCAATTCTTAAAGACTGCAGTAATTTTAGAAAAAAAAATTTACTTTTTTGTTAAAATGGGTAAGAAAACAAAGGACATTTGTATCGAAATGCGTGAACATATTTTAAAATTGAGGAAAGATGGGAATTCCTTAAGTTCAATTGCTCAAATTGTTGGACGTGCCAAGTCTACGGTGCAGACCGTAATAAAAAACTTTTCTGAATCTCAATCCCTAGCAAGCAAGCCAAAAACTGGACGTCCACCCAAAATTACCCCACGAGTTGAGCGATTTATAAAAAGTGCTGTTAGTAAAAATCCTAAAACAACAGCCGTGGAAATTCAAAATACTTTGGAAAATGACCACAATATTAATGTTCATTCAGAAACAGTGCGAAGTGTTTTGCGAAAAAACGGATTCCATAGCCGCGTACCAAGAAAAAAACCATTAATAAGCGAAATAAACAGAAAAAAGCGGCTCGACTTCGCACTTAAGTATGTGCACAAAACAACAGATTTCTGGGCGAATGTGATTTTTAGTGATGAAAGCAAGTACAATTTATTCGGTTGTGATGGCAAACAAAAAATTTGGCGCAAACCTAATGAAGAGCTGCAACCGAAGAACCTCATTCCAACAGTTAAGCACGGTGGTGGTTCGGTCATGGTTTGGGGATGCATGTCGGCGAATGGAGTGGGAAAACTGCGATTTGTGGAAACAAATATGGACCGATTTCTTTATTTAGACATTTTGAAAAGCAGTTTGAAAGATTCCGCAAGTATTTTGGGTCTTAGTGGCACCTGGTATTTCCAGCAGGACAACGACCCAAAGCACACTTCGCATGTTGTCAAAGAATGGCTTCTCTATAATGTCCCGAAACAACTCCATTCGCCTCCCCAATCACCAGACCTGAATCCCATAGAGCATTTATGGGATGAATTGGAACGGCGCATTCGAAAAAAAACTTACAGAAACAAACAACAACTTAAAGATGGCTTGGAATATGAGTGGAATAAAATAACGTCTGAGACAACAAAAAAACTGGTATTTTCAATGAGTAATCGATTGAAAGCAGTAATTGAGGCAAAAGGAGGTCCAACAAAATACTAATGAAATAATATATACCTGAAATTCTTTTTGTACATTAATCTTTTTTAGAGTACGTATAATTATTTGTGATATTAAATAGGCTTTTGTGTTTTTTTTATTAAATTGAAGTTTTTAATTTTAAATTTAAATAATGAAATAAATATTTGTGTTCATTTAAAAATTATTCATTCATTTACTTTTTTTAAATATCACCAATTTTTGGAAAATTAAAGAATTTTTAAGGGGTACGTACTATTATCTGTGTGACTGTAAATATTACAACAACAGTGTTTATAAGCAAATGAGTTGTTGTAGTTGTTATATTTATATTGTTGTCTTCCTCTTTTTTTTATCAATGACCATTCATTAGAAATTGATATGTCACCCAGGGATGGAAAGTGAAATTTTTGTTCAGTAACAAACAATTTTGAAATGGTGTTTAATTTTTCCATTCTAACTTATTATCTTAACATATTTTAATAATTTGAAAATGCTTTTACAGCCTTTTCCATTTTAGCTAACGATATCATCATGCAAACTTAATTTTTCACATTAATGACTTTTCGAATTTTCAAAAATTTTAACTTGTTGATAAAATTAATAGTGCGACACTGTTTATTCTGTCAATTAATTGTATTATTATTACACTTTATTTAGAATAATTTCCGCTCATACATACATATGTATGTATATACACACAGCCTCAAAAGTGAATAAACTCCACAAATTATTTGATTTTTTTAAGATAATAAAAATATGTATGTACTGAAATCTATTCATCGATTAAAATTTAAAAGTTTCGGTTTGTTGGAGATTGATTTAAGTCGGACTGTAATGATTTTCATGATCTTAAAAAAATCAAAAAATTCACTGGTGTTTACTCACTTTTGAGGCTGTGTGTATATATATGAATGTCGGTTCATAAGAATGTTGCTTGTAAATGGTTTTAATAACTTGTTTTAAATTCAATTTCAGATTTTTGCACACAACACTTCAATACTTCAACAGTAAAACAAAATACAAAAATAATAAATAAGAAAATGTTTTTACAATAAATTAAAAATACCCTTACATTAATACTAAACAATTCACAAAATAATTAACAATTCTAAACAATTACCGGCTTGTGGTCAGTCAAACAAACGCTGTGGAACTTTTATAAGAAACAAGTTACAAACAAATCGTTACTTTCTTATGCAGCTCAGGTCGGTCAATTCATTATCGCCTCAGACGCATAAAATAAATGCTTACAAAAGTCTTATACTTGTTAAAAGGATTAGGATTTGAGATAAGATTATATTATTTCGATTATATTATAATATTGATTATTTAGTAGGTTTTGGCAGTAAATACACCGTTGCTTAAACAAATTTTACAATTACTATTTTCTTAAAAAATTTACAATTTTTTTATTTTTGTCAAATTGGATTTAGTTTAAATGTAAACTCGACATTTGTTATAAGTTTAACGAAGAACTTAAATCAATAATATAAACTTTGTTTCATATTATAACAGACAACTTTTTTAAATTCATTAAAAAATACTAAGAGCTAGTTTCTTACTTGTCAGTTAAACGTAGATTAACACGCTGTTATATTAAACCTGAAACATATTTAGCCGGGATTTAACCAATGATTGTGTTTCTCACTAATAGATTAATTTAGTTAGCATTGCCATACTTTTCAGTCAAATCACATGCGCATTCCTCAAAATTGTTCATATTAATATGGCAATACTTTAAATTTTATAAGAAAAAGCTACCGCGTACATAACATTTTTTGTAAATTTTAACTTTGTAAATAAAAAGTGACATTAAAGCAGAGCTAGGCATTTCCTATGCACGCGTGCTTTTCGACCATTATTAAATTTACAACAACGTACTCAAACGTATTAAAAACTCATTCAGTCTCGTTTGAGCGTTCATTGAAGAAGGTTGTGCTGTCGCATGTTTCTTGCTTTTGTACATGAAGATTACTAATGCAGGGGTGGAAAACCTAATATTTTTTAACATCAACGTATGGTATACGTTTTTAGAATTATAAACTTCAAAAAAGAAAAGAATTTTAATCTAAAATGCTTTCTTAAATCGATATAAGTAAAGAAGTCTAACAGAAATTTTAAATTTAAAAATATTATTTTGAATTAAAATACCACCATTTCAAAATTAAAATTTCCATGCCTGTGTTGTAGTGAATATGAGAGTTAGATTTGTCTCTTTTCTTATTTTTCGCTCTTACAACAACTGACCAATCGCATGTGTTGCCGGGCTCTGCATTAAAGGATATAAAATGTATATTAAAAATTATACCGATGTTAATAAAGCAAATCAAAACAAGGAGTTGCTGTGCTGAATTATTTATTTTATTTTTCAGCTGTTTGTGCTTTGGCATTTTATACTTAGGTTTAACTCACCAATGATGCTCAGTTAAACCTAAATTATATATACAAAATAAACAATAGGTGAGAAACACAATTATTAGTTTAATCTAGGTTTAAACGACGAATGTAGATTATCTTTATCCCAGAAACTAGCTCTAAGGGTGGATAACTTATGAGAATTTTAAACATAGTTTAGCCTTAATCAAAGATAAAATTTATTTAATTTTTATGAAAGAAATATATTTAAACATTGATTAAACCTTGACTATGTTTAAAATTTTGATAAGTTACCCGTCCTAAATAAGTAATACAAATTGTGCTAACTACCAAAAAAGGACTTATAAATCCCCGCCCTTACCAAATAAATATCAGATTTGAAAAATATTTGCAACTCATAGCGCTTCCTAATTCACTAACTCTGGAGTTTGTCAAATCAGGGACCGAATTACTGCATACGTGATCAATTAATTGGATTTTCCTTACTTGAGATTATGAAATTCTATATCGAACAAGAAATGTACAAAATTTCGTTATCGAAATTATGTTTCAATACTAAAGCTCATTTGACCCAGCTTTGCATAATAATTTTTCCATAAATAGCCGTGATTTTTTTTTTTTGGTCTATTACATCTAAAATATTACAGTGATATTAGTGGTGGAAAAATCAGTATTCAAAACATAAGATTTAAAACATTTTTTTTTATTTCTCCATTAAAATGTATAAAAATGGACTTAGCTTATTGGCACTCTAAATTAACAATATACATATCTGTGGACTTTTGACAAAACAACTTAAGTGAAATTTTCAAATTTTTCAGAAGATTATTATTTTGATTATAATTATTTTATTATTTGTCCTTAAATGATTTCAAAGATCTTGTACAATGCCTAGAGACAAATAATAAAGTTCTTCAAGAACAAATAATAAAATAATTATGAATTTTTCATTCAACAGTTCTTAACCTCTTCTGAAAAATTTAAAAATTCCACTTAAGTTGTTTTGCCAAAAGTCCACAGATATAAAACTTAAAACAAATTTTCTCTATGTATGCACTTTTTAATCTATTTTTATATGTAGGTCGTAAAACGTAATTTTTAAAAAAAATCGACAACATTTTTAACGATTAATAACACTATGGCGTGGATTTTAGTTAAGTTATTATGACAAAACAACAATTTAAATTAATTGTGTTTTTAGTGGCGATATAAATAAACATTTAATTATTTTAAACTATTATTAAATAATTGTTTTTTATTTTATTTGTGAAATTGTATACTTAACAATATTTAGATTGTCATAGTTAGTAAGAAATAGAAAATGTTATACGTATAATCATTTAAATACTCAATTAAAATTTATATAATGATCTATAAGAACGAAAAAAAAATAAAAACAGTCAAAGTCGCCAACTTGTTTAATAAAATTAATCGTTGAAATGAAATGCAAATTGTGCTTTAAGATAAAAAAATCAATAAATTATTTAAAATATAATTTCTAATCAAACAACATATCCATATATTCCACATGATATCTAAGAGATATAAATAAATACTTGCATGCTATATATGTATGTATGTTTAGTTGCTAAATTTTAAATTATAAATATCCAAGCACTAAATATTGTTGATTTGAAAAGAAGTCCTAACTTTCATTAGGAAAACCGAATGACAGCCCTTGAATTTGTCATTTGATCGAATGTCAGAAGAAGGTTTTTATATACACACAGCCTCAAAAATTAATAAACACCACAAATTATTTGATTTTTTTGAAGATAATGAAAATCCTAAAATCTATACATCGATTAAAATTTAAAAGTTTCGGTTTGTCTCCAACTGAATAATAAATTCGGTTCTGAAAAAAAAAACGATTTAAGTCGGACTTCACTGGTGTTTCCTTACTTTTGAGGATGTGTGTATATGTACTTATAGTAGTTAAAAAGTCCACAGAGATTTTAAATTTACAACTGGGACGATTTATCAAAGAGTTCAGCTTACTATAGCGCTTTTTTATAAATTGTCTTCTTCTTCTTGTTATAAATTGGCATTCATTATAAACTGTTAGGCCATTCAGGGTTGGCAAAGTGTAATTTATTTATGAATTTAACAAATATTTTTAACTGGGATGTTGCAAAAATAATAATACTAAGTATTTGTTGCTTCTGTTTGGAAGTTGCATAAGTTTCGTTTCAATAAACAAGTTTCGATTGCTGTTGAAATGTGTTGTTAATGCCATATATTTGTTGTATTATTATATTATCGTACATATACTCATACACTTGTACATAAATTATTTATTGTTTTATCAAGAAAATTAAATATTTTTTTTAGAATTTATAAGAAATAAAAAAACTGGTTAAACATGATAGATAAATTGTCTTGGTTTTTATTGAAGATTATTATTTTTTTCTATATGTACTTTGTACATTAATTTGTTTATTTATGCCGCAACATATTAAAAATCGAAGTTTATTTAAATTTAAAGAACTTTTTTTTTTTTTTTTGAAAACAAGATCTTTGATCTGAAGTGTGTGTTAAAGTTAAACAAGTGCAGATTTTTGGTACGAAGATCAAGGTGAACGACAGTAGTACTTGTATTGGGTTGAATCAACCAATAAAACAATAAAAAAAATAAAAGTATATTGGGTAAATTCGTTTGCTTGCTATCTAATACCAAAATTAAAAAATATTGAAAAACCCCTATTGGAAATTTATTGTCCCTGTAGTCTGTTTCATTATGTTCTTATAAAAAACTAGTTACTCGCTCTATATTTGCCAATAAATTGTCAATGGTACTAAAATGTTACTACATTTGAATACTTTTGGCAACCTGCTGGTTTGAGTCTGCCAAAATTTAATAAAATATTTAAGAAAGTATAAAAGTGTGTAGGTCATCAGAGTCGTAAAAAATACTTATATAATATATACTTAAAAACACCCATAATAAATTTTAAAAACAATGTTAAATTATAAATAAAGTTTTATATTTTATTAGCTAGACTTTTAACAACATGCGTTCACACTTTTAAGGGAATTTACACTACATGTGTAATAAGTAGTAAAAAAATTGAAATAATTAAAACAATTAAAATAATTAAAGCAAAAATATCGTAATTACCATACGATTAAAAAAAGTAGCTTATTATTGCACTACTACCGATACTTCGATGGAAAGTTATTAATGAGAGTTGAGTTATTAATGAGAGTTGGAATTAATGATCATATTATTAAAGATTAAAAAGCGGGCGATTAAATATAGGTCAAAGGTTTTGTAATATATGTATATCACTGCTAACATGATTGTTTATCTTTGACCCTTGACTCAACGGCTCTGAAATTTACAAATTCTTTTACAAGGAAGTAAATTTACTAAAACCTTCATTCAAATTATTAGCTAAATAGGCAAACGACCTTATTTGTTAGGATTTCTGATGACAAGATACACAGTTTAAAAGAAGTAGTTTAGCGACTTAGCACATTTTCTATTTATTATTTAGAATTTTATGAAACAGAGAAAAAACATGTAATTTAGCAATTTAAAAGTAAAACCTAATCAAATTAAATTTTGTATTCCCAAAAATAACTTTTAATGATAATATGATTACTTTGTATCATTGATATGATTCCGTTGTATCATAATATGATTATATTGATTACTATGGTCATATTATGATTGATTTGGAATATGATTACTTCAGAAAATATTATGATCATGTATGACAACGATACCCTTACCCAAATTATACTTTAAAATAAAAATTTAAAATATTTTTAGGTAAACAAAATTAATTTTTTTTTTCAAAATTGCTTTTCAAAATTTAAAAAATAATAATTTTTTTCAAAATTGTTTTCAAAAATTTTTTTTAATTTTTTAAATTTACTAGTGAAAAAAAAATTTATGACAAAAAAATTTTGTTGGTAAAAAAAATTCGAGTTAAAAAATATTTTTCCCGATTTTGACCCATTGTAGGTCCAAATTACTATAGCCTTATATAGATCGTTGCAATGGACTTTTAAATATATATCATTAGATATCCATAATGTCTATATTAATGACTTAGTAATCCAGATAAAATAAATAAATAAGTGAAAAAATATTATGACAAACTTTTTTTGGTGAAAAAAAAAAAAAATTTTGTTAAAAAATATTTTTTACGATTTTGACCCATTGAATTTCCGACTGACTATGGCGTCCTGGCAAAGGTCTTTGAAATATCTATCATTAGATATCCACATTGTCTATATCAATGACTTAGTAATCCAGATATAGATCAAAAATCTAGGTTGTCCTGATTTTTTCTTTATATCTCAGCCATTAGTGGGCCGATATTCTCGATTTTAAATACCAATCGAACCGGGTCTATAGCAGATATATACTGATGAATGAATCATGTATGTAAGTTATTTGGGGGCTATGAAAAGATGATTTCAACATATTGACGGACATGGCTATATGAACACCGCTATCTATAACGATCCAGAATATATGTATATTAGGGTGGCCCCGTTTGTATGGAGAAAAAATAAGGTATCGATGTTTCGGCCTAAAATGAAAATTTGATTCATTCTAAGACTACCTTTTGAAATTTTTTCGTCCTTGAGTTAATATTTTGCGAGCTGGATCAAAGGATAAAAAGGTCCTTTTTTGAGGTTTTTTACATTTTCTCCATATTTCTTCCAAAGGAAGTATATGTAAGTTTGATATCAAATAATATGTCTTTAAAAGACGCATTCAATAGGTTATTAGAATCTTAAAAAAAAAAAAATTAAAATTCAAAAACTTTAAAAACTTTAAAAATTTTCGACAAAATTTTAGTTTTTTTTTAATTTTTTCATAGAATTTATTCAAATAAATATATGAAATTCTTGATCATAAACATAATGTAATTTCACCGAAATGGTGAAAGCTTATAAAATTTGAGTTATTTTGATGCCCATTACATATACTAAGAATTGAGTATACAGAGATTGTCAGATAGGGATGAAATTAGGTTTAAACAAATTTGAATAAACATTGAACTGGACTGAATTTTAAAAAACGAGAAAAACCGTTTCGGTGAAATTACATTATGTTTATGATCAAGAAATTTCATCTATATATTTGAATGAATTCTATGAACAAATTAAAAAAAACTAAAATTTTGTCGAAAATTTTTAAAATTTTTAAATAAAATTTTTTTTTTTTAAATTTTTAATAACCAATTGAATGCGTCTCTCAAAGACCTTTCACATGATACCAAATTTACATATACTTCCTTTGGAAGAAATATGGAGAAAATGTAAAAAACCTCAAAAAAGGACCTTTTTATCCTTTGATCCAGCTCGCCAAATATTGATCTCAGGACGAAAAAATTTCAAAACGTAGTCTTAAAATGAATCAAATTTTAATTTTAGTCGGGAACATCCGCAACTTTAATTTTGGGGCCACCCTAATGTATATACTTTGTAGGGTCGCAAATGAAAAATTTAGAAATTTTAAAGTTATATACATATGGGGGATATCATGTCAACTGAACTTTTGAAATCAATGTTTTCTGACTGGGATGAAATATGCACCATGGTTAGTTATATTGAATAGTAATTCAGACACAATTTTTCAACAAGATCGGTCGAGACCTTTCTGATTTAAAGGGGGTCAAAATTTGACATTTTGGCCAAGCAGGTGTTTCTTCTCATCCATGTAACTTATTACCTACTGTTCTTAGCAAAATGTGTCCCAGATAGTTTAGAAAGCTATTTCTTCAATATTTCGTAAAAAAAAATTTCATCCCAATCGGTAGACATCGATTTCAAAAGTTGGTTCACTTTGCCATTCATGGTGAAGGGTATAAAAAGTGAAGTCTGTCCTGGTGTTTTTTCTGTTTCACAGTTGTATTAAAGGGTTAATTTAAGTATCATAGAGAATTATACATAGAGTCGAGACACTCGGTATTGTCAAACTAAAAAACAACAAATTATTTGTCTGATACAACAACAAAATACATTGACTAACATGTATTTTGTTGTTGCAAGAGATAGGTTTTTGACAACAGACTTAGGTTTTTGACAATTCCGTCTCGTCTCTATGTTACCCTATGTTAAGTATTGAATATGTTTAAATGTTTTAAAAGTCATTGATTTCTTAAATAAATTTTAAAAATCAAATTAAATTTGAGTTCCTAACCTTTGTGGAATAGGTAGTCATTAGGTCTGTTCATTTACTTTCCCAGTAAATACTTGCAACGAGAGAATAAAATCAAAATATACAAAATTACTCTCTTAAATTCTCAAAAATAGTAAAAAGTAAATGAACGCTTTTCCAGTAACAAAAAATTTATATACACAATTTTCATATTTTTTCCTTTTAAAATGTATAAATATTCACATTTTCTTCAATTTTATTTTTTTCACCACAAAAATCAAATTGTAAATAAATAAACAATAACACAAAACATATGAAATATAAGCTGCTAACTATTACGAGTTCAAAATAGAACTTGTAATAGTTTGCAACGAGAGAACACTCTCTAAAATTTATACGCTCTTGATTTTTTCTCTACTTGCTAGTTTTTTAAGTTAATGAACGCTTTTCCAGTAACAATTGTTACTAACTAGTAACAACTTTTAGTTATTGAACAGAGCTATTGAATTGCTTCAATTAATTCAAATCCATTACAAATTAGCTTTATACAACTTTTGTTCATTCATTTCGTTGACGTTTAAAATGAACAGAAACAATTTAAGAAAAAAAAACATAATGCTATTTGAATTAACAATTTAATCAATCAAAGGTTGAGTGAATTCATTATGAATTAAATCAACAATGAATGAATTCTATTCAAAAAAAAATTGTTTGAATGAAGTTAAAAAAAAACATCTTCTCTGCTGTTCATTGCTACCTGTACCGCAATTCTGTAACTTTTTAACGACAACCTTTTGTCGTTAAGTAATCAAAATTCGTTAGTTAACAATATTTATCGTTAAGAGATATTCCGAATTAAATTTTACCGAGATAACGAAATTTGTCGGTAGCTTAACGACAAATAAAATGTTCTAGTTAAGCCATAACGAGAAATCGTTAACTTCAAACAGTGAATATTAAATTCGTTAAAGCAATCGATATTTTTCGTTACTTAACGACATCGGTAGGAAAGTATAAAAAGTTACAGAATTGCGGTACTGAAGTAAAAAATTTCAAATGATTTCTAAAGCATAAGAATAATTATTGAAAAATGTACAAATCATTTTCGTCATACTTTACGATATAATTTCAGAGTACATAGATCTAACTTGTGCAAAATTTTATCAGGATTTCCGCATAAACTACATATTTATGACTGCTCAAACAGTATTCCGATGTGACATTTGTATGGGGCCTAGGTGAAATCATCAGCAGAATATTTGTGTAATTATATTATAACTATTATAACATAGATGAGAGCAAATATATTTACTTGCTTAATTTTCCCAGAAACTAAATTAATGTAAATTTTCACTTAAAGTGGCACTTGATATCGCCCAAACGCCATAATTTCATAACAAGTTTTCAAAGTAAAAGAACCGAATCTGTTGGAGTTAGGTTAGACATTTAACTTTTCTACAATAACCACCAAATGAGTAGATTCTCTAACATATAATTTGCTTAATGAATGTATCTTAAAAATAAAATTTCATGTTTGAACTATGAAACCTAACTTTGAACTTTGAAAAGTAACTTAAATTACTTAAATCCGATACTATTATTTTGAGTGTGTTATACATTTATCCATTAGATAAAAAATAATACAATTTTGTAATAGCAGATAAAACGTGTCAAGTCAGCAGGGTCAGCCGATAGACCTGAACACACACTTATGTACATAGATACATATTTATTTACAAAAGATCTTTTATTTTAAACCATTCAAATGTGTTTAAAATTTTGGTGTGTTAAAGAAAGTTACTTTTTTTTGTTGTTGAGAAAAAAAAACGCTCATAAACATTAAACTATTTAGCTACAGCTATAAATATTACATAAAATTAAATTTCATTATTACATACGTCCATAATATTTTGTTAGTTACTTTAAATTACAATCAACAAATATCATTCACTTTTTGTTGTATTTTTTTTATTTTTTATTTTAACATAAAAATATATAAAAATCACAATGCCAGTTTAGTGTTTAAAGAAAATATTTAATGAACAAATCCCAACACCAGGCCACAGTTGCGAGAGATTGCTGCAATACGCTGAAAACAACACTTTGCTTTTGGATATTATTTTATTACACTGCTACTACACTACTGCACACTCTAAATTACACTAGACCTGACTGACTGAGAGTTCAGTTTGTTGGTTGTTTAACACATTTTGTTATTTTTTTTTTATACACAAAAACCATTTACAATTTATTTGTTAATAAAATTACAAAAAAAAAAAGCGGTTTTGCGGAAGTTTCGTAAACAAATTTTGGTTTTGAAAACTTGAAGCTAGTATTAACCATTCATGAAATGTATGTATGGTCACTTCTGCTATGAAAAGACTTACCACTGTGAAAAGTTGTATTCTTGTTATATTGGTTAAATTATTATTACAAGTATCCGTTCGTGATATTAACCGTTCAATTGATATTATTTAATTTTTTTTTTGTAAAACTATTCAACACTAGTTTTAGAAAATATGTAGTTAGTTAGTTAGTTAACTATTCAAGTCAAGTTGATTGCACGTTGTAACGAAAATAAATCTTCGCACGATTTATATATTTGTTTGACCCGCTGTTAGATGTGTGAACGAACTAATGCCATTTAAGGTGAGCAGGTAACTGACGTTCTACTCCGTTAAGCCGCTACTGATGTATACTTGGTAAAATAACCAAATTTCACTAATAAACTCACAATTTAGAGTGGTTTCGTTGTGCTAAGTCAACATTATAGCACTCAAAATGTGTGGCTTGAGTGTGATTTTTCAATACAACAACTACTGTAAATGTGGTTGTCAGAGTTGCCATTATTTCCAGATGAGTTTTATCCAGTTTTATTAGCAATTATATTTATGCCCTAATTTTATAAAAATATCTGTCATTTTCCAAGGTTGGCTATCGTTACCGCTAAAATACTCTTTCAACTCGAAGGTTACCGCTTAAATGCCGTTACCAAAATAATGTAAACTACCATTTAGATAATACTAATTTTTGTTTTCCGTAGTTGAGTTTATTGAAATTTACAGATGTTAAAATGTAATAAAATCAGGGTTTCGATATATGAATATATATGAAATTATCTCATTTTATCACAATCAACTACTATAAATATTCATACTGTTCGTTCGTATTACTATAAAAATTGCAACACTTGTTTGCAATTTTTAGTAGCAGACACAATCCATAGCACATCCACCAAAATATATGTTCGTGCTTTAGTAGCACACACAATTGTTTGCCAAACTAATATAGCACGCCATTCGTTTTATTTTGTTGTGCTGGCAATTTTCTATAGCAACAATTCACATTTCTTTGGTTGTGCTATCCCAATAAACCAAACGATATTAAAACGATATCGAAACGATATCATCTAGATGATATAAACTATCATACATATATCATATCGTTTGCGTGTCATAAACGATAGTTTTTCCGGACTAAATTGTACCGTTCCTTATAATATCGTTTTTCCAGGCAATTATGATACCGTTTTCGCTATCATAATTTCCAATAAAAACGATAGTAAAATCGCCATGCGACAGATTTTATTCTGAAAGCTATTTAATACTAAAAATTATATTGTTTATCTGTTTATCTGCTGAAATAAGAAAAATAACATAACATATCATACATAATTTCATCTCACATATGCATATTTTTGCAAACATTTGAATGTTTTAAATATTAAATCTATAATAATAACGATTTAAATGATTTAATAAATAAATATTTCGTCTTGCTCATGTTGTTTGAAAATTTTTAAATTAAATTATTTTTCTGTTTGAAGTTTTTTTCAAATGTTTGTGTTTTATTTATTTATTTTATTGGAAGGAAAATTTTTGAAAACTATATTATAATAATATCATTTTCAATAATATTATATGATATCATAATCGCCCCCATAAGGTAATATCGATTTTGCTATCATATCGTTTTCTGGTTTATTGGGATAGCACAATTGACATTTCTTCAATTGATGCTATTGGTTGCTATATTTATAACTATATTTTTAGTATGCAGACAGATAAAAACTGATATTAACTGCAATTGACGGCTAATATAGTAGCAATTGTAAACCCTGAATAAAATACCAACTTTTTCAACATAAGTTCAATATTTACCATCACATATTGGTTGTAGAACCAAAAAGTATATATATTCTGGGTCCTCATACTCTTCTAAGGCGATCTATGTTTGTGCGCCCCTCTGTCTGTCTGTTGAAAACACGATAGGGCCCAAACAAAAGGATAGAGTTTGATAAGGTTTGTTTGGAATTGATAATTGGTAATATCGGTCCATGATTTCACCTAGCCCGATAGAAATTTCCTACCGGAATACTGTTTGAGCAGTCATAAATATGTTGATTATGCGGCAATACTGATAAAATTTGGCACATATTAGTTCTATATAGTACTCTGAAATTATACTGTAAAATATGGCCCCCCTCAGAAAATGACTTGAACATTTATAATTATCTTATTGCAATTAATATGGTGATGAAATTGGACATAAGCAAGTTTTATATGAACCTAAAGTTTTCTACCAACTTTTGTGAGAAGCGGTGCATCATTCTATTAAATTCTGTACAGTTCGGACCATAACTGATTAAAGTCTCCATAGAAATCCGAAACTACATACTGATGGTGGGTATACAAGATTCGATACAGCCGAATATAACACTCTTACTTGTTATAATTTAAGTTAGACCGAAATTACAATTTCAGAAATTACCCAAATATCATTACCGAAAGAATTCAAATGTTAACTGTAGCCAACCTTGGTATTTTATTTTATTTTGGAACATTTTAACTGTTTCAAACCGGCCTTGAACCGGAATCTAGCAAATGTAAGTTTCTCCAATTCCTAGGGAGTCGTTTCAAAACATTTCAAGAATTTTGCACTCGATTTGTTAGTGCACATTTTGCTTTTAAAAGCATATTTTTGCATTTATTTTTTCTACAAGATATTTATGTTATATTTTGACTTTATGGAGCATGTTTGGCCTTTTTAGGGCTTATTTTGCATTTTTGTGTATTTTGTTTGCAATTTTCTAATTTTTTATTTTTATTTGTGAAAAATGTTAAAACAAATATTTTTATTCACAAATTTTTATACCCTTCACCTTCGTGAGAAGGGTATATATATGTTTGTCATTCCGTTTGTAATTTCCACAATATAATTTTCCGACCCTATAAAGTATATATATTCTGGATCCTTATAGATAGCGGAGTCGATTAAGCCATGTCCGTCTGTCTGTCTGTCCGTCTGTCTGTTGAAATCAATTTTCTGAAGACCCCAGATATCTTCGGGATCCAATTCTTCAATAATTCTGTCAGACATGCTTTCGAGAAGTTTGCTATTTAAAATCAGCAAAATCGGTCCACAAATGGCTGAGATATAAGGAAAAAACCAGGACAACCTCGATTTTTTACCTATTTTTTTACCTATATCTGGATTACTAAGTCATTAATATAGACAATATGGATATCTAATGATAGATATTTCAAAGACCTTTGCAACGACGTATATAAGACCATAGTAAGTTGGACCTACAATGGGTCAAAACCGGGAAAAAATTTTAACCAGATTTTTTTTTTTCACCAAAAGTTTTTTTCGTTTAATATTAAAAAAAAAATGTTAAAACTTAAAAAAAAATTTTAAATTAAAAAAAAAATTTTAAAAAAAAATTCGAAAAAATTTTTTTTCCAAAAAATGAAAAAAAAAAACGACTGGAAAACAAATAAATTTTGTTTACCTAAACATATTTAAAATTTTTATTTTGAAGTATTGTTTGGTGAAGGGTATATAAGATTCGGCCCAGCCGAATATATCTCTCTTATTTGTTTTTACAAGATATTTATGTCATATTTTGACTTTATGGAGCATGTTTGGCCTTTTTAGGGCTTATTTTGTTTGCAATTTTCTAATTTTTTTATTTTTATTTGTGAAAAATGTTTAAAACAAATATTTTTATTCACAAATTTTTATACCCTTCACCTTCGTGAGTTTGTCATTCCGCTTGTAATTTCCACAATATAATTTTCCGACCCTATAAAGTATATATATTCTGGATCCTTATAGATAGCGGAGTCGATTAAGACATGTCCGTCTGTCTGTTGAAATCAACTTTCTGAAGACCCCAGATATATTCGGGATCCATACCTTCAATAATTCTTGTTTCACTTATAAAATTAAAAAAAAATTAATAAAAAAAAATTTTTAAAAAAATTGGAAAACAATTTTAAAAACAATTTGGAAAAAAATTTTATGGGTCGATTATGGATGGCAACCGAACTTCAGTTGCGTTGTCAGTTGCCTAAATGGTATTACATATGGCAACTGGCAGCTATCATTTGTGTTGCCAAACTGGCAACCAGAAATTTGTGGTCGCCCTCTGACAACGCAACTGAAGTTCGGTTGCCATCCATAATCGACCCATTATTTTTTTTAATTTTATTTTAAAGTATAATTTGGTGAAGGGTATATAAGATTCTGCAGAGCCGAAAATAGCTCTCTTACTAGTTTTCATAAATTTGATATCAGTACACACAGAGAAAAAATATATTTGTGCATGTTAACAGTAACCATTTCCACATTTTTAAAAGTTTTTTAACAATATTATAGTCACAATAACTACTTACATGATTGTGGTAAGCATAATATGGTTAGCTTATGATTCACATGATTGTATCAATCATATATATGGTTACAGTAAATAAGTTTATGTTTGTGACAACCATATTTATGATTAAAGTTTTAACATATTATTATGCTCTCGTCTAATTGATATCATTATCTGAGAACAACATATTATGATATAAAGATTCATCATAACAATGGTTGTCACAAACATATACTTGTTTACTGTAACCATATATATGATTGATACAATCATGTGAATCGTAAGTTGGCCATATTATGGTTACCACAATCATGTATGGTTACCACAATCATTCGAAAAATTCAAAACAATTCGACAGTTCATTTAAAATGTTGTATGTAAATTCTAACAATAACTTTGTATAGCTTGGATTATGTACTGGTTAAACTATTTCAGTACTTTAAAAAAAGATCAATAAATATGTGAACATTTTTATATTCTAAGAGCAAACATTTCTTGAAATATTTGAATTGTGTTTAACGTCATTTGCTCCAAATTTTATTTTTGGTTGGACGATATTGACCATTTTTAATACCAAACATTTCTGATCAACAGAGAATATTTGGGAAACATTTCATTAAGGGAACTTCCCTCTAGGCACTATGGTGTATTGAGCAGACGGACGGACATAAAGTCTTAGAATTGTATAAGATATATACATATATACTTTTGTGGTATATGTATACTTTTTTGTTGGTGGCTAAAAAAACAGAATAAAGAACGGTATCGGTTCTATATAATAACGGAAACGGCTTTAGAATACCGGTAGTTAATGGAACCAAGAATATCGATAGTCAAAATTTTGGAAAACTACATCTTAATCAAACATTTCATGTTTGTTGCCAATTCATTGACAGACAGCTAGGCTTTTCAATACAAGAAGTTAAGTGATCAATGATGTGATTGTTAATAAATAAATTTTTAAAAAAGCTTTAAAGGTATTTACTGCATAACAAAAAATTGTTTTAAAGGTAAAATTCAGAATCGGAATAACTGCATTCGATATCAAGTAATTTTCATATTTGAGATTATTACATTCGATATCGAGGAAGAAATTTAGTACAAGTCTTTACATGATCGTATGGGAGTAAGTCAGGAACCGAATTACCTCATTCGTGATCGGATGAGCTATTGAATCGATATTATAATAATATGTACTAAATTTCTTGTTCGATATTGAATATCATGAATTCAAATAAGTAAATTATGAGGTAATTCGTAACTAAAATACTGAAACCTAAAATCAATGTTAACAGATTGTAAATGAGATATGTTTATTATTTATTTTAGAATTTTTAAATGTCCCCTTTGAATTACTTCTATATGGCAACTCTTACTTTTGTTTACCACAGCAATATGAATTTCACTCATTTAAACCTTGGCTTGGATAAAAAAAACTCTCTCACTTATCGCAATTAACACCGACTTAAAATACTCTTAAATACAAATGACATGTTCTCTTAAAAATGTTATTCATACATAAATAATTAATTAATGAATTTGTTTATTATGCATGTTGTATTACATTGTATAATTATTCTTAAACTTCAAATGGTTAATTGTGCAAATTTATTTTATTGTTATTTGCCAGAGTCTGCTTAAATAATTGGGTTAAGTTCGTTCGTTATTTTTTCTTTACTGTAAAAGTAACAATTTCTTTTTTGTCATTGGTTTTCTTCATCGAATGTCGAAATGTTAACGAAGGCCACCAACAAACAGCACCAGCACTATGCTTTAAAAAAGAATAACACCTTTGTATTATTTACTGCATAAATTACAAAGACAAAATTGT
The DNA here is from genome assembly GCA_942486065.2 of Calliphora vomitoria. Taxonomy (NCBI): domain Eukaryota; kingdom Metazoa; phylum Arthropoda; class Insecta; order Diptera; family Calliphoridae; genus Calliphora; species Calliphora vomitoria. The sequence goes on from OW818030.2 coordinate 128,958,777, forward strand.
AATAAGTCTGATTTTTTAAAAAAAATGTTGACGATAAAATTTGGTTCAGTGAATTAAAGAAAGAACTTTGATTTGATATGGAAAGACAATGTATTTTTTTTGAATAACTTAAGGTGTCATAATGGGATAGGTTAATCACCACAACAATACAGTGTGTATTTGAAATTTAATTGAAATGTTTCTGTTTCTTTGGGTTTTAGTGAATTACAACATTTTGAACGAAATTGCGAAATATGCAAGTTTTGAAATATCTGTGTTTTATATGAAATTAATTTCTAGACTTATAACAGTTTTTTTTAAATGCTAAATTCATAAATTATGAACTAAGTAATATTTATTAAATAAAATAAATGATTTAAACTTCAAATTTGATATTCAAATTATCAAATATTAGGATATATGGGGGATTTCATGTCAAGTGAATAAACTTTTGAAAACGATGTCATCCGATCGGGATGAAATTTTTCAACAAGATCGGCCAAGAACTCTCTGAATAAGAGGGGGTCAACACTTTGGGCAAACAGGTTTTTTCCCCCCCCCTCACTAAGCGACCAAAAAGCTCTTAAAGGAAAAGACCTAAGCTTTCTTTTGAACAAAAAAAAAAATAAATAAAAAATTAAAAAAAGTCAACAAAGTTTTTAAAGACAAAAATGTTTTGAGTTACAAAATATATATTTTGATAGATATGCAATACGCATCCCACTAATGCTATGTTCACACTTGGGATTTTAAACGCGTTTAAGCAAAATGTTGATTAAGTTGAAAAGCCGTTCACATTACATTTGAGATGATTAAGTTGACAGTAAAGTGATTAAGTTGACAAATAAAAAACATCCAAAAAAATTTATATTTCTTTAAAGCATTCAAAATGGAAAGAAATACTTTAATAAAGTTATCAGCAGATTATTTAAACTTATTAATGATGGAATTGTGAGCATTGATGGATTATTTGTGGTTGTTTATGAAAAATTTATCGGTAGTACATCTGGAAGGTATGTTCATTGTGGCCGATGCTACATCATCATCAGTTTGGGGTATGTTCAGGTGATTCTACGTGATTAATGAAATGATTAAGTTTTAATCATGTCAAGTTGAAGCGATTAACAAATCATTTAAATGTATGGACAATCATCTAGATTATGAAGTGATTAGAGCTTAATCACGTTTGAGGTGATTAACTCTGCAAATGTGAACATAGCATAAGCGACCAAAAAGCCCTTCAAGGAAAATACATAAGCTTTCTTTTGAGAAAAAAAGTCAAAAAAAGTTTTTGATTTTGGCAAAAAAAAGTGATAAATATTTTATTTTTTTTTTTAATTTTTTTCCGAAATATTGAATAAATAGCTAGGTATAAAGTTACATTGTTAAGAAATAAAGTCTCAAGATTAAGAAATGCATAATAATTTCTGATTATTTTATATGAAACATATAAGAGAGATATATTCGGCTGTGCCGAATCTTATAGAACCTTTCTTTAGTGAGAATTAAAAATTTTTTTTTTTTTTTGATGAAAAAACAAATTTTGGTGATATAAAAATTAATGTTGGACAACATTTGTGTTAATCGGTTTAAAAAATATTTTTTCCAATTTTAAATTTCTATGGCGTTATATACGTCGTTGGAAAGCTCTTTAAAATGTCTATCATTAGATATCCATATTGTATATGTTAACGACTTTATTGCTTACATCTCAGCCATTTGTGGGCCGAATTTAAATAGCAAAAGAACCAGGACTATAAGGGATATATTGATGTATCAATCATATACATATGGGGCATTTCATGTCAAGTGAACTAACTTTGGAAATCGATGTTTTCCGATTGGGATGGTTAGTTCTATTGTATAGTAAATCAGACACAATTTTTCAACAAGATCGGTGTAGAACTTTCTGAGTTAAAGGGGGTCAAAATTTGACATTTTGGCCAAGCAGGTGTTTTTTCTCATCCATGTACCTTATAACCTATTGTTCTTAGCAAAATATGTCCCAAATAGTTTAAATAGCTATTTCTTCAATCTTTCGGAAAAAAAATAAAAAATTGTTGACATTTTTTTTCGAAATCAAAAACTTTTTTGACTTCTTTTTTAAAATGGACCTTTTTTCCTGTGTCTGATTTAATGGGTCTAATTATTGATTCCGTTCCGCGATAGCGGAAAGCATTTTTTGTGCTGAAACAAAATTTGCAATTATTCATTCCGTTTCTGCGGTATTAACTCTACCATGACGGTATTGCCATATTATTGATTCCGCAATGTAGATATATTTCTCCATTTTGCTTACGCTCAAATTTTATAACGAAAAGCTAACGGAAAGAACAAAAATGTAAGGAATTGTAAAATTTTTAAGAAAAATTGTTTTAGTTTAATTATTTTGATTTTTTTAAATAGTTTTACAGGAATAAGTGAGAAAAATACACAAATAAATTGCAAATAGAAGCAATGGTTGATCTTATGAATAAAAATGAAGACATTGCTTGTGGTTTTACTCAACGCGCTCCAGAAGCAGTAAAAAAATTCTGAGAAGATTTAACAATAATTTTAACATGAGTAACATGGACAGCCATTGTCACATTTGGAATACCACATTTTTCATAGAAAGTCATTTTCGCTATTCTTTCTTTATCTCCATTCATGCTCATGGATATCCATTTAATGCACAACAAATATTCTAGCTTGTTCAAAAACTCATCCAGCACTTTGCAAAACGTTGATTGGGCTATGTTGATATTAAAATCCTTACCGACACTATGCTGATAGCTGCCTTCTGCAAAAAACCTCAAACAAGCAGAAAGTATATCTTTAGCAGAAAGTGATCCCTGACGACCGCTTTCAGAGCTGGCAGACTCCAGCTCAGACGAAATATATTTGAACGCTGCCTTATTTAAGCGAACATTTTTTTGAAAGCTGTAAAATTATTAATAAAGTTTCATCCTAGTATTTCTTTATTTATGAACTTATTCTCTATCGTTCATTTCTAACACATCTTCAGATTTATACCGCAAAACTCTTCTTTCTAGCCGGATGTACAAGGAATAATCGTCACTACTATCATCAAAAAACGCAATTGTATCCATATTTTAATTTTATATTAACTGCGTTTTGATATTTTGATATATATTACTAAAAACACAAAAAAACTCTTTTTATTTTACTTTTCTTTTTTACCATCAGCTGACACAAAATCAACTCGTAATTAATTAAAACCGGGATGTTAAATTTACTTCGCGGAAAATGTATACCGCAGGAATGAATAATTGCAATTTGCATATCGATCGATATTTCTTTCCGCTAAATTTTCCTTTCCGTGCGAAATCAATAAAACCACCCAATATCTAATAGAACTGACTGTGGTGCAAATATCATCCCAATCGGAAGACATCGATTTCAAAAGTTGGTTCACTTGACATGAAATGCCCCATGTCTCCGCAATATACGAAATGATAAACTTAAATATACTATTACACTCATAAGTATAAACATAGACTTCATCATGGACCATTATTTTTGCTCTAAACCCTCTACAATATTTCAAGATGAAATTGATATAAAATTGAATTTTTTAATTTCATTCCGTTTGTAATTTCTTCATTTTTCATTTGTGACCCCACAAAGTATATATACTCTGGATCGTAATAGATAGCGAAGTCGATATAGCCATGTCCGTCTGTATGTTGAAATCAACTTTCCGTAGCCCCCAAATAACTTACATGATTCCATACATCAATATATCGGGAATTCTTCCAGATCTGTTGCTATTTCGACAATCGGCCCACAAATGGCTTAGATATAACGGAAAAATCAGGACAACCTTCATTTTTGACCTATTTTGTATCTATATCTGGATTACTAAGTCATCAATATAGACTATATGGATATCCAATAATATAATATAATATAAAGCCAAAGTATGTCGGACCTACAATTGGTCAAAATCGGGAAAAATATTTTTACCCAATTTTTATTTTTATACCCCAAACAATTTTTTTTTGTTATAAAATTTTTTCCGAATATAGCGCTCTTACTTGTTTTAAATTAATTTGGATTAATTTGGTTTTATATAACTTTTAAAAATCTTCTTATGATTTTGGCATTTTCGAATTTCAATTTTCAAAATTTTGGTGAAACTGAAAAGTTTAATTAAAGTTCGAGAGAAGAGAACAAATTGATTTAAATGTTGATTTTCATTTCTTTTGCTAAAATTTTGTTAAGTATTCATTGTCCTATTTAGTTAAACACATTTTCAGTATTTTGTTTTTAGAAAACGTATAACTATTTTAGCAGCAAATATCAAAAACATTCCAATTTAAGTACCACCCTAATATACAAATATTATACTCCAAAAATTACTATGAAATCTTAGAGATTTTTAAATAAAGAAATGAAAAGTGATAAAACAAGTTGTTTTAATTTGTAATTTCAAGAATAAAAACGAAATTATTTAAAATTCGATATCAGTTTTCTTTAAGTAATTAACCAATATTTGTTTTTTTGTTTCTATTATAATTTGTTGTTTGTTTTGAATTATTTGCTAGTGGTCTGATGATTAAATTGTCTTTTGTTGTGTAGTAAATTATTTTATATTTTAATTTGTTGTTTATAATTTACCCCCATGAACACATACAATGTATACAATAAATATATTTTGAATTATTTTGAAACAACAAAAATAGCCCAAAAACAAATAAAAGAAACCCAAATATCTTGTTGAGTTTTCCATTAATTCTTTTTTGATAATTATTTATGTACGAATATTACTAGGCTATTTTTACTTATATGTACATACTATAAAAACATAATTTCAAAACTTATCGTTGTTATTATTTTTTTTAATTTTATTTAATACATGTGCCTGTTTAAATCGTTCATTGTATATAGAACTTTGTTTTGTTGTTATTTATTGTTTTTCTTTTCTTTTATTTTTTTTTTTTTTATTTCTTGATAACTGTTGTGTATGTTGACAAATGTTAACAAGTTTTCGGTAGGACTTTGCCCTATGAGTCTTAAAAAGCCCCTCAAGCTTAAATGCCTAGGGGAGCAATCAACTCGTAAATGAACACCCCCTTCTACAAAATTAAAGGTTTAGTAAGACCTCTCGTCTTGTCTAAGTAAGTGTGCATAAATTTCTCATTCGTATTTTGTTACGAAACAATCAATATTTATTACTGTAACAAAGAAATTTTTGAGAGAACGTTTTTTTTTTTTAAAAACTAAAACAATAACAAATACTTAAATGCGATCATTGTTGTATTGAATGGAAATACGAGTACCGTATAAATTCTATAAAATGTTCATGTTGTTTAGCTGTTAGTACTTAGCGATATTTAAAGTACCCTATAGTATTTAGGAAATTACCCTTAGACGTCCTTTGTCATGATCATTAACCTTCGAAGAAGTGCGGCCCAAAGTTTATTGCAATTGTGTATGGATTTGTCTCTTTTAATTCCCCATAATTTGATATAGTATTGAGTAAAGTGACACAAACAAATTTTAAAAAATATTTCCAATTCAAGTTTCAAAGTTCAAGTTTTGTTTGCAAAACTGTAACAAGTGACGAAATATTTATACAATTAAAAGTTTTGCAATAAATCTGTCTCTTTTAATTTCCCATAATTTGAAAAGAGTCTTGAGAGACACAAACAAATTTTAAAAAAACAGTACAAAGTTAAAATTTTATTAGCAAACATATAACAAGACCGGAAATCACTCTTTAAGAATAAATTTTCTGTTAGAGAAGTCATCAGCGATTAATTTTTTTTAATTTCGGAATATCTAAATGACCGTTTGATTGTTAAATTCATAGCCAAAGTTCGTTACATTAGCGGAAATCAATGTTGCAAATCTAGGATACGTGCTATATTTTGTTGTTGTGGTATTCGAATTATCAGAAAATGTATTATCTATATATATAACAGAGTAACGTTACTGACTGACTGAATGACTGACTGACTGACTGACTGACTGACCGACTGACTGATTCATCATCGCACAGCCCAAACGACTGGAGCTAGAATCATGAAATTTTAACTGTTGGTTCCTCCCTCCCCAAAACGATCCGATAAGAAGGGATTTTTGGAAATTCGAACGTATAGGCGGTAAAAACGGGTAAATTCGGTAACCTTATAACTTCAAAACTAATAAAGATACAAAAAAACTTAAAATTGCATGTTACTCCATTTAAAAAATAAGGTGTTTCGTACTTTTTCGAAATTCAAACCTTTTAGGGGAGAAAACGGGTAAAAACTCTATTTTGGTACTTTTTTGGCACCCTATGTATCTGTAAAACTAATACACATAGAAACAAAATTTAAAATGAATTCTTTACATATCAAAAAATAAAAAATATAAGTTTGGTACTTTTTGGAAATTCGCACCCTTAAGGGATAAAAATTGTGTTTATTTGTGGTACTTTTTCATAAAATATGTTTTTTTTTTATAATTTGACATAGAGATACGAATATTTTATTATGAGCTCCCACCACGATACAGAAATTTATTTGAATATAATTTTACCACCGTAATGGGGATAAAAAAGGTACCAAAAAGGGAATAAAATCGGGAAAATACATTTTATTTAAAATTATTAAGCCAATTTTGATAATTTGTTTAACATTGGATTGATACAAAAATTAACTAACAGTTTGTTATTTGGAACTCGAGTGCCAAGGTTTATATTGGGCCAAATCCGGGTAAACAGTTTGGTACTTTTATTAAAACATATTTTTTCTTGGGCACATTAACACATATTTTAATCGTTTGAGACATGTCTTTAGCATAAACAATTTTGGCAAAATGGAATATTTTTAAATTTCAAACTTGAGGGGTGTTCCAGGAGAAAAAGGGAAATTGGTACTTTTCTCCTAATGGTACTTTTTTAATATTTTACATTATTTCACTTATCGACATTAAAGTTAGCTGATATGTATGTGAGTGAAGTTAGTGTTAGGAATAGAGGATAATATTTAGGTAACAAAATGTGAGAACTGAATTATAGGTACTTTATTGTTCTAATGGTACTTTTTGAATTTTCAATAACAATGGACTTAGAAACACGAAATTAAGCATATGTAGTCCTAAGTGAGTGAGAATTCTAGGGGGAGACTTTTTGGTACTTTTTCTTTATTGGAATGGTACTTTTTGTAATTTCTCCAATAATGAACCTAGAAACATAAAATAAAGGTTATATGGACCCGAGTGAGTGGGAAACCACAAGTGTGGGCTTTTTGGTACTTTTTCTACATTCTAATGGTAATTTTTGAAATTTCTATAACAATGGACTTAAGAACATGAATTCAAGCGGATACTTCATGGTACTTTTTCTTTATTCTAATGGTACTTTTATTAATTTCTTCACCAATGAACCTAAAAACATGAAATAAAGCTTTTACATGGGCCGAGTGGGTGGGAATCCACAAGTGGCTGCTTTTTGGTACTTTTTTATTCTTCTAATGGTACTTTTTGAATTTTCTATAACAATGGACTTAGAAACATGAAATTAAGCATACATGGTCCTAAGTCAGTGAGAATTCTGGTACTTCTTCTTTATTGGAATGGTACTTTTTGTAATTTCTTCACCAATGAACCTAGAAACATGAAATAAAGCTTATATGGATACGAGTGAGTGGGAATCCACAAGTGCCTGCTTTTTGGTACTTTTTATATATTGTAATAGTACTTTTTGAATTTTCTGTAATAATGGACATAGAAATATGAAATTAAGCGTATATGGTCCTTAGTCAGTGAGCATTCTAGAGGGAGACTTGTTGGTACTTTTTCTTTATTCGAATGGTACTTTCTATAATTTCTTCACCAATGAAACTAGAAACATTAAATAAAGCTTATATGGACCCGAGTGAGTGTGAAACGACAAGTGGCTGCTTTTTGGTACTTTCTTATTCTTCTAATAGTACTTTATGCATTTTCTATAACAATGGACTTAGAAACACGAAATTTTGCATATATAGACCTAAGTGAGTTTGAATTCTAGGGGGAGACTTTTTGGTACTTTTTCTTTATTCGAATGGTACTTTTTGTAATTTCTTCACCAATGAACCTAGAAACATGACTTATGGTACTTTTTCTTTATTCTAATGGTACTTTTTGAACTTTCTATAATAATGGACGTAGAAACTCGAAATAAAGCATATATGGTCATAAGTGAGAGAGAATTGAAGGTGTTTCAAATGTTTTAAACAAATAGACCTAGAAACTTGAAATTAAGCATATATGGTCCTAAGTGAGTTTGAATTCTAGTGGGAGACTTTTTGGTACTTTTTCTTTATTAGAATGGTACCTTTTGAAATTTCTATAACAATGGACTTAGGAACATGAAATTAAGCATATACAGTCCTAAGTAAGTGAAATTCTAGGGGGAGACTTTTTAGTACTTTTTCTTTATTCGAATGGTACTTTTTGTAATGAATTAATAAACATGAAACTAGAGACATGTTTTCCTGAATTAGTATTAATTCACAAACGGAGACTTAATAGTACTATTTATTTCATCCAATAGGGTCACCGGGTCAGCTAGTTAAATATAAATAATATAATAGCCTGTTTCAGTAAATGCGATTTTTAATTTTCTTGTTGTTTTCAATATAAATTACGAAAGAAAATGTTCATTCGCATTTAGTGAAAAAGGTAATAAGTGTTAAATTATTTTCAAAGCCTTAAAACAGTCAATCATAAAATATGCCTATTTTTTAGTAAACTCATTTAAACGTTTTGAATTTAATCAATCGTTCAAGAATATACCTACTCGACATTTTAACAGATGTTATATTTTTTAATAAACTACTCTATAACTAAACAATTAAATACTTTCACTATCTAAAACAAGGCTACTTTAAATTTTTGTTAAAAGAAATTATTAATAGTTTTTACTGAAAAAATATTTTGCAAATAATCTAAACACTCTCTTTTCAACATGTAGCGATCGTTTAGTATTTTGAATTTCTTGATTAAATTAGTTTACAAAACAAAAAAAAAAAAACCTTAAAGTAGAAATTCAACAAAGAAAAAAAAACACTAAACGAAGGTGGTAGAGGTGGGTAATCAATTTAATGATATATTATTTATTTATACTCGCACCGATAGCGCAAACAAATAAGTTAACGAAATTGTATTAAAAAATGTATCAGTATAATTTGTTATTGCCTTAAAACAAAAAAATAAATTACAGAACAGATAAGGGTTTGTCAAAAAATTTTGAACTTTTAATTACTCCAATTCTTCAGCGTAAAATGAGAATAACAGTTTTCATAAGCTGGTAATGGTAAATGTAAAACTGAGAGTGGCCACGAATTTAATGCGCCTTTTTATATAATTTAGATTTTTAGAAATTTCAATATTACTACATTTTTTTTATTAGAATTTAAAGTAATTATAAAATGTATTTGTAAATTTATACTTCATTGATCACTTCATCAGCAAGATCTTAGATTTCAAATTTGTATACCATTCATCACAAGATTTTAGATTTATTAAGACTTTGTGCGAAAGTTACCCAAATTTCCGTAATTTGATTCGAAAATTTTTCAATTATATGACTAATACATTGAAACTCGAAATTTTTTTCTAGAAAGTCTTAAACTCTTTTCGCACTGTAAAACTAAACCAAATTTTCAATTAAGCTCCCTCCATATCCGACTTCGATAGATTTAATAAATGACTGTTCAATAGGGAGTTCGTTTTTTCTTCACAACTAATGCAGAAATGATTGTAAATAGTTCACAACTACGGAGACTTGATGACTAGACATTAGATTGGTAATAAGGCATATTTTATAGACAATGAGAGCATTCATTTCATATGATCAAGATCAATACTTTATCATATTATCCTGCCTACATAATAATTGAAGCTACTGAGCCAACTTCAGTTTGTCAATACCTCTATTGTGCTGAAGTTCACAAGAGATTAGAAGAACATCAGAACTCTTAAAATTTGTTAGAACTGTCCATGGAAAAAGTGTTCTATCTAGCAAGAACATCTACCATGTTGTTTTCCTGGACATGCCGAACTTTCTTGACATACCTTTTAAAGACTACTGACTGTAGATAGCTGTTAGTATACCATACACCACCATAGTGGAAATGGTATATTGCTTTTGTGCTGATGTATATTTGTAACGCCCAAAAACATTAATTTAACAGCCACCTTAAACTATTCCGAGGGACTCAGAATCACTTTCTGAGTCGATTTAACGTTGTCCGTCCATCAGGTTGGCTGGCTGTTAATTAAACTTGCGCACAAGTCGAAATTTTGACGATATTTCGATAAAATTCGAAGCCTGAAATTAAAATTTTAACTTTTCAAAAATGCCAAAATTAAGGTAAAAAACTGCAATTTTAATTTTCAAATGCGAATATATCATAAACTGTATTATCTGCTACAGTTTACGATAGTCTGCTTTTACAAAGGGCAAGTTTTCTTTCCGCAAGTCTAAGTTTATAGGACAGAGACAGAAAGAAGAGGGGTACACAGTTGCTTGTACTGGCAAATATCTTCAATTCTCTTTTGTTTTTCCATTTTCACTATGGCGTCTATTAGGTTTTGACATATAAAATTGAACACAGACTAGCTGTGTGTAAACAGACGAGCAAGTTTAAAAGAGAATCGAAGAGACTTGCTTCAAGTAAACTTGCTGTGTGTAAAAGCAGACATAGCTATAGTTAATTTTTTTTGTAGAACTCTTCTAGAAGATTCATATATTTGGGGTATGACCTAGAAATGCGAGATTTTTTCAAATTTTTATATTTTATTTTAATAATATCCCATGGCTATAGAGGAAGTGTTGATATGTTTAAGTTTTGAATTTGGGCTTATAATACCAAGAGGGGACCGAGCCACAGTGCCCCAAAGTTGGGCACCTCGGGTATATCAAAAATTTAAAATGATGCAAAATTTTTGTTTGTGATCCGATTTGAAAGATATTAATATATATGGAATCTACGGAATCAACGGGATCTACAAAAAACATTGCTTTAGCCATATATTATCTCTTATAGTTTACGAGCTATTCGCATCTGCCTTTTTGCTAATAACGGATCCAATTCTTTTTCGATTTTCTTAAAATATCTATTTTGGGATTAACAATAAATTTATCACCATCTCTATAGCCATGGGAAATTTTATTAAAATCGGCTATTCGTTTAGAAGTTACAGATTTATTTCCACTTTTTTTTTCATTTCCCCCACTGTGCGTTGTCATGATGGAATATTACGGTTTCATATCTGCCCACATATTCTGCGCGTTTTTCGGCCAATACTAGATTCAAACAAATCAGTTGCATTCTGTACAGGTTCCCTGCGATGGTCTGGCTAGATTTCAGAAGCTCATAATATAAAGGACGATTTTGGTCTCACCAAATACACCTTAGGGCAATGGATATTTGGCTTTGTTGTCGATTCGGCTGGTTGGACGGGCTTCACATACGATCTCATACGCTTCGGGTTATTGTAATGAATCCAATTTTCATCGCAAGTAATGATTAAGCTGAAATCACCCATGTGTTTCTGAAACATTTTTTGTTCGGAACATTTTTTTTTAATATGTAGTTTGACTTTTTATTTTTGAGAGAGACTTCAACTAAATATAAAAAAAGTAAAATGTTCCGAACAAAAAATGTTTCAGAAACACATGGGTGAATTCAGCTTTATAGTGTTCAAGCAGCATTTCAGACATACAAACTCGTCTTTCAAGGTTTCTCGACTTTAATTCGCATGGTTCCCAATTTCCCAGCTTTTGGATGAATCCTGCTGCTTGCAAACGTTTTGATATTACTGATTGAGTAGCTCCTAATGATTGTGCAAGTTCTTGTTGAGTTTGACAACAATCTTCACGGAGTAATGAATCTAATTCTTGGTGTTCAAACTTTTTCAGCGGCACTATTTTTCAAATTAAATATGTAAAGCAAAACTTCCCGCATATGACGCTTAGTTGGTACAAAATTCAAAATTTTCGAAGCAAAAAAAACTTTGTTGTTTACACTATAATGTTCAATAACTAAGTGAGAATAAATAAAAACATATCTGTATGTATCCTTCAAAATTACATAAAAGTTATTAAAAACAAAAACCGCGTTCAAAAGATACCCCATCTATTGTAAATTCCGCATTTTTAAATCATACACCTAATACATCGAGAAAAAACATTTTTAATAAATTTTAATTTTTCATATACCCGAGGTTATATGGGCTTAAGACTCCACCCAAAGTACCTTTTTCAAAATCTGAACTAAGTTACACCTTCTCTATAGCCATGCGAAATTTTATTATAATCTGACTATCCATTTAGAAATTACATATTTATTTCCGCTTTTTTTTTTTTTTTTGGATTCCCCTACTATATCTCGATTATAGGATCTTCGCTCCGTAACGATCCGAGACTCACTCAGCCAAAGTTTGTAAAATTTTCCCTAGGGAAGAACTTTCAACGACAGCAGGTCTGTTACAACAACAATATTGATTGATTCAATGGATGGAACAACTATTAATTCAGTCTGATATACGAAAAGCATGTTTTAAATTTCTTATAAAGTAAATACAAGTAAGAATTGGTAAAAAATGGAATATTTGCCAACGAAATGCAACGTCAAAAAATAAAATTATTAAAAGTATGTACTCGTGTTTCATGTCCAAATATGGCTGATGATGAAGACTTTTGTTTTTATCACGTTGCACCTTTAGATGACCCTTGTTGCTATGTTTATTTAGCCTTTGGACTTTATGGTTACTTCATAAAACACTACATATTGCGATAGTGCTTATTTATTATTACTATTATTGTTGTTTAAAGTGTTAACTGCTCTTTTTTTTAGCTGAAAATTATTTAACAATTTAATGGCGATCGTGCTGCAAGAAATAACTAAGTAATAAATATGAAAGCGAAAACTTTGACATCATACTTAATGATAGAGCGGACGGAAGCTTTTCTCCCACTTGTTCTCACTAAGCGTTTCACTAAGTTAGAATAAGATTGTGTTCTATATACAAAAACAAATACAAACTGAATGTGTTTGTACATGTGATATGTATATTATTTCCGAATGCAATGATAAGAATCCGTGAAGCATACAAGTCGACTTCGTCCAATCTTTAAGTCTGACGACGACAACGTCAACAACAAGCTGGACAACACAACAACGAAACAATATCAATCACAATATCGAAGGTTTTGGTTTAGTAGTTTCGGTTTCGTTTCGTTTTTTTTTTTTTTGTTTTTTTCGTTTTTAGGTTCACAAGGGACCCGTTGTCACATACAAATATCAGTTGTATGGAATAGCGTGAGTGGTGAACAAGTAATTGTGCCAGTAAAACTAAACATACAAAATCCGTCCGTTATAAATAAATTTTCAAAACCGTTAAATTATTCGAAATTAGTTAAATCCTGTGATAAAAAAAAACATAAAACAAACTTGTAAGTGAATTTAAAAACGAACAATAATTTAATCGTGTGTTTTAAAAAGAAACAAAACAACAAAATTAATAACGTTTATAAAGTTAAACAAATAAATTTAAATATAATTTCTTATTTAATCAACAATAATAGTGCAATTTTATTGTTAGTAATGAGTGTTTAAAACAAACTTAAAGTTTAAATTTCAATTGCATTTAAATTTCAATTCTAATTTTTTGTATTTTTGTTTTTATTTCAATCTAGTCAACATGTCGAACTCAGATAGCGAAGAAGCGTTCAATATACGCATTGGTTATTATAGACCAGAAACTATGGAAATTGCCAAAAATGAATTACGTGAAACACCAGAAGTTAAAGAGGCTGCTATTAAAGAATTGCGTGAATTATTACACTCCTGCTCTGATCTTTACTACAGAGATGATGACGATTTCTTGGTTATATTCCTTAGAGCCTGCCATTTCTATCCCCAGAGTGCTTTTGAAAAGGTAATTTATTAATCTTTATCAGTTAAATGATCAATTAGAATAATTAAGCTAACATTTTGTAAAAAGTGCATGTAGTTATTTTGGAGCTTTACTATAGTATCAAGGAATAAATTAATTTCTATTTTGTGTGGGACCCAGTTTGAAGTTTCACGACCCTGCTGACTATTTCAACAGCATAAAAATTAATGATACCCCTTTACTTATCCATACTTTTAATTAAATGTCAGCTGGATAAAAGCAACAGATTGTCAATAGTACTGAATACTTATGGTTATGATTTTGTTAGCACTACAAAACTATTGACCTTTGACCAATCATTTAATTATTTGAAAATCATTTAATTGCTTTAAACATTCATTTCAAATAATAATTAAATCTCTTTTAATTCTTCATTAAAAACTGAATTAACCAAAAGTAGCGGCACCTTAATGTTTATAGAATTTTGTACTATTTTAATACAAATAAATTATAGCTGCGCTTTTGAACTTTTGTCTAACAAAAATGTGATAAGCTTTAAAATTGGACCGGTATAGTATCAACCAACTGCTGATACTCGTATTAATAAATTACAGACAGTCATATCAAGTGAATTTCATTTAAAATGAATACGAATACATATTTATGTATTTCGAAATGCAAAAAGTCAAAAACCTTAATAAATAATAATTATGCAATCAAACGGAAATTATCACCGTCCAATTAAACAAGAATATTTCAAGATTCTGATTTTAACGAAGAAGGAAGTGCAATATTGTTGAACTCTGACGTTAGTATCTCGAAAATGAGTACATTAAATGGATATTTTGTTTTTTTTAGACGCGGAAAGCTGCTTTTCAGTCATTATAATTATAATTTGTGTTAATTAGAAGAAATCGTTGGAGGACAAATCAAACTTTTAGCTTATTAAATACATATAGGCCTGTTACACATTTCGGAATGGTTTCGATTCCAATCAAAAACATTAGGAAAACAAAAAATACCAACAAATATAAATTCCACTTTAAAAATTATTGATATTTTATTTCGAAAAAATCGATTTTACTTTTTCTGAAGAAGCTAAATACGGAATTAATTCCACTACGATCGTAATGAAATATGATTGATTTGTTTCTCTCAATTCGTCAATGAATTCAGACACACAAATACCAATCCGAAATTATAAAATTTTTTAAGTTCTAATTAGTTTTCTGTGAATTTTTTAAAATTTTAAGTTCTTAATTATAATAAATTTTTAAATTGTTCAATGGTTTATAAAACACATTTTGTATTGAAAATATTGTTTTATAAACCTTTTATAAATTTATTATGAATATGAGAGTTAGAGTTTTCAATAATTTTTTTTGTAAATTCAAACTTAATTTCGAAATTTCCTAATTTGCAGAAAATTTCGAAATTTTGTTTTTCTGATTTTATTTTTTAAATTGAACGTTTTTTGTTAATTTCGAAAATTCGAACTTGATTTCGAATATTTTTAATCTTTTGATTTAGCATTTTATAAAAAAATTATAATTTTTTTGATTTTATAAAGTTTTACAAGCATTTCGAATTTTCTTAATTTGTAGTAAATTTCGAAATTTATCTTGAAGATAATAAGTTTTGAAGTTTTAATAACTTTTAATATCGAATTTTTTTATTAAAATAAATAACATCACGATTTATTTGGTTTTCTTAAGAATTTTCGTAAATTTTTTAATTTCGAAAATTCAAACTCAATTTCGAAATTTCCTAATTTGCAGCATATTTCTAAATTTTGTTTAAAATTATTAATTTTACTTTTCTGATTTTATTTTTTAAATTGAACGTTTTTTGTTAATTTCGAAAATTCGAACTAAAATTTATAAAAAAATTATAATTTGTTTGATTTTATAAAGTTTTACATGCATTTCGAATTTTCTTAATATGTAGTAAATTTCGAAATTTAGCTTGAGATAATTAGTTATGAAGATTTAATAAATTTTTTTCAAAATTTTTTTTGGTTTTCTGAAGAATTTTCATTAATTTGTTAATTTCGAAAATTCATATCAAATTTCGAAATTTCCTAATATTTTTAAAATTATTAATGTTGTTTTTCTGATTTTATTTTTTAAATTGAGCGTTTTTTGTTAATTTCGAAAATTCGAACTTAATTTCGAATATTTTTATTCTTTAAATGATAAAATTTTATAAAAAAATAATAATTTTCTTGGTTTTATTAAGTTTTACAAGCATTTCGAATTTTCTTAATTTGTAGCAAATTTCGAAATTTAGCTTGATAATAAGTTTTGAAGTTTTAATAAATTTTAATATCGAATTTTTTTATTAAAATAAATCAAATCACGATTTTTTTTTTTTTTTTTGTTTTCTTAAGAATTTTCGTAAATTTTTTAATTTCGAAATTTCCTAATTTGCGGCAAATTTCAAAATTTTGTTTAAAATTATTAATTTTATTTTCTGATTTTATTTTTTTAAATTGAACGTTTTTTTGTTAATTTCGAAAATTCGAACTTGATTTCGAATATTTTTATTCTTTGGAAATGCTAAAATTTTATAAAAAAAAATAATAATTTTCAAGTTTTACAAGCATTTCGAATTTGTAGTAAATTTCGAAAATTAGCTTGAAGATAATAAGTTCGGAAGTTTTAATAACTTTTTTTTTAAAAAATAAATAAAATCACGATTTTTTTTTTGGTTTTCTTAAGAATTTTCGTAAATTTAAGTTCGAAAATTCAAACTTAATTTCGAAATTTCCTAACTTGCAGTAAATTTGTAATATTTTTTTTACTTGGAAATGCTAGAATTTTACAAAAACTAATTATTTTCTAGGTTTTATTTAATTTGGCAAGCATTTTTTCATTTCGAAAATTCGAACTCAATTTCGAATTTCTTAATTTGTAGTAAATTATGAAATTTAGCCTGAAATTAGTAAGATTTGTAGTTTTAAAAACTTTTTTGTGATTTTTGTTCACATTTGAGCGTTTTTTTTATAAATTTAAAATATTCGAACTTAATTTCCAATATTTTTATTCCCAGGAAATTATAGAATTTTACTAAAAATCATTATTTTCTTGATTTAATTATGCTTCTAAGCATTTTTGCCCATGTTTTGGTAATTTCGAAAATTGGAGTTAAAATTCTAAAATTTGAATTCCTGAAAAATTTTTAAATTTGACTTAAACTATTATTTTCTTTGATTCAAAAACTTCTCTAAGCATTTGAAATTTGAAAAATTTTGGTTAATATTGAAAATTCTAACTTTTCGAATTTTGCTAATTTGTAGCAAATTTCGAAATTTTCCCAGAAATTAATAAATTTTGAAGTAATAATAACTTTTCCGAGTTTTTGTTAAAACTTCAGCGTTTTTTGTTAATTTTGAAAATTCGAACTTAATCCAATAGTATTTATATTTCAAGAAAATGCTAGAATTTTACTAAAAATCATTACTCTTTTAATTTTGCACATTTCTTTTAAATTTGCAAATTTTTGGTTAATTTTGAAAATTCGAAGTTAATTTCGAATTTTCCTAATTTGAAGCAAACTTAAAAATTTAGCATGAAATTAATAAGTTTTAAAAACATTTCTGTTTTTTTTTTCTAATTTGAACTTTTTTTTAATTAATTTCGAAATTCGACATTCATTTCGAATTTCTCAAAAATTTAACTTAAACTTATTATTTTCATGGTTCCATTAAGTTTTCTAAGCAATTCTTTTCATTTTGTACATTTTTGATTAATTTCGAAAATTCGAACTTAACTTAAAATTTTCTTTATTTATAAAATGTATAAATATTTCCTGAAATTATTAATCCTATAAGTTTGCTATGTTTTTTGTACAAATTTGTTAAGTTCGAAAAGTCGACCATAATTTCGAAATTTCAGAATTTGTCACAATATATATATATTTTTTATGTTATATTACGTTTGCAGTGGTTTTTGAGATATTGATACGTGTTTTATTAATTGTGTAATTCGTTTCGAAAAAAACCATTTTGGAAATACAATGTTTTTTTTTTTTTTTTTGTTAAATAATTTAAATATTGCATGTTAGGTAATTGCAAATACATATTTTGAATGTATGAAAATAATTTAGTAATTCCTTAATTAATTAGGTATATTCTGAATTCCAAAGGCAATAAAACAATTACTGATAAGTTTGCACTTTAATTAAATTAACAACAACAATATTAAATAGTTTAAGAATCATTTATTATACAATTAAAATTACCATGTTTATATTGGTCACAAAATAATGGCGATAATGAGTAACAAGTTTAAATGGCACTTACCTTATCGAACAGCAAATGGTCAGTTCAAAATTCCAATATACATACATGATTTTACAGTCCCCATTAGGTCAGATAATAAATAAAGCATATCTATCGGCTACCACCATTCATGTGTGTATGCGTGTTTTATAGCAATACTAAACCATAAGTTTATCTTTTCCTATAATTATAGATGAAAACCACCGCCGCATTCCGTAAAGAAAATGCTGCCCTTTTGCATGGTTTGGTAATCGAACAAGTTAAAGATAAATTTGTTAATTTTGGTGTCATAAATGTCTTGAAAAATTGTGATCAACTTGGACGTCGTGTTTTGATTGTTAACTGCGGTGAATTGTGGAATCCAAATGATGTGCCTTCTGATGATGTTTTCCGTATGTTGTATATGGTACATATTGCCGCACAGTTGGAAGAGGAGACACAAATACGTGGTGTCGTTTGCATAATGGACTTCGATGGTCTTTCCATGAGACAAGTTAAAGCCTTGACACCCAGCTTCTCGAAACGTTTGTTGACTTTTATACAAGACGCTATGCCGTTGCGTATGAAGGAGGTGCATTTTGTGAAACAGCCCTTCATCTTCAAGATGGTTTGGTCTCTCTTCAAGCCATTCGTTCGTGAGAAATTGAACAAGAGAGTAAGTTGAAGTGTTTAATGTGTGTGTAACATAGTTTTAAATATACCTGTTTATCTTTTACAGATGCACTTCCATGGCAGTGACATGAAATCATTGCACAAATTCTTGGATCCCGACTTTTTGCCTGAAAACTATAAGGGTAATCTGCCAAAAATTGACTATGACGGTAAAGATTGGCTACCAGCTGTAGAGAAACATACAGACTTTGTTAAAGAATGGTCTGAATTTGGACCCGCCAAGTGGTAAATTCCACTCAGTAAATTTCTAAGACTAAATTTAAAGCATTCCTTAGACAAGTATAATAAATATTGATTTTTCATATATAAGAATAAAAACAAAAATTTAAAAAACAAATAAATAAAAAAAAAGAGTTTATAAATATTTATATTACAGTGAGTTTTCTATATGTTTATTCATACATATTTCATTTTGAATGCAATACGATTAGCAACAACAAATTATATATGATTTTTGTTTTTACAATGTTTGATGATGCGTTTTTCTCTAGGACCCCAAAAGAGTCTTAATTAATAAAATGTGTTAGTTGGTTTTTTGTTTTCTTTTTCTGGGAGTAAAGCTTAAAATAATGTATATTTTTAATTTAATTATAGATTGGAAATTATAAATACATTTTTCACCAATCTTCTGTTTAAATTAATATCTTTGCGTTAATAATTATCATTTTGTGTTTGTTTTTCTTCCCATTTTAAAACAAAATTAATAAATACAAAATTTTAAAAAAAAAATAACACAAAAATCCATTTTAAATAAATCCAATTAATTTTCTAATGTTTTAAATAACGCACAATTTACTAGAAATGTGATTTATATAGATAGGTATGATTTTATTTCCACTCCGTTCGTTGAATGCCAACCATATACGTTGAAAACTTATGGCAGGATTTTAAGGTGACATGAAAATTTCAAATGTAATGGAGAGATAGTAGACTACTACTACTCTTAGAGAATCATAGAAGCAGGATCTTCAATAAACTCTTGGAAGTGTTGCAACCATTTGGCAGCTACGGCACCATCAACAGTTCTATGATCGGCTGATAGGGTGACCTTCATTACATTGACTTCCTTGAAACTGGAAAATTATAAAGAAAATATGTATTTCATACATTAATTTTTTTTTTTCATTGTGTTAGTGGTTATTTATTTACCCTTTAAGGCTGTCAGGATCCGCAATAAGTTTCTTTTCGGTTGTGCCTACAGCTAAAATGCAAGACTGTGGTGGATTGATGACAGCACAAAATTGTGTAACTCCTAAAAGTATACAATAGAGTTTATAGGAATTAAAATAATGAAATACAGAATTGAACTAATTGTTTTATGATTGGGAAATATATAAGGGTGAAGGGGGATTTGATGATTTTTTGTTGAGAAAATACGATTTATTGGAAATGCATAATACTGAATATAATATATACGTTTCATATCCCGTATTAAACCCCTTTTATAATGTAGAATATTATGAATGAAACTGTGCGTTCGTAAATGCAGTAATATTGCACGACTGTAGCAAATTGAATGTTTAGCGTTCGAAAAAGCATTTTTGCCATTATTGAATTACTTCAAACGTTTTTAATGCAAATTGTTGGCAGTAATGCCGCAAATATTTGCAAACAAAGCATCATCTAATTTTTTGTTGCAAAAGTTTGCAAGTTGCTGCATCAGTGATGTACAAAATTACTGCATTAACGAACACACCCTGTATTATTGGAATTTGAAACGGGTTTAATCCAAATTCTTATACAGTGCACTCGCGGTAACGTGAACTAATTAAAACCAAGGGAGTTCATCTTAGTGAAATTGTTCACGTTAGCGATTGTCGAATTTCATGGAAAAAATATAAAACTTTATATTATGAACCTGTGTTTTACACGCTAGAACGTGAAATTCTTTTATTATTATTAAAATATAAAACAAAAATTATTGATTAAAATGCATTACAAAACAAAAGAAGATCACGAGGAAATATACATCGAAATAAAATTACTCAAAAAATTAAATTAGAGGATAAAAACACATTTTTTATATAAGGGGATTCTCTAAACTTTAAAAATCGAATTTATGTATGTATTTCAGTGTTGTCTACATGCTTAGAAAACAAATGCAGTGATAAAAATTGTTCACGTTATAGAGCTTTCTGAGTTTGTTCACGTTACAGAGTAGTCAATGTAAACAAAAGGTTGTTCACGTTAGGCGGTGTTCACGTTAGACGGTGTTCACGTTACCGCGAGTGCACTGTATACATTTTAATTTCTTGGGGTGTTATTGTGTAATTCGTTTTGAAAGAAAACATTTTCAAAATAAAATGTATAGCATTGCATACAAATTCGGAAATTCTTCCGTCTCGGTTGCTATTTAAAATCGACACAAGAGATATGAGGAAAAAACCAGGACAACCTCGATTTTGTATAGACAATATGGATATCCAATAATATATATTTCAAGGACCTTTGCAACTGCGTATATAAGGAAAAGGAAGTCGGACCTACAATTGGTCAAAATTGGGAAAACAATTTTTTCTACAACGAATTTTTTTTTCACCAAAAAAATAGTTTTTCAACAAATAAATAAAAAAAATTATTTTTTTAAAAAAAAAAAATAAAACATTTTAAAAATTATTAAAAAAAAAAATTGTTTGCTCCAAAATTTTTTTCACTAATAACTTAAAAAAATAAAAAACTATTTTTTATAATTTGGTGAATGGTATATAAGATTCGGCACAGTCGAATATAGCTCTGTTACTTGTTTATCTATATCTGGATTACCAAGTCATTAATATAGACAATATGGTTATATAATGATATTTCTAAGACCTTTCCAACGACATATATAACGCCAATGGATCGGCAAAAATATTTTTTAACCTGAATTTTTTTTTCACGAAAAGAATTAAAATATAAAATTGAAAAAGAAATTTTTAAAAAATGTTTTTACCATAAAATATTTTTCACTAATAAATTAAAAAAAAATATAAGAAAAAATGTAAAAAAAAAATTAAAAATTTTTTACATAAATATTTAAAATTTTTATTTTAAAGTATAATTTGGTTAAAAGGGTATTTTGATTCGACACTGCCGAATACAGCTCTCTTACTTGTTTTAAATATATAATAATTAGCTGTTCGTACTCGGAAAAATTTTCCTGGGAATTCACGGAAATATTTTTTTCGAAATTCTCGTAAAATTTCGGGTTTTCATCTTAAAGTTGGAGTATTATTTCTGCACAGATAAAACAGATACGTTATGATTTGTCGCTAAACTTGGTATACGTTTATACCTACAGAATTGTTCGTTACAGCAACAGAAAGTTAGTTGACAAAGAAGAATTACAGTTGAAAAAAATAATTTTTTAACCACAACAGATAAAATCGGTCATTAACAAAATTTTAGAATACAGATACAACTAGTGGTAAGGGTATATGTAAACCCTTACCACTAGTTTTGGAAATGTTAACTTTTTTATTACCAAATTTGTATATATGTACTTATAAAAATGTCCTCACAATTAATCTAAAATATTGAAGTCCTTTAATTTCGAAAATTTTAACTTTAAAAAATTTTTAATAATAGGAAATAGTATTTTGTTTGTTTATATTTTTTAACAACAAATGAAGGGCTCAATAGCTACAAAATCAAAATATTGAAAATAAGCAACTTCGAACTTTAAAAAATATATGCATTTTACGCTTTACATTTTTAACCCCAAGTTTCTATATCCCAAATTTAACATATGTTTTGTTATTGTAACAAAAAAAATATACATTTAAAATTTTTCACTCAATGTACTCGCTTGCGATATAGACACTGGCAGTAAGACCATAAAATAAATATGTATATTTGAAATTAATTTACATATTTTTGATGGCCAGGACATATAGTAAAAAAAGGGTATTAAGGGACAAACTGGGATAAGTAATTGATCACAGATTTAAATATTAATGTTCAAGTATACATATAGAAAATCAATATGAGATTCCAATTCGATTTAAAATTTCGGTAAGTAATTTTTTCGCGATTTAATGCATTGGTAAAGAATCTAAATCATTTTGAAGCTGGACTAAACATTAAAAATTCTCCTAAACAGTTTTTTGTTAAATTATTTTAGAACTTTTCTCAATCAAAAATTATTTAGTTGTGATTATCGAAAGCGCTATGAGTTATGATTTTTTGAATAGATTATTATTGCACTAATTTTGTATATATTTGTTTACTTACCGAACATGCCCAAATTAGAAACACTGACGGTGCCTCCTTGGAATTCATGAGGTTGCAGTTTGTTGTCACGTGCTTTACCAGCTAATTCCTTAACATTTTTGGAAATTTCAACAACGCCTTTGCGATCAGCGCTAAAAACGATGGGGGTGATTAAACCCTTATCAGTTGAAACAGCAACGGAGACATCAACATTATCGAATCTGAAGTAAAGATGTAATTTAATATGTCATTAAAAACAATATTAAAAAAATGCACAAATTTGGTATGTGATGAAAATCTATAGATGTGTATGATGAATTTCAATAGATTTTAAGAATAGTTATTGAACCAATGGCTTATTCTTTGCAAAATAAATCCCTGGTGACAAATTGTTTAAAATTAGTTTAAAAGAACTTATTAAAACTAATTAGTTAATTTAAAAAAAAAAAAAATAATGAATAACTTACTGTCTGATTACATTGCCCATCCAATAAGAGTTTGATTCGGGTACTTTACGACAAGCGACGGCAGTGGCTTTGATAATGAAATCGTTTACAGATACTTTAACTCCTTGTTTCTCGTATTTTTTGTTAACTTTAGCACGGAGTTTCATGAGCTGGAAGTAAAAAAAAAAGTTGTATGTTTTGATGGGTAATGTAATTCAATGCAATGCTTACATTATCCACTTGGCACTCTACAGTTACGTAGTAATGAGGTATTTGTTGTTTCGACTCCAGTAAGCGCTTCGCAATAACACCTCTAACATTGCTGACAGGGATGTCAATGTAGCCTCCTTGGGGAGCGATTGCTGCTGCAGCGGCTGGTGCAGCTGCGGCTTTGCCTGCAAGATCGGAGGATTTAATGGAACCATGAACACCACTGCCACGTCCTGCATGCAAAGGTAGGTGTGATTAGTGCAAAGCAAATAAAGGTTAAAAACACAAAAGGGAATTTTAATTGAATAAACCTTCTAAACGTAATTGCTGGGCTTCAGCCAATTTTTTTGCCATGGGGCTGGCATAAACCCGTGGACCACGTTGTTCCACAGCGGTTAAACCCTTACCGCCTTCAGGAGCGGGAGGTGCAGCTACTGGTGGTGGAGCAACAGCAACAACTGGTGTTGGTGGTGGTGGGGGAGCATCGGCAGCTGGGGCAGGAGCAGGCGCTGCTGCGGGTTTCGCTGGACCAGCAGTGTCTTTGAAATCCTTAAAGGCAGCTACATCAGCTTCATCCTGAACGATGATACACACCAATTTACCAATTGGCACATCTTTAGTACCGGCCGCGATCATGATTTTTGCCAAATAACCCTCCTCAGGTGTTTCGAATCCCATGGTGGCCTTGTCGGTTTCAATTTCAGCCAATAAATCACCTGAAAATTTATATTTTAATAACAATTCAAACAATTTCCTTTCTATAGTTTTTCCAGAGTTACTTACCTTCGTTCAATTTGTCACCTTCCTTCTTTTCCCAACTTACAATGGTACCTTGGTCCATAGTTGGTGATAAAGCTGGCAGAGCAACTTTGATATGATCGGGATAATCGGCATAAGCACGAACAAAGTTTGTGTTCCATACTCCCAAAGGTTTTGATTGATTGGTCAAAATTTTTCCAGAAGATCTTTAAAAGAAAAATGTGCATGAATTGAACAATGTGAAGTTATGTTTATAATACTTTAGTACAACAAATTCCATATTATAATTAAATTTAACCGAAACCAATAACCACATAATTTTTTTACAAATGAATTAAATTTGTTTAGGAAAACAATTTATTGCAAAAGTAATATGCTTTTTAAACGTATTTATCTAAAGATAAACTTCATCAAATATAATATTAAACTAATTTTTTTTTTTAACTAATTTTTAACCCTCCGTTAGTCGCAATCTTTTTCAATTGAGACTAGTCGCATTTAGTCGCAGTCAATATTAATAACGAATAATAAAAAGCGGAGTTTGAAAATAATCTGTTCACTTTTTATAAACAAAAATAAAATTGCAGTAAAAATATATTTTTAAAAAATAGGGAAAAATTTACAATAAAAAATTGTTGCGAGGCTTAAATTCAAAGAAAACAAAAACAATTAAATTGAAACCACCTACCGAGAAAAACTATGTACTGATAATTGGTCAATTCTATCGAAAAGATAACAATTAATTATAAATACACAGTTTGTACAATAGTACACACACATTCGCATAAACTATCGCAATAAACAAAATACTAACATGCGTGTAAACAAAAACAAACAAAACATTTTCAAAGCCTTTTTGGTCTTTCCTTTTCTGTATTATAAATCTTATTGTAGTGTCTTTCTTATCAGTGGCGTCATCAGCTGATAGTGGTGGCATCATTCGACTGATGAATGTTAGTTAATTTTGTAATATCAGTTCCCCCAACATTCTTCCAAACATCCACCACCCCCCTTCTTAGACCTATCTTCACAATTCGGAAAATATAATATTCCATTGGTGTATTTATTTTGCAATTCTATTCATAACATTGTCGCTTGTTGTTACGTCGTATTTTACTTTTCCATACTCATTAATGTAACAAACCAAGAGTTTTTTCAATATTTTTTGCCATAACGAACAACTGACATTGAGTTACACAACATTTTATAACCTTAAAAAACTGCATAAAATTTGCACTTGCATTCACTTTTCTGCCTTGGTTGTGTTACAACAATTATCACGGTTTGTTATGATTTGGGATGCCCACCTGATCAAAGATAAATTCCTGGCTGCTTGTGAACTAAGAACACGGGCAGCTGAACGCGTTGCACTGGTCACTGTTCTACGGAAAATCCATTCATTACGGCTGGCAATTGTTCTCAACATTTTTAGACAGACTTGTTGTAGTTTGTCAATTCCAATATACTACAGTTGCTTTATTTAATTGGAGTATTTTGTCGTCACTTTTGATTAAAACAATTTAAAGTTTCGTTCGAATAGTACTGCTAATTGTTAACCGATTTCCACCGACCTTTTTTACACCTTCAGTAGGTCAAATCGTATCTCGAATCGAACTAGAGAATTTTCCAAATTGTCAAAATCATTTGACAAATCAAATTTGCAAAGTCAATATGCCGCTTCTTTCTACATCATTCACCAAGTAATGACAGCTTACTGAATACAGTGTTGCAAACAAAGGTACCAAAAAGACCGGTATTGTGTACTTATTTATTAACAAAAATTAAAATAATAAATCGTAAAAACAAATAAAAAACTAATATATTTTCTTGAAATTTTCTTAATTAAACCATTATAAAATTCTAAACTTTTATTTAATAAATTAGCTTACAAAAAAAAAAAAAAAAATTCCGTATACTACTTTTATAATCAGAATGCGGCCGTTATAATTTTTTTCCTTTTAATTGTGTTATTACTTTGTAGTGAATGTTTTTTGAAGTTTAGTTGTTCCGTGATTTAAGTTGAGTTTTGTATTTTAATTTTATTTTAAAAAATTAACCAGGTTTGTGTATATATTTATACATGTTTCAGTATTTTTTATATAATTTATACATATGTTCCAAAAGATACACAAGTTCTATGTTGTCGCTGCTCCATAATATTAACCTGCAGAAATTATAAAATGGAAATATTTTCAAGTATTTCTATTAGTTTCGACTTGTGAATTCTTTAACTTTTTGTTATTTTTTCATTACACTAATAATAGTGATGAAATGGATATCACATTTCCCTAAGAAACTAAAATGTTTGGCAGTTGGCCGGCTATTTATACAAATTTCATGTGCAATGTTCACCAATGTGCAAGACCAAAGGCCAGCAATAACACATTTATCCACTTCACGATATAATCATTTAACTAAGTTGTTTGTAGAGAATGTAGCATATTCTGTCGTCATTTTAAAAAAGTTCTAAATAAATTATTTTTATACAATTAAACACGAGAGGTAAACTCTAGTTTATGGGCGCCACTCTGGACTCTATGCTGATTATGACGTTTAGTTTTTATAGATACAACCACATTTACATTCATATTGTCGAGTTATGGCTTATTAAAATTCGGATATTATTACCCTGCATAATTTATATTTGTTATTTTTACTACGTAAGTGCTAATGATACATATCTATTGATTTATATATTTTATGCGAATCCGGTTTTCGACTTTCCATAGAGTTTAAAATATTTCCACCCGGCCTTTGGCCTTCAGCCAAGAAAACTATTTAATCCGAAGCCGGTGTTCCACTTAACATATAGGTATGTATAAAGTTTACAACACTTCCGCAAAGAAAACTGTTTTATGCAAGCCAAGATTTTAAAAGTTATGTGGTTATATAATATCTAAAATTAAAGCTAAGAATATTGACTACAATTTAGTTTATAATAATCTTAAGTATTAAAATTAAATAATATCTCATTTTGAAGGTACTTCAAAAACCTTATTATCTCATTTTAAACGTACTTCAAAAACCTTTCAAATAATATAAAACATATTTCAATCCGATAACAAATATATAATAACAACAAAATCACCTTCCTGCTCCCATTTTTAAGTTTTTTTTCCTTTTCACCCATAAACTAGATTTGCTCTTATCTTCTGGATCTTTATAGATACGAAGATCCCCAGAATTTTGTTATTCACAATCTCTATATCGGTTCATAAATGGCTGGTATAGAATTTGTTGATCTGCTTTAGTTTTTTAGTTAGAATATAGTTGAAAAATGTAAAAATAAAATTAAAAAATAAAAGGACATTTTATGGGCAATTTTGTATAATCTGTCTCTAGGCTTTCGCTGCCTTGGGTGCAATTATTAAACTGCACCCTGTTTACTTTATATTAGTATTTTTGCTAGGGGCACGTGTCAACCAAAATATCATTGTTAGGACATATTTTTATTATCCTTTTTTTATTTTAAAATTATGTATGTACATATTTTTTTTTATTTTAAAGGAAATATATGAAAATACTAAAATATTGATAATATTGCATGCGGGGAATTCCTAGAAATGCAAACATTATTTCCCGGTAAATCAAAATGTGTAGAATGCATTCAAATTGACATTAATCCTTTTACAAACAAAGTTTTTCCTCTTTCGATGTATGGTTATGGTAATTTTTATACCCAACACCAAAAGTATGGGGGGTATATTGATTTGTCATTCTGTTTGTAACACTTCATCGCAGACACACAAAAGTGAATATTTTCAAGAACTTTTTCAATTTTCTTTAAATATATTGCAGACATTTTGCACATCTTATTCCTATTATAAAAGAATACTTTGTGTTGAAAAAGGTAAGAATCGGTGCATGATTTCTCCTATCACCTATAGAAATATCTTCCCGGAGTAGTATCCATACAAAGTTTGGTATGTCCCCATCCATACTGTGAAACATTTGCTGGAAAACATTTGAGTTTGTCGATTAATGGGGAAAGAGGAATGGAAAATGGTACTATGTTTCATGTACATGAAGTTTTGTTGAGTCAAAAACTGAAAAACAAAACTTCACTGTATGTACACGAATGCTGTTTCAAAAGAGAATTTAAAAATGTTTTGCAGCAAATGTTTCACAGTGTGGACCGGGACTATTGAAAATAGGTGAAATATAATAAAAAAAAAAAACAAGTAAAAGAGCTATATTCGGCTGTGCCGAATCTTATATACCCTTCAAGAAATTATACTTTAAAATACAAATTTTAAATATTTTTAGGTAAACTAAATTAAATTTTTTTTTTTGTCAAAAATAGTTTTTTAATTTTTTCCAAATTAAAAAAAAGAAAATTTTCATTTTATTAGGGAAAAAATATATGCCAAACCAATTTTTTTTGTTGAAAAAAAAATTTGGGTTAAAAAATATTTTTCCCGATTTTGACCCATTGTAGGTCCAATTTATCCATATTGTCTATATTAGTAATCCAGATATACAATGCCGGTCAAAATAATAGCACCACAGAACCTTAAAGCTATTAACATGGGAAATATTTTTATTTCCATAGTAATTTTAACTAAATATAATATAAAATCGTTAATTAATCTCTATTTCTTCTATAAGTAAAGTTTTTTTTAGAAATATTCACCTTTTCTTTTCAGATTTAGTGCAGTCAAAATAATAGCACCATCGTAAGAAATTGTTGAATAAATATAGAATATCTATGCTTTCGTTTTAAAAAATCAACATAAAATTATAATTTGAATCTATTTATATCGAACTGGGTAAAATTAAAAAAAATTTCCTAATTTTTTTTAGTAACAAAAAAGTTTAAAAATTTATGATTTTTGAACATAGAAATTAGATGTATTCAGAATAAAAATATTTATAGATATTTAGAAATGGTATTAAAAAACATTGTGTTCAAATAAAAATATAAATTTTATGTTGCGAAACAGAATATCGCTTTTAATCATAACACTCTCTGGCCCACCGTTTCGAAAATCAGGCCTTTATGTCCTCTATGGTGGTCAAAAGTGACGACTAGTATTGTAGTTATTCGGTGACCATTACGAGAACAAAATTTAAATTATTTAAATCCTAGAGAAGTTTTACCAATAACAATATAACATCCTCTATTGAAGGCAAAATTTCAAAAGTCGCATTACCATTCTTCAACATCCAAGTACCAAAAAACTTTTTGGTTAAATAATTAAACAAGTTATATTGTTCGATATCAGACTTCTATAGAATGTCCTCTGAATCCAATTTCAACCAAAATGTAAGATAAGATGAATAAAACACACAGACATTAAAATTGTAGTTTGATCGTGGTTTTGCTACTGTAACATTCGAATAATATATTGAATATGTGGAATAAATAATTCAATCTTATATGATCAAATGCTTGATAAAATTATACTCAGATATAAATCAAAGAAATTATGACTTTGGAATAATAAATTTATATCAATTTGTGTTTAAAGCTAAAAGGTCAATGTCGTGGCACATGATTTGATATCCCCAAACTAAATTTTATTAAATGGTAAAAATTCAAAAAAGGGTAAAAGGAAAGCAAAAACATTGGCATACAAGTTCGATACAAAAATTGCAAAATGTTAGAATCTTTATGGGCAGTTGGTGGTCGTTCACTTTTTTGCCAAAAAATACGAAAACAAAAGACAGCATTATTTTACTTTTAATAATAACGTGTTAAGAACGTTACAAACCAAAATAATTGTTACTAAATTCAAATTTGTCCTGGTTAATTTTTGTTTATTTAAATCGATTTCTATATTGATGCTATTTTTTTGACTGATGAATTTCTTAGGTATTTATGTATTACATATTTCAGAAATGGTCCTAAAATAATACTACTTTCAATGCTATGTTTATTGTGATATCGTAACCAACCACCAGAGACCAAGGCTGAATTCATAAGAGTCGGTTAAGCCGAGCCGCCGAGTCGTGATATATTAGGACATTACAACAGTATGACTGATAAGAGACCTTGTGAGTGGACCAATTATGTAGTTTTTCTTTAAAATTTGCTTCTAATTTTCTAAATTATTTTTAATGTTTGAAAGTTTATTGAATTAAGTATTAAGTGATACAAAAACAACAACAATTAATTTAACAGTTTTTACGTAATATTATTATATAACAATATGAATGTCGTGGTGCTATTATTTTGACCGCAGATGTAGATAAAAAATAGGCAAAAAATCAAGGTTGTCCCGGTTTTTTCCTTATATGTGTGCCGATTTTCTCGATTTTAAATAGCAACCGATCCGGAAGAGTTCCCGATATATTGATGTATGAATCAAGTATGTAAGTTATTTGAGGGCTACGAAAAGTTCATTTCAACATAAAGACGGACAAATGGACCGACTATACCGACTTCGCTATCTATAACGAATGTAGAAATTACAAACGGAATGACAAACTTATATATATGCTTGCCCCACTCATGGTGAAGGGTATAATAAATGATTTTATACATAATGTCATAATATTGGTGGTTGTATATAAGATTCGTCACAGCCGAATATGGGCTATTCCACGAGAATGACTACCACGACTGAAAACCCAAAAACCGTTGAAACTTTTTTTCAAGATGATTTGAATAGGAGAAAACACTAAAATATTACTATGTGTCAGTATTTAAAGCTTATTACAACATTTTATTGGCAAAAATAATAGTTTAAACTGACTATATTTAATTTTTTAATTTAATTTGCGTGTTTTATGCTAAAATTGCGGTTAAAACTATGCTCCTAATTAGCATAGAGTGTGAAATGAATTTGATTAATATTTTAATCATGATATGGGCGTGTTTCTCTTCTTCTGGTGTCTGTTCAATATTTTGAATAAAGATCAAAATATACGCCCCGGACTACGTAAATATATTGCAAAGCATAATCCTTCCATTTGCTGAGGAAGAAATGTCCTTGAGATGGGAGTTTCAGCAGGACAGTGATCCAAACCACTCTTCAAAATTGGCAAAGGATTTGTTTGCTGTCAACAAAGTACATCTTATGTAATGACCTTCCCAGCCATCGGACCTTAAACCAATAAAACACCTTTGGGGAGTGCTCCAGAGGAAGCTGGAGGGCATCAGTCGGAAAAATAAGGACTAATTGTGGGAAAAAAACCAGGAAGAGTGGTTTTCCATTGACAAGGACTTTTTCAAAAAAAATTGGTTGATTCCATGACTCGCAGATGGAATGAAGTTATGAAAAACAAAGGTAGAGCCTCTAAATATTAAAATAAAACAATTTTTTAACAAAAAATTAAAAGATATGCCTCTAAAAATTGAATCCTTTTACGCGTTTCTATTATTTTTTCCAGCAAAAATATTGACTGTTAACATTGTTAGTCATATATTGTATTAAAATCTTAATGAAAAGAGGATTGATTATGTTTTTTCTTATGCTGTATGTCTGATAAACAAAACTGCATATAAATTTTTTTTAACAAAACTAAACTTGACTAATATACTTACAAAATTGGAAAAAAAATGCTTTCGTTTCTATTATTTTTTCCAACACTGTATATTTATAGAATATATACTGTTTTATTATAAGAGAAAAATCTGTCACGTACGATATTAAATTTTGTTTTGTTTATTTTTATTATAAAATCATCCAATGATTATTTTTATTTAAATATGACGGATTGTAAAGGAAAAATATTTCGTATAGTGTAAGAAATGAAAAGAAAACATAACGCCTCTCACGATTCGCAAATTTTCGCATATTTCTACATGTACCTCAAAATGACTTCCGTTTCATGTCACGTACGATATACCCTTATTTCGCTCGATATTTTGGATAACAATGTTTCGAAAGAACTTATTATTTTTTTTAAATATAGCACCCTCTGAATGAAACATACAGACAAAATTATTTTTCAGATACTCTTATTTTTTGAAAATCTATTCCACTCTATAGGCGTACAAATGTCACGTACGATGACATGGAATTGCCCATATAACAGTAACTGTATTAACTGTTATTCAGTAATGGTTTTTTAAAGATAACGTTAAGTTTGGTGGTATTTTTGCGACAGGTGCAACGGTCGAGCTTAAGTCCCCATCCATACTGTGAAACATTTGCTGCAAAACATTTGGGTTTTTGGTGAAAGGGGAAAGAGGAATGGAAAAGAGTACTATGTTTCATGTACATGAAGTTTTTGTTGAGTATGTCTTCCACATTTATTCGTCTAATTCGTTCTGTACAGAAATGTCAAAAACTGAAAAGCAAAAACTTCACTGTGTGGACACGACTGCAGCTTCAAAAGAGAATTTAAAAATGTTTTGCAGCAAATGTTTCACAGTGTGGACCGGGACTAAAGCATATTTAGCGGTATTATTAAATTCCCTCTTAACACTATTAGATATACTATACTCTATACTCTTGGTCACTGTCTTAACATTAAAATATACAATTCATTCCTGACTAAATTATGGATGTCTTAAAAATACTCACCTTCAAATTTGAAATTACTTTATTAAAATAAAAATGGTTATACAAAAAGTAAATTCAAATCTTTATTTATTTAAAATCTGAATTATTACATAAAATTTTAATTTACATTCGTTTGCAATATTAGACTTTTCCGATATTGGTATAGAGTTTAGTATACACTAAAACCCCGATTTCAGTCGATTCGCTTGCGTCGCTTTTTTAATTTTTGTTAATTTGATTAGCGTCGTTATAATTGTGATTTGATTGGTAATATCTTCCATTTGAGTCGTAAAGTCTTCCATTTGAATCGTTATGTTTTTTTTTCTGTTGGTCAACTAAAATGTAATAAATGTATTATTTGATTAAGTTTACATGTTAATAGGGGATTTCCCATTTTATTATTATTTTTACCTCTTCATATGAATAATTAAAAGCACTTGTTGGAATAAATAGAATATAAAATGCATCCTGGCTTTTTTTTTTTGTTAAAAATACAATAAGAAAACAGTGCAAATGTATAAATAAGAGTAATTCGATTTGCGTCGTTTCGGATTGTCTAGCATTTCTCCGGTCACCTTTGTATATATTTGTTTTGATCTAGGTCATAACATTGTCATAATCATAGGTAATGTGAAACTTAAGATAAAAATAATATGCGTTATAAAATTTCCGAAAACAAGTTGAAATCAACATTCTGAAGCACTTCAATATTATTTATCTAAAAATCTATTTCATTTAATTTTTATACCCTTTAAGCGCTTGTATGAAGGAAATCTAAGGTGGGAACACCCAACTAAAATGAATGTTTAGTTTGTTTTAAGAGATCCTTTCTCAAAATGTTTTTATTGGCTTCAGTTTTTTTGGTGAGCTGTATCAAAGGATAAAAATTTAATTTTTAAGGTTTTTACCTATTATTTATATTTATCGCAAAGAAAACATATTAAATTTGGATTTCATGTGAATGGTCTTTCAAAGAAGCTGTAAATGTTATATCAGTAATATTTGTGTATGATTGCAAAAATGTTAAGTTTTTCAAATTTTTACATACAATTATTTATAGTATTTAGTTTAAATTAATAAGTTATACAATAACGATTATATTTTAATTATGTAAACTAGTAATCAAATTAATCGGTTTTAAGATAGGAAAGAAATTAAAAATGGAATTAAAGCCATAAACTTTATTTATTGCTATTATTTGCTTAATTGTTCTGAAGAAATATTAAAAAAAGGTAAAATTTTGTGTTAAAATCTATTTATTTTTTTAAATAAAAATTTACTTATTTCCTTAGCAAAAATGTCTATAAAAACAAAAATAAATTTCCCTTTTTTCATATTGAATAAAAATTTAATATAAGACCGATTAACCGGTTTTCTTAGAAAACACACTTTTCGATTAAACCGGAAACCGGTTTTTTGAATTTGCCGGTTTTTGTGCACTGACCCAGGAACCGTAGCAGTTATGACTTTTGACATAAAAGACAGCAAATAAGAGTTATTTTTATACCCCTCACCTTCGTGAGAATGGTATATATAAGTTTGTAATTTCCACAATATAATTTTCGACCCTATAAAGTGTATATATCTGGATCCTTATAGATACCTGAGTCGATTAAGCCATGTCCTTCTGAAATAAATTGAAAAAAGATTTTTTTAAAAAATTAAAAAAAAAACTATTTTGAAAACAATTTTGAAAAAAATTATTATTTTTTAAATTTTGAAAAAAAAAATTTAGTTTACCTAAAAATATTTAAAATTTTTATTTTAAAGTATAATTTGGTGAAGGATATATAAGATTCGACATAGCCGAGTATAGCTCTCTACTTGTTTGATTTATATTTTTTTAAACAGCAATAAGTTGCATATTTTCTGATTATTTTTTCGAGCAGAAACAAGAGTAATTTTTGGAATTTTGTTTTTTAAAGCAAACATAAAATTTTTATTAGCTTCAAGTTTATAAACCCTTTGCCAAAAATCTCCATATTACAATAAGTTCGTCTAATTAGTTTAGCGTGTTGTCTTAATTAGGTCCCTGCTCTAAACATAACACTGGCTGATGTTATTGCATATCATAGATTTTTTTGTACATTCCGCCTCCATGCAATTGAGTATACTTGTTGTAATAATTGCATATTACTCATACGATGACGTGGTCAATAGGAAACAATTATGTATTAAATTTCAACTTGTTCGAATTATTCAAACAATTTAAATTTGTTTAAATAGTTGGGGTATTCAAACGGTCTGCTATTAAGTCATAATGTCCTAATATACTATGATAGTTTAAAAAAATTTTTGTTATTTTATGATAACATATTTCAAACAGTTTTATTAATTTAGAACTTTTTGTTTGAAACACAAAAAACATTTGTTTAAACTATCATAATACATTAGGACATCATGACAATATAGAGTTTCCAATTCGGTTTTAACCGAAACCGCGGTTTTTCAAGGCCTAAAACCGAAACTGACAATTATTCTTCGGTTTTCACTTTTAATCTATTTTCACTAGAAAAATTCAAAATTTAGAAATGAGAAACAAACTTCTTCATCCAATTATTCATCCAATATCTCTAAAAACTGATCGGTAAAAATATCTTAATATTTCTTAAAATTTTTAAAATTGTATTACAATAATTGCCTTTCGCAAGCTTGACAAGTAAACCTGTTCAATTTCTGTTTATAAATAAATTGTAGGATAACACAAAACCATTTATTTTTAAGTGTTTTTGAGAAAAACTAAAATTCTTCAAATAATTATTCGTAAGAAATAGTACGATTAATCGAACGATCATTATATGAATGTATGTATACATACTTTTGAATTGCAAATATGTATTTTGTAAACTAACCTTGACCTACAAAATAGGAGTCCATATTGATCTAATTTAGTACATAGATCATATTCTTTGCCTATTTCATACAAACAATTTTCAATATAACAATTCGGAAACCCTTCCATTAAGGTTTTTACAATGCTTTCTGTCACTTTGATCGAACAGGTTGTCCATCTCCGTTAAAAATCTACCACACTTTTGGACATTTTTTTTGTGCTCTTCAATTATCTTTTAACAAGAGCACAATATCTTTCCACTGGCCTTAGCTCCAGGCAGTTTAGAGGATTTGCCTCTCTTGGTACAAATACCACATTATTATTCTTGTACCACTCAAGTCCTTGCTTACCATAGTGACAGGATGCCAAATCACGCCAAAAGTAAGTGCACACATTATGAAGTCTTATGAATGGAAACATCCTTTTTTGTAAACATTCCTTGATGTAAATTTCGGTATTTATAGAGTCCATTGTAACAAATGTTAGGCTTCTTTTGCCGCAACTGGATATTGCTTGCCATGCCAAGAACTTTTTTGGACAATTTTCTGCTTTTGGGTCTTAAACTTTTCTACAAGCAACATAAAAATATTGACTCGGAAGTTGTGCAAAATTTTCATACGTACGTTTCGTCATCCATTATGCAGCAGGTATATATTTTGTATGAAATTTGACTTAAATTTTCATGCTCTGTCTTTGGCCTCTAAATTTTTAGCAGCGTTCCTGTCAGGAACTATTTGAGCCTTGTATGTTTTTAAACCTTCATTAGCTTTAACTTTTCGTAGCAAATAGTCCGAGTACTGAGCTAACCGGGCTGCTTTCCTCCCGGATGTGTTGGGAGCTCTTTTGAAAATGCTTTCTATTTTTTTGGCTTTAGAAACATCATGTGGACCATTCCTTCTACCTGAACCAGGTTTTCTATCAACGGACAAGTTCTCCTGGTACTGTTTAATAACATTGGAAGCAGTTTGACGGCAGACCTTTGAATGCTTGGCCAACTTTTTGTAGGACCATGTTGGGTTTTGTTGAAAATATTTAATAATTTTACTACGCACTTTTTTCTAGTCTCTCACTTTAATCAGATTAACAACAAATGAATATAATTGACATTAGACATAATAACTGAAATGTTTTACAAAGGTAACTTGATAAAAAAAAAAATAATAATACTTGGGTTAAGAGTTTTAATGAAATTCGTGTGTTACCCCCTGTCTATACCTGATAAATTTTTATCATGATAAACTTCAAAATGGTTGTCAAGATAAAAAATTATCAGGTATAGTCTTCATATATTAGTATTATTTCTTCGTTATGACAATATTGTTAGTGCTTTTGCTCAGACAACTTTGTCTTGACAACAAACGTCATTAATTGTTATGATAAATATTTGTCAAGTATAGACAGGGGGTTAAGAATTTTACGATCTCACTCCTTATGTATAGATACTTTTAAATTGCAAATATTTTATGAACTTACCTATGCCTAGAAAATAGCAGTCCATATTACGATGCCCCATGATCTCATATTAGTACAAAAAGTTCAATAAAAAAAAAAACTATATTACTTCTCAAAAAATGTCCAACAAATTTCTTGTAAAAATGTTTCCTTTCATATTTAATTTTAACACACAACACAATCCTTGATTCGGTAAAACTTTTTTATAGATTTTCTTGAAAATTTTTCAATAAATATTTAAAGCAAGTGCCATTAAAAATTTAAAACCGTTCGGTTTCTGTTTTGTGATAAGTTCTTAAATATTAACCCCCTTATTCATAATCAATTTTTAAATTTATAAATGGTTTATAAAACAGAATTTCCATACAAAATGTGTTTTATAAACCTTTGATAAATTTTAAAATTGATTATGAATAACGCCTTAAGTGTTATAGAAACAAAATCAGTTGATAATATAGGAAATGCTATACAAATTTAAAATTCAAACGTATAACTCATGACCGAGTTAGAATCTAAAAAAGGGACTCACAGGTACTTTTTTACAACTAATAATACTTTTTGACTATTTTATAATAATAAACCTAAAAAATAAAAATTAGAGGCACATGATTCTGAATAAGTTAGAATTCACAAAAGGTGACTTTAGTGGTACCTTTCTTGAGGGTCTTTATGGTACTTTTTTATATCCTTCACCATAAGTGCCAAGGGTATATATAAGTTTGTCATTCCGTTTGTAATTTCTACATTTTTCATTTGCGATCCAACAAAGTATATATATCGTTATAGATAGCGAAATCGATATAGCCATGTCCGTCTGTATTGTTTCCGTAGCCCCCAAATAACATACAAACATAATTGATACATCAATATATCGGGAATTCTTCCGACTCGGTCGCTATTTAAAATCGAGGAAAACGGGCCACATACGGCTGAGATATATGGAAAAAATTAGGATAACCTCGATTTTTGATCAACATATGTCTGGATTACTTAGGGCCATTATTACAACTTGCCTTTATGTTCCCAATAGTAAAAGTTAGCTTTTAAGCAACCATTTTCTATTACTTTTACTATTACGAACTTAAAGGCAAGTTGTAATAATAGCACTTAGTCATTAATATAGACAATATGGATATCTAATGATAGATATTTCAAAGTCCATTGCAACGGTGTATTTAAGGCTATAGTAATTTGGACCTACAATGGGTCGAAATCGGGAAAAATATTTTTTAACCCAAAATTTTGTTTACCAAATTAAAAAATTAAAAAAAAATTGGACAAAAATAAAAAACTATTTCGAAAAAATTTTTTTTAAAAACTATTTCGAAAAAAAAATTTTTGGAAAAAAAAAATTTTGTTTTGTTAACCTAAAAACAGAGACCGAAAATAACGGGTTCACTTTCATTTCTATGGTAAATTCACATTCGCAGCCATTTAAAAATAATTTTTGTTGTTATATCACTGAGAGAGTGATTTATTAGAGAACATTTTAGGTTAGGGGTTGAGAGAAACAGAAAAGAAACAAACACAAATAATCTAGATGAGTGATTTATAATTAATTTTTTTCGTAAAGGTCAGCTTGTGACTTTTATTTGCGAACATGAAAAATAAATCACAAAAATTCATTTGATGCAAATCAAGATTAAATATATTAAATTTATAAATCATTGAATGTAAAATTTTTTCCCAGAAATCTACAATTTCTTTTTGAAATTGCATTACTACATATTCATCATATTTTTTCTATAATTTGTTAAAAATTACTAAAAATATGTTATTGTATGTAAATAAAAGAGAAATAACAGTTATTAAGATCAAGAACAATTGAATTGTTTGTCTCACATCGAACCATTAAAAAACAACAAAAACTAATAAAGGCCATTCGAAACCATGTAAATAAAAATCATTTTATAACTGTTATTTTGAGTGATTTATTTTTATCACCAAAATATAAATCACAACTTGGGTTTTTTGGTAAATGGACGAGTTATTTTCGATCTCTGCCTAAAAATATTAAAAAATTTTATTTTAAAGTATAATTTGGTGCCGAATATAGCTCTCTTACTTGTTTATTCTAATAATACGTTTCGAATGAGCTACCATCCACATTACAATGAATCAATAAACATGAAACTAGAGACATGTTATCCTGAATTAGTATTAAATAACAAAAGTAGACTTAATAGTACTATTTCTTTCTTCCAATTGAGGTGGGGAAGCGCACCGGGTCAGCTAGTACTCCATACTTTTATCGGATATTTAAAAATAAATATGACTTTGTTACAATTTTTTTTTTAAATTCAATAAATAAACAGTAGTTTGATGTTTAATTGTCAGGAAAACCTCGTAGATCAATATTTTTAAATCAGTTTGTGTCATTCTTTATAAACAGGTTTCCTTGCCTAGCCTGCGAAAGGTAGCCTGCTACATCATCTGAAGCAATTATTGTAATACAATTTAAAAAATTTTAAGAAATATTAAGATATTTTTACCGATCTGTTTTTAGAGATATTGGATAAAATATTGGATGAATAAGTTTGTTTCTCATTTCTAAATTTTGAATTTTTCAACCGAAAATTTATTAAAAGTAAAACTCAAATAATAATTGTCGGTTTTGGTTTTAGGGGTTGAAAAACCAAGGTTTCGGTTAAAACCGAACTGGAAACTCTACAATTAAAAGATAAGGTTTTCAAAATATTGTTATATATCCATAGGGTAACATAGCGACGAGACGTAATTGTCAAAAACCTAAGTCTGTTGTCAAAAACCTAACTCTTGCAACAACAAAATACATGCTAGTCAATGTATCAGACATATGATTTGTTGTATTTTTGTTTGACAAATCGGAGTGTCTCGTCTCTATGTATATTCTCTATGTATGCGAGTAGAAATTATGATCCATCCTCCTTTCCAAATAAAATTCAAATATTTCTTATTTTTAATCTATATATGTACATATATTTTTTTTATTGAATTAACTTTATATTTAAATTAACACTCTTTAAATTAAATAAATACAAGTCCATTGGCAAATTCCTGAAATGCTGTTAAAATTTGTTATTAAAATAGAATAGATTAAAATAAAAAAATAGAAAAATTAATGTAAAATATTGGAACATAAAGCAATAAATAATAAAATATTTAAATGTTGACACTCGTCTCATATTGAATGTACTTCAACATGTGCCGGGTTTTCAAGGCACCAGAGCACCTGATGAAGTACAATAGACATGGGACATCTTTTTTTAAGTTTAATTTTTTTATATTTATTTGTTATTTAATGTAGTTTTTTTATAGCACTGATTTTTCACTGATCTTTATTACTGATGATTATTTACTATTTTTATTGTACTTATAATATTAGAAGTTTTAGTTGATGTTATTTGTTATGATGATGATGAAAACAGATGATTATGATGTAGTTGATGATGATTACTATGATGTCAGTGCCTAAAACTTCGCGCGCTACTTCAGGTACCTGACTGCAGTTTATTAAATATTCAGCCCCGGTCTCTGATTAGCGCGCAGAGTGCTAGACATATATATATATAATGTTAAAATACATACATATATAGTAAAATATATATTTAATAAATTTGAAACAATATTACAATAATGTTTAATAATGGTTGGTTGATGTGATTGTTGGTGGATTAAATCATGCCTACTAAGTAGATGATATATATGTATTTGTAAGATACATATTTGGTATCTATCTACATACATATGTATGTATTGCAATGTGAGGATTTTTCACAATTCTTTTATTACATTGTTCATGACAATCGTCATGAATGCAGTTTATTTAACCGAAATTGTGTTTGTTCATCGTTGGGTTAACCGAAAGCAAAAGAATGATTATGAGAGAGAGAGAGCAGTATTATGCACTCTTTCAACTGCCTTGTATCGTATGACCTTGTGTCCGTAGCATATTGTAAAAAAAATGTATTTTAAGGTTAATGATCTGTAATTTATTTGTGAAAAAAAAAAAAAAAAGTGCAGAGCCATCCATGTCAGTCGTCTGTGGTTTTTGCCAAAACCGAATGACTAAATTTGTTTCTAGCTAAGCCGTTTGCTTGCTTGCTTGCTGCCTGCATGCCTGCTTACTCACCACTCTCTTAAATATCCAAACGAGAATAGTTAGTATCTATGTGACGAAGTAAGTAGTAGTAATAGTTAGTGGTGTTGGTGGTAGTTTAAGTGTGATTGAGTAAATAAATGAAAGGCTTCAGGTTAATTTAGGGTTGCCAACAGAGTTGCTGACTTGCATTGAAGATACTTTGTATAACGTTTTACTGCTACTATTTTAAAGCTCCTTCTCTTGCGATTTTTTTTTCTTTTTTTTAAATTTATTTTTTACATTTTCATGTGATCTTGAGGGGTTTTTTTATGGGAGAAAACGTTTGCTTCTCTTTTTTTTTCGGATTTCTTTTTATCTTTCTTTTCTTCGTTCTTCACATGGAGTGCAAACTGTGTATCTACTGGATGTTTCATACATATGGTTGACAATACATGCAACCTAAACATCTGTATATAAAGTTACTTTGTTGTACATTGGTGAGTGAGTGAGTTAGTGAGTAATTTAACGAATTCATGGCAAACAAAATAGGATATGACGTCATTTTGCAAACTCAAAAATTTTGCAAACTTGAAAAAAGGCTAAGCAACACCTTTTTTGCGAGCTGTTTACACACAACATATGTATACATATATGTATGTACCTGTATATACGACAACTTTTAGATACAAATGTAAATTTGTTTTTTTGTTAATGTTTTTGTGTGTCTGTAGTGTGTTGCATGTAGTGTATTTTGTTGGTATGCAAGACCCAGAAATGACCCTGGTTTTTTCTAAATTTGAATTGCTTTAAGATATATTCGTAGCTGGTGTAAGGCTGGCTGCCTACAAAAAAGACAAAAAAAGAAGGCATCACAGTAGTGATCATTTTTGATCGTGTCTATCTGTGTCTGTTTTCTCTTTGGTGCTCCCAAAACCATATGTTCGTTAAATGTATTGGTTGCTATATTCCTCCTTACTGCTGCTGCACTCTTGTCGTGCGAATGCTGTAAGATTTTATTTATTTTTTTTTTTTGTTTGGCTTTAAAAAGCGAGGTGTGTGTTTTT
The DNA here is from genome assembly GCA_942486065.2 of Calliphora vomitoria. Taxonomy (NCBI): domain Eukaryota; kingdom Metazoa; phylum Arthropoda; class Insecta; order Diptera; family Calliphoridae; genus Calliphora; species Calliphora vomitoria. The sequence continues at coordinate 129,001,056 of OW818030.2, forward strand.
AGCTGCTGTTACCAAGCAGCAGAATGTGCTGGCAGTCATGTTTTTTTCTTTATTATATATTTTTTTTTAATGAGCGCAGACGGCCTCAAATATTTTTTGTATTTTTTTTCTTCTTTTTTTACAGATAAAGATTCGCATTTACTCACAAACACATAGAAAAAAAATACGATACACGTGCCCCACTACATAGAAAAAATGGCAAACATTTGTTTTTTTTTTTTTTTTTTTGCACAGCCTGTTTGTTAGATAGATATCTTTGAAATGTCTTTGCTAGCGAATGAACGAACGTATGATTTACTCACTAGTTGCTCTGCTAAAAACTTAAAGTTAGTCACCGAAACCGGAAACCGGTTGTTAGGTTTTTTTTTCAGTTTGAAAAACCGAATACTCGAATATTTAATATTTTCGAATAATTTGACAGGATTTTTTTTTTAAATTTTTGTTAAAAAAAACAAAAAAAATTATTTAAAATTTTTAGACATACTTGAGTTTTCTGCTTTTATTTTAATGTTTTAAAACTATTACGCTGATTTAAATAGTACATATGTTGTAGAAATTAAGACGAAATTGAAAATAAAATCTTTTTGGTTGCAATACTGCTTATTTACGAATATTTTCATATCCTTCGTCGCCTCCAAAAAAATCTGCACTTTAATATTATGGATATTTTGTTTGACAAATTTTCTTCATCTAGCGTATGATCTAGTGCTCGATGACTGAATATGTAGTTTAATTCTGATTTATATGATTTTGTTTTATGTATTTTTTATTTAATTTTTTGCTGATAGAAATAAAGAAAAAACTGGAGTAATTGTGAATGTAATGAAACCTGTTTTTTCAGCTAAAACCCTAATCGAAACCCGAAATCCGGATTTCTTAAAAAGTCGGTTTTTTGAATACTCTATATTAGACTAACATGCCTCATGTACAAGGCGAATACATAGATATTTCATTTAGAAAGTAACAAAATAAATTTTAGCTGATCTTTTAACAAACAACCAACCACTTGTTATGATCAGATTAGAAATTGTCTTAACTCAAATTGTGGACTAATACCACAATACCTTAATTTTTTATTGAATTATTTTTCCTGTAAATATGAAATAAATTCATAAGAAAACTTTTAATGGACTGAGTTATTTTAAGTCAGAGTGAGATAGATAATTTTTAAGATATGCAGAGGTTTTTTCTAATAATTTTAACAAAAAAAAAAAAAAAAAATAATGAATGTAAACTTTTAATTTCCTTTTTTTAATGATTTCTCATGGAAAGTCAGAGACAGAGGGAGAATTTTTTTTTATATTGAGAGTTTTTTCTATTAATTTTGCTTAAAAAAAAAAAAAAAACTAATGATTGTAAAATTTTAAAGAGCTGGTATCTTTTTTTATATTTCTTCTTTTTAATTTTTAACAAAATTGTTTAATGAATTCTCATGTGAAGTTCTTTTTCTTTTTGTATAAGTATAAAAAAGTATTTAAACACGAACATAAAACTAACGATCTTTAACGATGTGTTTTTATTATTATTATTATTTTTTTTGAAAGTCAGAGAGAACATTACCATATAAAAGAGTTTTATCTAATTATTTTGCAAAAATATAAAAGAACTGAAACAATTTTTAAGTGCTGGTATCTTTTTATATTATTTTTTTTTAAATTTTTAACTTTGTGCAGAACTTTTTTGTATTAAAAAAAGTATTTAAATATGAACAGATCTTTAACGATGTGATATTTTTTTTAAGACAGAGAGTTAAATAATGAATGTTAAATTTTAAAGAGCTGGTTGCTTTTTTTTATATTCCTTTTTCTTTTAATTTTAATTTTAACTTTTTTTTTTTTTTTTTTTTTGTATATAAAAAAGTATTTAAATATGACTATATGTATGAATGGATGGTTGAATGTTTGGATGTGGGTATGTTTGTATGTACATGTAGAAAAGCAATGCGATGATTCTTCGTAGCTTGACTGGGTGGGGCACTCGGGACAAATATAACCTCACTTAACTGGTATAGTTTAAAATGAGTATTTTTTTTTTTTATTTCTTATAAAATATTCAAAGTAGTTTAATAGTTTCGTTTCTTCGTTTAATTTTTAGATTTTATTATTAATTTTTTTTGCACTATTTTTTTTTTTTTAATTCTTTGCAAGTGATGTATATGTATGGGTGTGAGAGAGTGTATGAACAACAAACTTACCGGCAAAAACCTTAAGCGTTTAGTGATCTTAAACAAATACACATAAAGTAACAAACAAAAAAATGAAAAAAAAAAAAAAATAAAAATTTAAACACGCTCACATTGTCAACCAACCCAGACATTCAGCCATATGATTAGCTGTCTCTTGACTGGTGCTGCGGTATTCGCGAGAATTCAAGCACAACCGCATGAACTTTTTTTTTCGTTTCAATATGATGATAAAAAAAAAATAAAAGAAGAAAAAAATACGAAAATGCCGGTCGTTTTGTTTCATTTTATTCTTTCCTCTGTTCGTTTTTCAGTTTCGTGAGAAAACACGACGACGACCACGAGTGAATACATATGTTTTACCGACTGCTATCATAGTGGGGGAATTTGCACACCCCACAAATTGGAGAATACGAGCATAGAAGCGCAACACAAAAGAATGTAATAGACCCAAAAAAAAAAACCTTAATTTTTGCAGAAAACTGCACATTGCTTTGTTGTAACAGAAACAAACAAAAAAAAAAAAAAACCAATTCTTTATTACATGGCATCCCTAATGACTTCAGCAGCAATATGTTTTCCCCATTCCCCAGCTCTCTCTGTCGACAACATGCAGTTTTTGCGTGTGTGTGTTTCTGCGGCTCCTCTATCTCTTTGTAAGAGTATATTTGTAGCCGGCATTTTTGTGTGGTTTCTTTTCTTGAGTTTTTCCTTGATACGGAGTCCAATATAAACTTTGAATGTGTCTATGGTGCTGGTACGTTGAGCAGGGATGGCAAAGTTGATAAAATTGTATTCTATTTCTTTTTTGTATAATTCGAGTCTGAAAAAGTACACTGGTACACCAATGACTCATTTCGTAAAATTTAGAAAAATAAAGCTGTTCGGCTGAATAATCGGTCAAAAAAAAAATAAGAAAGATCGCAAAATGATTGTAACAAATACGAATATTCGTAGACTTTAAAATGTTTCAATTTGTATCACGTTTTAAGTATCTTGTTAATTTTTCAATTTTCATATCAAATAGGTATGTACAATTACAGCCGGAAAATGTACAATTTTTTAATAAAAGTTGCTACAATTTGTAAATATCATTTGCCAGCTCTGCCTGTGTGGTATACGTGATTTGAAGATGACGTGTGTTTCTGCGAGTATGATCTAAACTCACAATTATTCAACAAGACTTTCAAGTTTTATATACTACTTTGGATCTTCGTCTTGTCTACCTCCTTCTCCCAAAAGAAACCAAAAAGAAAAAAAAAATGTGCATTTTGTATGCCAAAATTTTTGTTTTCTACACATGTCATTTTGTACATACTTTGTATATAAAAATGTTTAATTTAGCCATGAGTTTAACGCATGATTTTTTTGTTCCCCGAAATATGTACAAACATAACGCATATTTGCGTCATTTTAAATAAATTATTTTCAGTTTTTTTTTTTAAATTTGCAAAACAAAATTTGCAAAAATAAAATTGTATTGAATATAATAGAAAGAATGGAAACGTTTAAGAGAAATTTTGTTAATGTTCAGGTTTAATATCATCCATAGTGATGGTGAGAGCATAAAAATAAGCTAAAAATAACTTGTTTTTTTTTTAAAAAAAATAATTTTCTCAATATTTTCGATTATCGGGAAAATTCCATGGCATTTGTCTGGAGAAGGAGGAAAGAATAGAATAGCAATGTCATCATCGTGTCAAATATTTACATAAAGACTTTAAATGTATTCTCATTCTTATACATTTGCAATTAATTTACATATTAATTATTTTTATTAGTTTCTTTGGGGTTTTTTGTCAATTCTTTTACGTTTTCGCTTTTGATTCGCTTAAAAAAATAAATGCCGGGTTTGAATTTCACAATTTATTATTGCGTTTTGGTTAACTAAACTAACAACAACTCAAAACGTACGTTTTTGTATTACAATTTTTTTTTTTTTAGCAAATGTTTGCCTCACCATGCGTCACCTCCATCATCCGTCCACATACAATACAACTTTAAAAAGTTCCAACACACACACACACAGACACACAAACACACTCTCAAACTGCTCCAATACATTGATGACGAACGAACGAACAGTCAGTTGTAGTAGTTATTCATACATGTGTTTCTTTTTTCTTTCTTTTGTTTCTCTTTTTTTCATTTCATTCAGTTCTTTCTTTCTTATTTCTTTTGTCCGTTAAGTTTATTAACAAATGTTCTTTTTTTATTCTTTCTTTCTTTCGTTTTAGCAATTTCACTTATAAGTTATAAATTTTTGTTCTCAATAATATTTTAGGTTTTCTTCTTAATTTTTTTTTTTTATTTATTTAAACAAGCCACACACATATTTAATCACAAACAGCAAACACTATTCTTCATATAAAAACTTTGAAGATTAATAAGCAAATATTACATTTATTTATTTTTGTTTCAATTTATTTGTCTAAAGCACGGAAAGAGTTTTTCTTGAGCAAACCGTTCGGACCGGCTGTTGGCGATCAAATGAGTGGTATTCAATGTCGTCGTTCAATCAAAAGCCAAAAGTTTGCAAAACACATTTTGCTTTTGCTGCTGATTGCTGACTGCCTTGCTGGCTGCCTGCCTGGTGGCTCGTTAGCTTCTGGCTGGTCGACTGACTGCTTTCTTGCTGGTTTGATTCGTATATAAAAATTTGTTCGTTCAATTCGGTTTATTCCATGTGTGTCTCTATGTTCTGGTGGCGGTGCTGTTGTTGCTGTTGTTTTTGTTCTGCACTGCTGCTGCTGTTTGTTTGAGATGTTGTTGCTGCTGTGTTTGTTGGTTCATTGTTGTTGCTGTTGTTGTTGTAGCTGTGTCTGTACGAGAAGATGGAGACCAGACCAGACATTGCCTATAGTGAAATACAAAGGCGAAAATGTACTACTTCTCGCATACACCAAAAAACAAAAAATAACAGCAGCAACAACAAAAACAGCCAAATCATACAAACATTTGTTGGTGGGATTTTAGTTGTTGTTGTTGTTGGTGTTGTTGCTGCTGTTGTTGTTGTTTGCTGTACTCACCCGTAGTCGCGACGAGACTATAACCGAATGTGTGAGTTTATTATTTCTTTGTTAGGAACAATCTTTCATATGTACGTACGTACGTACTACAACACATTGCATACTCTTGAGTATCTATGAATGTCTATATAGTGGATGTAGTAAAGTGCAAGGTATCCATCCAACCATCTAACCAACCATCCATCCATCCATCCGTCTATCTACTTAGTTCAGAAGGTTATATTCACATGCTCCTTGTTACCACCATTCATTAACCGATTTCCGAATTATGTATAATTTTTATTTAAAAAATTCTTTAATCGCATAAATTACCATCCAAATTAAAGAAAGGTGTAGTATTCGACCATTATTGAGGCTACACATATTTCGTTGAAACAAACAAATATTCCATTTCTTGACTGGTGTAGTTGAACAGTGACTAAATTTATGCACCACACCAGCCAAAAAACCCAGACCTACAACTACGACAAAAGCTTACCGTATGATTTTTTCAATCGCTTGTCCTTTCAACCCTCTTTCCATTCCGTTCGAATTAACAGACATGCACACAACATACAAACGCTTGCAAACATATTTCTGTTACTCTACATACTTATAAACATTCATAGAAACATACGAATGTCTGGCTTGCTGCTTTAACCAATTCTCTCTCATTTTCTTTTTATTTGTGTGTTTTTGCCGAAAATGCAGACATTCATGTTTCCAAGTTTTTCAAACATTTTCCCTAAACTCAGTTGGCAAGTTCCCCCCGTAACTACTAGATGATTAAATTTTGTTGCAATTCAGTGTTGCTTCGCTATCGTTTTAGTGATGGAAACAATGTATTCACAAAACTACGGCGTGGAAAGTCGCTCTAAAAAACACTCTTCTTGTTCTAAAAAAGTCATGAGCTCCAATTGGGAATATAATAAGTTAGAGAGGTGCACGTCCTAACACCGACGATTCACTTTAGTCGTAAAGAGTTTTTGTTTGGTCTCTCTTCCTCAATCCGTTGACTTCTTTTCTTACATTTATAAGGTATGGTGATCGGTAGCTATGCTGAGAACATGAATGAGGTATAGTCATCAACAGCTACACAGGAGCCAGGAGGCTTTGTTCGACTTCTATATGACTGCGAGGGTATAACAATTTTAATTTGAAGTGGATAATGGAATATGTATCCCTCTTCCTCAATCCGAAGGTATCGTAGCTGTGCTGAGAACATGAAGAGGTATAGTCATCGAAAGCATTAATCTGGTGCCAGGATATGAGCCCGTTGTAATAAGTGTTGTCAATTAGTGCAAGCTACATACGGTGCATCGATGTCTCCTTTATCTGAACAAGACCTTCTCACCCATCAGTAAGGAGGCTTTGTTCGACCACTGTAACAACGACGGGATACTTGGTCCCTTCCTTCTTCCTTTGTTTAAATCCAATCCATGCATGCAAAGTCTAATTTTGAAATCCAGATAAAACTACATCCTTGTCAACTACATTATAAACATGTTCCACAACAATTGGGTCTTCCCTCCGGAACGACCAAAGTCTCAACCGGCTTACGATTGTCAATTCAGTGACAGTAATACTGCCGACAAGTTTTTACTCGAAAGGAACTTTCGCCAACAATTAGATCATTCCTCTTGAACGACCAGAGTCTCACTCAGCCAACCATTGTCAACACAGTGACCGCAATATCACCAACAAGTTTTTCCTCGGGATAGAGCTTTCCACAACAGTGGTACAGTTACAACATTTCGAAGTGTTAATCCAAGAAAGCCTCAAATGGAGTGAGACTGCAATGCTCATATGTTCTTATATGTACAGATTTCGATTCCAAATTATCCAAGGCGGCGAAAAATGAGGTCTTAATTTAAGATTGCCTCAAACGGAGTGCAATTCCAAATCATCCAGATGAAGAGTAAGAGGTCTAAGCGTAATCGTTCGCAAACTAAAGGGAATAAATCTTATGTAACGAGTATCCACTGAAAATTAAAGGTAAAACTTAATCAGAAATTGCCCATAGTCCAAGTTTAGAACCCTTAATACATATACGTATTACATTCTTCTTATGTTTTCCCAAATCTTCGCTGAAATTAAAGGTAAATATTTTCTCTAAAATCAAGTTTTCAATCTGTCCTAAAAACTTAATCAGAAATTTCCCATAGTCCAAGTTTAGAACCCTTATTACATATTGGTATTACATTCTTCTTATGTTTTCCCAAATCTTCGCTGAAAACTTTATTTGCATTTAAATTTCCTAGCGAAGAATCTGTTTTATAATTATATATGGTAACTCTCCAAATTTTATTTTGTGTTATAACCCTCTCTCTCTCCAACTGTGTATGTGTGCATGTATGTATGTAGAGATGTACATATGTACATAATTCAACTGTCGGCAATGATATATAGAAATGGCGCAGTAAAGAGATAAAGCTTCTTGCATATGGTTTTGGCAAACAATAACAACAACCATATGAACAATAGGAAAAACTTGTGATTGACAAAAAGTTGAAAGCAGGAGTTTGAAGTTAGTAGTTTTCACTGTCTAGTAGGTAGTAGAATGACTGATTTTATATATTGCTCCAATACATTATAATGCATTCGTGTGTCATCATCGTTCAAGTATTAGATATACAGACAGACAGACATTTATACGTAGTACGTGTATGCATTTTGGGATTTATGGCAAATAGGTTTGAGAGAGAGACTAAACGGAGAGAGCGAGTATATAACAGCCTTAACAAAGTGATGACTCCAATACAAATTCGCGATTGTCGGCAGAATAAACGTTTATATACAACATACATACAGTTGCAAAGATAAGTATGCGTACAGTGTTAAGAGCTGTATTTAAAAAGGGAAGTAAATAAATACATTTTCGTGGAACATTTTTGGGGATCAGAGGGTTACTACTAATGTTGAAAAAAGAAAACAAGATCAACACACTTTGGTGGTTTATTTTCCTTATCTCTCCAAATACTTTTTATTCAAAATTGTTTATTATAATTCAAGGTTGCGACGATGATTTTTTAACAACCCAAAAGCATTGATTAAAGAGCTGGAAATATGAACCGTTCCGTGGAAGGGGTAACGCTTCCGTAGAACTTGTTCTGAATGTGAACATTGAAATGATTACGAGCTATATTCATTCATTCTAAATGTCGTTGTGGAACGAATGCAGTTTATAATTTACTAGCTGAACCCGGTCCGCGTTGCTGGCCCTTAGAAAACATTTGTTTTATATTGCATCTCGATTTTAATATACAGTGTCGGACAAAGTCGATGATCCTTCGCATCATCATTGGGAAGCGGGAGCAATGATCCAATTCTGTGGAATTTTAAAGATGGGCATGAAACCGACGCACTGTGGGGGAAAAGAAAAAAGTGGAAATAAATCTGTAACTTCTAAACGAATAGCCCAAATAGATGATCATAGGTTACATCATAGTGATTGCTATATATCAGAGTCAACCATGAAGAGAGAAATGCTTTAAACGGGAATAAGGAGTGAGATCGTAAAATTCTTAACACACTTTTTTTCATTAAAACTTTTAACCCAAGTATTATTTGATATTTTTTATCAAGTTAACTTTGTAAAGCATTCCAATTATACATATGTTTAATGTCCACTATGTTAATTTGTTCTTAATCTGATTAAAATGAGTGACCAGAAAAAAGTGTGTACTAAAATTATTAAGTATTTTCAACAAAACCCAACTTGGTCCTACAAAAAGTTGGCCAAACAATCAAAGGTCTGCCGTCAAACTGTTTCCAATGTTATTAAACAGTACCGGGAAAACTTGTCCGTTGATAGAAAAACTGGCTCAGGTAAAAGGAATGGTCCACATGATGTTTCTAAAGCCAAACAAATAGAAAGCATTTTCAAAAGAGCTCTCAACACATCAGGTAGGAAAGCAGCCCGGTTAGCTCAGTGCTCGGAATATTTGGTACGAAAAGTTAAAGCTAATGCAGGTTTAAAAACATACAAGACTCAAAAAGTTCCTGACAGGAACTCTGCTAAAAATTTTGAGGCCATAAACAGAGCACGGAAATTGAAGTCAAGTTTTATAAAAAAATATTCTGGCAGATTTTTCGCAACTTTCTGGTCAAAAATTTTATGTTGCTGATGCTCCAGGGAATGTTGAAAAAAAGTTTAGGACCCAAAAGCAGACAAAATTTCCCAAAAAGTTCTTGGTATGGCAAGCAATATGAAGTTGCGGCAAAAAAAGCCAATCATTTGTTACAACGGGCTCTATAAATACCGAAATTTACATCAAGAAATATTTACAAAAAAGGCTGCTTCCATTCATAAGACTTCATAATGTGTCCACTTATTATCGGGCCGATTTGGCATCATGTCACAATGGTAAGCAAGGTCTTGAGTGGTACAAGAACAATAATGTGGTATTTGTACCAAGAGATGCAAATCCTCCAAACTGCCCGGAGATATTGGGATCTTGTTAAAACAGAATTGAAGAGCTCAAAAAGGTGTCCAAAAGTGTGGTAGATTTTAAACGGAGATAAACTACCTGTTCGAGCAAAGTGACAGAAAGCGCTATAAAAACGTTAATGGAAGGGTTTCCGAAAAAGGTTCAAAATTTCATCACTAGTGATTAAAACTATAAAAATATTTTTTTTTTTTTTGTAAATTGTAATAATAATTTCAATCAAATAAAAAAAATTTAAAACTGTAAGTTTAGTGGCTTCGTTTTTATTAACATGTTTCGATCTCACTCCTTAGTATTGACATGAACCTGTTTTGTTTGAAGCTAGCGTGTTACCGAATACATTTTGTATTTGTTGAACACTTTGTAGATAGTTTTGTTGTCGTTTGTGTAAAAAACTGATTAATTTTCGTAACCGGGGCTATGCTGGGTTCTCATTGCTCTAAAGTTTGCGTAAATTTCCGAAGTTTAACAGTAATTACGAAAATTTTACAACCGATTTTTGACTTATTTACGATTACATTATATCTAGATTGGTAAAGTAATGGTACTTTCAAGTACTTTTATTTCACAAACACACTTTTTCACCAAAAAATATTCAAGTTTTTTCGCTATTGTACTAAAAAATAGAACTCTGGGAGAATCGAGTATGTAGTTACTTTTTGGTATTAAGTATCGGGAACAGACAGTATTGAGTACCCAAATACTCAATACTTTCACAATTCTAATTCAGAGCCGATGCCGCACGGGTTAACATTATTAAACCACTGCTGATACAACAATAACCATTCCCACGACAGCCGGTTCTACACACCGGTATGAACCGAGTGCTGCTACCACAACATTATGCGATTGTACTCATATATTTAACGTCACAGTTTTATACGAAGCTTGTACGATTTTGACCTTTATGTTTATCTCAGCGTAGATATATGGCAATTTTTGAACTATAAATTGTATACGACCAACATTAGCTTGTACTCGTCTCCATTATGTTTTACCGATTTTATTTTACCAGTACCTCCTTTCCCTCAAGAGCTACTGGTAAAACAAACATATTTCCTGATCAGTTGTATCTCCAACGAAATTTTTATTTGAGTTTGATTCTAACAATCAGACTTGGTTATATATAGCCAAGTAAGAGATATTACTTATGGAGGGTTGTTTAACCATTTACGTAATATTGCAAAGGTTTTCCATTACCTACCTCAACCTTTTAACTAAAGGTATGGTCACACATGGCAAATATTTACTCAAACAAGTAAGAGTGCTATATTCGGCTATGCCGAATCTTATATACTCTTCAACTTTGTTGTGAATGCATTAGTTGCCCACTTTCAGCGTATAGCATCCTAAATATATCAAGAGAACTTTTAAAAATAGAAGTTACAAACGAAATGACAATCTTATACATATACCCTTCTCACGACGGTGAAGGGTATAAAAACAACAACGCCAAACGAAACGAAACACCAAAAAAAAAAACAAAATACGCAAAGCAATGAAGCCAACACACATCCAAACATATGTACTTTTGTTGCTTTTTTGTCAAAGCATGCAATAAATTGTATTTTTTAGATGAAATTTTTAGAGGTTGTCTCGGATTTTTGCTCATATATCCTTTATTTATGGACGGATTTTGCTGATTTTAAATAGGAAACTTCTCGAAAGCATGTCTGACAGAATTATTGAAGATTTGGATCCCGAAGATATCTGGGCTCTTCAGAAAATTGACTTCAACAGACGGACAGACAGACGGACATGGCTTAATCGACTCCGCTATCTATAAGGATCCAGAATATATATATACTTTATAGGGTCGGAAAATTATATTGTGGAAATTACAAACGGAATGACAAACTTATATATATAAAAAGCGTAACCACTTTTTTTAGCACAAATTTGTTTGACGATTTTTTCTCTTACAAGTGATTTGTAAGATCAAACAGCGTCAAATAAAATAAAACTAAACACCTGTCCTAAGTAAAATTGGTTTTTGAAATAAATAAAAAGAATAAAAATATATTTTATTTAGTGGTTACGTCTTATTTGTGAAATATTTTCCATGTGTAAACCTAGCTTAACAGTTTAAATTTTTTGCAAAATGTCTTTAATCACGACTAGTTTGTCGAATCGATTTTTTTTTTAACTAACAAACTGCGAAGCTTTTTGCTTGTTTGCAGATACACCCAGTGTCACTGGCGGGGATCGAACCCGCAACTAGCACACTCTAGTCTATCGGGATACACCTATTAGGCAGTAAGCACTCAGTATTTACGGTATTGCCAGTTTATTCTATTCTATTAAGCACTGTACATCGAGTATACTTATTTGCTAAATTAACCGACATCAATCATGGGCTAAAATTATGAAACATATACGTAATTTTAAAAGAAACCAAATACTTATCCATGCCACTGTATACTTAATATATTTTAGGAGTATGTAAGTTTGCAGGCGGCGGCAGTAAAAGCAAGTATAAGAAAATGACGTGTCTGACTGGCCTGATGAATAGTAGCAAACTTTTTTAGGTATATTAAATATTATGTATCGTTTGATAACAATAATAAGCCAAAAATATACCATAAATCCATTTATACACACGAAAATATAAAGTATAATTCATTAAGTAGGGTAAATAAAGAGTTTTATTTATTGCTTATGGGAGTATCAACTAATATTGTATTTCTCTTCTTAACAATACATTAATTGCATTTACAAATATTTCTTTCGTTTTTTTATTTAAAGTATTTAAAACTAATACATTAAACATATTTACACATATAAATAATTAATAATTATATACTTAATGTGCAGCAGCTGAATCGTTGAGAAAACACAAAAATAAAATGAAATAAAAAAATGAGAGTAGTTAGTTCGTTAGTTATACATGTATGAATAGTATTCGAAATAAAAAGACACAACAACAAAACTCCTTTTGCAGTGTGAAGTAAAAAACCTGTAGATGCGCATGTGTGACTAATAATTGCCAAAATAAAAAGTGACTGTTGTAAAAATTTTAACTCAATGACTCAGACTCGTACAGATTTATGGGAAAACAAAGAATTTTTTTCTTTTCATTTTAAAATCATTAAAGTTGAGATTTTCTTTGTTCCACAATCTTTGTAAAAATGAAAAAGATTTTGTTTTATTTAAATTACAGAAAGAAAGGAAAAAAAGAGATGTTTCTTATTTAATGACGGGCATTTTAGCTTAATCATAATTGGGTATGACCCTTTTTCAGGGAGAGTTATTATTTTGTTGCGGCACAAAAGGATTCCAACGCAAGCAAGCTTCGTCTATTTTAGGAAATGTTCCACGCCTTTTGATACGCTCCTCATAATCGTCCAAAACATCCTGTAACACACACAAATATTAAAAACTTTATTAAGCTTGTTTTACGCTAAGAGAGTTATTAAAGTATTACCTGTTTTTTAAGTACTATATGTTTGCCTTTCCAGTATTTCATCATACCCAATGCTTGTAGGGTACTAACTATGTCATACGAATAAATAGCCATTTCCTAAATAAAATTATATTAAGAGTTATTTTATGAGTTTTATATTTAAATTATTATATTAATATGAAACACTTACCTGTGAAACATCTTTTATACTTAAAGTATTTCCAGTACGATTACAAAGATACTCTAATAATACATCTTTCCAATAAGAACGATATGATATTAAACCCAAATCAGATAAAGGTTTTTCTGGAGAACCTATTTTCCGTTCCACCCTGGTCAACAGGTAACCTGAAAAAGTAAAATATTGTTTATGATATGGCGGTAAATATTTAAGTCTTTAAATTTTGTTCTTCTATATTTTTGTAAATCATTTTAGAAAAGTGTGTAGTATTTAAGATTGCATTTGTTCTGCGCTAGGTTTATTTACCATTTTTTCACAAATTTGAAACCATTTAAATTTAAAAGTTACAAATTCAATTTTCAAAAACTCATTAAAAAATTCGATAAATTACCAAAAAAAAAAAAGATTTTTCATTAAAATAAGATACATTTTAAATTAAAAATAAACAATTCTTTAACAAGAAAAGCAACTAACCAACAAATTTACCAAATGCTAGGCGTACATTTTAACCAAGACAGTCCAAGGTCAACACTTATAATTTTCCAAAGTTAACTCATATTACATCCTTTGGCCGGTTATATGAATATATTAGACATTGGAGATCTGTTTTTGCAACTATTTAAACCAAGACTGTTCCAAAAACTGGGAGGTTTCGAAAAAGGAAACGGCTACATTAGGCCGCGCCGAATCTTATATACCATTCACCAATGTATAATTTAAAATAACATTAATACACATTTTTGTTGCAATTTTTTTTTTGCCAGAACACAATTTTGTTAATAAAAAATTGTTTACCAACACAATTTTTAGTGAACAAAAATTTTGTGAAATTTTGTTCGAAATTGGCCCATTGATCCGAATTTCTAATTGTCTCTGTACATCAGTTAGTAAGCAAATCGTGTTATAAAATAATATCTTTCTCGAACTTGACCCATTGTCGGTCCGACTTCGTTGGAAAGGTATTTGAAATGCCTATATGGATGACTTAGTGTCGGAAAGTTGCTTTCGACAGACAGACGGACATCGCTATAACGACGGCTTAACCGACTCTTAAGCATTCGGCTTTGGTCTCTGCTGGTTGGTTACGATAACACAATAAACATAGCATAGAAAATAGTATTATTTTGGGAAATTTTTTGCTTGAAAAGCAATAAAAACCATTGTGAAATATTAGGACATTATGACAATATGACGTTGTGAATTGACCAATTATTTATAAATATATACAATATGGCTGTGGCGGAACCAGGGGGGAAGAAACTTAAAAATGCGGGATTTACAATAGATGGCGTATTTCTATACCCTTTACCTTCGTGAGAAGGGTATATATAAGTTTGTCATTCCGTTTGTAATTTCCACAATATAATTTTCCGACCCTATAATGTATATATATTCTGGATCCTGGATAGCGGAGTCGATTAAGCCATGCCCGTCTGTCTGTCTGTTGAAATCAATTTTCTGAAGACCCCAAATAACTTACAAACTTGATTCATACATCAATATATCGGGAATTCTTCCGGCTCGATTGCTATTTAAAATCACCCACAAAGGAACAAACCGGGCCAACCTCGATTTTTGGCCTATTTTTTATCTATATCTGGATTACTAAGTCATTAATATAGACAATATGGATATCTAATGATAGATATTTCAAAGTCCATTGCAACGATCTATATAAGGCTATAGTAATTTGGACCTACAATGAGTCAAAATCGAGAAAAATAATTTTTAACTCGAATTTTTTTTTTACCAAAAAAAAAAAAATAAAACTTTAAAAAAAAACTTAAATTTTGAAAAAAAAAAAAATATTTTTGAAATTTTGAAAAACAATTTTGAAAAAAAATATAATTTTGTTTACCTAAAAATATTAAAATTTTTTTTTAAGTATAATTTGGTGAAGGGTATATAAGATTCGGCACAGCCGAATATAGCTCTATTACATGTTTGAACGGGGTTTATGTTTTTAATAACTTATATGGGCAATTCCATGTCATCGTACGTGACATTTGTACGCCTATAGAGTGGAATAGATTTTCCAAAAATAAGAGTGTCTGAAAAATAATTTGGTCTGCATGTTTCATTCAGAGGGTGCTATATTTTAAAAAAATAATAAGTTCTTTCGGAACATTGTTATCCAAAATATCAAGCGAAATAAAGGTATATCGTACGTGACATAAAACGGAAGTCATTTTGAGGTACATGTAGAAATATGCGAAAATTTGCGAATCGTGAGAGGAGTTATGTTTTCTTTTAATTTCTTATACTAAACGAAATATTTGTCCTTTATAATCCGTCATATTTAAATAAAAACAATCATTGGATGATTTTATAAAAAATAAAATTTAATATCGTACGTGACATACCGTACGTGACAGATTTTTCTCTGATAATAAAACAATATATATTCTGTAAATATATGCATACAAAAACTAAAAAAATGAATAGAAAATATACATTCGGTTTCAATAAACAATTTTATAATAGCAAATAAACAATCAGAGTCAAATTCATTTCACACTATATGCTAATTGGGAACTTAGTTCTAACCGCAATTTTAGCATAAAACACGCAAATTAAATTAAAAAATTAAATATAGTCAGTTTAAACTATTATTTTGCCAATAAAATGTTGTAATAAGTTCTAAATACTGACACATAGTAATATTTTAGTGTTTTCTCCTATTCAAATCAACTTGAAAAAAAGTTTCAAGGATTTTTGGGTTTTCAGTCGTGGTAGTCATTCTCGTGGAATTGCCCATATGTCATTTTGAAGGGTACATATTAGTCATTTATTCTCACTTCGTGTAAACAATAAAGTTTTTTTTGCCAATGAATCGTCATATGCTTTACTTCTTTAATTTAAAGTTTTAAGACCAAGAATTGAGGGCATGAAGATTGTAGTAAAACTCAACAAGAGCTTGCAAAATAATTGCGAGCTACTCAAGCAGAAATTTCAAAACGTTTGGAAGCACGATCCATCTAAAAGCAGGGAAATAGGGTAACATACGAATTGAAGCTTGCATATCCGAAATTATGTTTAAACGCTATAAAAGAAAATCATTTTTCCACCGAATCATTACTTGCGGTAAAAAATGCATCCATTACAATAACACGACGAGTAAGAGATCGTATGTGAAGCAACAAAGGTAATGCTCTGTATTTGTTGGGACCAAAAGGGTCCTATGTATTATGAGCTGCTGAAATCTGGCCAGACCATCCTATACCAAACGAAGCGAGCATTTGCCGAAAAACGCTCAGAATATGCGACCAGACATGAAACCGTAATGACAACCCTCGGCCACTTTATGGAATACCTGTTAAAAAGTATTTAGAATGAAGTGGTTGGGAAGTTTTGCCTCACACACAATGGCCAAGCTTTGAATAATTTATATTGTACAAATGTTTCAAAATAAAAGCTAAAAACATTTCGCATTTTTAAGTCATACACCCAATATTCATTATTTTTTCATCTGGATAGCCTGCTGAACAATCCAAGATTCTTACATTTTTTTGAGTTAAATGATTTTTTTTATATACACACTTAAGTAGATTAATGCCGTTTCTTTATGGAATATAAAATAAAAAATAAAGGAGTTCAAATTTGTAAAAAAAATTATTGAAATTTCAGATTATTGTAAAAAATAAAAAATGATCATATAAAAATTTCAATCCTATAAAAAAAAAAATGTAACGAAAGGTCATGCTCAGATGTTTTTGTATTTTAGCTTTGTTCACATACATCCCTGCATCCCTGATATAATAAGACTTTCTTCTTGTTTTTCCAAAGAGAGCCATATGACTAAAATTATAGTTTCTCTCAATGTCAAAAGATTTCATTAACAAATAACGTTTAAACGATCCTATTTATACTCTTGTGCATAACATTCTGATAGATCATATTACTTGTGGGACAATGGCCTTGAACTTGAAACAATTATAACTGATAAATGTTGACGATTTAATTTAATTTTTGGACGTCATGAAAATAAAAATGCAAACTGCAACGTTCAGAATATATGGATCATTAAAAGGATAACCTTTGGCAAATCTACAGCGGCATTCTCATATCTTAACACAAAGGTAGTAAATCTAATATACAGATATATTATGTATACATCTATGTCCTACAGCTAACTAACAAAGTTTTAAAACTGATAAAGTTTCTTAATTACATTTTCCAAATTAAATATGTAACCTTGAAAAAAAATGTACGAGTATTTAAAATTTTTCCAAATTTGCATTGCTTTCTTTACATACAAAAAAATAAAACACCAACCGCTCTCTATCTCTCTCTCTCCTTTTGTTTTAAAATAAAAGATGAATATTAAATTAATTTAAAATTTAACAATTTTTTTATACTCTGATTAAATCAAACAATCACGTACTCCAAAAAAAAAAAAAACCAAATAGAATAGAATAAATAAAATAAAAAATGTGCATTGTTATCCGTTGGTATAAAAAAAATTTTCACTAGTCTAGACAGTAACGAAGCCGCCATCCTTTGCTCATTGTTAAATCCTAAAGTATGAGAAGCAAACAGCAAATGACCTCTTCTCTGTTACCACGACTCTTTGACTATCTATCTCCTTATGTACTCGCATGATAATAATGATGATTACTCATTCTGACTCAATGTGACTAAGACTACGACAACAACAATCATAATGACAACAATAATAAAAACAACAACGGCAGCAGCAACAACAACAACATTAACATCAGCAGCAATAAAAAAACTGAGTTTAACTTTAGTCGTCCATTCAACCCAATGTTCATGCACGCTACTTCTTTCCGTGTGCAAAATATTTGAGAGTTACACAGCAGAGTGTTATACTTTAATTTTCTTTTTTTGTTATTATTATTCTTTTTTTTTCACAATAAACAACACTAATGGTAGTATGGCTGGCCACAGCCAGCCAGCCAGCCCTACTTCTACTACTACTGCCATTCATTCATTTCATCTACATACTTGTAAAGGGTGTTTTTTTAAGCCCGATATAACTTTCGAAAGGGTTAACTGTCAAACGAACTGTCATACTACACTCACTCTTTGACATTTATGATCAGTATACTCTGGCAAATCAACATTAATAGATTGACTCTTGGACAACGCTACTCAATTATCAAAATTTTGTTTGAAAATCAGTTTATCGCAAAATTGTGTTCACGGATGATGCTAATTTTTGGCTTAAATGGTTTGTTAATAGTGATATCAATACACAACAGACCCTACAGACTCCATTAAATCCAGAAAAATTCATCGTTTGGTGCGGTGGCATCATCGGACTTTGTTTCTTCAGAAATGAAGCCGTAGCTAGCGTTAAGATCAATGGAGATCGTTGCCGCACCATGATCAACGATTTTTGGTTTGAAAATATGGATGACATTTATCCGTGCGAGATGTAGTTTCAACAGAATGGCGCTACGTACCATACGGCGATCGCAACCATCGATTTATTGAAATAAAAATTTGGCGATATCTTGATTTCGAGAAATGAAACCTATTGGCGTCCAAGACACGTATCGAATATTTTCTGTGGGACCACGTGAAGTCGTTGGTTTATGCTGATAAAACAGCAACAATTGACGTCTTGGAGGCCAAAATTTTTTATGTCATAATCGAAAAAGTGGCCCAAAATTGGATGTCCAGAATGCGCTTTATCAAGAAAAGGCACGGCGCCATATGTCCGAAATCATTTTCAACTGTTAATGTATTGATGTTTCGAATAATTTTTTTTTTTTTTAAATTTCAAGTTCTATCGGGCTTAAAAAAAGACACTCTTTACTTGTCGGTACACAAATACATGAACATGTTCATAGAAACAACAAACACATGGACTCCTTCAAAACGTTGCAACATTGGCGACGTGGGTACAATGATTTTTTTTTTTAATTTTTTGTTTCGGAGGGTTGTTCTCTCTGCTTTCGTTTTGCACAACACATAAACAGTTGCATACGTATGGATTAGGGTTGCCAGTTCAAAAAATTGGATATCAAATACCTGGATAAGTTGGAAGAATCCCAATAAACAAGTTGTTTGATATTCGCCGGGAAAATAGTGTATGTACTAGATAATCTCGAAGATATTGAAAGTTCAGGGTCACCAGAGAATATAATAATATTCCCGAACCGTTACCACATAAGAATTGAGGGTCTTAAATGCCTCAAGACGATATACATACATACATACATGTTAACGTTCGACGTTTCCCAAATAAGTTCTTCGATAGGACTCACAGGTTATGACTATAGCTTAAATCTGCTCAGTGCATGTACTAGATAATTTGAGAGATATCGAAAGTACAAGGTAATCAGATAATATTCCCGAAACAATTCTCATGTTAATCTTCGATCCATCAGTGAAGTCTGCTATTACATTATTTCGAAAATCCCGCTCGGTCATTCCTGGTTTGTATGTTAATCACAAAGGTTTTATCGAAATTCATTCGACGTGATATGTTATCTATCCGATACTCTATATTCCAATTGGTAACATCTTTCGCGACTTCTTGAGTCTCATTTGATAATATATCAGAGAAATCCCAATTTTTTAACGCTTTCATTAAGGTCCAAACCGGCCACTTCGCTCCCGAATCACTGAGTCGTAGGTCCGACCTAACAAAAATGTATTTGATGTAGACATCAAGGAGAGTCAAAACTAGATCTCATCGCACCCGTAATGACAAGATAGTTCAGTCTCTGTATATAGTTTTGAATCGAGAGATGTATCCTCCGCCCTTCCTTAATTTACAGAATACATATATTGGATAATTTTTGATTTCAGCAGGATAGCAAATACCTTGTCATACAGCTCATCAAACAATCGATCTTTTGCGCTCTAGGGTTGGCCGGAGATCCGAAGCATAATATACCAAAATAAATAAATTAACGAGTCGATTATGTATGGCAACCGAACTTCAGTTGCGTTGCCAGAGCTGCCAGTTGCCATCTGTAATACCATTATGGCAACTGACAGCGCAACTGAAGTTCGGTTGCCATACATAATCGACCCAAAAGTTTAGTTCATTTTATTTAATTTTTAAAAAGATACTTCTATCTTAGTATATCTTGTTAAGAGCCAGACCATTCGCCCTGACCCAAGTTTGTGTTTCATTAAGCTTCATTGGTATTGCCTGCTGTAATAACGCTAGAAAATATCAGCTGACTCTGCAGGTTCAAAGAGTTTGAATGATTTTACACCACATATCATATTTTCTTTCTAAATTTTTTGGGTGGCGAAAAGCTTTATATTCGAAAAAAAAACAGATCAAATACAAGTACATAACTTATTTGGGCTTTTTAGAGATATTAAAGATCCCCGATTTTTTTGCTTTTGAAAATCCCTTATACAGCACATAATATAAAATGTAGACCCCCTTTTGGCATCCCTAAAATGTATATATTGTTTAAAGCTTATGATTTTATTTGTTTATTGCTTTAAATTTGTTGGCGTCTAAATATCTACGGAGCCCCCACAATACTCACTTTACATCAATGAATTACTGTTACATGCTTTGGGGTTGAATGGAATTTATCCGTCGCTTGCTTCGCAATCACCCCTTTTCAACGGGAATGACGGTGACTGAAGCGACGTAAAAGTTCTTGTGCGTTACTATACAAATAGCAAAGGTAAACACCCCCCCACAAAACGTAGAGTAACAACGTCAACGTCACCATCATTTTTCTGGTTGCAATTTTGTTTGTACATTATTCATACATACATACATATATTCGTATATATATATATGTACGATTATGTACATATGTATACATAGAAACATATATATGTACAAATACATAAATGTATATAAATGTGAGAGTGTGTGTAAATGTGTTTTTTTTTTTGCCATTCTGATTCCTATACAATGCATAAGAATGGGAAAAAGCGTCGAGACGACTTTATCGATCCATGTTTAAGTGTTGACATTAAGAAACCAACAAAGTTTATTTCATTAAAGTAATCGGTTTTTAAGTATTTGGTACTAGAAATTGCATAAAGGGTAAATTTACAATTATTAAGCTTCTTTCTATAGGAATTTTCACTTTGACGTTGGATTGTGCAATTAACTTTTTAAAATTTAATACCCTTTTAGCACGCATTTCTGTAAACCGAGTATCATTTTCATGCTTAAAACTAATTTACATAGCTTGGCGTTCCGTAAATCGAATCCCAATGATTTACTCGTATCTAAAATCACTCGATTTACAGAACAGGAGGTCGATTGTGGTTCTGTGAAAAGGTGAAATGAAAAGTTTTTGTTCATATTTTCATAGAGTTTCTGATTCTCGTTTAGTAAAAAAAAAATTACAAATAAATTCGAATGTTTTCATATGAAAAGAACAAGTGAAATGAAAAATCATTAAAAGAACGAGAATCGCAATTTGTATAATTGTGAAATGATAATATGAAAAGTTCTTATGAAAAAATAATTAAACGTTTTTTTCATTTCACCGTTTCACAGAACGAGAATTGGCCCCCATGATCGTATAAGTAACGATATTTCGATTGTCCACTTATCTCTGATGCCCATTTAACCTGAGTGTTAAACACTTCTTCAGGCATCTAAAAACGTT
The DNA here is from genome assembly GCA_942486065.2 of Calliphora vomitoria. NCBI lineage: Eukaryota > Metazoa > Arthropoda > Insecta > Diptera > Calliphoridae > Calliphora > Calliphora vomitoria. The sequence continues at coordinate 129,022,851 of OW818030.2, forward strand.
AACATAGCAATTTTTTTCGATGTTATTGGGCAACATTCAGACTTGATTTAGTCTGAATGTTTAATCATTCATCAAAAATGGTGTTGTACCATTCCAACTTGCCTTTATACGGTTCCCGAAATTATACAGTGGAACATGTTTGGTATTAGTTAGAAAGGAAAGCAAACAAACTTTTGAATGTTTCGAACGTTATTTCAAAAAGCCCTTCTACGTTCCTCTCATTAAACATTGGTGACAGGTCCGTTTTCAATAAAAACAGAAGCAAACGTCGATTTTAAGTGTTTTGTACGCAAACAAGTTTTGTTAGATTTCGATCGTCTGAAAAGATTCACACAGTAAACTGCAGTTTAGTTTCGTGCTCTTATACATAGACTCATATGGACGTCCAACAAAACCGAGCAGTTCTAGGAGACTGTCCCGAAGTAGTGACTTTACCTATCATTTAGGGTCAATTGGTCCTTTTAGATTACAGTAAGACTGTATGATAACTGGTCCAAAGTAGTCAACGCATTGGATTCACATACCGGTTGCATAGAGTCAATTACCTTACTAGCTACCTAACTGGTTACTTGATCAGCTACATAACTAGATATTTTAACATATACGGGTGCAAATTAACCTCAAATAGACACTACAATAACCGATTGCTTTTAAACAACCTTTCATCCAACAACTCTCCAATAGATTACTTCTGGTGGGTAAAATAACTACTTTTTCCAGTACTGCAGTGGAAAAAGTAGCAAAATAAATATTTAAAGTGACAACACTATAGTGACAATTAACTTCACGCTAGGTTCATGGGATGTCAGTATACTTAAGCAAAAAAGAAATAAACTGTGTGGAATAATATCAACACAATTTGTATAAAACCAGTTTCTACGAATTACTCACAAAAAAGTGCAGTACAAAATAAGCGTTTAAAGTGACTACACTATAGATTACTTAGTGACACTTAAGTGACAATTAACTTCACGCTAGATTACATGGAATGTATAAAGTAACCAATTGACTTCTATCCGCACTACAAAGAGCACATACGTGTCAAATAACTCAAAATATGTAAATATAAATTGAAGTTAACCAAGTGGACAGACATTAGTGACAATTACTGTCAATATGGGATACATTGAATAGTTGCTTAACCCTAGTTCTCCACGTAGCAATATTTATTGCCGTAATTGTCAAATTTGATTGCGTCCATAAAATTTGCGATGTGTAGACCGGAATTGACATATGTAGCAATCCATTGCGCAATGATTACTCTACTGATTGCTTGAGCAATTATTGCTAAACAATAAGCTGTTAGTTCAGTTGTCATTAATGTAAAATTTCTTCTTTCTATGATTCGGTGTGATAAATGCATACACATTTAATTTATTTAAATGCCAAAAGTAAAAAAAAAAACAAAGAAATTAGTGGAAAAAATCATTCAACACAAAATATAAGCAAAATACACCTCAGTTTTTCATAGAACTTCTCGGGTTGAACATTTTGTATTTGTGACGAACGTTTTCTCTACCTAAACTTTTTTTTAGGTCCTAAAGCAATCGCTGTCCTGTTCTGCCGACGTTTTTGTTTGTGCTCCGCAATAAAAATTGCTACGTGGAGACCTAGGATAACTGCTGGGTATTAAATTCAGAAAATCAGAGAAACGTCAGATAACCGGGATTGTTCTTTATGACTAAAATTCGAATTGAGTTGATCGTTACATTATTGAGGAATTAATCCACAATGCACCCAGTGATAATAAAAACAACAGCTGACAAGCGCAAAATCCACTGTTCATACAATGCCTGACAACCAGAGACAGTAATTTGGCATTAGTGCGCATTGGTACAAATTACCTAATAATTGAATGTGATTAATTTTGAATTATATTTTTATTAACAAAGTCTATTTAATATTTAAAGATTTTCCATTATATGTATTATAACCGATTAAAATGAATCGTTTATTGTGTAGACACTAATAAATGTGGACGACGCCTTTTTGCTGTGACCTATCCTGACCTTTGTTGCCTGTAACACATACATATACATGTGTAAATTGGCAAAACAAAACCAAACAAACAATACAAAATATACATTCACATACATATAGACTGATATACACACATACACATATAGTAACTATACACATTCGAACACATTCTCCCTGTAACAATGACAAAAAAGTGCGAGTTTAATTTATTTTGGCCAAAATGAAAATTAACATTTAATAAACAATCACACACGTACAAAAACACATACAAATTCAGACAGTCTTTTAATTCATACATTTAAAATAATCAATTCGATGTCGCCAATAGATATCCTTAGGTAATCGTTTTTTTAGATCAGAACGAACATATGAATTCTTATTCTGGACCAGTACCGCAATTCTGTAACTTTTTAACGACAAAATTTTGTCGTTAAGTAATCAAAATTCGTTAGTTAACAATATTTATCGTTAAGAGATATTCCGAATTAAATTTTACCGATTATTTTCGTTAAAAATAGTCGGTAGATAACGAAATTTGTCGGTAGGCAAATAAAATGTTCTAGTTAAGCCATAACGAGAAATCGTTTTGGCCTATGAATCCTATTCAAATTCAATGTGAAAAAACTCCCGGAGAACAAACTCCCAGGCAATTTTTAATTCATAATTGGGCTGATATTGTTTTGATTTTGTCACAAAGTCCTCCTAGCTTTGTAGGAATGTCTGTTGAAGGTATGATAGCGATGAAAATTTCTCTAAATATTCTCTGTTGATCAGAAATGTTTGGTATTTATAATAGGCAAAATCGGTCCAACCAATAAACAATTTTAGAACAAAACAATTAAAAGCAAGATAGGCTCTAAACGAGACGATATAGAATCCATAGAAAATTGTCACAAAAAGCTATTGCTAATAGCTCACTTATGTATCCAAACATCAACAAAATAAGTTGAACCGATAAAAAGTTTAGGATAAAAATATTGATAGAAAACTAATTAAATAACCTCGAAATGTAAGATCGTGAACTGTAAATTGGAATATATCTTCGTTTTGATGTTATAAAGAGGGGGTCAAAAGATATCAAAGTTTAAAAAAAATATATTTTCATCATCGTACATTAGTACGATTGATGTAGTTTCTACCAAGAGCTAAGAGAGTATTAGTCCTTTAACGTTACAGAAAAGGCCAGAGCATTTTGGATATTCTATATCGTAATCCACCTGATTTCTATATCTGTCAACACCCTTTCATCGATAATTTTCTAGACCGCAACTATGCCTCTGAGTAACCAGCTTCGTCCAAGTATTTATAGCCACTTAAGGCGTGAGATCGTAAAATTCTTAACATACGTTTTTCATTAAAACTTTTAACCCAAGTATTATTTGATTTTTTGATCAAATTACCCTTGTAAAACATGTCAGTTATTATGTTTAATGCCAACAAATGAATATAAATTTGTTGTTAATCTGAAATTATTAAATATTTTCAACAAAACCCAACTTGGTCCTACAAAAAGTTGGCCAAGCATTCAACATGTTTTTAAACAGTACCGGGAGAACTTGTCCGTTGATAGAAAATGAAAAATGAGTTTTTTGTGAAAAAAAATTCGGGTTACAAAATATTTTTCTTGATTTTGACCCATTGTAGGTCCAACTTATATACATCGTTGCAATGGACTTTAAAATATCTATCATTAGATATCCATATTGTCTATATTTATGACTTAGCTATCGAGATATAGATCAAAAATAGTAAAAAAAAAAAAAAAATAGAGGTTGTCTCGGATTTTTGCTCAAATCTCCGTTATTTATGGACGGATTTTGCTGATTTTAAATAGAAAACTTCTCGAAAGCATGTCTGACAGAATTATTGATTTGGATCCCGAAGATATCTGGGATCTTCAGAAAATTGATTTCAACAGACAGACAGACGGACATGGCTAAATCGACTCCGCTATCTATAAGGATCCAGAATATATATACTTTATAGGGTCGGAAAATTTATATATACCCTTCTCACGAAGGTGAAGGGTATAAAAACATACAAGGCTCAAAAAGTTCCTGACAGGCCAAAAACAGAGCATGGAAATTGAAGTTAAGAATTTTTCGATCTCACTCCTTATATATCAATGGTTGACGAGTCGTGTATTCCAAATGTAATCTAATTCAGAAGAGTAAAGGATCAAAAATTAATTCTTCTGATCGAAATTTTTTGTTTCGTCCCATATACAATACATATAATTGAGTAATAAATACTAGAATTTACCCTATGGGTAAAATATTCATAGCAACGAAGTCATTATTTTAAATCTCTGTTACAAAGTGGCCAATTTTATTTACATGCATAATGTTTCCTCTCCAAGACCATATGCATTATGCACGTACATACAACAGTTGTGCTCCAAATAATAGGAGTGTCCTTAACAAAAAATCCTTTTTTTAATTAAAAAAAAAAACAACTAAATTCAATATTCCTTCAAAGTTTGCTGGCAATACAGATTGAAAAATCATTCGCATAATCTCAGCTTGTTCATGAGTGTGTTTACGATTTGTGATATATCACTAGTGATCATTTCATTAAAATAATCTTTTGTAAACAAATTGATTGTGTTTTCTTAATATATTTAATATACAATTTAAACACTTTGACTATCTTCAACACCAGACGCGAATTATACAGACAACAAAGACAATAGAACTTAAAAACAAAGCATATTTTTAATTGTAGAATAATAAACTTCATTTTGAACAGAATCTGATAGAGTGGTACTTTTCTTTCTTTTCCTTTCATTTTCCTAGTAACTATGCTAAGATAATTGATGGATGACTAGTTGTTGTTGGGTAGGTGCTCGCAATTATAAGCGTATGAATGGGTTTTGGCCATTGCACATTGTCCAATGTACCTACATACATATACGGCATGCATGTATGTATTTGTGGATTTATAAGAATATGTACATGTTTCGTTGATTGTTTGGCCGGTTAGCAACACTTACTTACAACAAACGGCCACCGACCACCACATTTTGTCAAGTTTTTTTTTTCTTCTTTTTTTTATCACGCTTTATAATGGTTAAAGAAGTTTTCACAGGGAGTCACTAACCAGTAACGAAAAAAAAGAAAAAGAAAACAACGTGCTTACTTACACACCTGCTTAAATGAATAAGTACATGATTGGTATGCAATACAGCGAAAAATTTAAATTATTTTAAATCTAAGGGAAAGGAAAACTTTTTTTTGCGGTTTATAGTTAATACAAAACATGAATAGTTTACAAAATGCAGTGAAGAAGCAGTAAGAGACAAGAGATAATCGCACTATAACTCGCATTTGGTTAATGGTGCACAAGAATTTGCTTAAACCCAAATAGATAGACATCGTTTTTAAAATTTAATATCTCCGAAACACGTACGACTCATAAAAAAAGGTATGTATGTATAGACAACAAACCAATTTTGGTGAGCTTTTGCCTTAAATATCTTGCATAGCGGAGAGGGGTTTAGGTGACTTTAAACATATTATTTAGATCAGTGGTCGGCATAAAGATAACATGGAACTTGGATTAAAATACAATAACATGTTATGCACTTTCTTACTCTATTCTAATTTAAGCAGCTATTTATTGTGATTTTTGTTTCTATATGTTGATAATTTTTTTGGAACTTTGTTGATATTCCAGTTATTTACCGGTAAATAATCGATCCTGTTCGGTTGCTGGTGGCTATGAATACAGATCACTGGTTTATTTCTATTATCATTCATTGCTTTTGAAATATAGAAGTTCAACCAATTTTACGATTTAATCTCTACGTACGATTTAATCACAGCAATCAAATGTATTATTAACAACTTATATGTTAAATGTTTGTGTTTCATATCATTTCAAGAAGTTGCAACTAATTAATGCATGTTATTACGAGTATTAATTTTTGTACTTGTTAGCAGCAGCAAAACGAAAAAGGAATGTCATCTAAGGTCAATGTCATTTGAAAACTTCCCTGACGTCTGCATTTTCTTCTTATGTTCGTTTAAAGTTCTAACATTGCTTTGGAAAAAATATGTATGTATGTATTTATGCCTTGTAGTTGTTTCGTCTAGTTGCTTTCTATTGTTCGTTTTTCTTTTCTTTTTGTTTAGGATTTTATTGGCTGCCTGACTGCCTAACTCTTTTTAAATTGTCTGGTGTTATTTTGCAGAGCTTAATGGGAAAGGTAAATTTCAGTGTACGAGAGTCCATACAAAAGTTATTTAAATAACAATACTTGAATTGTGTCCAGCTGCTACGGACATATAAAATCAATTATTATTTTTGCTTTAAATTGAAAATATAATGAAATTACTTATTTCTTCGAATAATATTTTTGCGATTTTGAAATTTAATATAATATAATAGTAGACTTTTCTAAATCGAAAACACTTTGATAAATATTAAGCTAGAAATTTAAGTTTGTAAAAACTTTCGCTTTGACCCTCCTGTACTCTTTATACTAACAAACATACACACTTTTGTTGTTGCTAAATGGACTCACGAAACTAGTTACACAAAAAATACAGAAGCTGGAATTAAATCATTTAACTAAAATACAAAATAATTTTATAATTTATTTTAATAATAGTCTGTGTGGATAACACAAGATTCCGATAGAGGAATGTTAATCTTCTTGAAACACATGTAAAAATGGTGAAAAATGAATTCGTTAAAATACTCTTCACCAACGTTTACTTTAAGATAAATACGAGGATGGGTCCAAAAAGTCCGTGCCTTTTTGAATGAAACACAGGTTTTTGGATAAAAAAATATTTTATTTTTTAACATAGTCTTCTTTGCACTTTGTCCAACGTTTCTCCAATTTCTTATCCCTTCCAAAAAAACAGGTATTTTTTGTGAGATGATTTCATCGTTGGAATCAAATCTGTTTCAAACGAGATATTTCATCAGGTTTGGAAACAAGAAATAGTCCGGAGAATAGGCGGAAGAGGCAGCATTTCATAGCCTAATTCATGGATTTTTCCCATGGAAACTGCACATGTATGTACCCTTTTGTGCACTCGATGTTAAGCAAACGCGTCTGCCATTTTGCGGAAATCTTTCTCATACCCAAGGGGTCATTCAAAATTTAAACTACTGAGCCATGTGAGATGCCTATGGCTATCTCCAACTGGTGTACAATATTCAGTAAACCATATCGTGATTTTTTTCACGATATGCTATTCTGGGCGTCTAGAACCTTGAGCAACTTCCGTGCTGGTACGGCCACAACAATATGCAGTAAACCACTGTTTTACCATTGAAATTTTTTTTTGAGTGATGGTTAGTTTGGGCAAAAAATAATGCCGAAAAAATTCTCCTTAAGTTACGAGGTAGTCTGCTATCAATGGCTGTCAAACACAAACTGAATGACGCAGCTTGTTTAAATTTTGATAGGAATCAACTGACAGATGCCTGTTGACAAGAGCAACATTAGTATATGAGAGATTTCATGCCAAGTGAACCAACTTTTTGTCTTTCGATCGGGATTTTGACCTAACAGGTGTTTTTTTCTCATCCATGTAACTATTACCTATTGTTCTTAGAAAAATGTGTCCAAAATAGTTTAGATAGCTAGTTCTTCAATCTTTCGAAGAAAAAAAAGAAAAAATTAAAAAAAAATTTTTTTTTATATTAAAAACTTTTTTCTATAGTGGAATGCGAGTTTTTTTGCAAAAGTCAAACAAGTTTTTGGTTTTGAAAAAAAAAAAAATTAAAAAAAAATTTTTTTTTTCTTTAAATTTTTTTCCTTATAAGATTCCAAGACTATCTACCTATGACTGGTCGTCTCTCTGTTGAAAAGACGATCGTGCATAGAGAAATATACATAGAGCGGGAGAGAAATATCAATGGAAAAAATTACTCTTTTTTTCACACATACGGGTGATACAATATCAAAATACATGGCAATACATTCTCATGAATTAGATTTTTGACAACAGACTTAGGTTTTTTGCTCTCAGTTAACTATCTATTTGTCATCTATGCGATCGTGTTCAAAACACGATGTGTTGATAAAGTTTGTGAGGTTTTGAAAATGGGCAATATCGCTCCATGATTTCAGCCCCCACATAAATGTCCCTCCGGAATACTATTTGAGCAGTCATAAAATATGCGATTATGTGGAAATGCTGATAAAATATTGCCCATACAAGGACCTCCTCAGGAAATGACTTGAACATTCATAATAATTAATATCGTCATGAAATTGAACATACACAAGTTTTGTATGAACCTAAATATTTCTACTAACTTTTGTGGGGATCGGTCCATAATTGACCCTACCCCCCATATAACTCATGTATCAGAAAAATACTTGTTTATTATTAATTTATTCTATTAGGATGCTTGTGCCTAATGCTTTATTAATGCCACAGATTTCTTGGATGTTCCTTTCATAATTATGTGGCCATAAGGAATGTAAAATGTCGAAGCATACTGTAAAAACTTGTCAGTTCAAGATGAAAAAACAGGATTAATGGATCCCACAAATTGGTTGCCCTAACTTTAAACAAACATTTTTCTGTTTTTTTCGGAAATGAATAGGTTTCGATTAGACTATACTGATTATATAGTAGACAATGTATGATTTACGCTATACATATGTCCGTTAGTGATACATTTTTTTGTTAAAAATGTCAACTCAGAAGAATGTAATATTGAAAGTGATGATGAATGCGTTATTGAAAATGCTTTTGACAGTTAACATTAATGAAATAGACGAAAAACATGATCCTTAAATTTTTAAAAGTGTATATTAAAGATGACTATTTTACTTAGAAAAAAAAAACTTAGTTTACTTTAGTTAAACAAATTTTAATTATCCGAATAATTCGATTAATTTTAAATATGTAATCGAATTATACGAACATGTGGCAAAAGAACAAAAGAAAAATCGAATAATTTGGATATCCTATTAAAGAGTAATTTAATTTCAAATTTAATCATTGCGAAATCATGTAGGAAAGATTTTTATTAACGAATCTGACGTGGTTCTGCTTTTTCTGGTTCTAAATAATTAATTAAACCAAATCCTCAGTTAAATAAAACATGCAGAAGAACTATTGGTTGTTTTTACTTGAAAATATTGATTAAATCTTGACTTTGAAGGCATCTAAATTAAGACTTTAAGTCATAGTTTACAAATTTTATTATTATATTCTAATAGAAATAATTTGATTTAATGCTTCACTTAATGTAGTAAAGAATGTTTAATTGCCAGTTCCTTGATCTTGAATGCTTTCTATAGTCTACACAATTTGATTTTGTTTGATTTTAAATGTGCTAAAATTAACATTTTTCAAATGTCTGTATATAAATTTGTCATTTCGTTCGTAATTTCCGCAATATAATTTTCCGACCCTATAAAGTATATATAATCTGGATCCTTATAGATAGCGGAGTCGATTAAGCCATGTCTGTATGTCTGTTGAAATCAAATTTCTGAAGACCCCAGATTCTGTCAGACATGCTTTCGAGAAGTTTCCTATGTAAAATCACCAAAATTCGTCCATATATAACGGAGATATCAGCAAAAATCCGAGACAACCTCTATTTTTGGCCTATTTTTTATCTATATATCGATTACTAAATCATAAATATACACAATATGGATATCTAATAATAGAAAGTCCATTACGACGATGTACATAAGGCTATAGTAAGTTGGACCTACAATGGGTCAAAATCGGGGGAAATATTTTTTAACCCGAATTTTTTTCTCAAAAAACATTTTTTTGTCATAAATTTGATTCACTAATAAATTAAAAAATTTATATTAAAAAAAATTGGAAAACATTTAAAAAAAATTTTTTTAAAAATTAAAAAAAAGATTTTTTTAATTTTATTTTAAAGTATAATTTGGTGAAGGGTATATAAGATTCGGCAGAGCCGAATATAGCTCTCTTACTTGTTTTTTTTTTTAGTTTGTCAAGTTATTTTATCAAAATCAAGCTATTTTTTCGTGAATGTCAAGGTAGTTGAAAAATCGAATGGCAGCAAAGTTGTTTTTGAAGAGCTTTCATATGTTGGTAATTATTAAGGTCTTATTACATATTTTTAATTAAGCTATTTTGATTTTAAATTAATTTATTATGATTTATTCAACTTTGACTTTAAAATTAAACTTTTCATACAATGTTGAGTAAGCGGGTTATATGTATATATTAATCAACTATACTTACTAAAATCAATCAACAATCTTCCGTATCCTTTTCTTTGATATGGGGGCAGCGTTAGAATACAAGATACGTTATAAAACGAATTTTTTTCCTGAAATAGTAGAAATAAATTGCGTTAAATAAAAACAAAAATAACATATACCCCCATATTCATAAATAATTTTTAAATTTATCAAAGGTTTTAATTTATTTTATAAACTTTTGTTTAATTTAAAAAAATATTTATAAATATGCGGGTAAAACTTTAAAGTAATAATACAATACTCAATAATTTTTGGTCTCAAATCATATAATACATTCAACTCTAATGGTTATTTGTACATCGTCGTTGCGCCTATTGGAAATCTTAGCTGTTTAAACAATATTTCAAGAAACAGTTTGTTATTTATTGTATGAAAACCATGTCAAATTTTGAAGATAGCGTGAAGCAAATTTGAAAAATTACACACGAGACTTTTTGTTGGCGCAACGACGATATGTTATCGATTTTTTAATATTTGTATAATAATAAACTCATAATTAATTAACATTATATACCCAGGAAAAAAATATATTTTTTTTAGCATTTATTTTGAAAGATTTGTACAACATAAATTTATTCAAAGTATTTCCCATCTTTCTGCAACATATGGATTCCGAGCCAACAGAATTGCTTATCTTTTGAGGTCAAGAACGAATCAAGCCAATTTCGGATACTATGTTCCAAAGTGAAGTGTATCCTAGAGAGAGTGTTCTGTTTCGATCGAAACAAATAGTAGTCAGTACCGAGGAATTTATCAGAATTTAGGATGGCATTTATAATGAATTATAATGTACTATTGCTTAAGAAGCTCAGAAAATTACATTATTTTTGAACTACATTAAAATTTTTTTGATGGGTACATAAAAGACCCCAGAAATTGACTATATTTAAAGTTTCACATCTCAGGAACTTTCTAAATTTGTAACAAACAGAACGATATGCAAATCGCAGTTAATATAAATATCACATAATTTTATTTAAATAATTTTTTCAAAAAATTCTAAATAAATTTTAGTCTACTACGAAAAATTAAAAAAAAAAAAAAAATATTTTTTGTAGACAATTTTTTTGTTCAATTGCTAAATTTAGAAACAAACGAAAAAAAAAAAAGAAGAAATAAAATGCCTTTGATGAGTTGGGATGCAATCACACTATATAACTACGTATGATGTATTTTTTGGGAGTTCAATGACCATAGATTAATATCTATCTCGTTGGCAATAATGTCTGGGTGTACCTAACATAGTATAGACGCAGAGAAACTTTTGTAATTGTGCGCAGAATAATATACATAAGTTGTACATAGTAAACAAGGATGCAGACACATAAAGGGACAGACACACTCAGACACAAACTTTAAAGGACAACAGCCAGCATCTTTGTATAGTTTTATATGTTGAAAAAAAAAAAAACAGTAGTAGGAGAAGGAGTATGGTTGAGGCGGCAGGCGGGTAGGGGAGGGAAGGCAATAATAGAGAAGAAAAAAAAAGTATTTAAATTGTTTGAAGAGGGGAAAATTTACAATGAGCGGTATCTGCATTCTAAAGAACAACAATAGTAACAAATAATATAATAGTAATAGTAGACGCAGAACTATATAATAAACGTAGTAGTGGTATATTATATAAAATAGTTCAGTTCATACTCTACTTATACATTTATTGTTATTGCTAGACATGGATGTATGTAGGAATGAATATCTATCTATCTATCTGTTCATATGTATCATGTGTAAATATATAAAGGAAATTTCACACAAAGAGCAATAGTAAAAATATATATACAATATAAATAAAGTACATACATTGCATTTGTATGTGCATGTTGGAAAATCGGTACTACCCATACAAAACTGCATCTCTCCCTGATATTATAACAAAGGTGATGTTTTATATTTTTGGGGTTTAAAAGCAGGGCTTTACACTTTGTTTTACATTATGGTTTGAAAACTCCCTGCTGTTAAATACAGAGGGCAGCACTTTTTGTCCTTTAAGTCTTCAACAAAAATTCCACAACATTTTGTTAATTAGGAAAAAAAGTAACCTTTATAAAAAAAAAATTATGCTACTTTTGAAGTAAACGCAAAAATTTTTACGTATGAGTTTCGTGTTCTGCTTAAATATGCGTTTTTGTTGAGAAAAAATACTGACCAAATATAAGTATGGGTTAGACAATATTATAGCAGTGATGCGACTGAATAAATAGTTAGCATTCTGAATTCTAATGTGCAATTGTTTACAAAAAGGGAAGAAGTTTTTAGATTGATCAAACTGGGATTAGTTTTTTTGTAAAGGTTTTCAGCTGAAATTGTCGTCCAATTAATACAATTTGATCTGAGAATATACCCAGCAGTTCTAGGAGACTGTCGCGAACTAGTGATTTACCTATCATTTATCGTGACAACTAAACAGATTACTAATAGATTATCTAACAGCTGGTCCGAAGTAGTCAACACATTGGATTCTTATACCGGTTACATAGAGTTACAATAACCTTACTATATACCTAACTGGTTACTTGATCAGTACCGCAATTCTGTAACTTTTTAACGACAAAATTTTGTCGTTAAGTAATCAAAATTCGTTAGTTAACAATATTTATCGTTAAGAGATATTCCGAATTAAATTTTACCGATTATTTTCGTTAAAAATAGTCGGTAGATAACGAAATTTGTCGGTAGGTTAACGACAAATAAAATGTTCTAGTTAAGCCATAACGAGAAATCGTTAACTTCAAACAGTGAATATTAAATTCGTTAAATAACCGATATTTTTCGTTACTTAACGACATCGGTAGGAAAGTATAAAAAGTTACAGAATTGCAGTACAGCTACATAACTAGTTACATCAACATGTATGGGTGCTAATTAACCTCAAATAGTCAGTTAAAAATACAATCGTTTGCTTGTAAACAAACCTTCCTCCGACAACTCTCCAATAGATTACTTCTGATGTTTAAAATAACTACTTTCTAAATTATAAAGTGACTACATTCTAGGTTACTTAGAGACAATTGGCTTCACGCTAGGTTACTTGGGATCTCAGTATACCAGTTTTTACTCACAAAAAAGTGCAGTACAAAATAAATGTTTAAAGTGACTACACTATAGATTACTTATGACACTTACGTGACAATTGTCTTCACGCTAGATTACATGGAATGTATAAAGTAACCAATTGACTTCTATCTGCACTACAAAGAGCACATACGTGTCAAATGGTCCAAAATATATAAATTGGAGACAGCCAAGATATCAGACATTAGTGCCAATTACTGTCTATAACTGCTGGATAAGGCAACGAAATATCGCTTGAATTACTCTATTTTGGCGTTGATATACATTAGCGGTATTCACAATGTAGAGTACTTGGCCTAGTAAAAAAACAGAAATGCTATTTATTGATAAACATTTCTATTTCGAATGTATTTTGTTTTTAGTTTTTTGCTATTGTGCTCTTTTACTACATTACCTAGCCAAATACTTTACACTGTGAATACCGCTATTGTAACTTCACTAGCTAGAAGACGAACTCTATGTAACGCCTTGTTCCGTTACTTCAACAGAATCTCCAAACCTATTCGCAGTCCAGATAATGGTCCTCATGAGCAAGGCAATAATATGCATAAATTGTGAAACAGAACACACTCCATACAATTTCCCTGGCGAAATATGTCGTACGCATTATTATGGTAGAAAATTTCTGCGAGGCTTTTTTTCTTGAAGTTGGGGTGGTATTCCGTTTCACTAATATCATCAGTCGATAGTTCTGACTAAAATTCGACGAGACCAGCTACGATGTCTTATTCATATTGAATTTTTAAATGTATGAACATTTTATTTTATAAACTTTTTATGGAACTGATTATGAATAAGGGGGCAAGTCTTTAGAATATTAAAATATTTAAGACAAGGATATTAAATATTTGAAACGTTTAAAATAATACTTAAGGATTGAGATCGAAAAATTATTAACATACATATATGTTAATAAAAATAACACCACTAAACTTACAGTTTTGAATCTTTTTTTATTTGATTAAAATTATTCTTACAGCTTACAAAACAAAATTACTTTTTATAATTCTAATCACTAATGATGAAATTTTGAACCTTTTTCGCAAACCCTTCCATTATGGCTTTTATAGTGATTTATGTCACTTTGTGCGAACAGGTTGTCCAACTCCGTTTAAAATCTTTTAACAAGAGTCCAATATCTATCCACTGAACTCAGCTCCAGGCAGTTTGGAGGAATTGCATCTCTTGGTACAAAACACATTATTGTTTATGTACCACTCAAGACCTTCCTTACCATAGTGACAGGATGCCAAATCAGGCCAAAAATTAGTGGACACATTAAGAAGTCTTATGAATGAAAACATTCTTTTTTGTAAACATTCCTTGATGTAAATTTCGGTATTTATAGAGCCCTTTGTAACAAATGTTTGGCTTTTTTGCCGCAACTGCATATTGCTTGCCATTCCAAAAACTTTTTGGGAAATTTTGTCAGCTTTTGGGTCCTAAACTTTTCTTCAACATTCCCTCGAGCATCTGCAACATAAAAAAAATTGACCCAGAAGCTGCGAAAAATTTTCCATACGTACATTTCCATTATGCAACAGGTATATTTTTTTGTATAAAATTTGACTTCAATTTCCGTGCTCTGTCTTCTAATTTTTTAGCAGAGTTCCTGTTATGAACTTTTTGAGCCTTGTATGCTTTTAAACCTGCATTGACTTTAACTTTTCGTACCAAATAGTCCGAGTACTGACCTAACCGGGCTGCTTTCCTACCGGATGTGTTGGGAACTCTTTTGAAAATGATTTCTATTTTTTTGGACCATTCCTTCTACCTGAACCAGGTTTTATATCAACGGACAAGTTCTCCCGGTACAGTTTAATAACATTGGAAACAGTTTGATAGCAGACCTTTGATTGTTTGGCCAACTTTTTGTAGAACCAAGTTGGTTTTGTTGAAAATATTTAATAATTTTAGTACTCACTTTTTTCTGGTCACTCATTTTAATCAGATTAATAACAAATGAACATAATTGACATTAAACATAATAACTGACATGCTTTACAAAGGTAGCTTGATCGAAAAAAATCAAATAATACTTGGGTTAAAAGTTTTAATGAAAAACGTGTGTTAAGAATTTTACGATCTCAGTCCTTATTAAAGCTAAACATTTTTTCCTGAAGTAGCGAAAAATTGTAATTAAAATATAAAGGTTTTAATAAAAAAGACCTTAAGCTTAAATAAGTATTAATTTTAAGTTTAATAAGGTCTAATAAAATATAATAACTACATAATACGACATCTAAACTGGCGAAATATAATGTCTATCTGGTAAATTATGTACGTCCCCACCATCAAGAAATATGGGGGTATATTGATTTTATCATTCCGTTAGTAACACATCAACATATTTGTCGCAGACCCACATTAGAATATATATTCAGGGTCCTCATAAGATTATAAGACGATCTTACTATGTGAGTCCGTCTGTCTATCTGTCTGTGGAAAACACCATAGGGTCCAAACAAAAGCAGTTAGCTGGCCCCCTTACAGTCATAAATATGTTGATTATGCAGCAATCCTGATAAAATTTGGCACAAATTAGTTCTAAATACTGTAAAGTATGGCGAAAATCGCCTAACATTCGTGAAGAAATTGGACATTAACAAGTTTTATATGAACCTAAATCTTTCAACCAACTTTTATGAGGATCGGTCCATAATTGACCCTACTTCCCATATAACCCCTATAGAAAAAATAATTAAGAAATTTTCCTGAGATTTTCCCTTAAAAAGGGGCAATTAGATGAAATAAATCACGTGTAAAATTTTTTTTTTTTATCAAAAAATGTGTAGATCTTTACAAAAGTATAAAAAAGAGTGTACTTATATAGTCATTATTGTTTGCATACCCCAAAATATCATAACCAGGTTCATGACCTCATTACGCTGCAGTTGCAAAGAGCAAACGACGACTACGCACAATCATCTATCGTCAAACTACTACTACAACTTTTGCACCAGACATAAAATCTACTGCCATCGCTTTCCAACTTTTATGTGTCTGCCAAAAATTGTTAACTTATTAGTGAACAAATATATATATAAAAAAAAATCGTAAAAAACTAAAAGGAACAATTGATAAATATGTGTAGTAAGTATGTGCTATACTTGCAATATAGGAAATTACAAACTACATATGTAGTATGTACATGAATTCATATATAAATATAAAAGTATAAGAATCATATAATTGTATGTAATTGCCGTATATTCAAGCCTATTTGTAACAACATACACAAAGGATAAGTTAAAAATTTCGTGTTACTTATTTAAGGTAACACTATTTCAAAAAACAAAAAAAAAAAGTGAAAAATCCTAGACAGTTTAAAACAGCTTATTGCATTTGGGGGAGAGGAAGTAGAATTTGTAAGAGTCAACGGCACGACATGCGCAATTTGTAACACAAACCCAGTCTGTTCTATATCGTTTATTCTTTCATTGTTTTTGACGGCATCGTCCCTTTGAGGGCCGCATTACATTACACTACACTACATTGCCCTGCCCTACCTCATTTTTTCGTCTGCATACTTTTCTTCTTTTTTCATTATATTGTACTTTTTTTTTATTATTTTTTGGCAACACGAAAAAAATATATATCCAGTTTGCTGTATCCGCAAGTCCTACAGCAAGTTTAT
This sequence comes from Calliphora vomitoria, assembly GCA_942486065.2. NCBI lineage: Eukaryota > Metazoa > Arthropoda > Insecta > Diptera > Calliphoridae > Calliphora > Calliphora vomitoria. The sequence continues at coordinate 129,039,770 of OW818030.2, forward strand.
ATATATTGTAGTATGCAGCTGTTGGCAGTTAGGTTAAAGTACTTGAAACAAAAGATTTTGTTGTATTTTTGGGAAGTGTAAGCTATATACTACATATACATACATGGTTATGTATGTATATTCTTTTTTCTATATTCATACATACATACTTAAATACATATATATGTATGTATATAGAAAGCAGACAGTTTAACAAAAAAAAAAAGAAGAAAAAAAAAACTCAACAACAGGAGCAGCAGCAAGAAAAATATTAATAAAACACGCAGACAAAACAAAAGTACTCAGTCTACACTTCAGACTATACTACTTAACTCTTACTTTGTATGTTAATCGAATATTTTGGGTATGGTCAAGAACATAAAATCAAAAATATAAAAAAAACGCTATTCTATTAGTAAATGAGTACGTGGGAACATTAGATATTTGAATGAGAACAAATCGTAAAGTTATAAAATTTAAAAATTCGTTAGAAAAGTTAATTGTTCTTCTACTATCATTTGAATCGGGCTACTGCAGTCATTAAATTTTAATATTTCGTAGGGTATTCAAAAAAAACAATGTTGATTGTTATCTGTTCATGATCATTGTAGCAAAACATACCGGATTGACTGTCAGCAATAACTTATGGAAACTCTCCAGATTGGCAAACCAACATACCGCTCTAGAAAGCTAATGAATTTACATACATGTATTATTTAAATATTGTATATTATTTGTGAATATTGCTTATAGAATGTACATAGATCAAAATCCGTGTTTTTTGAACTGAGTAATAGAAAATATGCGCCGTTCTATAGTCTTTCATATAGTTTTATCAGTTTTCAAAACAGTCAATTATTTTTTTGTGAGATTGTTTTTTTTGTTGTAAACATAGAGAAAATATACATAGAGATACTCTTCTGTCAAAGACCTAACTCAGTTGTCAAAAATCTAAGTGGTGAGGATGCATTAGTAAAAAAACTATGTGAAAACAAATACAACACTCTTATGTGTAACTTTTTTGTTTGAGTTTTTTGCTAGTTTCCGCTCTATGTATATTTTCTCTATGGTTGCAAACATAAAAATTAAAATTCATATTTTCTCGTATATTTGACAAGTAAAAATTTGGGTTAAATACAGATTAGAAACATATTAACATCTACTATTTAAATCAGGTTTAATTTCTGAAATCGCATGATTTGTTTAACATTTATTTAAGAAAGAGTAAAATGTCATAAAACATTCAATGCCGTTTTTATCGAAACTACTTTTTTTGAATTATGACGCTGTTGCAGCAAATAAGCGATATGTATATTCATATAAGGACTGAGATCGTAAAATTCTTACCACACGTTTTTCATTAAAACTTTTAACCCAAGTATTATTTGATTTTTTTTTTTTTTTATCAAGTTACCTTTCTAAAGCATATCAGTTATTATGTTTATTGTCAATTATATTCATTTGATGTTAATCTGATTAAAATGAGTGACCAGAAAAAAGTGCGTAATAAAATTATTAAATATTTTCAACAAAACCAACTTGGTCCTACAAAAACTTGGCCAAACAATCAAAGGTCTGCTATCAAACTTTTTCCAATGTTATTAAACAGTACCCGGAGAACTTGTCCGTTGATATAAAACCTGGTAGAAGGAATGGTCCACATGATGTTTCTAAAGCAAAAAAAAATAGAAAGCTTTTTCAAAAGAGCTCCCAACACCTCCGGTAGTAAAGCAGCCCGGTTATTTGGTACGAAAAGTTAAAGCCAATTAAGGTTTAAAAGCATACAAGACTCAAAAAGTTCCTGACGAGAACTCTGCTAACAATTTAGAGGCCAAAGACAGAGAACGGAAATTAAAATCAAATTTTATAAAAAATATACCTGCAAATTTATATTTTTCGCAGCTTCTGGGTAAATTTTTTTATGTTGCAGGTGCTCGAGGGAATGTTGAAGAAAAGTTTGGGACCCAAAAGCAGACAAAATTTCCCAAAAAGTTATTGGTATGGCAAGCAATATGCAGTTGCGGCAAAAAAGACGAACATTTGTTACAAAGCGCTCTTTAAATACCGAAATTTACATCAAAGAATGCTTACAAAAAAGGATATTTCCATTCATAAGACTTCTTAATGTGTCCACTTATTTTTGGCCTGATTTGGCATCTGTCACTATGGTAAGAAAGGTCTTGAGTGGTACAAGAACAATAATGTGGTATTTGTACCAAAAGAGGCAATTCCTCCAAACTGCCTGGAGCTGAGTCCAGTGTAGAGATATTGGGCTCTTGTTTGAAGAGAAAATTGAAGAGCACAAAAAAGGTGTCCAAAAGTGTGGTAGATTTTAAACGGAGATGGACAACCTGTTCAAACAAAGTGACATAAAGCACTATAAAAACCATAATGGAAGGGTTTTCAAAAAAAAAGTTCAAAATTTCTTCATTGCCCAATAAACCAGAAAACGATATGATAGCAAAATCGATATTACCTTATGGGGGCGATTATGATATCATATATTATTATTGAAAATGAATTTATTATAATATCATTTTCAAAAATTTTCTTCCAATAAAATAAATAAAACACAAACATTAGAAGAAAACTTCAAACTGAAAAATAATTTAATTTAAAAATTTTCAAACACATACAAAAGCTGAAAACATACGAAAGCTTCAATATTTGAAAAATGCAAACATTTGCAACAAAATATGTACATGTGATCTGAATAAGATCAAAAATAAGATTTGTGTATGCTATGTTTCTTTTAGGATTTTTAGCTAAATATGTGGTATAACAGATAAAAAATATTATTATTTTTTGTATTAAATAGCATTCAGAATGAAATCTGTAGCATGACGATTTTACTATAGTTTTTATTGGAAATTATGATAGCGAAAACGGTATTATAATTGCCTGGAAAAACGATATTATAAGGAACGGTACAATTTAGTCCGCAAAAACTATCGTTTATGACACGCAAACGATATCATATATGATAGTTTATATCATCTAGATGATATCGTTTCGATATCGTTTTAATATCGTTTGGTTTATTGGGTAGTGATAAATAAATGATAAATAAAAATATTTTTTTTTCTTTTTTTGTAAATTGTAACAATAATTTCAATCAAATAAAAAAGATTAAAAACTGTAAGTTTATTGGTTTCATTTTTATTAATATATATGTATGTTAAAAATTTTTCGATCTCAGTGCTTATAGTATTGTATAAAATCTTATTGTAGGGGGTTTAAAACTTTATTTGTACACGATTCGTCCGTTTACAAATTCGTTAATTTTAAACATTTTTTATTTTGTCATATATCATGAATTCCATAAGACATCACAAACAAATTAATATTGGATCTTCAGACTTTAATCATATTCGGTAGATTCCTTAGATTCATTTAGACATTTTCCTTTTTTTTAATTTCGAAAAACTCGTGATTTAAATTATTCTCAATAAGCACTTAAGCCCCAAAAATTCAAGCAATATTTGAAAAAATTCAATATTTTTTCAAATGAAAAACATGTGGATTGAATTTATGTTTCCTTTTTACTGGAGAATGTTATTGATATAAAGTGTAATACAACTATAATTCAATCAATTGCTTGACACATGATTCAAGGTTTGAATTACACATGCTTCCAACTTGAAATTCAGCAAAAATTGCTAGTGGGTTGGAAAAATTAAAAAAAAAATTGAGGTATTCACCGTTATTGCGGTTCCCGTAGGTGTTTTACGCCTGATCAGTTTGAAAGGTAAAACATATAACTTAAATAAATAAAACAATTTTAAAACAACAAGCTTATGATATTTTGAACTTTTAACTTTAAGAATATCGTTACGAAGTGATTGAGAAAAACTATAAGTATTTTCCAAGTATTTGGACACTATTTTTATCTATTTCACAAAAAACATTATACATATTAAATTAATTAGCAAAAATTACATATTTTAATAATACAATAAATTGAAAAATTAAAAACAGCATTTGAAAGTGCACGTATACTTTTTTACTATATTTGTACAAAACATACAAAAGAACTATGGCACAATCAACCATGTAGAATTATTAGAATGTATCAAGGCATATTTAATGTTATTCAATTATAATTTCCCTAATATGTCAGATACATACAAACTGAAGAAAACTGAGAAAACAATTAAAGCGAACTTCAAAAATAAAATAATTAAGTGTGTCTGAAAATCGCATTTCATCATGAATGCATTTTTTGAGAACAAATATTTTTTAATTCTGTAGACAAATGCATCTCAAATCAATAAAATCCGACTGCAGCTTCATAAAATTTTCAAAAAATTGCGATTTTTTTTTAATTTAAAAGAATAAAAATGGTAATGCCCAAAGGGTGTGTGTCTTCCTAAAGTGGTCAAAATCGGAAGACTCTAGGTGATATTGTTTTATGTTTAAAGAATTTCGTTTAAAAAAGTCGAAAACAAAATTTATTTCGTTACTGTGACGAATTGAATGAGCTAACTGTTTTTTTTTTTTTTAACACAAGGTTAATTTCATACATATGTATACCGTTAGCTTAAGCCTAGTACTCTGTTCATATTGGCGAAAAATTATGATTTTTTCATGCGAAACATTTTATATGCAACAAATGATCAGCTGTTGTTTTTAATTCCGTTCGAAAGAAGTGCTGCCTATGTTATTTCGTGTGGAAAAAATAAGGTTTCCAGATGTATTTCACAATAAGAACAGAGTACTGCTTTTGCGAAATTATTTCGCATATATTTCATTCCAAATATTTTATAGAGACCGAAAATAACAGTAAACTAGTTTTTTGTGTTTCATCACTCAAAAAGAGTGATTTATAAGGGAAAATTTTATATTAGTGGTTGAGAGAAACAGAAAAAAGAAAAACACGAATGAGCTTTTCATTAAAGTTATAAACTGAACTTGAAAAATAAATACAAAAATTAATTTGATGCAAATTAACGCCTAATATTAAATTAATAAATCAATGAATGTAAAATTTTCAATTTCACAAAAAATCGAAAATTTTACAAAAAAATCCAAAATTTTACAAAAAATATAAAAAATGAAAAAAAAAAAATTTCAAAAATTCGCACAAACGAAATTTTTAAAAAATTTTAAAAATACAAAATTCTTAATTCCACTTTTTAAATTGAAACAAATTTCGCAATTCTGTTATTTTCCGACATATCTGCATTACTTCATATTCTATATAGAATTTATAAAAAATATAAAATACAAAGAATGGTTATCAATCACAAGTTAAAATGTTTGTCTCTCACTAAAGCATTAAAATACAACAAAAACGAATAAACCATGTAAACAAAAGCAATGGCATAACTATTATTTTTATTATATTTGTTATAATCAAAATACCTAAAGTAGTATTATTTTCGGTCTCAGCTAAAAACACTTTAATCTAATAAAATTTTAGATTGAAGTAATACTTAATTGTATGATCCACGTTTGTAGTACTGTAAAATTTCGATATTTATTTCTGAGTATAGAAAAATTTGTATGCAATATTTTTCTGATTTTAAAGATTTGTCAAAAACCAATGAACAAATTGTATCAGAAAAGACATTTGTAATGTTATTTTAGGCTTTTATAGACGGCAATACTGAGTATTAATATTTGTCAAAAACTTAAGTATCATAATACAATTTCATAGTCTAAAGATTTTTTTGATTTACCGTAATTGTGTTAAATGTTATTTATAAATTTGTTAAAACAGTTCAAAAAGTTTTAATTTCCATACGTGTTGCGTATGTATTTATGAATACAAATAAGATAAACAATTAACTTGAAGAAAATATAAAAAATACATAAAATTTGCAGAAAAACAATCAATACAAAAATATTTTTAATCATGCCGTGTAAACATGAAATGTATTTTTTAAAATGATTTCTTGATAAACTGGATGATTTTTATAATATTTTAAATTTTAAAAGTATTAATACTCAGTATTGCCGTCTATAAAAGCCTTTTACAAATAAAATAAAAATGTTTTAGAAACTCTGGCTGTTATTAAGATGTATGACTTTCATTATTTGTTGCTGTACACTCACTTTGCACTATATCAAATAGTTTGCTGTATATACATCGATATTCGTTTGTCTTATGAATGTTAACTTTTCAAAGTCCCAAAAAATTTATTTCCTCCTTTTTTTCGTAAAAAGGTTTTTTCCCAAAAATTATTTTTCAAATAATGCACAAACAAAATACAAAAAAGCATTTCTCAAACAAATTATTTAGTTTCACTCATGGCATAATCGACCTAATTCTTCCATGGTTTTTCTTAAAACGAATATAAAGAAATAAAATGATATTTCTATTAAAAACGTAAAATATAAAAAAACAAATTTTTTAAATATTTAAAAAAATTTACAATGGTTTCTTTAAATAGATTCAGCATCGCACATTAGGGTTTTAAGCTATATTCGAAAACATTTCAGAATATAAAACCATTTTTCAAAAAAATTTATAACTCGTATAAAGACTTTGTTGTAGTTATAATCACCGTAATCCAATTCGCAATACAATTTAAACTTCATTTAATTAATGCATAATTTTCTGGCATCTACTTATTTTTGTCAAACTTACCTTACTAAAATAGCCCACAGTATGACAACCATCAACATCAGCCAAGGTCATTATATAAAAGAGAAATGGTTCCACATCATAGTACAAAGTTTTGTGATCCAAAAAAAATTTCGCCAACAAACACAAGTGCTGGCAATACTGCTTATGGCGTTTACCATCTACTTGCCACACTTGTAATTTGCCTTTGCGATAAATTTCATCACCCGGAGGATGTCGCCAAACGCATTTCTGAGCGTGACGCTTAATACCAGTCTCGGATTTTTGATAACGTAAACAAAACTCACAAATGTACATTTGAGGAAGCCTGGAAACGTCTTCAGGATAGGGAGACTGATACCATACTTTCATTTTATATTTTCCCATTGTGATATATCTAAAAATATGTTAAAATGTACATTAATAAACAATTCTACAATTCTAACGAAAAATCTTACTTTATGCCTTTGCCAATGGGCAAATCTTTAACTTCGTCTTCAATTTGTTCACTAGCTAAAGCCTGGGCATCCCTAAACAACTGCAAATCATAGTCGGGTACTAAACCAATTAAACTGGGCTCACGATCTTCATCGTTACAGTCCTTTTCCAATTTAACTTTGTCGCAATTTACAACTTCTGCAATGGGTTTGAAGCGAGCTCTTGACTCTTTCATTTTACTATAAAATTCCTTTTGTTCAACTGTTTGTAGGTGTTTTGAAGATGATTGGGGACCAGACTTATGATCCAAGTGATTTGAGGTTGTCGAAGGTTTGCAGTTGGTCTCAGCCCGCAACTTGCGTTCATTAGCTCTGTCTTTGCATTCAGAAACAGACATGTTGTGATATATAGGACATGCTTCAGGAAGAAAATGACGATCCAAATTTCCGCTAAGATGACCAGAGGAATCACAACCATCAACAGGACATCTCTTTTCCAATTGAGGTGGTGTGGGCGCTCGTGAAAGACTTGGAAAACCGTTGTTACTTATTTCCTTTTTCACACTACATTTGGTTAAAGTCGCGGGGCCAAGACCAATGTAGGATTTTTTGGCAGGGCTCTTGCAGAGTGATCGTTTCATATCTCCCACCGTGCCATTAATAGCTTCTGAGTCAGAGTCAGAACCAAGTTCTTGTTGACTTGCCCCAGCTGAAGTTTTAACTAGTGGCTTGCTATTTCGTCTTGTACTTAGGGATCGAGTAAGTTTTCTATTTCTGATATTATTCTTCGGTGGACTCTGTCCTCCTTCCGAAAACGAAAATTCATTCCTTTTTTTAGCACCTGATTCAGAGTGTCTGTTCTTCGGACGTCGTTTACCACCGACACCTCCCACTTCGCCACCACCTTTTTCGCCCTTCGAATTATATGAACTATTTTCGCTACTATCAGTTTCGCTACTACTACTTGAAGATTCTTCTTCAGAGCCGGAAATACTATCGTATTCAGATTCATCTGAACATTTTTTTCTTGCTATCGATGCAGCAGCCACTGCTCTTATGGGTTGAGAGGGTCCACTGTTTCGCTTATTTTGAATTTGTTTAACTTTAGCACTTGGCTGATCAGTGATATCGGTGATTGAATTTGAGTTCTTGGCTATTACCTTGCTTTGTGTTTCTTGTTTTCCCTTTTTTATGGGGGTTGTCGCATTCGATTTTGCAACTACTTCAGGATCTGTACCTAATGGCAAAACCGTTTGTTTTTCTTTTTCTTTCTCATTCTCATTTGTCTTTCCAGGTTTAGTTTCACTTGTTACCTCTATGCCTGAAGCCGCTGTCTCAGACTGCGCCTTTTGTAACTTGGAAGCTGTCAAAGCAAATCCCCCAGATGATCGTCTCCTTTGACTTGGCTGTGCCGTTGATGTTGTCGACAGCCTTTTAAGTGGCTTTTTCGTAGGCGGTGTATCATCGTCGCTGGAGTAAGCAATATTTTTTGTAGGTTGCTTTTGTATCGCTGTGCTATTGGCGGCTGTGTTAATTTTTGTGTTCTTTTCAGTATCAGCAGTAGTCTTCTGTTGGTTTGTCTTACTTTCAGAGCTTTTTCTTCTAGTTGTAACTTGTGGCTTATTTTTGTTGTTATCATTTCCTCGGGACGAATTTAAAGGTTTAGCATCGCTTGAAGTTGTACTTTCTGAGTCTGTAGAAGACGATCCACTATCCGTGCAACTCGAACTTCCGCTGCTTGTTGAACTACCAGACGATGATGTAGACGTAGAACGACTAGAATTCATTTTACTTGTTGTTGGACAGACGCTGTTAACTTTAAATTAATTTAGCATAAATTGTAATTAAATTTTTTCTAAAATTTTTCATTTAATGTGAATGATAAAAATTTTCAGCTTTTTTTCTCTGTTTTGTTTTCTTTTTGTGTCCTTTTCTAAACAATCAATCAGAGTTGTAAAAACTAGTGCGTTTGTAGAAAGCAACACTCGGTGGTTTTTAATAGTAGTAGAAATTTGTTGGTTCATCAAACTGACCCTCCCCGGCAGCACAAAAGGTAATCTTAAATTGCTAGAATTTACCGAAGACTTTGGAGAAGTGCAGGATATGATACACATAAGAATCGCATGTGTTTATGTGAAGTTATTGTATGTCTCAGAGCTTTTTTTACTGCCAAAAGAGCACAATATCAAAAAACAAAATACATTAGAAATTGAAATGTTTGTCAATAAATAGCTTTTCTGCTTTTTTTACTAGGAAAAAAGTGTTAACCAAGGTTGGCAAGCTGCCGATTCAAAACGCTAAAAATGTAATGCTATTTTCGAATATTTCGGTAATTTAGCACTAATGGTATTTTGGTTAAGTTCAGTAACGGTATTTCCTGTTATTTCGGTAATAAAATTTACAAAAAAAATAATGATTGAGATAGGTGGTTTTATTATATAATTTAAATTCTTTAGATTTTAATAAACTCAATTATTCAATTAGGTATTTTACAATTTCAAATTATTTATAGATTATTTTACAGTTATTCTGCTGTTTCATTTATGGTAATTTTATGTCTGGCATCATTTATTTTTTAACTGTTGTATATTACTATACGATTTTTCTTAGTGTATTTTCACAGTGAAATTTCTTTTGACATTTACTACACCACAAATATTCTGTCAAAAAATAATAAAAGTAATCGGTTTCACATTTACATTTTTTTTATTTAATTAAAATAGTGTGACGTGCTCTTTCGGTGGATTAGTTTGGAAAAAATTTAGATAAATTAAATAATTAGTGATAAGATTAAGTCAAGTTACCACCATAAAACGGTAACAAATTTTAATGACTATTTGTTAATAACCAATTGACCTATATTTTTAGTTTGAGGTTATGATAAGTTAAACATTAAAAGAAAATTATTTTAATTTATTGAATAAAAATGAAGCTAATCAAAGCTTTATTGATCGCACTTGTTTGCTGTGCTTTTATCACCTTTGATTTAACGCCTGTGTCAGCATTTGAAGACAATGACTTTGCGGAATTTGAAGATTTCGACACTGATGATGAATTTATAGAGGCTCCTGCAGTTGTCAAAGGCGAAGGAGCCGCATCATCAAATGAGCTGCCAGTTACAAAGGAAAAGGAACCCGTAAACACGGTTAATGTGCAAGATGATGAAGAGGATGGCATCGTTGAGGATGAAGATGAATTTTTCAAAGATGACGAAGAATTCGAGGGTTTCGATGGTGGTGATGCTAAGGAAGATGTGGTAGATAAAAGAGCACCTGAACCAAAACTCACTGTTGCCAAGATACCTATGCATTTCAGGTAATTTTGTTTAATTATATGTTGTACAGTATCTTTAAGATTGATTATAAATTTATACGTTATTTTTAGAACTCATTGGGATTCTTATTGGATGGAAATGTTGATGTTGGCTGGTCTTATGGTGTATTTCACAAACTTTTTCGCCGGCAAAGCAAAAAATGCCAAATTAGCCCATTTGTGGTATAGCACTCACAAGGGCTTGCTCGATGACAATTTCGTGTTGGTGGGAGATGATGGAAAACAAGAAAATGAAAATCCAGGCTTGATGAAAGAAAGTGAAAGCTTGTACACACTTTGGTGCTCTGGACGTACCTGCTGCGAAGGCATGTTGGTCGAGTTAAAAATGATTAAACGCCAAGATTTGGTGTCATTAGTAGCTGGCTTGATGCGTCCACAACAAGATCAATTACACATTAAAGTTGATCTAACTCGTGGTGTAATGGATCCATTTGTATTTTGTGTTGGTACGAGAAAGACTATAACAAAGGCGTTTAAGGAATATGCCGATTTGGTAAGTAAGAAATAATAAATGTTTTACCATAACGTCTTTTTCATATTTTTGTATTTTAGAGCAAATATTGTACTCTAGTCAGTAAACCAGAGACACGTTATAACGTGCCGACTGGTTTCAGTGTACTCTCTGAAATCCCAGAAGCCACCTCTGCCATACTTGAGAACCGTGTTATAACGGCCCTCAGCAAATATCAACAATTTATTGATTATATTCATATTTCGGACCAATTTAGCGGTCCCATACAACAAGACGAAGCGAATAGTTTAAAGCAACCTGAAACAAAACCAGTCCTTATGGCTGGCTTTAATTTACCCAAGGATGGAGACATGGAAAGTGTGAAACCATTGCTAATTTTGATTTTCTATTTAATGGAGCGCCTTAAAGTTCAACGTATATCCAAAGAGGTAAGATTTAAAAGTACTATATTGCAATATGATACATTAAGATTAACGCTCATCATAATTTTTCTCTGAACTGATTCGTATAAAACTTAAGTAGGTGGAATTAGTGTTAGATAAATTGAAGCTATAGTCTTTTATAGTATTATTCTAATTCAAATTATCTTATCTAGTTTTTTTGAGATTGTGTGACAATTTTTTTGTTTGTAAAAAATGTTTTTTGGGGAGACAATTTTATTTAGAATTTTTTTATTTTTGGGTAGAAATAATTTTTATAAAAAAATAATCTGCGAAGAAATTCTCCGTAACAAAAAGACATGGATTTTTGCTAAATTTTGAATAACACAATTCTGAGAAGAATAAGTTAAGCTTCATAAAGTTTTCTTTTAAATATTATTCACTTCATTTACATACATATTACATGGCATCATCTAAAGAACATAACACAAATTGATTCCATAAACTGAATTGTACATTTTTAAATTTTAAGGGTATACAAAAAGCTGAGAAAAATAGAAATCGTGTCGAGGAAGAATTTTTGAAGAGTACTCATGCTGCTCGTGCCGAAGCAGCAGCTCAGCGCCGTGAAGAAAAACGCAAACAAGAAAAAGAACGTATTTTGGCTGAAGACGATCCCGAAAAGCAGCGTCGTTGGGAGGCAAAGGAACAAAAACGTCAGGCTAAGAAGAAGACACCAAAAATGAAACGTTTAGCCGTAAAATCGCTTTAAATGAATTTAAACCCATCCTTACTTTCATACATATGTCTCAGTTCACAAAGCGACACGTAATTGGTTTAATATTATAATTTAATATTCAATTATGTATTTATTAACAAATTTAAATTAACATTAATTTGAATAATAGAAAATTAAAAAAAAAAAAAAAACACCGAAAACTAAACAGAGTTTTATTATATTTTTAACATTTGGCCGGAAAACTATTTTCATTAGACATATAGGCTATATGATTCCTTAGTGTTTTGATTTGTTTTTGGGCTGCATCGAAACTGTACGACAAAGTATTTAATTGTCCTTGCATTTCACGTATAACCGACTCACGATCGCTAACTGACAAGCTGGCCGTAGCACGACATTGAGCCAATTGCTTTTCTAAACGATCAATTTGATCTTGTTGTTGTTGTTTAATAAGATCGGAACGCTCTTTTGTTCTGGCTATAATCTTGGCCGATTCGCCTCGTAAATTGTTTAAATCATCCATGGTTGTTCTCAACTGTTCGCAGAACATATCTCTTTGTCGTTGAATTTCCTCTATATTTTTCTTCACCTGAGACAATTCCTGCTGACATCTTTGAAGTTGTGGTTTACAGTCCTCATCGTTGGTATTTTGGGTTTTTGATTTTAGATTCTTTAGTTCTTTGCACACTATGACCAGCTTAGTTTCCAGCTCTTCCTTTTCTTTACACTTTTCGGCCAACTTAAGCTGTTCATTTTCCAAAAGCCTGGGAAAATGTAATAGTTCAGCAAGTTTTTCTTGAAACTTGGCACGAATTTCTTTAACTTCTAGGTTTATTTGTTTTTCAATGCGTTTATTGTTCATATTGAGCTTTTCTAGTAGGGCACCTTGTTCTTCTACTTTCTGTTGTGCCGTTAGATATTTATTACGATAATCGTCCAATTGCAATGATTGTTCCCGCATGAGGCATTTGAACTCGACTTGTTCTTCATTCATTTCATTGATTCGATTGCGTAAAAGTATCAATTCGGATTCATCGGCGTCGCCTGTAGCAGCACCATCGGCACTTTTACTACAACATTTTGCACATGAATTTCTTAATCTGGAATTTTAGAATTTGTTGGTGATGGGAAAGAAATATTAAATATTAATGTCGTTTATTTTCCTTATTTTTTTTTTTTTTTGTAAAAAAATTCAAAAATTTGTTTGCGAACAAAAATCAGGTTAAAAAATATATTTCCCGATCAATTTACCGTTAATATTAAAACATCGTTATCGAAATATTAGCAAATAACATTACAGTAATAATGCAAAAAACCCCTAAAATACCACAGCAACTGAGGAAGATGACCGGATTGTGAGAGAGTTCAGCTTTTAATGCACTAGATTCTATCAATCTACATTTAAAGGTACGAACTGTACAAAGAAGTGCTGTTTTAGCTGGGCTCAAAAGCTAAAGAGATGCGGAGAAACCATTTATATCGCAGAAAAATCGTAAAGCACTTGAACTGGACTATTGCGCAATGGAAGTCCATTTTATTTTCCGATTATTCTAAATTTAATTTTGTGGATTCTGATGGAATGAGGACCAATAACAGACTAACTCCCAAATACTGTACTGGAACAGTTAAGCTTGGAAGCGAACATGTTATGGAGAATCTTATTTGTTATATTATTGCCAAGGCACTTTCAACAAATAAAATGCTGGGGGCCACAGCTTTTTTTTGCGTAATCTCTACGAAAACGTCCATATTGGAATTTAGGCTGCTGTCAGTAATATTTACTGATTAGAAACTGAGAGTTTTTTTATAAATAAGAGTGTCATACGAAATGGCGAAAAGAAATTTTTTTTATCGGATACTGAGTTAGAAAAAATACTCAGTACAAGTACAGAAAGTGATGAAGGATGTGAAGATTGTAGTTTTGATGAGGAACTTGAACGTGTGAGATGGCTAGAGAAAATTTTAGAGTGGATGGGGTGTTTATAAAATGTTTACTTTCTTTGGAATTGAAAAAGTTCTAGTGCGAACTTTGTTTTAAACGATACTGTAATAGCAATTACCGGAACCGCTCATCACACAACAGTCAGTTATATGCACCAGAATGATACGAGTTGTTCGGCCAAGGGTTGTTAAATTAGCAACAATTGCTATTACAAAAAGAACCGCAAAATCACTATTACCAAAATAATCCAAATCACCATTACCTTATAAGCGATTTTTATACCCTTCACCAATTAAGAATATATTCTCGATGGTTATTGATAACGGAGTCGATGTAGCTATGTCTATCTGTTGAAATCAACATTCCAAAGCCCACAAATGGCTGAGACATAAGCAAAAAAATCATGACTACCTTGGTTTTTTGCCTATCGACGTATATAATGCCATAGAAATTCGTACCGATAATGGGTAAAAAAATGCAAAAATTTGTTTGCGAAAAAAAATCGGGTTGAAAAATATTTTTCCGATTTTGGACCATTATCGCATAATATAGTTTTTTCTAGTTATGAAATTTTAGTCACCAAATTCAACACTTTAGAAGAGAAAACGTTATAAAACAAAATATATTCACTTTTTCGTTAGCTCCTTAAGTTGTTCATCCTTTTTACTGAATTCTGTTAACAGATATAAATAGTTTTCCTTTAATTGTTGAAAATTCTCCGCTTTTGCATTCTTTTTACCAAGACACATTAAATGATCTAAGGCAGGAGTTGCCGGCTGCATGGCTTTTGATTTCTGATGATTATCACAAAACGTACAATTTTCCTTAGTTTCACGTTTACTTAATTCTTCCTTTAGTGTGCATATGGTTTGTTGCATACAATTTATTTGGTTTTTTAATTTTTCTATGGAACCATTTTCTTTGCCTGGATGAGTAGACCGATTTCGTTTTTGTGAACGACATTCCTTAAGATTATTGCACTCTTTAAGAGCGGCAAAAATCTCTTTCATCAATTTTCGTTCTTCTGACACACTCATTTGACTATCTTTACAAGAAGACGATCTATCCATTTCACTTGACTCACCACCAGATGCTCTGAGCTTATCTGCCTTAGGCTGACTTTTCGCTGTTTGAGTCTGCAATGTTTCACAGGTGCGCAGTGTTAGATTCAAATTATCCTCATCGAATGTGGTAATAAGTGGAAACTCTTTGTAACGCCTTTTGGAGCCAAAATTTTGCAAACGTATGGCCTTATCGATGAGACATCCTAGCTTTTGTAACTCTTGCTCCCAGTTGTTCTTCAAATTTTTCAAATCGTTTTGTTCACTGCGCGTTAGGCAGGGTTTAGTTGAAATTTTTTGTATTTGAGTTTTAAGATTTTCTAAAGTCTCATTTTGATATTTTATATCTCTTTCAAGACGTTTATATTCCCTATATTGATGGTGTTTCTCTGGATCCTCATTCGAACTTAGTGGAGTATAATCTTCCCCATCATAATCTGTCTGTTCGAGTTCAACTTCAAGTTCGCCTCCATATTCCTCATTTCCTGTAAATTCAGTTACGGCTTCCTCTCTTTCCGATATATTTGAAACTGGATCCGTTTCACTAGCCATTTTTATTTAATTTTTTTTTTTAAAGTCAAACTTAAGAAGTAAGAAAATTCGTAATGGTCACTTGAAATTTTGATAATAAAAAATTTTTTCTTTGAATTATTTTTTTATACAAATATTATAATTTGTTTGTATTTTTCATTTCTTTTGTCAATATAATTGATAAATTTAGCCAAGGTAACTCATATATTTTTATTTTTTTTTAAAACTACTTTAGCAAGGCGAATTTATACAAGGTGGCAGCATGAAGAGATCAGGCGAATTCGTTTATTTTTTTTATAAATGGAGTTTGACATTCGACCTACTGTTCCAGAATTGGTTGGCTGAGTCACGGAATCTTTCGAATATCAGCCTATATGTATGTTACAGTGTCCTGTTGCCCAACACAGTCTGATTATGTAAAGCTCTTTTTACCACCATGCTAGAATGTACTTCACACCCCTTTGTGACTTGTGCCTTTATCAAATCCGTGACTTTTCAGATCGCTAAGATATCTGCGTGGAAGACCAATGAAATTGCTGCGTGTGTTATAGGCATTGAGTATTAAATCTTAAATCTTTCCTGAGTATTTTTCTTCCATGATAATTTGTTATCAAGAAAGGTGCCTTAATACTTGGCTCCTTCTGATGAAATCCGCTCAACGGCGTTTATTTTCAGCAAATTAAAACTCTCTCTCCTGGTAAAGAGTATTAACTCAGTTTTCATTGGCTTGGGCCAGCCTTCATAATTTCACCGATTGTGGAGAGAAACTTTGCCTTAATCAGAATCATAACGTCATCCGCATAGACAACTATCTTTTGATTCTATGAATAAAGTTAACCGTCAGTAATCACAACTGGGGATACAGTTCTCCTCCTAGGGTTTAGTTGATAATCCAACTACCATGTCTTGAACCCAAGCCTAGTTAACGAATCTTTGATTGCGTATATGTATATTGATGTTATTGTGGGCTCCCTTTATATCGAAAATGCCATGATCAATACAACCCACCACACAAATTAGTTTCCCCCTTGTGACTATTTATTCAATACAACTAGAAGTGTGACTTGATCCCGCAGGCACATTGCCCCCTGGTCTTCGTTTAAAATTTCAGTATCCGCGCAAATAGGAAAAGTAGCGATAACATTATGAAAACAAAACATAAAAATAACTTTCAAAAATGTGCACTTTGCAAGAAATGCCGAATTAAACATCTAAAGTACTCGCTTGTATTATAAAACCAGGACATTAAACAACTGAGATTGAAGCCAAAAGTTTTAAAAATTGTTGTTTTTTATGATTTTAATGATATATTTTATCTTTCTTAGGGCCATTATTACAACTCGCCTTTAAGTTCGTAATAGTTAAAGGTAATAGAAAAAGGTTGCTTTAAAGTTAATTTTTACTATTGGGAACATAAAGGCAAGTTGTAATAACGGCCCTTAGACCTATTATTACAACCTGCCTATAGTATGCGTAATAGTAAAAGGTAACTTTAAGTAATAGAAAAGGGTTGATTTAAAGTTAACTTCTACTATTACGAGCTTAAAGGCAAGTTGTAATAATGGCCCTTAAACTTTTTTAAAACTTCAAAAACCGTACTGCGGTGCGATTTTTCAAACAATTATTTTCCGAGACTCAAAAAAGATATTTCGACTTTTTTATTTGACTATAAATATTTTTAATTTTTCAATTTATTAAGTGTTTGTTTTGTGTTGAAAAATTTTTTGTCGTTATTTTTGGAAAAAAGAATCTACAAATCTCCAAAAGTCTTAATTTGTATAAACACTAAAAATTGGTGAGCAAAATTATTACAATATATGGCGCATAAAAGTCCAAATTTTAAGTTTACCTCCAAACGGAGTGTAAATAAGCCACCACCACCAACATTGGATAAAACACCAAAATTTCGTAAATATTGTGGTGCGAACAAGGAAAACTCACTACCAAGTGAAATGCCACCTTGTCCTACCAATAGCTTCCAAAAGTTTAAAAAATACACGTATTCCGATGATCATTTTGAAAAATTAGATGAGGAAACTTCCCACCATCTTTTGGAATATGCTGATAATATTTTTAAAACTGATCAAAAGACGAAAAGACATGAAATGAGTGTGAAATTAAAGGAGGAATTGTCAAAGTACAGGAGTGAGCTAAGAGAATATACGAATAGTACAAAAGATTTGCAAGAAAAATACATGAAAATAAATTCAGAATTGAATGAAATGAAACTGAAACATAATAGTATCATTAACAAGCGCAACTTGCCTTGTGGTGATTTTGATACCTATTCAGACAGCAGTTCTACCGGTACCGAATATTCACTTCAACGAAAATGTACCCAAATATTTCACCACCACAAAGGCTTTATTCAAATGTTATCAAATGCACCACCACTCAAAGAAATGAAATATAAAATGAACAACGAGTGTGGACAGAACTTACCAAGCGATAATTATCGCAAAGAGGAAACTATAGAACGGAGAGTTCATCAGCAATCAGACAACAAGGAGAATGTAAATCCATTTAATACTAACGCTAACGATAATAGTCTGCAAAATGTATATTTGGCCCTTAAACCTGCAATTGATGACCAAACGAAATCACAATCAAGTGCTGATGTTTTTACGCTTAAAAACACTATTGCTAAGCTACAAGACGACAGCGAACGTTTCTGTTCAATTATAGAAGATCAAAAAAATACCTTAAGCGATTATCGTATGCGTTTTGTCAAAGCCAAGCAACTGGTGCAAGAGCAGCAATTGGAAATTGAGAAATTAAACTCTAATAACCAACAGCTGGAATTAGATGCTTCAGTCATCATTGATCAGTTGCGACATACAATCGACACGAAACTAAGAGATGTGGATCAACTATCTGATATGATGAGGGAGGAACAGCTTAAAAGAGAACGTGTCGCCAAGGAAAATTGCATTCTAAAAAAACGCTTAGAAGCCATACAAGCCGAAGCAAATCAATTGAAAATAAAATTAGAGGAAATGAGCCGTCGTAAAATTACAACAATTTCACGCTTAAAGGTGGCCGAACGGGATTTAAAAATATTCAAAAACTATAATGCAGCCCTTAAGCAAGAAAAACGAAAATTAAACGAACAAATGAAAAGTATGGGTGAACAAATTGATAATATGAAAAATGCTAACAAACGTACAACGAACCGTCAACGCGAGCAAAATGAGAAACAGAGGCGAGAACTGCAAAAGAGAATTTTCGAGCTTGAAATGAAACTTAATCGCAATCAGAATTCGACCACAAGTTTGATTCAAGAACGAAATAGTCTTATAGCAGAATTGCAAAGCCAACTCAATAGTTTGGTGCATAATTTTGAGGTTTCCCAAAAGCATATACGAGTTCTAAGAAGACACATTTATACAATGTGTGGCAACAATTGTAGTCAAGCCATCATAAGTAATCGTGATATGGAAGAAGCTGTTTGATTAAATTTCTAGCAGGTTTGCAACTTTCTGATGTCTACCTTTAAAGAAACTTATTGTATAAAGCAAATAATTCCTTAAGGGTCGCAAGCAAACTACGTATACAATAATTTTCTTTGTAAAAATAGACAATTTTGATGTGTTATTCTAAAGATTTTAAAGTTGTAGTTACGTTCATTTTGCATTAAGCAAAAATATTTTTACAAATATATAATCTATATATACATATTTGTAAAAATATTGGAAGGACAAATAAGATGTGCAATAATATCATTAAATATCTTTTTTAAAATGTAATTGTTAATTATGTACTTGATCCTTTTTCAGTGTTAATAAAAATTTCATAATTGTATACATTTGAATAAATTTTGGCACTCGACGTTATTTTCGCACAAACACGAACTTGTTTCAATCGGTCCACTATTACCTCCTGGAATCCAGGGTATCTAGGCCATTTTCCTTGACTTCCATTGAAGTAGAGAGAAATATTTCCAAATCAAATCATTCGTTAAGTACGAATCACAACAATCTCTCGATCTGCATGTATAGTATTCAAGATATCTGGCAAATTGTTCGTATTATTTACACTATAAAGCCAGACAAATTCCTTTACTAATAGGGACACATAGCAAAGGTTTCAGTATATTTAATTCACACGACATCAGCATGGTTTAGGGGTCTCTAGCAATCGAGTGAATGCAATATAACATATTTGAATTTATCTATGGTTTGTTGAGTTCAGTATAGAGCAATTGGTGTTTTGTAAATTCAGTTATCTGTAATTCGTTTGCAGTTATTCGGGGTTGTCATAGAATCTTGAATAGAATTTAATTCTAGATCGAATATAAAATGAGACCAATTTCGAAACCGATTCTGACGACGATTGGATTCTATGACAACCCCGATTGTATATAAACACGTTGAAAAACAAAACCGTAAGTTGAACCAGTTTTTATTGATGAAGTAATAACGTTGTTTGAATTTTCCTTGGTAATAGAAAGAATAATCACCACAAGTGAATTATGCATTTCTTCGCTAACAATTTAGGCGAAATTAGCTGTGAGCAAGATGAATTACACCAATACGAAATATTGCAAAGGATTTTAAGGTGAAGTTATGTCACTACATTTAATTTTAGATTTTTCGTTTTTCAGATTATGGTTTTGCACATTCGCAGAAATGTTCTCTAGTCACACCATCACCTCTTGGTTTTACAAATGCTATTAAATACACATAACGAGTCCTAAAAGCGAAATAATATTCAGTGTATAACTACAAACTTTACAGGAGAAGCAGTCTTTTTTAATGCAAACATTAATTCAATGCAATCATCAGGACGGTGAGCACTTAAGCCATTGTAAAATTTGTTACTTGGTACACCTATGATGTAAATTGTTCAAACATTCATTTTTATACTTTCTAATTAATTTGTATCACATTTATTCTTTAGTTTTTCAAAATGTTAAATTCAAATTTTGCCTGAGTACTGCACCGTTTCCAATTGTATTTCAGAAATTTCCAATTGAAGTTCAATTATATTGCGGAATTTTCTAATTGAATTTGTTCCATTTGTTTTTCAGAAATTCCTAAATAGCGGTATTCACAATGTAGAGTAGATGGCCTGGTAATGTAGTAAAAGAGCACAATATCAAAAAACTAAAAACAAAATACATTAGAAATTGAAATATTTGTCAATAAATAGCTTTTCTACTTTTTTACTAGGCCAAGTACTCTACGTTGTGAATACCGCTATTGTGAATACTGATATTGCATTTAAGAATTTTTCCATTTGAATTTCAGAATTTTTTAATTGTATTTCAGAAATTTTCTTTTGTATTTCAGAAAATTGTAATAGCAATACCAATGGACATTTCTGAAATACAAATTGAAATTTCTGAAAAACAATTGGAAAATTCTGCAATACAATAAGAAACATTTTAAGTATAAATTAAAAATTCTAAAATACAAATGGAAATTTGTAAAATATAATTAGAAATTTCTGAAACACAAATGGAAACTTCTGAACATAGAGAAATACACATAGAGCAGAAACTCTCCTGTCAAAGACCTAACTCAGTTGTCAAAAACCTAAGTGCTGAGAATGTATTTGTTAAAAAAATAATGTGAATGCAAAAACAACACTCGTATGTGTAATTTTTTGAGTAATTTTTTTATTTGAGTTTTTTTCTAGTTTCCGCTCTATGTATATTTCTCTATGCTTCTGAAATATAATTGGAATATTCTGAAATACAATTAGAAAATTCTGAAATTCTAATGGAAATTTCTGAAATACAATTGAAAATGATGTAGTATCAGGATGATTTTTGACCTAATCCGAAACCGTACAAAACAATATGTTTATGTAGCATCGAATACTGGTTAACTAATTGAAGATGTTTTATTATGATTTTACATATTTATTGAGACATTTTAAGGTTATTATATAATAATACATTGCTCAATAAGAGTTTGTTGGTTTAAATTTTACCTTTAAAATTGTTACTCAAAATCACAAACAGATAATAATATTTGTTTACATTCAAAATACACAACACTTTAATACATACTATACTACAAATACTTTAAATAATTTTTAGTTTTAATATAGATATATATTTGGTGGTATAATAAACAATTATGATTTAATGCACTCTATCTAAATGAAAGATGATCATAGGTATTTCTGGCATTGCCGGCAGCAACATTTTCAGGTGACGATTCAACTTGTATTATTTCCTCATAAATCTGACTGGGTGGTTCTTCGGTCGGCAATTGTTCATAAGTTATATGTAGAGGTTTTTGACATTTGGCTATCTCATCAGTGTGTTGCATCGTGCAGTTACATTCGGATATAATACCGTTAATTGGAACTTCATAGCCCTCATCATGATCGTCAGTTATTCGTGTCAAGGGTCTTCTGGGCTCAGTTTCAATTGGATGTGGTGGTAATTGTCTAACGACATCAAAACGTTGACTTGGTTGATTCGCTGGATGTCGCATGCAAGATATGCCCTGATAGTAGGATAAATGAAACATTTTCTGGCAATAAATCCACATGTAAAGCAGCAGAAAAAGAAGTGCAATGCCCAGGGGCAACATAAAGACAATGATTAAAGCCTCGGCCCTTTGATTCCTTTTGAATTCCCAGGGACTGCCATAAACTAGTGTATAGGTTGATACATTCATAAATTGATCTGGATATGTCACTAGGGCATCTGTTTGAGAAGCGTTGTTAGTGGGTTTTTGTGGAACAGCGGAAGTGGGTGTTTTTTCTGCCGGTATACATTCAAGACCATTTACATTTATTTTTGAAATAAACTTTTCGTATTGTAATATGCGAAATTTCTCCGGGTGATAATGGGCAAACGTATGCAACCACAAACAATCCCAGGGATTTTGATCACACCTTAAACGTACTTGAGATAAAGTTACATCTTTTATGCCATTATCATAATCCTGTAATGATTGTAGGCGATTTTGGCTTAGATCAAATGTATGAGTATTTGGCATGGTTTTCAATAGATTATCCAATGACAATGTTTGTATTTGATTTCCTTTGAGTATGAGACTTTCCAAATTTGTAAGATTTGTTGTCCATTCAAATGGCAGCCATTCCAATTCGTTGTTACTTAAATCTAATTCTTTTAAATTATTCTCATATGCTGTAAAAGTTATCATGACATTGCCACTTAAATCAATGTGTTTTACGGTTGAATGAATATCGTGTAGCGTAAATCTTTGTAGAGCACAATTTTTTATTGTGAGATTTTTTAGAACAAGAGAATTTCTCAGCAGCACCGCATTTTTATCGAGTGGTGTATTGGCTACATAGAGATTTTGCAAAGTCTCAGGTAAATGATTGAAAATGTCTGACGTCATCTGCTTTAGCGCCTCCAAATGTATGCTGGCGACACTAGTGTATTCAAATAAATCAGGAAATTTCAACATCAGCACGGGTTCATTGGCAATATATAAATTTTCTAATGATCTAATTGTTTTAAATGCATCTTTATGTATAATTTTCAATGAATTCTTTTCGATAAGAACATCCCTCAACTGGGGATAGTTACGTTTAAATGAATGTGCATCTATGACAGCTATCTCATTGAATTGTATATTTAAATATTCCAATTGCATTGGCTGGCTGTGTTCCTCATTACAATGTAAAGGCATAAGAATGTCCATGTGAAAATGCCTAATGGAAGCTTTTGTAATATTGTTACAGACTGGCAAAAATTCCAAACCGTAAGTGTGGGCATTCAAAGGCGTTTGGCAACCATCCAGCATTACAGCTTGTACGCCCATGAAACGAGGCAACAATAAATATTTTGTTGATGTTTGAAAATCATTTTCTGCTTTTTTTAGATGATCTTGACTGCTAATTGCTTCCAAATTCGAACGACAATCAATTTGCATCGATATGCCATTTGAAAATTCCAAATTCTTAAATAATTCCGTTTTAATATTGCACTCATTCTCATTGTTCCAACAAGATTCGTTGCAATATATTTTATCCACATAAAATAACCATAACACCAGTATTATTTTAAGTATTAAATATTTATAAGGCATATTTTGTTATTGTTTAATTTTTTTTTTGTTTTTTTGGTATGTATATTGTTTAAATTTTTTCGCTTTATGTTATAACAAACGTAATTAAAAAATTCGCATTTCGATTTCAACTAAACTCTCGGCGATCGTTTTGAATACTGAAGATTTGTATTCTCAATAATAAACTATTTCAATACAAAATCGCACATGATTCACCTTGTTGATGGTGTTGTATTAGGTTTGGTTTTTCTCAGTTGTTTCGTTGTGTTTTCATTTGTTTTTTGGGTGTTGATGATTCCAAAATTAATGTTTGTTTTTGCGTTTACCAATTTTCTCTGATTTTTCTTACAATCAATTTGAGGTGTGTGTATTTGTGTTTGGTTATCATTCGTTCACACAAATTCTGTTATGCAAATTAATTGTATATTCTTAGTTTGTGATATCATTCAAATATTCTGAGAGCCCAGCATAGATAGCATACACATTTAGTACACACAAACAAACAAACAAATAAGTAAGTCAAGTCAATCAGTAGCTGTGTATTTTCATTAATTTCCTCACAGCATCTATCTGTTTAATGTTTTTAATTTGTTTTGGTTGGCCACTGTGTTCTAATATCAGGTAAGAAAATTTAAAAATACATAAGTTAAAAATTACTGGTTAATATTGTAATGTTTCATTAAAATGAATATATTGAAGCTGTAAAGAAATGGCTATATTTTATATTCGTTATAAACAAGAGTGTAATTTTATTTGATTTTTTTTCAAATATGTAATAGTGTTTAAACCAAAAAAGTGTAAGAAATTAAATTTTAAGCAAAGTATAACGGCAATTATTAAAACCAAAACACATAATTTATTCGCCCGAATGTATTATCTGGAGATTACTCCATAACTCTATCATAAAGATTCCTCCGATTAACATGACCAAAAAATCATAAAATTTGCGTATAATACTTCGATACAATTTGTTTATTTGCATAAAAATTTAAATAATACAAATTTTTTATTTTTGGAAGCGTTTAAATATGTATGTAAGTATAATATTATATTTGATTATAAATAAAAAACAATTCTGGGGGTTACCGCGTAACTCAATCCGAAAACGGAAATGTTCGAAAATGTGTGCTAAATACATTGCATTTCCAAAGGATTTACTTTCGAATCGAATTAGGGAGTAACCCCCCTGTAGTTTGTTTTAATTGAAAAATAAGGTATGTTAAAAGGACTTCACTGTCAACTATTTATAGAGTTATTTAAGATTTCAATACAAAATACAAATGAATAACACCTTATATTTTTACACAAAATAAATTCAATTTAATAAAGTTTGAAATACAAACCCAGAAATTTAAAAGCGCCTTAAAACATGCCACAACATTTTTTTTTAAATTTTTGTACTAAAACGATAATTTTCGAAAATGTGTGCTAAATACATTGTAATTCAAAAAGATTTCCTTTCGAATAAAATTAGAGACACCACATATCATGTAACCTATCTATTTTAATACCCGCTGAATTTGACTTCGATAAAATTTTTATACAAAATTAAATACATTTTTTGACAAACTAACTACTGTAAGGGATTCTGGTTAATATTTTAAGATGCTAATTTTTTTCATTTTACTCTTGAACTTCTGTTCGGATTTGGTCCAAAACACCTATCTAATCTATTTTGACATCCGCTGAGTTCAAAAGAGCATGTTTCATAAAATAACATGCTTTTTAAATTCTTGATTTTTATTTTTTTTTTCAAAAATTTTTTGATTTTTATTTTTTTTGTCATAAATAATTGTTATTTTTTGATTTTTATTTTTTTGTCAGAAATGTTTGTCAGAATTAGATTTTTATTTTTTTTGTCAGGAATATTTGTCAGACTTTGATTTTTATTTTTTTTGTCAGATATAATTGTTATTTTTTGTCAGACATATTTGTCAGACTATGATTTTTATTTTTTTTTTGGCAGATATACAAATTAATTATTGAGTTTTATTTACACATTTGTCAGACTCTTACATATATGTAAATCAAATTCAATAATTAATTTTTATATCTGCCAAAAAATCATAGTCTGACAAAAAAAATAACAATTATTTCTGGAAAAAAAAAAAAAATAAAAGTCTGACAAATATTCCTGACAAAAAAGAAAATCAAAGTTTGACAAATATTTCTGACAGCAATTATTTATGAAAAAAAAAATAATAATAAAAATCAGAAAACAACAATTATGTTGTGATTTTTATTATAAATGTCATTATTACGGTCCCTGTTTACGACCCCACAAAATATATGGGGGATTTCATGTCAAGTGAACCAACTTTTGTAACTTATTACCTATTGTTCTTAGCAAAATGTGTCCCAAATAGTTTAGATAGCTATTCCTCAACCTTTCGAAAAAAAAATTAAAAATAAAAAATTTTTGTAATTTTTTTTCCAAAATCAAAAACTTTTTTGACTTTTATTTCAAAATGTGCCTTTTTTCTCAAAAAAAAAGCTTAGATATTTTCCTTCAAGAACTATTTGATCGCTTAGTGGGATGAGACTGGGATATCTATAAAAATAAATGCTCTTAAAGGAATAGACATAAACTTTCTTTTGAAAAGAAGGAAAAAAAATTCTTAAAGGAATGGACCTAAGCTTTCTATTGAGAAAAAAATGCCCATTTTGAAAAAAAAGTCAAAAAGTTTTTGATTTTGGAAAAAAATTACAAAAAAATTTTTTAATTTTTATTTTTAATTTTTTTTTTCCGAAAGATTGAAGAAATAGCTATCTAAATTATTTGGGGCACATTTTGCTAAGAACAATCCATATAAATATATAAATGTCTTTGTAAGTTGGTTTGTTTGAGCATAATGACTAAACGGCTAAATCGATTTTATTGAAATTTGGAACGTATATAGATCCTCACTTGGAAGCGTCAATAGGCTATAACTTTTTTGAATACTTTTACCAGAAAGGGATAAACATGGGGGAAAACTGGTAAAATTGGTACCTTTAGTTCTTAAACAATAATTACTAAACGGCTGAACCGATTTTTACTACGACAGGGGTAGCGAAGCGCACCGGGTCAAAAACACCTGCTTGGCCAAAATGTCAAATTTTGACCCCCTCTAACTCAGAGTTCTCGACCGATCTTGTTGAAAAATTGTGTCTGAATTACTATCCAATAGAACTAACTATGATGCAAATTTCATCCCAATCGGAAGACATCGATTTCAAAAAATGGTTCACTTGACATGAAATACCCCATATATATATCGCTCATTTGCTGCAACAACGTCATAACTCAAAATTCGTGTTTTTTGAACTGAGTAATACAAAATATGCGGCGTTCTTTAGTCTTTCATATAGTTTTAACAGTTTTCAAAAAAGTCATTTATTTTTTTTTTTGTAAAATCAAAATTCATGTTTTCTCGTATATTTGACAAGAAAAAATATGGGCTAAATAGAGATTAGAATGATATTAACATCTACTACTTAAATCAGGTTTTATTTCTGAAATCTCATGATTTGTTGAAAATTTATTTAAGAAATAGTATAATGTCATAAAACATTCAAATCCGATTTTCTAAGTGCCTTTTTTTAAATTATGACGTTGTTGCAGCAAATGAGCGATATGCACATTCTGGATCGTTATAACCTAGCGTTTACACATGTGTAAAGGCTAGGTAAACTAAACTAAATGCAAAATTCATCTTCTGCAAAAATCTTACGAAACATCTAAATATGGTTCATCATTACGGCTTTAAAGCTATTATACCCTATAAGTTTGTCATTCCGTTTGTAATTTCTACATTTTTCATTTGCGATGAAAAATGGATCTGGATCATTGTTGATAGCGAAGTCGATATAGCCATGTCCGTCTCTATGTTGAATGAAATCAACTTTCCGTAGTCCCGAAAAATCGGCCCACAAATGTCTGAGATATAAGGAAAAAAAACAGGAAGATTTTTTACCTATATCTGGATTACTAAGTCACTAATATAGACAATGTGGATATCCAATAAAAAATATATCAAGGACATTTACAACGGCGTATATAAGGCCAAAGAAAGTCGGCCTACAATTGTTCGAAATCGGGAAATCTATTTTGTACCCCAATTTTTTTTTTTCAAAAAAAAAAACTTTTTTTTTGTTATAAAATTTTTTTCACAAATAAATTTAAATTTTTTTTGTTTACTTAAAAAAATGTTTAAAAAAGTTAAATACATACATATATAAAGTATAATTTGGTGAAGGGTATATAAGATTCGGCACAGCCGAGTATAGCTCTGTTACTAGTTTTTTAATGTATTTTCCAGAATTTAAGTTGTTTGCATTTTTCTTCTAAACGACTGATCGGATTTTGCAGAAAACACCTATTAGTCTGTTTTGATACTCGCTCAATTCGAAAATCATAGTTAAATTTCACTCCGATCAAATTTGTATACAGGGGGGTTACCGCGTAACTGAATCCGAAAACGGAAATGTTCGAAAATGTGTGCTAAATACATTGCAATTCGAAACAATTTCCTTTCGAATCGAATTAGAGAGTAACCCCCCAGAATCAAATAAATTTTTATACACGACCAACAGTGGTCTAAATGCTCAATCTAACCGGAAAAAAGTCATTTTTTTTTTTTAATGTTTCAAAAGCTAATTTTTTGTATGGTAATGTGTTGACAAGTATCCATAGTACATAACGGCATATGTTTTTTTCTTTAAATAGCTACACTAGCATTGATACATTGCTTCAAAAACAAATGCAAGTGAAATTGTCGTCAAAGAATAATAAGAACAATAAAAAAATTTGTTGGTGTAATTAATATAACAAAGGTAAGAGTAAAAATTACTGTTTAAATTTTTAATAAAATATGTTTTGTTTAGAAAAAAAATGCAATTATGTACATGTGTGTTTTAAATGTGAAATTTTTGTTCAATGTCCAAATTCTATTAGAATTTCAAATGGTAATTTAACAGAGGTAAGCTTTAGTTTTTATGGTGTCGTCATCTATATATGTGTAGCTATCTAATGTTTAAAAAATTAGCTGCCACTTTTTGCCTCAACCATTTTTATTTCATTTAGAGTTTAACATGTCCATTAAAAGGAAGGAGCTGTATTTTTATTTTTAAGGTTGGCGTAGCATTTCGCCCACTTAAAATTTTTATTGAAAGGTAGCCTTTAATTCCTTCCACACATACAGAAAGACGGTGTGAAAATTCCAGGAAAATCGGTTCAGCCGTTTCGCCGTTTATAGGCTTCAAACAAAACCGCAAAGAAAACATTTGTATACAAAAACACACATTCATGCACAAAAAAATATGTCGTTACGGCTTTTCAAAAGCGAGTTATGGCTTTTTTCCGGCTAGATTGAGCTTTTGGACCACTCTGCGACCTCTGTAATTAAAATGCGCCTAGAATCATGCACCAGATTTTGCTCAACTTAATGTAAACTATTTTATGCGTTTTTGAAAAAAAAATTTACGAATTTGTACTGGTAGGAAACAGATCAAATCATAATTAGATTTTAGTTTTATGTTTTTACACAAAATTACAGTTCTAATATACAAACCACTACATTCAAAAATAGACTTCTACTTCTTTACCAGGTAAAAATGTAGTTTAAAAAAAAATTAAAGCCTTTTATATTTTACTTTATTTTAGTTTTTTTTTAATAAACTTAAATTCCATTAATATGTAGTTATTACACAACTTCCGATAAAACTATGAAAACTAAAATATTAAGACCAGCAGCCGGCCATCTTACTACAAACATTATAATTGCATAAGTTTCGAAGTGAATTAAAAAAATGATTTTTTTTTTAGAAAATCGGGTTTTAAATAATAATTTTTTTGGAAAATTGGGTTTTATATGATTTTATAAAAAAAACGCCATTAGTGATAAACAGTTGTCTGGATATTTTTGTACTATTGAATAAGAAATTTCCTCTGTTTATGTTATAGAATTTATTATATTTGATAAAAAAAATTAATTTAGTTTAGGTTGAAGAAATAATAAAATAATTAAACAAATCATTAAAAAAAAGTCGAAATAAATTTCTAATACATATAATTAAAAAAAAACACAGAAATTGTTAAGATAATAAAAACAATATACAATTAATCATGCTTAGAACTTACGACAACACGACGCACAACAATGTTAGACTTAGTACGAGATTGCTTGACAATAGTACTTTTGCTGTTTACTTTACTAGTGGTAGATTTGGCATCATTTTTCAAATTTATTGCAGTAGGATTAGAGGGTGATGGTGTGTCAGGACTTAAATTGTGTACAATATCTGCATTCGAGGAAAATTTTACATTTTTGCCAGAATCCTTAAAAAGTATATCATTCTGTTTGCTTAAAATGGAACGTGCTGGTGGGGCAGTTGATTTTGCTGTGGGTTTTTTCAATGATCTTTGTGAGGGACGCATAGGCGAGGGAGGTTTAGCTGTTAAATTAGAAAAATTATTTAATAATGGGCTGTCAGCTAAACTATTAATGGTATTGTTGTTTTCTTTATCCTCATTATAATTATGTTTTAGTATCGTTGATGTTTTCGAACTTTTATTCTCTTCAGTTTTGCTAACAATTGTAGGGGTTTCCTCTTTGACTGAAATTTGTTTTATTTCTTTATACAGTGTGTCTTCCACAGATGTTTTCACTTCATTTTCAGTTGCAATAGTAGTAATTGTTTCAATATTATTGTTATTGTTTAGCTTGTCTTCAGTTTTAATTGTGGGAGTATTTGACATTGAATTATCTTTAATGGAGTGTTGTAGGGGACTAGAAAATTCTTGTTTCATTGGCACTTTTGAAGGTGTCATTGATCTACGCTCAACAATTTTTTCAAATGTACTACTTCTACGATTGCTGACTATACGCGGCTTAGCCGCTTCTTGCTCTTTCTCTGTAATGTTGTATTCAATAGCTTGTATGGGTTTAAAGTTTATTTTGTTTTCAATTAAAAGATGTTCACGATCCATAAGAATACAACGTGACTTAAGGGACTCGAAGCGCCATCTAAAGATAGAAAATGGAATAAAAAATTGGTATTAGGCGTTAAAAAACATTTTTAAATTTACCTGGCCATATCTTGCAAAGCATTTCTTAGCTGTTCCTCCAAACTGGCCTTTTGTATGCGTACACTATGCAACTGACTCTTGAGATCATCCGTTTCTTTTCTACACACAAAGATACACACAATTTGTTATCGTGATAGTAAAACAGCTTTAAAGTACATAATTTATACTAATTATAACTAAACTACATGCATTTATACATATGTGATGATATGTGATTCTTAACTAGGTTTTGTTTGTTTAGGTTTTTATGAAAAGTTAGATCATGATAAAAGGAACGTTGTATAAAAAGTTAAAGGAAATACATTTTTAAATGTACTTCTGACTATTTTTTTTTTTTTGTGGGAGATATAAAACATGCTTGTAATAGGAAAATTATAGTTTAAAGTAAAAAGCGCACGAATGGTAGGGTAATAAAGCTCGACTTTTGGATAAAGTTTCCTATATACTCTACACATGTTGCAACGCGTTTTTTTAGCTCATACTTGCAGAAACTAAGCATGGAATCAAGAAATAATACGCCTTTTTCGTTGGCAACTTCCTTGAGCCGGTCTTGAGTCCATTTCAGTTTACGTTCGAGATCCTCATTTTGGTTCAGCAAATGGCGGACTCGTTCATTGAGTTTTTCTGTTAAATGAAAATATTCCTTATTTTTGTATATTAGGGTGGGTCAATTTTTTTCACGAAAAATCGTATAGCAGAAACGCATTCTACGGAAAATTCTTAGAAATTTTCCCCAAGAAACCATACGTCTAAATCCTATCTTGCGGATTTCGTATTTCTTCCAATAATATTTCAGTATTATTTTTTTTTTTTAATAGTTTGTTTTATTGGATAAAAAATGAAATGCGCAAGATAGGATTTGATTTTAGACCTATGGTTTCTTGAGGAAACTTTCTTAGAATTTTCAGTAGATTGCGTTTCTGCTATACGATTTTTTACTTTTTGATCGTCCATACAAATCGACCCAGCCTAATATATATAAGTTATTTATTAGAATTAGTTGGTTTTGTTGTTACAGTACCTTGATATATCTTATCTGCATTACAAAATATGGAACTACACGTCTCCAGCTCTGTATGCATGGAAATATTTTCACGTTTTAAGCGCCGAATTTCATGTTCACTATCATTGTAGATTTTTTTCATTTGCACATAACTTTTCTTTTGTGCTGTTAGCAGATGCTTCATTGCTTGACGTTGATCATCTACTTCAGCGAATAGTGAATTTCCTTTGCGATCTATAAGATTTAAAATTATGATTTTTGAAAACAGAAAAAAGAAGCGATAAAAAATTATTTAAATAATATAACTGATATATAATTGTAAAAATCTCCATGCTAAGAACTCCATAAAAAAGATCTTTGAAATGCATTTCAGAAGATTATAAGATAATAAGAATTATTATTGAATCCAATACACACAGTTTTAACGAACAATGTCTGTATGCTTTTTTATAAATAAAATATATTTTCACGGGGCGATAGCAATCAAGACCAGACTCATTTCCCTGCCCCTAATAGTTTGAGAACTAGTTTTCAACATAAGTCTATTGATAACATCCCAGAAAGTAAATTTAGCTATTTTTAGTAAACCTTGTCAATTTCAATTTATCTTGGAAATATAAATATTTAAAATGTTTTTGAAAACTGAAATTACGGAATATAGTTTTCCAAAAAGTTTCCATAGTCACTGAATGCATATGGAAATACAGGCTGACTTCATAAACGCAGTTTGCAAAGAAATAAACAATGCTCAAATTTGACAAATGTTGCGCATTGAAAAGCATTGTCATGCAATAATGAACTTGCGACATTGTCTAAACAAAATCTATTGAGTTTATGAACACTATGCATTGCAGTGTTGCTTTGCATACTGCGTTTATGAAGTCAGCCACAATATGAACCCTTATTTTTTTACATTTTCTTTAAATATTCCTTTATGTTCGGAATAGTAAAAGTTAACTTTAAAGCTACCTATTTATAATACTTAAAGTTACCTTTACTATTAGGAACATAAAGGTAAGTTGTAATAATGGCCTAGTAGTGGAACAGACCAATTACTATAAATTTTCTAAGATTTTGATTTTTTCTGAAATCATGTATACCATTTTTTAATACTTTGTGAATCAATTACAAAATTTTCATTCGTGTTTTTTTGGAGAATTTTTTTTTTTGAATAATCGTTATATTTACAAGATTTCTTCAAGGTCTGTGATGTCTAAACCGATGTGTATATTCTCTTCAATGGCTAAAAGCATTTGAGTTTATTTCATTAGATATGAGTCAAGAAAAATGTTTAAAATTAAACTGGTAGGTATAAGACTTAAAAAATAAGTTTAAAAACATACCATTGTTTTCTGGTGCAGCAGAAAGCATTGCTATTTGTGAATTTGCTTCGGCCAGTTGCTCCTGGGTACTTTCAAGAATTTGTAATTTTTCTTCTAAATCATTACGTTTGGATTGTAGATTTTCTTCCAAACACATAATCTGATCTCGCAATATCTCCATATTTTTCTTACAAAAAAAAAAAAAAAATAATTTATTAAATGCAGAAATAATATAAAATAAATTAATAATATACCTCACACTCTGCTATTGTTAGAGTGTAACGCACAGAGCGTTCCTCAAAATCCTCAATTTTTTGCAATAAGTCCATATTTTCATTTTCCAGCATTTGTATGCGTTGTAAATACTCATCGGATATTTGTGTATCAACTTCCTTGGGCTGTTGTTCTCTGCGCTTAATAGACTCCTCCAGATTTTTTGCAATTTTGGTGTTCTCCTCCAACAAAGTATTATAGTCCTGCTGCAGAGTAGTGAAAGAGACTTCCAGTTTACCATATTTCTTTTTCATTTCGACCAAATCCGCTTGAGTTTTGTGCAAATCATTTTCCAAGTCATTGCTATCAGAATTGGTGTACTGCTCGAGTTCCTGCGAGAGGTAAGCCTGGGCGGCAGTGGCTGTTTCTAGAGAACGCTTTAACTCATGAATTTTTTGTGTGTCTATCTCATTTGATTCACGTAAATCTTGAAATCGATCAAATAGTTTACAATACTCCTCGAGTAGTTCGTCTCGGGAAAAATTAATAACATCGGGATAGTCAACCATTTTACAAATTTTTCCTATTACAATTCTTTTTAAATTTGTTCGCGCATTGATATTATAAAAAAAAGCTCGTTATCGGGTAGTTACTACAAACGGTTACTTATCAGCACAGGGTTGTCATAGGCAGAGTTGCATTAAATAGTATTTATTATGATTCAAGCAGTGTTGTATTTTAAAAGAACAAAATTATTATATTGAAATGATGCCACACTACAAAAACTATTTAAATATACGTTATATTTAAAATTATAAAAATACATACATATAAGTAAAAACGAATATAGGAAATAAAAGAATATGCTGTTATTTAGCACAGTTATTATTTGCAACAATCTCGTATATATATTGTACATTGAATAGTGTAGCCATATGTTATTAAACAAAGAACCCGTTAAATTAAAAATTCTTAATTGCACATGCGTCGTTACCATAGCAATTGTAAACTAAAAAAAAAACAAAGAAATTACTAAATATGTTAAAGTGTCACCAATAAAATTATCTGATAAGAAAAATAAATAAAATAAAACTATGGAAGACTTGCAAAATAATTCCTTAGCTAATGTTTTGCCAGTGGTCAATTTTCAATCAGATGACTTAATTGAAAAGTTAAAACTTTTAAATTATGAGAAAACATTATTAAGTGATTTGAAAATGAAACCATTGTCACGTTTCTACTTTGTGAAATCTACAAATCCAGGTGAACAATTTTACATGTTTACTTTGACTTGCTGGTGGCTTTGTCAAAAGTTGGGTAAAAACATGGAACGTCCACAGGAATACGATGATCCAAATGATGTTATTTCAAAAATTATTGCAATTCTAGAACAAATGGTAAGAGCCTAGTAAAAGGACTCTATAATTGGATAATCATATATGTATACTTACAGTGAGTGACAAGACATAGGATACTTTTTTTTTTGTTATTTTAGTTTTCAAAAACATGATTTTTTACCAAATATACACTTGCAAATGTATATTTCTATGATAAATTTAAATTTACTAGGTTTTCTACATAGATAAATACACATAGATCGGAAACTCACCTGTCAAAGACCTAACTCATTTGTCAAAAACCTAAGTGCTGAGAATGTATTAGTAGAAAAAACTATGTGAAAACAAAAACAACACTCGTATGTGTGATTATTTTGAGTAATTTTTTTGTTTGAGTTTTTTTCTAGTTTCCGCTCTATGTTTCTCTATGGTTTTCTATTAAAATATAGTAAAGTTCAGCGATTTTAATCATTCGAGTTTAACAAAAATACATATGTATATAGAATGTGGTTATACTTCTTAGCATTGGCAAAACAATGGAAACTATAACAATTCTACAAGAAAGAAGTTTAAAACAAATATAATGTGTAAACAAACGATGTAAAAAATCATAATATTTACGGTTATTTCAATATTAATTTTGATATATTTAATTTTTTTATTAATATAACTTTTTGCGAAAATTTAAAAATCAATATAATAAACGATTTTATTGTTGGATTGAAGCAAAAACCTATCAGTGACAAATATTCGATTAATAAATCAGCAGTTTCAAAAAATATAAAAATAAAACTCAACATTTTGGAGAAAGACCTCGTAAAACTAATCCAAGATTAGATAACTTAGAGGTAGTTTCTTACTTGTCAGTTAAACCTAGCTTAATATTAAAAAATTAAAAATTTCTTAAGAATTTCTTAGTATTGTGACCTATTAATTGAGTATATGGAAAAGTTTCCATTGTATTGTCAACCACAGTATACTACAAGAAACATACAAAATTTTATATTTATTTGTGAATAATGAAATAAATTTCTCTTCACATCAGGATGTTCCCATAGATTTTACCCCAAATAAACTTATACGTGGTGCTGGTCAAAATTGTATCTTTGTACTGGACACATTGGCTACGCAGGCCCTAAAGATCATGAGATTATCATGTCAGAAACTGCATATAGCCCAAGAAGATGAAGTTGCCAATGATTATCTGGAAGATAATGCCGAAATTATACTCGAAAAAATAGAAGATGAACAGAACGATGCTCTGAGTGATGACAATAGTGAAATGGATTTAAATCAAAATTCCTTAAGGCAGTGGGGTCTAAAAAGGCAGCATCACTTGCCGGATCATGATACTAGTGTGGGGATAGGTGGCAACAGTTTACAAGTGACTGACAAGCTGACGGATCAACAAACATGGCGTTTGGAATTTGAAGAAGTGATGCCTCAGCTAAAGGTTTATGTTAGAAGTGATGTAAGAGATTGGCGGGCCCATTTAAATCAAATGAATAGCCTGAAAGACAATATAACAGAGGTTTGTGTATTCAATATTAACAGAGACATTTAATTCATGTCAATTTCTAAACAGTTTACAGAAGACACTCAAATTGAGTTAAAAAAGCTGCACAGCGAATTCACTTTCAGTTTGGACAAGATTGAGAGTCGTGAAAAACATTTGAACAATGAATTACGCAATCTAATTATGCAATACAAAGATGTATCCATTGAATTGTCAAATGTACAATATGCCCATGCTCAGGTGCTGGAGGAAACCGAACGTTCTATGGATGAACTGAAGTCTGTTATTGCTGAAAATGAAAGTAAAAAGGCTGAAATGGAAAGGAGAGGTCAAATGATGTCCGATAGCAGTAAGAAAATTAATAGGAATATCTGAAAATTGAAAATTGTATGACTTTAATTAATTTTTATTTGCAGGTTTTGTGTTGCAGATTAAAAAGGCCGTGTCTAAAATTAAAGATGATGTGGCTCATTTGAATTTAGAGGTGGCTTTATTAATAAATGGCATTGATCGTGATATTTTAAAAAGAACTGGTCCGGGCATTGAAATGGAAAAGTTCATATAAAACAGAAAGAACTCGTTTTTTTTATAAGTTAGCAAGAAAATTCAATTTTGTAAAGGACCTTATGAAAATGTTATGAAGATAGGCATAAATATGAAAAGTTTATATAAAACGGAAATAAATTGTTTTATTTTTTATAAATTAACATATCCAATGATACCCACATATAATACAACAGATACATTGAGTTACAATACAATGGAAACTTTTTTTGAAAACTATATTCCTTAATTTATGTTTGCAAAAAATATAGCAAATTTAAGTTTAACAAAAATACATTTATATAATGTGATAATACTTCTTAGCATTGTTAAAACAATGGAACTTTTAAACATCAATCCCTCCAAAAACTAATACGCCTATTTCAAATTCGGATATTGAAAGACTTCTTCTCGAAAAGAGAAGACTCAGAAGAGAATGGCAACATAATAGATCACCTGCTGCAAAGCAGAGGCTGTCCACAGCAGTACGAAAACTGAAAAGAGCTCTTCATTTAGAAGAGGATCGCATAAACGAAAATTATATTAAAAGTTTGTCGAGCACAAAATACACAAATTTCTCTCTTTGGAAGGCAACGAGGAACATTAAGCCACCGGTAGAGGCACAAAGCGCTTTAAGAAAAGCTGACGGAACCTGGGCACGAAGTGCTATAGAAAAACCAACAGTATTTGAAGAACATTTAAG
The DNA here is from genome assembly GCA_942486065.2 of Calliphora vomitoria. Lineage (NCBI taxonomy): Eukaryota > Metazoa > Arthropoda > Insecta > Diptera > Calliphoridae > Calliphora > Calliphora vomitoria. Next base: position 129,076,918 of record OW818030.2, read on the forward strand.
TGAAGTATTTCAACCTAATTCCACGGCAAATGAGTTCGAGCTCGCAGCCCAATTCGATATTGGCCCTGAGGATGTTAATAGAGTAATTAAAACTAAATTGAACTTGAAAAAATCACCGGGATATGATTTAATAACTCCATCATTGATTAAGAACCTACCAAATGTGGCAATAATTGTGCTTTCTATATTGTTTAATGCGATCTTGAAACTTGGAATTTATCCAAAAAATTGGAAAATTTCTCAAATAATAATGATACCGAAACCGGGTAAAGATTTAACCCTGCCATCTTCTTATAGACCTATTAGCCTTCTCCCTTGTTTATCGAAGCTGTTTGAGAAAATATTCCAGGAAAATATCATACCTTTTTTGAATGATGGAAATATTATACCAGTACACCAATTTGGTTTCCGTGAACATCATGGCACCATTGAACAAGTCAATCGTTTAACTGGAGAGATTAGAAAATCTTTTGAATTAAAGAAATATTGTTCTGCCGTCTTTTTAGATGTTGCCCAAGCTTTTGACAATGTATGGCATAAAGGTCTAGTACATAAAATCAAATTTTTACTACCACTATGTACTCATAAATTGCTGGAGTCTTATCTATCGAATATACTTTTCAGAGTTAAGTTCAATGATTATGTGACGAGAGAATACAAGATTAGAGCTGGCGTTCCACAGGGAAGTGTACTAGGACCTACGTTATATTTGATTTATACCTCCGACTTGCCTACGTGCGATAAATTAACAATCTCTACATTTGCGGATGATACCGTCATTATTAGTTCACACGAAAACCCTCTCATAGCATCTAGTCAACTGCAAAATTACCTCGTACGTGTGGAGACATGGTTGAAAAACTGGCGAATAAAGGTGAATGAGCTGAAAAGTAAACATGTTACGTTCGCTCTAAGGAGAGGAAATTGCCCACCTGTCACACTCAACAACGTTAATATACCGCAGTCTGATTATGTCACCTACCTCGGCATTCATCTTGATAGACGGCTTACTTGGCGCCGTCACATAGAAACCAAGAGACTTAACATGAAGCAAAAAGCCTCTAGCTTTCATTGGTGATCAATCAAAATTAAGCCTTGAATATAAAGTAATCCTGTATAAGACCGTTTTAAAACCATTTTGGACGTATGTAATTCAATTATGGGGAATGGCTAGCAACACCAGTATTGATCTTATACAGAGGGCCCAATCTAAAACTCTTAGGACCATGACGGGAGCACCATGGTATATAAGAAATGAAAACATTCACAGGGACTTAGATGTGACATTGGTAAAGGAAGAGTTCAAGAGATTCCGTGAGAAATATATTGTTAAGCTGCAAAACCATCCCAATACGCTTGCAAGACAACCTGTGCAGATCCAAACACGATCCAGGCTCCGTAGAGCTGATCTATCACCCCGCTGAGATGAGTGCCAGTTAACCATTTAGGCTCTCTTGTTGGAGAGAAACTAGTTTTAATTTTAGTTATAAGATTTAAATACTTATTGTTAGGCCTATAAAAGGCAGATTCAATAAATTAATAAAAGCGTTTAAAAAAAAAAAACAAGAAAGTAGACTAAAACAATAAAATATGAAGGAACACGATGTCATTATAAAATATACTACTACTGGAATCGAATAAAGAATAAGGAAAATATGCCCCTTTTTTTGAGATTCCAGCACGAAAAAGACCCCAAATACAACTGTACAATTGTAACCGGGTGGTACGTGTTTTGAAGTGGTTTGGGAAATTGTAGATCACAAAAAGCAGGCTCAAAATTATACCACGAAGGAAGCTTCATCAGATGCGATTATAAGGGAATGGCCAAATAGTTCAAAAGACATTATTGACTTTTTAGTTGCTAAGTTTCCATTGTTTGTCAATAATTTTTAGTTTATTTTTTTATTTTCAGAATTTATGTTTTTATTCTTTAAAAATATATATTAACTAGCTGAAACCGGTCCGCGTTGTTGGCCCTTAGAAAACATCTGTTTTATATTACATCTCGATCTCGATTTTTATATACAGTGGTGTACAAAGTGGTGGCAGTCCGGCTGGTTCCAATGAATTCAAAAATTCATTAGGATTATCGACGGTTTGTTCTTCGTTCACGGCTGTGTCAATTGGTTTGTATTTTATTGTTTCGCCAGTCAGTTTCTATTGTATTTGCTTATTGAGCTTGTTAACATCATAATTTGTTGGTTAAATAATTGGAAAAGTTTCCATTGTATTGTCAATCATTGTAGGTATATAATTTTTTTATAAGTTAACAGGAATATGATTTTTGTTTTGTACTCAATAAAAGTGATATGTAGATATTTCGAATGTATTAAGTGTTTAGTTGTTAGTGTTAAATATGTATTCACACTTAGTCCTTTTTCTAAATGTTTAAATTACAATTTCACATTTTCCCACGCATCATAAAGCGCGATCTGTAGTACTTTTTTTTATCACTTTCCAAGTATTAAAAAAATATCAAAACAATTAAATTTCTTTGTTGATCCTCCAATCAAGAACAGAAAGAAAGAAAAAAAAAAACGCCACACAACGTCAAGACCACAAATTATACATATAATGTTATCTCTCCAATAGAATTCGAAAAAAAAGTGACCAAATGTAGCAACAACAAAACAGGAGAAACAGGCACAACATACAATGAATGAAATGTGTTGTTGTGTTGTCGGCACAATCATTTACTAATGGAGTTGTTACTTGATGAATGTAAACAAATATAAAATTTAATTTTTTTTTTGTTTTTTATTATTTTTATTTGTCTGCCATTTAATAGAGAGACAAAAATGACGACAATATTGGGCCATTAAAAAAAATGGAAACGATAAATTACGAGTAGTATAAACAAAGTAGAGGCAGATGCATCCAATACCACACACGTATTATACTCATGGACAGAGATGTAAATAAATAGTTACTGATGATTGGTTGACCGAGATTACGAAGGGCATATTTTGTACATAATTATTATATCAAGATTATATTTAACACCACTTAACTATGTTTAGTAAGGGTTTAATACAAAGCCATTGGTAAAAGAAAGGTCCCCCTGTTGATTATTGAACTTTGACAAATTCTGCTGGTTGTCTATAGTATTGAAAAACTTACACTATTATAAACAGCATGTGTACTTCAATGCTATTGACAACCTGTGGAATTTCTATTGCTGACATTTTTCCGAAGAATGTCAGGAGTTGCATGCACGGATCCAGGTCAACCATTAGGAGGGGAAATTTCCCTTTCCATCACCCCTGGATCACCGCCTGAGGAGTTGTCATCCGATCGGATGAATTTTTGTTTTACTAGGGAAATGGTTCTCAAATGGGGTTCCGCGAAATACTGAGGAAAATATTAAGCTTAAACGATATAATTGAAATGTACCTCGTGTGCTAAATTTGATTTTGAATTAGTCGAAATCGAAAACTTGGATCTGAAGCGATGAAGGTATTAATACAATTATCATCGACATACGTTTATATAAAACTTGTCTTGTTATGTCCAATTTCATCACGATATTAATTATATTTAATATAATAATTACTAAGGACTGAGATCGAATAATTCTTAACACACGTTTTTCATTAAAACTTTTAAACCAAGTATTATTTGATTTTTTTTTTTTTTTGATCAAGTTACCTTTGTAAAGCATGTTAGTTATTATGTTTAATGTCAAGTATGTTCATTTGTTGTTAATCTGATTAAAATGAGTGACCAGCCAAAAACTGCGTACTAAAATTATTAAATTTTTTCAACAAAACCCAACTTGGTCCTACAAAAAGTTGGGCAAACAATCAAAGGTCTGCCGTCAAACTGATTCCAATGTTATTCAACAGTACCGGGAGAACTTGTCCGTTGATAGAAACCCTGGTTCAGGTAGAAGGAATGGTTCACATGATGTTTCTAAAGCCAAAAAATGGAAAGCATTTTCAGAAGAACTCCAAACACATTCGATAGGAAAGCAGCCCGGTTAGCTCAGTGCTCGGACTATTTGGTACGAAAAGTTAAAGCTAATGCAGGTTTAAAAACATACAAGACTCAAAAAGTTCCTGACAGGAACGCTGCTAAAAATTTAGAGACCAAAAACAGAGCACGAAAATTTAAGTCAAATTTTATAAAAAAAATATGGCAGATTTTTCGCAGCTTCCAGGTCAACATTTTGATGTTGCTGATGCTCGATGGAATGTTGAAGAAAAGTTTAGGACCCAAAAGCAGACAACATTTCCCAAAAAGTTCTTGGTATGACAAGCAATATGCAGATGCGGCAAAAAGCCAAACATTTACAAAGGGCTCTATAAATACCGAAATTTACATCAAGAAATGTTTACAAAAAAGGATGCTTCGATTCATAAGACATTTTAGTGAGTCCACTTATTTTTGGCCTGATTTGGCACCCTATCACTATGGTAAGAAAGGTCTTGAATGGTAAAAGAACAGTAATGTGGTATTTGTACCAAGAGAGGCAAATTATCCAAAGGAGTAAAGGCCAGTGGAGAGATATTGGACTCTTGTTAAAAGAGAATTGAAGAGCACAAAGAAGGTGTTCAAAAGTGTGGTAGATTTTAAACGGAGATGGACAACCTGTTCGAACAAAGTGATTTATGTCACTATAAAAACCATAATGGAAGGGTTTATGACTATGTTAAATTATGGAGTGATATTACCCATTTTCAATACCAAACCACAGAAAGTATATGTGGAAAATTTCAGCCAGCTAGCTCCTATCGTTTGGGCCCTATCGTGTTTTCAACAAACAGACGAACGGACACAGCTAGATCGTCTTAGAACCTTGCCAGCAGTTCTAGGAGACAGTCCCGAACTAGTGATTTTACCCATTATTTAGGGTGGGAACTAGTTACTTCAATAGCTACGTGACTAGTTATTTTAACACGTGCATGTCCTAAGCAGGGAGTCAATTGACCATTTTTGACTACAGTGAGACTGTCTAATAGCTGGTCCAAAGTAGTCAACGTATTGGATTCACATACTGGTTAAATATCGTCAGTTACCTTACTAGCTACCTAACTGGTAACTTGATCACCTACATAGCTAGTTATTTTAACATGTACGGGTGCTAATTGACCTCAAATAGTCAGCTAAAAAGATATATCATAGGCAGTCCAATAAACGATTGGTTGTAAACAAAACTTTCTTCGACAATTCTTCAATGGATTGCTTCTGGTGGGTAAAATAACTACTTTCTAAAGTGGACTACAAAATGAACATTTAAAGTGACTTCAGTATAGGTTACTAAGAGACACTGAAGTGACGTTTGAATTCATGCTATGTTACATGGGATATGAGTATATTTAAGCAAAAATAAAAATGAACTATATGAGAATTATATCAACACAATTTTTTATAAAACCAGTTTGAACGAATTACTCACAAAACGTTTAAAGTGACTACACTCCAGATTACTTAGAGACAATTGTATTCACGCTAGATTACCTGGGATGTATAAAGTAACCAATTGTCTCCTCTCTCACTACAAAGAGCACATACGTGTCAAATGACTAAAATATATAAATTGGAGTCACCCAAGTGATAAGACATTTGTAACGATTACTGTCTATAAGGGATACATTGACTACTTGCTTAACTGCTGGGTTATGAGGACCCAGAATATATATACATACTAATGTATGTATGTATCTATGTATATGTATTCCTTTTTCTGTGGTGGGTGGTATAAAACAAAAAGATTAGCTTAACTTAATTTTTAGCTTTAACTTAATTTTTTCCTTTGCACTTTAGGGTTAATAATGAACACGATCATTCTAATTAAAACTGGAATTTATGAACAACAAAAATCTATTGAGCATGTAGTTTCCTACATTCACAATTTATTTTATTATTAATTATTATTGTAATTTGTTACTAAGCCAATAGGTAATTAGCACCTCTTTGTTATCTGTGCCACAGTGTAAATATAATCTATTTAAATATAATTTTTAAACACTTCTTCCAGCATTAGCACCAACCAAACCATCATCATTTACGAGTTTTAGAACCCTTACAAAATACACACACAAACATACGCATACAAAACCTATACATACAAAAATAAAATGGACTGGCTGAAAGACTGACAGACAGACAGCTAGTCAGTCTGACAGTGAGAAAACAAAAACGTGAAAAAATATTCATTTATTGTTTACATGATGAAAATAAAATTTGGAAAGTGTGTTTATGTGCAATCAAATTAAGTGCGTGTATTTATTACAAACAAATTAGAAGATCCCAACGAAAATGCTAGTGTTATTTATTGATAATTGTTTATTTGGTCGGTTGGTTGGCTGGTTGGTTGGAAATTTTTATGCCGGTGATAGTTGTGGTTGTACGCATGCGTACGCGATTGTTTAATAACCTTTAAAAGCAAATAAATTACCAAAAAGTATAAAACAAATTTAAGATTTTGACAAATAACAAAACAAATCTTCTCAATAGATAACAAGGAAGCCACAGCAAATAACAAGGATTGCCACAAGCTTGTGAAATCCTTATCGATGCTGCACTTAGGAAACAACACAGCATTGGAAAATAATGCAAATGCAATCAAAATCATGCTCACGTACGTTGTAAATATTATCATTGAATCATAGACGGTTTTAGAATATGTAGACAAACAGAAATATTTACATACTCGTTTCATTAATACTAATAGCACTTGTTTGTATAAAAATTCTTTACACATGTCAAGCAGAGGGATCTTCTTCAATTGGTTTTTTTTTTTTCGTCCAGGGACATGTGCATAAATACACTTTGTGCTCGCGTGGAAATTTGATTTGCTCGTGTGGAACGACCCAGCGGATTTACTTATTTGTTTATTATGTTGCGGTGATAATGGTTTTTCTAATTGTTTCTTATCTTTACTTTCTCAATGCAAACTATATGATTTGTTTGTCCACTTAATTGTCATTAACACTAAATGGACCAGATGTCTTAAACGGTTATTGTGTTTCCGGGAAATGCCGCTTATTTTGCCTAAATTTTATCATATCAAAACAAAACTTTAGGGAAGAAAAAAAATATATTTAACTAAATTTTGAAGTCAAAAACCAATCCCATTCATAAATTTCAAGCGCCCATACAAATACATTGATGATTTTAAACTAACTTTTTCATTGATTTGATCATATTATAATTGTCAACCTTTACACATCTTTATTTCAAATTTAATTTCGTTTTTTAGAATAAAAATTTTATAATTGTTAATTTCAAATTCGATTTTTTCACGTTTTTTTTTCTAAAACTTTAAAAGTGTTGTTAGTCTATACTAACAATTTATTTAACTATACCAAGAAACTAGTGAATGTTATCTGTTTTTTTTTTTCTAAAAGGCCACAATTGGGTTAAACTATTGAACAATGTGTGGTAACAGGTACTTTGTTGCTCTGTGGTTGAGTTGTTGTTGTTTTTTTTTTTGTTTATATTTTTTTTTTTGGAAATATTCATTCTCATTCTCAGTGTTTGTTATGGATTTGTTTATATAGTTATCCTTCTTTCATCTATCTCATTTCCTAATCAATTGTCTCTTATCCTTTAATTTATGTATTTGGATGCTGTTTTTTATTATTTGTTTGTGAGTTTTCATACAATAATACGAAATTATGAAAATTTTATTTATTTTTAAATAGATTAATAGAGTGTAACGAAAATGTTGGTGCATTTTTTGTTTACATACATTAACACTATGGTCTCTCTACGATCACAGTTTTGTGGCCAAAACTGAAGTGATAAGAAAAACATATCGAAACTTTGTACAATTGTTTGGGTTATATAAATGATGATGAGCAGGTGATTTATAAAATGGAGATGTCACGCATATATTTTTTATACTTATTTTGTAAAAAAAGTTATTTTTTTAGTTCAGAACTACGAGGATTGGGTCCAAAAGTCCGTGCCTTTTTGAATGAAAGACAGGTTTTTGGATAAAATATTATTATATTTTTTAGCATAGTCTCCTTTGAGGTCTATACACTTTGTCCAAAGTTTCTCAATTTTTTCTATTTCTTTCAAAATATAAGATTTGTAGAGATCATCATTTTTTGTAAGATGATTTCATCGTTGTAGTCAGAAGGGATCATTTCATTGATTTTTGCATTAGAAGAGGTGGCGCAAAAGTAATCCTCCTATCAGAAAATGCTATAAATTTTGCCGATTATTGGTCAAATAAATAGTCAGCAATATTCCGCGTTCTGGAGCAGTGTAGCGTAACATTGTTTATTAACGTGTATTTCGCATGTGTTTACTACACAAATGTCAAAACAGAACTGACATAGGGGCCAATCGCAAAATTTATAGCATTTTCTGATAGGAGGATTAATTTTGCGCCACCTAGTATACAAGGCTATAGTAATTTGGACCTACAATGGGTCAAAATCGGGAACATTATTTTTTAACCCGAATATTTTTTTTACCACAATTTTTTTTCACAAATAAATTTAAAAAAAAATTTAAAGAAAAATTGAAAAAAAATTAAAAAAAAATTTTGAAATAAAATTAAAAAAAAAATGTTGAAAAAAATTTAAAAAAAAAATTGGAAAAAATTAATAAAAAAACAATTTCGAAAAAAAAAATTTAAAACAATTTAGAAAAAAAATTTTGTTTTTAAATTTTGAAAAACAATTAAAATTACAAAAAATGTTGTTACCTGAAAATATTTAAAATTTTTATTTTAAAGTATAATTTGGTGAAGAGTATATAAGATTCGGCACTGCCGAATATAGATCTCTTACTTGTTTTTTCTAATTTCTCCTCTAGTCACGAGTTAGTCTTCTATCAATGGCTATAAGTTACTATAAACTATAAACTAAATTATACAGCGTGTTCAAATTTTGACAGGACTCAACTGACAAATGCTTGTTGACAGGTGCTGCCCTGTCAGTTAAGAGTCACGAACTTATTGACCCACCCTCGTAACAAAAACCAAACGAAATAAAGTTAATAATTTTTGCAATTTTGTCAAAAAAAAACTACGTTTGTTAAGCAAATAGTGTATTTTTTATATATTCCAACATTTTATATTAAAATTTCAATTTGGTATTAGCACGTTCTTAAATTCCCAGACTTTTTTCATTGCCGGGAAATATAAAAAAAATTTCAATTCCGGGAATTCAATGTAATTTTTTTAGTACGTACTAAATTAAGCCAAAAAGCAGGAAATTTTTAAAATGTTGAAAATAAAAGATATTTTCCAAATCAGAATGTATATAAACCATTATTATTGTTGTTATTGTCTAATTATTCATATTCTTAGAAGTTTTAATATAAAACATCTCAATAAATCTTGACCTACTTGAAATGCTAATTTTCCTGTTTTAAGAAAACATTTTTCTGTTTTTGATATAAAAAAAAAAATAGTTTTAGCTGTGAATTTATAGCTAATCAAATGATTCAGTTTAACTAAATTAAGATAAATTTTAGTTGGGATGACAAAAATTAGGTTATTTAAATTGTAATTCTTCTGACTTTCTCTTGCTAGTATAGAAAATATATATGATTATAATATGAATTGGCAACAAATTACAAAGAATATATTTTTTAAGAAGAAAGCTTATAAACCAATTCCCAAAATTTCTCGACAAATAATTACAGAAAATTAAAAAAAAAAATATTCTCAGGAATTCCTGGGAATATTTTTCCGATTAGAAACCCTAGTTTGCGTACTAAGATTACGATGTATTACATATATCTACTTCGAATAACATCTGTTCGGGTCCTTATCAAACCATCTAGCTATTACCGTCCGTCTGTCTGTCACGATAGGGCCTACAGGAAAGGATGCAGGGGGATTAAATTTGTCTAAAATATTCTTTGTTGATCAGAAATGTTTGGTATTGAATATGTGCAAAATCAGTCAAGTACAACCAGACTTATGGACCAAAATGTGAGACAACCTCCAAAAAAATATGATATTTTTCAAAAATTTTAACAATTTTCTTTAAATATATTGCAGATAATACAACACACGTTATTCCTTCTATAAAATACTAATATGAGTAGAAAATAGTAATAATCGGCCCATGAAAATATGCAAAAATCGGTGTCAGTATTAAATATAACTTCATGTTGTAAATATGTTTGTAGTAATCTATTGTAAAATAACTTTTAAATATATTTATGATTGATACACATAAGGACTGAGATCGAAAAATTCTTAACACACGTTTTTCATTAAAACTTTTAACCCAAGTATTATTTGATTTTTTTTTTTTTTTGATCATGTTACCTTTCATTTGTTATTAATCTGATTAAAATGAGTGACCAGAAAAAAATGGGTACTAAAATTATTAAATATTTTCAACAAAACCCAACTTGGTCCTACAAAAAGTTGGACAAACAATCAAAGGGGTGGCGTCAAACTGTTTCCAATGTTATTCAACACTACCGGGAGAACTTGTCCGTTGATAGAAAACCTGGATCAGGTAGAAGGAATGGTCCACATGATGTTTATAAAGCCAAAAAAAATAAAAAGCATTTTCAAAACAGCTCCCAACACATCCGGTAGGAAAGCAGCCCGGTTAGCTCAGTGCTCGGACTATTTGGTACGAAAAGTTAAAGCTAATGCAGGTTCAAAAACAAACAAGGCTCAAAAAGTTCCTGACAGGATCGCTGCGAAAACAGGGCATGGAAATTGAAGTCAAATTTTATAAAAAAATATTCCAGCTGCATAATGGGTGACGAAACATATGTTCTGGCAGATTTTTCGCAGCTTCCAGGTCAAAATTTTGATGTTGCTGATGCTCGAGGGAATGTTGAAGAAAAGTTTAGGACCAAAAAGCAGATAAAATTTCCCAAAAAGTTCTTGGTATGGCTAGCAATAAGCAGTTGCGGCAAAAAAAAAAAAAAAAAAACAATCATTTGTTACAACGTGCTCTATAAATACCGAAATTTACATCAAGGAATGTTTACAAAAAAGCCTGCTTCCATTCATAAGTCTTCATAATGTATCCACTTATTTTTGGCCTGACTTGGCATCCTGTCACTATGGTAAACAAGCCTTTGAGTGGTAAAAGAACAATAATGTGGTATTTGTACCAAGAGATGCAAATCCTCCAAACTGCCCGGAGCTAAGGCCAGTGGAGAGATATTGAGCTCTTGTTAAAATAGAATTGAAGAGCACAAAAAAGGTGTCCAAAAGTGTTAAAACGTTAAAACGGACGTGTTCGAACAAAGTGAAAAAAATCACTATGAAAGCCATAATGGGTTTCCGAAAAAGGTTCAAAATTTCATCATTAGTGATTAGAACTATAAAAATATTTTTTTTTTTTGTAAATTGTAATAATAATTTCAATGAAATAAAAAATATATTAAAACTGTAAGTTTAGTGGTTTCATTTTTATTAACATATAAGTATGTTAAGAATTTTTCGATCTCAGTCCTTAGATTCAGCAAAAAAAAAATGCATGTTTAGATATAAACTTGTAAAATATGCAAAAATTTACTTTCCAAGCAAAACGATTGAAAACATACCCTGCTGTAAATTCTTGTGTAATCATATTTTGGTTCAACTACCATATAGTAATAGTAGCATAACTGTATAACCATAAATCGTTTGCGACAACCATTTTTGCCCGCATAAAACATAGTTGCCGTTACCATGTATTTTCTCTGCGAGTATGTACACATAGAAAACAGCTTCGTTGTAAAATCGATAGATTCAGTTAAACACATAGAATTTGTTTGCTCAGTGTACACAGAGAAAACAGATTCGTGATAGCAACCGAATTTGTTATCAATCGAATGATTCTACCTAAGTGACCGAATTTTACAGTTGTGGCTACAAAATATTAGAATGGGTAACAAATATTTGGTTGCCTCAACCGAAATTCTTATTTGTCAACTAACTTTCTCTTGATAGAACCGAAAAATTCTATGTGTGCAACCGAATCATTCGATTGGCAACAAATTCGGTTGCTATCACGAATCCGTTTTCTCTGTGTATGTATCAAAATTGATTAATAAAATCTCATGTCGCATAATCACTGTTGCCATGTATAAATATTAAAATTCCGGCAATTAGGCCAGTATTCTGGGAAAGAAAACATCATATTTGATCATCATAAATAAAATTTAATAATGGACATTCAAATGGACATTTTTGTAAACTTTTAATTTTTCTGTCACGGTTGATTTTTCTGTCAGCATTACTTATTGGATTCGATTATATATATATTTATTTATATGAACAATACAAATTATTTTTTAGAGTGTACAATTGCAGATAATATAGTTTCAGGCTATATTTACCCATACTATTGCCCTTTACGTACATAAATACGTCCCATACTAAACTACATCATCACTTTTCTCAAACAAACATACAACAACAATAACAAAAAAAAAAAAAAAACAACAACAACGAAAATTAACAAAGAAACAGAAAAAGAAACTAAATTGTAGTGTTGTGCTCCATCTCCATTCCTTCATTCACTTTACAACTACTGTTCATTTCCCACGGTGTGTCAGGTTAGAGTCGAGTCGAGCAGTGCAGTGTGGTGTGGTGTACGAAGAATAAATATACTTACTATACATATCCATATACTGTATGTTTGAAAGTCTTTACCAGTTGTTAGTTGGGCATAAACGAATAATAAGATCGTAGTACTACAGTGGAGTAGAGGTTGGTTGGAATGGAATGATGTGGTGTGGTATGAGAGAACATTGGAAAACTCGAAAGAGGTTTCATACAACAGAAAAAAAACAATAACAACACTATTGTTGTTAAGCATGGTTGTTGCTTTTTGTTCGTGTGTACTCGTAAGAACTCCACGTTCAATATTACGAGCAATAATAGCAAGTGGGGAGGCGGTGTCGTAAGAGATCTTTTTTTATATAGTATGTAAATATGTATGTACTTTTTGCTGTCGTTGTTGGTTGTTTGCATTGGTATTGCTATGGTGGAGTTGGAATTCTTTTTATTGTAATTTTTCGATCAAAGTGACCAGATAGCAGAACTCAACATAAATAAGACTTCTGGGCCATGAGGTATGCCAGTACTGAATCATGGCATTGAATCAGTTCTCTTTGAACCTAGCTCGACCATTAGCTAATCTTTTCAGTACATCATGCCGTGCCGTAGAATTTCCTGCATATTAGAAGGTTACTCCATGTAACTCCAATTCCTAAAAAGAATGAAAATTATCGACCAATGGCAATTTGGTCTTCAATTTATACTACTATCATGTTGAATATTTTGGTTTTTGTTGAGCAATCTGTACTGGGGATTTGCTGTCCTTTCTATCGGAAAGATAGTGTCGTTCAATTCACGGTTTCGGCGAAAGTAAAGATGTGGCTAATGCTAATGTAACTTTAAATCCTAAAAATGAAGATGATAATACTTTAAAAACTATAGTCAATATCAATTTCTTCTGCTCTTTCGAAAGTTATGAAGAGTGTGGTAAACTAACATATTGCTAAATATTTGGAGACCAACAATTTCCTTACCGACCACCAGTATGGTTTTCTTAGGAACCTGTCGGAAAGACGGTGTCGCTTCATTCACCATTTTGAGGAAAGTGAAGTGAAGCCATTTTGAAGCTAATGGCTTTCTCAGGATCGCACTATACGAGTTGTTGCAGATGGGATCTCATCAAACGAGTTCAAGATTAATTCAGGGTTAACGCTAGGCTTCGTTCTTTCTCCTACTCCATTTCTTATTTTTGTAAATGACATATTATGGCCAACTTTGAAACCTATCTATTCTTTTGCATATGACATCAACATTTGAACACATGAAAATCAATTTTTACGTCCATTTAAAAGGACATTTGCCCTCAATGTATATCGATTTGTCCATTGAGTGGGAAAAAATATAAAAATTGTTTGTTACAGGGTGTATTCATTCATTCAAAAGCCGAGCTAGTGGAAGATTGTTGCAATAAGAAAACAAGTAAGAGAGCTATATTCGGCTCTGCCGAATCTTATATACCCTTCACCAAATTATACTTTAAAATAAAATAAAAAAAATTTTTTTAAATTTTTTTCCAATTTTTTTAAAAATTTTTTTTTAATTAAAATTTTTTTTTTTTAATTTATTAGTGAACTAAATTTATGACAAAAAAATGTTTTTTGTGAAAAAAAATTCGGGTTAAAATATATTTTTCCCGATTTTGACCCATTGTAGGTCCAACTTACTATAGCCTTATATATATCGTTGCAATGGACCTTCATATATCTATCATTAGATATCCATATTGTCTATATTTATGACTTAGTAATCGAGATATAGATAAAAAATAGGCCAAAAATAGAGGTTGTCTCGGATTTTTGCTCATATCTCCGTTATTTATGGACGGACGGATTTTGCTGATTTTAAATAGGGAACTTTTCGAAAGCATGTCTGACAGAATTATTGAAGATTTGGATCCGGAAGATATCTGGGGTCTTCAGAAAGTTGATTTCAACAGACAGACGGACATGGCTTAATCGACTCAGCTGTCTTTAACGATCCAGAATATATATACTTTATAGGGTCGGAAAATTATATTGTGGAAATTACAAACGGAATGACAAACTTATATATACCCTTCTCACGAAGGTGAAGGGTATAAAAATGAATCAGGATCTTGTGATAACCTCTGAATGGGATTGATTTCAATGCTCGAAAAACTCAATGTAGTATTTTTGCACACAAATGGTTGGTATAAATATTGAGGATGTGGATAAGAGAATACAGTATGATGTCCGCTGGTATAAAACTTGAGGGAAATACTTTACTCCATATGATCTTACTACCTATACCACCTACATCAAAAATAGAATACAACTCCCATGTATTGGAAGTTTATTAAATGTTTACTTATCGTAGCATCGTCTGCGTTCCATTGTTCTATCGCTACTATAATGGACTGTCTTCTGCTGAAATTATGGAATTTGTTCCCGAAACCCTCTGAATTTTACGAACTTAATACACGCTTATCAACAAGAACTCGTTTATGGTCAATTGAACAGTGGACCACACTACAGGGAAAATTCGTTCTTTAGCCCTACTGTCCTATACGTATGAGGAATAAACTACCAGCATAAGTCTTTCCTCTCACTTTCAATGCAGGAAAGCTCAAATGGAATGTCTACAAACGCTATCATCTCTCCCACATCCTATTTTCCTAATTCCAAGGCAATGCTCTGCATGATTAGAGGTCATATTCTGAGTGCTGGTACAAGATGTAGAAAAACAAATTTATAAAAATATAGTTTAATATTCACCTCATCTATGCAGTAATCAGAGATCGACAGTCGATATAACCAATTCGCAAGTTTTATTAATTTATCGGCTATAAACTCAAATAAAGTAAAGTGATTCACTGGAATCGGTAGTAAAAGTAAATATGCTTCTACAAGGTGGCGCAAAAGAAAATGCTATAAATTTTGCGATTGGCCCCTAATGTCAGTTCTGTTTTGACATTTGTGTAGTAAACACATGCGAAATACACGTTAATAAACAATGTTACGCTACACTACTCCAGAACGCGGAATATTGCTGACTATTTATTTGACCAATAATCGGTCGGTGACTTTGGCACAATGTGAATTTCGTCGCAGATTTCCTGGCCGTCTAACGCCTACTGGTGAAACACTGCGACGTTTAGCCGCTCGCCTCGAAGAGACTGGCACAACACGAAATGCTGCCAGGCGTGGCAGACCCCGGAGTAGCTGTTCTGCAGAGAATATTACTGCTGTAGCCGAGGATGTCATGGAAGCGCCGTCGACATCGACCAGACGACGTGCCACGCAAATGGGTATCAGTCGACGGTCTTTACAGCGAATTTTGGTACGAGATTTGAAGATGTTTCCGTACAAAGTCCAGGCGGTGCATCAGCTGTTAGCTGCAGACCGCCAATCGCGTCTAACATACGCTCAAGCCATCCTTAATCACCACCAAGAGGAACATGATTTTTCATCAAAAATAATCATGAGTGATGAGGCCCATTTCCATCTTAGCGGGTACGTAAATAAGCAAAATTTACGCTTCTGGGGCACTGAAAGTCCGCGTGTAACCTACAAAGAGCCATTACACCCGC
This sequence comes from Calliphora vomitoria, assembly GCA_942486065.2. NCBI lineage: Eukaryota > Metazoa > Arthropoda > Insecta > Diptera > Calliphoridae > Calliphora > Calliphora vomitoria. The sequence continues at coordinate 129,092,955 of OW818030.2, forward strand.
TCAAAGTCACTGTATGGTGTGCTGTTTTCGTTGGAGGGGTCATCGGACCTTTTTTCTTCGAAGACGTCGCGGGCCAAACGGTTACTGTGAATGGTGAGCGCTACAGAGCAATGGTCAACGAGTTCTTTTTGCCGCAACTTGATGAATTGGGATTGGAAAACTTGTGGTTCCAACAAGACGGTGCAACGGCACACACTGCACGTGCCACAACCGATATGCTGAAGGATGCATTTCCCGGGCGCCTAATCTCCCGTTTTGGCGATTTGCACTGGCCAGCAAGATCGCCTGAAGTCGCTTTTTGAAGTCGCGGGATTATGTCAACAAGCCTCAGACTCTTGCAGCTCTTAAAGACAATATCCGTCAAAAATGTGAGGACCTATCGCCGGAAGTTTTGGCCAAAGTGATGGAAAATGCCATAAAAAGGGCTCAAATGACAATCAACTGTGGCGGCGGCATGACATCATATTTTCGACTTGATGTAAAAAAAATTAAAAGACCAAATAAAAATAATCCACAAGAAGAATCAAAGTTTTTCATTTTTTTTTTTTAATTACAGCCAAAAAACATCGGAAGTTTACTTTTGCGCCACCTTGTATTATGTATAACTTTCTCTCTTTTAAATAAGCGAGAAAACCAAATTGAGAGGGATCCTTACTTTCTATGCATATTTAACTGTAATATTTAACGTTTGGTGAAAGTCAATGTCAATCCATAGTAGTGATAAAGCTGAGATATTTTCTGATAATATCTTCTCAGTATAATCCAGAAGGGGATACTGAAAAGCTCCAACCAAAGTCTAACCAAGTCAGGGGTTTTATCAGGTTTTTTTTTTAATCAAAGCATGAGCATGTCACAGGTTAAATCAGGTTTTTATATAAACCCAAGTGAAAAAGTGAGCTTATAAACTGGAATTAGTAAAGTAAATAGAACCAAGTATATTTTCCGATATTTGTTATGTATTAAGAAGCTGGTCACCTTACATTTTTATTTAGAATGTAGTACAGTAGTAGCTGGTTGGTTGGTTAATTTGTACAATTCTACAGTTCTTTTTTTTTTGTCTGTTCTGTTGTGTTTTTCATTTTCATCTTCTGTTTAGTGAACATACCACATACACCCTGTTGGGTGAATGAATACTAGCAAGTGAATAAACATTTTTTTGTTTTGCCTCCAGGCCCCTTCACGAATAACAATATAAATTGTTTAGCTTTAGTTTACAGTCATCGTCAACCAGACGGTTATACAAGACATATGATTGGATGAATAGTTTCTTATATCTTATTTTTTTTTTTTATTTTTTCATTCTTGTAGTAAAAATCCCAGAAACTTTTGCTGCCTGTTTAATATGGGAAAATTGCTAGTCCCAAACAAATGTACACTTAAACAAAAAGTAGATGTCAAGCGAAAAAAAAAATAACTGAACTGAGGCTTCATGGAAAGATTTAAAGTTTAGTAAAGAGGAAGAGAAAAAGAAATCAACAGCCAAAATATTATTATGAATTAGTTTTATGAAGAAACTATTTGAAAAGTATTTATATACATTCTCTACTTAGGTGGTTTGGGAAGACAAAAGAAAGATAAAGGCTTGCTTAAACATATGTAGACATGTTTGTATGGACAAAAAAAACCTCTATGAAGGCTTTTATGTATTGTTATTCATATGTACATACATATGTTTGTATGTATGTATGTATGTATTTATTATATATTTCCAATTTTTAGAAAATTTATTTTAAAAATTATTTAATAAGAGCGCTCGCGTATTAGCACAGCGGGTGTTCAAAGCATCTCTTTGTGGCGACCAAAACAAGTGTTGTCTACTATTCATGGTTTAAGAAAAACAACAAGACATTTTTAAATATCAGCTATATTAGAAAATAGTTTTATATACTTATTATTATCATCGTAATATTGAAATTTTTAAATAACAAATTTTGAATCATTTATTCATAACCCATAGTTATACTACAAAAAGTTACATTTCATCTTGGTCCTATTAACTTTTCATCATAATTAATTAGATTAAGTTGACTTTATAATTTACTAAAGTTGTCATTAAGTTTTTTTTATTATTAATTCTCCAAGTCTTCTGCACAAAATGCTGAAAAATAAACTAAAGTTTCGTGTTCGCTTTTAACCGAATAATTCAATGAAGAAAGATTTCTTAAAAATATTCGATTTCATAATATTGTTGCGTTTTTACTTTTTAAAAACGGGGTTTATTTCCTTTAAATACGTTTATCAATTCACAGAAATGCACACACTCTATAACGTACAAGCTTAAATGTACAAGACAGTTTATGTTAACTCTAACAGCGCCTATGATCAACTCTACTCCCGACTGCAACCTCTGTCACTATTTATACACACTGCCATCTTCATTCGAGTAGTCGAGATTATTCTTAACGGTCAACTAGAACATTCGAATTCTAGAGCTTTCGATGTTAATGTTAGCAGCTTAAACATTTACAAACAATGCTAATAACCGCATGCTATCAACATTGTTGATATATATAATATTGTTACGAATGTGCAGTAGCGATTTGAATTTAACGTTCTGTAACGACTGCCTGCAACATTCGTCATGTTTAAACACGTCCATCAATAGAAGCTTCTACTTATCAACAATGTTGATAGCATGCGGTTAATATTAACATCGAAAGCTCTAGAATTCGAATGTACTAGTATGTCCGTTAAGAGCATTGTAGAAGATTCCCGAGAGTTGGCGTGTGTATAAATAGTGGCAGAGATTGCAGTCCTGAGTTGAGTTTAACATAGGCGCTGTTAGAGTTAACATCAACTGTCTTGTACATTTAAGTTTGTGTGTGTACACTTCTTAGAATTGATAAATGTGTATAAAGACACTGAGTGACTATTTAATTCAGTTGTTGTTGTACATTTTAAATAAATAAAGAGTAGTTACAATTTTAAACTACTAAAACTGTTTTTATTTGCAATCAAAAGTATCTGGTTTATTTAAAGGAAATAAACCAACATTTTAAAAAGGTTAAAACGTAACAATATGAATTTGTTTTTCAATAATTGCTTCTGCTGAAATACTAAGCTTCATTTGGTATGCTAGGCAAGGAACCTTCTTATCCCATATTTGGAAACGTTGCAATAAAGAATGTTACCAATTCATTTCAAAAACGTAAAATATCTCCTGACAAATAAACTTCAATTAATATTATTTGTTAAATAATTTTCACACAATTGGTCAATTCACAAGGTCTCGTATCAGTCATATTGTCATAATGTCCTAATATATCACAATTCGGCGGCAGAAAAGATGAATAATTGCAAATGGAGAAGGTTAACAGTAAACTTCACCCGAGGAATGTTAAAAAAATTTCATATCGTGGTTGTGCGAGAACCTAAAACGAAGCATTCGGATCACAGTGGGGAAAATTAAAATAAACAAGTAAGAGAGCTATATTCGGCTGTGCCGAATCTTATATACCCTTCACAAAATTATACTTTAAAATAAAATTAAAAAAAAAATTTTTTTTTAATTTTTTTAAAATTTTTTTTTTCAAAATTGTTTTTTAAAAGTTTTTTCCAATTTTAAAAAATTTTTTTTTTAATTTATTAGTGAAAAAAATGTATAACAAAAGAATGTTTTTTGTGAAAAAGAAATTCAGGTTAAAAAATATTTTCCCGATTTTGACCCATTGTAGGTCCAACTTTGTATAGCCTTATATACAATGGACTTTGAAATATCTATCATTAGATATCCATATTGACTATATTTATGACTTAGTACTCGAAATATAGATCAAAAATAGGCCAAAAAATAGAGATTGTCTCGGATTTTTGCTCATATCTCCGTTATTTATATACAGATTTTAAATAGGAAACTTCTCGAAAGCATGTCTGACAGAATTATTGAAGATTTGGATCCCGAAGATATCTGGGGTCTTCAGAAAATTGATTTCAACAGACAGACGGACGGACATGGCTGAATCGACTCCGCTTTCTATAAGGTGGAAATTACAAACGGAATGAAAAACTTATATATACCCTTCTCACAAAGGTGAAGGGTATAATAATCTCAATATTTGTATAACTATTTTTTATGTAAATTTAAAATTTATGTAAAATTTTCTCTAATCGCATAGCTGCTTTCAAAAATGAAAACCTGTTTTATATGCCCCATTATGTTCTTAAATATTTATAGCCCTGATATCGGTATCGTCCACATTATTATTTTTCTTCTATAGCACAAATCGTTAATTTGTAACAGGAAAAATCGCCAAAGTAGTAACAGTGATTAAAGAATGTTTTAAGATTTTCTGAAAGCCCCTTTGGCTAGTTGAATGAATGAATCTTTTAACTAGATTTAGCTTGCAAGTTGATTGTTGTCGTTGTTGTTGCTGTTATTGTCGTTCATTTTTTAATATTCTGCTTTATTGTTTTAAAATCTCAGTATCTCATCAGTTCAAAACAAAAAAAAAAATAATAAAAAAAAACTACAGAATGAAAGAAAAAAAAATCTACATTTGAATACCTTACATAGAGTCTTTGTGTGCTGCCTTTTGTTTGCTCAAGATTCTACCACTTCAATGTTTTGTCATTTAAAATATGTATATCTACCGAAAAAATATAATATAATGGCTTTTGCATAATTTATGGTTTAATTTATTAAACTAAAAATAACCAAAAAAAAAAACTTTTGTATTTTTTATTTTTTTAATAACTCACAACACAAAACACTGGGTTTTTAGACGTAATTCATACAATATCAATACTAATAATCGTAAGATTATAAAGACACAGATACCGAGTACACAAACATACAGCAGCCACATCATCTTCATCAGAAATGGAATCAACTCAACCACTACCGACAGACAGACGGAAGGACGGACGGACGAACGAACGGACAGACAGATATCATTATAATCAACAGCAGCAGCCACATCTTTTATTTAAATTTATTTTTTGTTAATATATTTTTGATTTTGATTTTTTTTTCACTCTTGGCTTTATTATTTAATATTAGCCGCAGCAGAAGCATGATAATGATCATCGTGATCATCATCACTTTGGCATTAAGACCCCCTACTATTGTGCGGAACTCAACGATTTAAATGCAAATAAATGTAATAAACATTATCATACCAGACCAGACCAGACAAAAAACCAACAAGCTTGGTTTTGTTCAAAACAACACCACCACCACACAATATTCGTCTGAACAACGAAAAATCCGTTGGATTTGGTTTTTCTTAACTTGTTTTTATTGTACATAAAAGTATTAAATTTCATTAATTGCTATAAAATTCAAAAATCTACAACAACAAATTATAATAAATTTACACAAAAAAGAACAGAAATAAAAGAAAAATGTTTTTTTTTTTTTGTTTGTTCAATTTGAAACTTATACGACTCTAAAAAAAAAAGACATTCGGAAACTCATTTCGAAACCCATTCAACTTGTTTTAGTTTTATGCGGGTGAAAAAGTAGGAAGAGGAAGGGTTTCGGTAGTATTTTAGACACCCCCGCAAAAATGTCAAAACAAACATTTACATGTAAGTGTGAACGCCTTACACATATTAACAAATTATATACTCACTTTTTTAACACAGACTTAAAGCTTGTAATACTACTCAAAAACTCACCCAATTACATATATTTATATTGACTGTTGGGTGCTTAGAAAAATTTACTTTAACTTTGACTATTACATAATTATCTAAAGTCTTTCCTTTCAAACATACATATATTTATTACGCGAATAAAAGCCTGAAAGAAATTTGGTCAGTAACTCTCATAATAGCTTTGATTTTAACTCGAAAAACATTATTTTATGTTGCACAGTGGGGGAGTTAAAAAAAGTGGAAATAAATTTGCAGAAATAACATTCTTATACGGATAGTCCGATTTTATTAAAATTGCCCATGACTATAGGTGTAGTTGTCTTTAAGTTTTGTATTTCTACTTTAAACACCAGTGGAAGGGAAGTTGTTACAGATGTCAAATGTTTGTTTTCGCTCCGAAAATTTCTTATAGACAGTTTAATTTTTATATTATTCGATTGATCGATTAATTTTACGAATTTCCTCGATTAATCGAACAATGAGTTAAAATACTATTCGCATAATTTAATAATATTTATTTAAAACCAGAAAATTTCTAATAATTTATTTGTTAACAATGAAAAAAAAATACAAAAGTATTACACGGTTAAGCCCGACCATATAATACCCTACACTGAGTAAATGAATAAAAACATTTTTCTTTTAAAATTTCAATAATTTATTTTCCGAAGGGGTTTCATATGAGAACTATGACCAATTATGGACTGAACGACATCAAATTAGGTCGTGTGATTTATGTCTATATTGACTTATTTCTGTTGAATTTTATGTGTTTACCAACATTTTTAAGAGAATTATACCTGTTAGAGAAATTTTCGGAAGTGGGCCTTATATGGGACCTATGACTAAATATGAACCGATCATCATAAAATTAGGTGGCATATCTTTCGTATATAAATTAAACATTTATCACCGATTCGGTAGAACATTTGTATGTGGGCTAGGTGAGATAATGGACCGATTTCAGCCAGTTTCAATAGCCTTTGTTCTTGGGCCGTATTTTATCGAAATTTAATCGACTCGACCGGTATAAGTACTTCAAGATGGGTGTTAGACTAATATTTTTGGCATTACAAACATCTGCATAAACGCATAATAACCTCCCCACTATGGCACAGTGGTCCAAATGCTCAATCTAGCCGGAAAAGAAGTCATAACTCGCTTTTGAAAAACCGTACCGACATGAAACTTGGTACGTTTATAGATTTCATCAGTATAAATAATCTGAAAAAATTTTTTTGCATGAATGTGTGTTTTTGGCGAAACGCCTGGACCGATTTTCCTGAAATTTTAACACCGTATTTCTGTATATGTGGAAGGAATTAAAAGCTACCTTTAAAATTTGAAGTGGGTGAAATGCCACGCCAACCTTGAAAATAAAAATACAGCTCCTTCCTTGTAATGGACATGTTAAAATCTAAATGAAATAAAAATCGTTAAGGCAAAATGTGGCAGCTAATTTTTTAACATTAGAATGCTACATATAGATGACAAAAACATAAAAAGTAAAGCTTTACTCTGCTAAATTACCATTTGAAATTCTAATAGAATTTGGACATTGAACAAAAATTTCACATTTAAAACACACATGTACATAATTGCATTTTTTTCTAAACAAAACATATTTTCTGAAAAATTTAAACAGTAATTTTTACTTTTACCTTTGTTATACTAATTACACCAAAACATTTTGTTTAATTGTTCTTATTATTTGACGACAATTTCACTTGGACTGTTAATGTCACTTGAGATATTAATTTTTTAACAAAGAAGCAATTACTTGTATTTAAAGAACAAACAAGTATTCCGTTATATACTATGGACACTTGTCAACATATTACCATGCAAAAATTAGCTTTTGAAACATTTAAAAAAAATACTTTTCCGACTAGATTGAGCATTCGGACCACTGTGTATGTTGGTGAAGATTATAATTATAAAATTTATGTTAAACATTAAAACAAATTATTGTTGATTGAAAGTTTTTAGAATTTTGTTGTCAAAGTATTTTTTAATTCGTAAAAGGATCTTAGATTATTATTTCTTTCGTTAGTTGCAAAATCATTTCAATTCGATTACAGATATTACAAACTTTAGTCTTTCGAAAGAATTAATTCTTAATTAAATTTTCAAAATAAAATTAGATAATAACACCATTAAACCCTTCAGCACGAATTAATTCGCTGTTTTAATTCCTTAGTACTCCAAACGTATTGAATTGATTAAAAACAAAACAAAAACCGGTGGAAAGAAAAAATTATTTGAATTCAATTTGTATTAGATTTGAATTAACAAAAATTTAATCATTCATGGGCATTTCTTGGGGTCACGAACGTACGTTCGTACGCTTTCGATGTCCAAAGAATATAGATAACAAAACTTTTCCTAGCATTTTTTTTGCGATTCGATAGCATTTTGGTAGCTCTATGTTTGGTGCAAAAGATGGATAGTTACAAACATGTGGTAACGAACGTACGCAAAATAGAAGTAAACTTTGGCTGACAGTAGTGAAATGTAGAAATCTGCAAAATGGAACGGAATATTTAAAAGCGATTAATTTATTTTAAAAGTGTATTAATGTAGGTCTCTATTTTTTTTGTAGGTTTTTGTTCAATTGGCTTAAGTACCGGTCGCGAATGTACGGGTCGCGAACGTACAATTTTTTCATATGATTGTTTTATTATTATTACCATGCATTTTCCCATAAATATCTTCAAATTTCCTTAATAAACTAGTAAGAAAGTATGGTCGGTCCAGCCCGACCATATAATACCCTACACTTAGTAAATAAGCAAAAACATTTTTCTTTTAAAATTCAATAATTTATATTCGTAAGTGATTTTCGAAGTGGGAGCTATGACCAATTATTGACCAATCACCATGAAATTAGGTCGTAGTTTATGTCTATATGAGAGTTATTTATGTTGAATTTTATGTGTATACCATTTTATGAGATTTATGAACGTTAAACTGATTTACGGAAACGGGTCTTATATGGGAGCTATGATTAATTATGGACCGATCATAATAAAAGTTGGTGACATGAATTCGGTATTATAAAACTTATTTGGAACAATATTTGTGTAAATACCTAAATAAATTAAACATTTAAGACCGATAAATAATGAACCGATTTCAGCCAGTTTCAATAGGCTTCGTCCTTGGGCCGAAAAAATTAGATGTACCAAATTATATCGAAATATCTTCAATAAAACACGATGATTATCAACATTTTATTTTTCGATCCTGGTTGACTAATCGGAGGAAATTCCCATATACAAGTAATCCGACTCTTTGACAACAGAACCTAACTCTAAACATGTGTTAGTGAAAAAGTACCTAACTCTAAATATGTGTTAGTAACAAAAATATACAAGTGTTTCACCAGACACACAGAGTTCGGTAAAAATGTTTAAATTTTTTATTTATTTCAATTAAAATCTATTTTCAATACCATAAATTGAAATTTTACATTCTACCACAAAAAAAAATAAAATGTAAAAAATTAATAAAAAAAAAATTTTTTTAGTTTGTTAAAAAAATTGGCGTGTTTCGGAAATGAAAAAGTGCTAAATGTGTTGAAAAATATTATAAAATAATGTGTGTTAGTGAATTTATTAAACTTCAATTTTGAAACATATCTAGAGACAAAAACCTTTTAAACCATATATGTTTCATCAATATTGGTGGACAATAACATACTTAAAAGTGTACCACAAAAGCTTGTTGCCTATTTATATATAAGATTTATTCGACAATTTATAGTTGAAATTTCGAGACTTTTGAGATGTTTAGATCTCTTCACACTGCACCCGTATATGTGAGAGAGTAATAATGAAAAATAGAGAGTTGGACTCAGGCTTGCCAGTGTTGGGGATTTGTCCCCAAAGGTGTGGATTTTGTAAGGTTTTTGGAGACAGAAAATTTCGTTTGGGGACTGGGGATTTTATTGGGGATATTTGAAAATATTTCGGGGATTTTATGGGGATAAAGTAATTACATTATGGTTGTTTTATTATCGATAATAGCAATAAGTTACCAATAATTGAACATTATTTCATGTTCTGTGAATAGAAAATAGAGATGCTCAATTCTATTGAATGTACAAGATGGGGCAAAAGTAATCAATCAATGTTCTTTTGCTGTATGTATTTTTTTTTTAATGAAAAACTTTGGTTCTACTTGTGAAAAAAGTTTTTCATAAAAAAAAAAATTACAGCAAATAAACATTGGGTGATTAGTTTTGACCCAACTTGTACGTATCATAACATATAATATGATATAATCTTTAAATCCAAAGCAGTATTTTCAAAAAGTTTTCTAATTGTAGGATTTTTTGTGCAAATCAATACAAATTTTGATGGTAAAGTTCAGTGCAAAGTGTAATTCTGTAACTTCGAATTGAATTTACAATTGATTATTCTCAAATGTGTTTATGCTTAATGTTTGGTTAAAAAAGATACCACTACGAATTTTATATAAGATTTGAAACGATGTGTTACGAGATACAGTGGAAAAAAATTTTCAACCAATTGGTATGAATATTTTCAAAAGAAACTGACAAATTCATATGAATTTTGGTTTTAAGGAATCTTCTTAATTTTATAACAATTAATTCGAACAGTTATTGCCTGATTTATTGAATATGTAGTTTTTGTGAAAATTTCAAGAAACACAATATTTGGAGATTTTTGGTTATATTTTTAATTTTGGTTGGGGCCAGCGATTAAAAGTACCTGGCATCGCTGGTTGGACTACTTGTTATGCTTTGCTTCAAAGGTTGAATGATTTCTGTTATGATTTAAATAAAAACATTTGAATGAAGCTAAAGCATTCGATTATGGGAATGGATTTATAGAATGAATAGCAGACATTTTTTAATTCCGAATTAAGATTTTAATGAACTAAGCTCAAATTGATGTAATTAATTAATTAGGGTTTAATCCAAAATCTATTGAAAAATAAATGTAGAAATTGCTTTTTAATAAAATTTTAAATGATGAACATCTTTGATTTACATTACGAAGTAATCATTTTGTTCCTTTGGTATTGATTGATTTGTCATTAATATTTTTGTTAATATTATTTTTTTTTTTTAAATTTTAGCTCAAAAATAAATTTATGAGACTATTCGAGTATTTGAATCAAAAATATTTTTCCCCACGATTATTCGAATACTTTTTATTGGAATGACATACCTAGTTTCTTATATATATGGAATCTACAAAAACTATCGTTATAGCTATATTTTATGTCTTATAGTTTACGAGATAATCGCATTTGAAATTAAAATTTTGGTTTTTTTTCTACCTTAGTCTGTTATTTAACATGTTGTTGGTTCCGCTATTTTTTACAACTAATTTAGAAGTACTTATTTATGAAAAAGAATTGTTTTAAAATCACCACTGAGTCAAAAGTTATGTACATTTAAAGTAAAAAAATTAAAAAGTCGTCTTTTCGCTATTTTTATCCGAAAAATGTTGTACATGTTTACCATACCATTTCAACATTTTTAAACGTTTTTTTTAACAATATTATGGTCACTGTAATCATGTATACGATTGCGGTAACCTTAATATGTTTAAGTTACCATTCACATCATAAATGTATATGATTGATACAAAATCAGAAAAAAAAATGTCAAAATTAGTTTTACTGCGAGGTCCACAACATTTTTAAGTAGACCTAGTTTTTATGTAAACTTTAGGCCATATACAAACATTTTGTCATTTTAAAAATTAAAATTTTGAAAAAAAAAATAATTCAGCTAAATTTTCATTCTTTATTTTGGCAAAAATCTTCTGTGAATTTTTTAATTCTTAAAAATTTTTGAAAGAAGGTACAATTTGCTAAATATTGACATACAATATGTATATCTTATCATTTCCATTAGTCAAAATAATGCCGTTTTGCAATATATTGTTACGAATGTGCAATAGCGATTTGAATTTAATGGTCTGTAGCAACTGCCTGCAACATTCATCATGTTTATAAACACGTCCATTAGTAGAAGTTTCTACTAATCAACAATGTTGATAGCATGAAGTTACTAGCATTGTTTATAAGTGTGGCAACACTAAATGTTTAAGCTGCTAACATTAACATCGAAAGCTCTAGAATTCGAATGTTCTAGTTGTCCGTTAAGATCATTGTAGAATATTAACGAAAGATGGCGTGTGCATAAATAGTGGCAGAGGTTGCAGTCGTGAGTGAGTTTATCATATGCGCTGTTAGAGTTAACATCTATTGTATTGTACATTTAAGTTTGTACATTATAAAGTGTGTGTGCACTTCTGCGAATTGATAAACGTGTATAAAGATTTTAAATAAATAAAGAGTTGTTACAATTTTAAACTAATAAAACTGCTTTTATTTGCAATCAAAAGTATCCGGTTTATTTAAAGAAAATAAACCCCGTTTTTAAAAGGTAAAAACGTAACAACATTAATTGTTCCTGCATTGCCGACTACTGCATTACCAAACATCGGAAAAAACTTCAAGGTGTAGCTAATTAATCCGAGTTAGGTATTTTGAAGCCATTAATGAGGCTAGTAGCAATGCAATGCAAATATTGAATAAAATCCTGGTAAATAAGCGTTTGATTGATAAAAGAAGATCAATCCGTGATCACTCTTATTTCTGACCAAAAATATATTATTTGTAAGAATCTAAAATCATTAATAACTTGTTAACTAAGCGTTTAATTGAGGAAAGGAGCTAGATCTGTGATCATTCATATTTCTGAGCAATTCAGAATATAATGTTATAAATCAATCAGACAGCAATTAAGTATGTATGTAGTTTATGAATAGTCTAAAAGGTTTCTTTCTTTATACATCTTATCATAATTTTAGTATTATGATTTCAGATTTTTTATTTAAAATTTAAATTTAAAAAAAAATTTATTTAGTTTCTAAAATACAACTTTGTCCCCCCACATCGAATCAAAGGCAGCAGCTCATCCAAAAATAAAACATAAATTTGACAGGCAAGCAGACAGACAGACAAAACAGAAACTTAAAGCAGAAGGCATAAATGGCCATAATTTATGTTACCAGCTCCAGAAAGCCATAATTTACAAACCAATTTTGTTTTGTTTGCTGTTGTTGCTTTTATGGTTTTAGATAACTTTTTCTGTTGTTATTGTTGTTAAAAATTTAAACTTGTTTTTGTAGAGAGCAAAATCAACAAAATCTGTTGCTGTTCAAATCACACACGCACTTACAAATTTGGTCACCAGCATCATCATTATCAACATCAACATCGACAGACATCAACATCATTGATGAAATTAAATCATTGTTTATAATTAAATAAAACGAAACAGAAAGATCAGTAACAACAAATGTACAGATCTGCGAATAAAATACAATGTGTGATCAAGCTCATATTTTTAATTAATTTTAATGGCAGCATTCATAATTTTTGTGTATATTTTATATTTATGAAAAAGAAAAACGTCTTCTTTAAATCCAAATCGTAAATTTAATTTTAGTTTTTAACTTTTTGGCGATTTTTTTTAGTTTAAATTAGTAGTCGTCGTTGTGATCACACTACATCGTAATGTGTGTTATTTTTTATTTTTTTTTTTAATAAATTTTGTTGGTCATTTGAATTTGGAGTTTATTTTGTTTTTTTTTTGGTTTCTTAACAAATGCATATTTAATGAAATGACTAATTGGGAAGTTTTGTTTTTATGGCTACTTTTAATGGGATTTGCATTAATTTATTATTATTTTTTGTTTTTCTGGCTGCTATAAAATTTGAAATATTTATTAGTTATTTAGCGTCTTAATGGATATTCAAATTTTTCAAAGTCTTTTAATCGTTAAAGGCGAAGTGAACTGAACTAAACTCACTCATTCACTCAGTGTGTGGTTGTTGAATTTTGTGTAGCAGTAGATACAAGTAGGAGGATTATAACTGTGAAATTGATTTGTTTGATATTTATTGGATGTAGTTTTTGTATTTTATTTCTTACTTTTTTTGTCTTTAAATAAATAATATAAATCAATAATCGATTAAAATGTTTGAATACGGTTTATGAGGGGGATAGGGGAAATTACAATTTAATTTAGAAAATGTGTAGGAACCATAACTTGTAAAACATTTTATTTTTTTGATAAAAGCCACTAAGAAATATTTTATACAACTCTATATATTTCACAAATGAGTTTTAATAAAGACAAGCGTTAAAAATTTGGACATTTATTTGTTTCAGTTTTAACAAATTAACTTTAATGGATTCAGTTATGTTTATAAACAGTGCTGAGACTTTCAGGCAGTAATAAAGACAACAAAAATATTCATTTGCCTAATAAAATAAAGAATGAGCTCTAAAAATATGGATTTTAAATAAAATATGCATCAACAATAAGAAGATATGCAATATTTAATAAAAAATATGCATTTATAAAGACATATGCACAAATAAGCATTTAAAAATCCCTGATTTTTTTGTAATTTGGGTACAAAATATAAAAATTATAAATTTAAAAAAATCATTATGAACCTAAAGTTAAACATTCGAAAAATCATAAATTTTCGAAAAATCATTAAAAATCGAAAAATTTACATTTTCAATATAAGTTTTAACGATTCCGCTAGTACGTTCAATTGCCTTTAATTTGATGTACGTCTTGTTTTGGAATCTTTTCTGGTAGGGTCAGAACTTAAAAAATTCAGTAAAAATATCAATATGTGACTTTTCGAAAAATCATTAAAAATTTAAAAATTTACATTTTTTAATTTGATGTACGTCTTGTTTTGGAATCTTTTCTGGTAGGGTCAGAACTTAAAAAATTCACTAAAAATATCAATATGTGACTTTTCGAAAAATCATTAAAAATAGAAAAATTTACATTTTCAAAATAAGTTTTAAAGATGCCAGTAGCACGTTTAATTACCTTTAATGTAATGTACGTCCCGTTTCGGAATCTTTTCTCATAGGGTCAGAACTTAAAAAATTCAGTAAAAATTTCAATATGTGACTTTTCAAAAAATCATTAAAAATTGAAAAATTAATATTTTCAAAATAAGTTTTAAAGATTCCTGTAGCACGTTCAATTAGCTTTAATTTGATGTACGTTCGGTCCCGCAATCTTTTCTGGTAGGGTCAGAACTTAAAAAATTCAGCAAAAATGTCAATATGTGACTTTTCGAAAAATCATTAAAAATCGAAAAATTTACATTTTCAAAATATGTTTTAAAGATTCCGATAACACGTTCAATTACCTTTAATTTGATGTACGTTCGGTCCCGCAATCTTTTCTGGTAGGGTCAGAACTTAAAAAATTCAGCAAAAATGTCAATATGTGACTTTTCGAAAAATCATTAAAAATCGAAAAATTTACATTTTCAAAATATGTTTTAAAGATTCCGATAACACGTTCAATTACCTTTAATTTGATGTACGCTTTGTTTCGGAATCCTTTTCTAGTAGGTTCAGAACTTTAAAAAATCTGTAAAAATGTCAATAAGTGACTTTTCGAAAAATCATTAAAAATCGAAAAATTTACATTTTCATTCCAGTAGCACTAATGGCGGAGTCATCGATAAAATTGATAAAAAAAACTATTCTACAGAAAGTCATTTAATTGAATTGTTTTATTTCAAAATCAAAGAAAACTTCCAAAATGTATAATTTTTCCTAAGAAAGTTATACATTTGTGTAACTGTTTGATAAACATAAAACTGTTTTTTATCTATATTAATATATTTTTAAAAATAATATAAACTTTGCACTTGACTGGTTGGTTACTGAAACAAACAACCATCACTATTGTAAATTTCATACGAAATATTATAATTTTATTAGGAACTTCAAAAGTAAAATCACAAATGAACTTTTTAAAGAGTTTAACATCATATTCATTTATAGATATTTGTTCTGAAATAACTATTCGTCACCATACACCCGTTCCACAGTGCATTCTGTTTCCGTTGTAGGCTATTAAAAAATATTCCCATAAAACTGTTCATATCCAATCAAGTAGAGTTTTGGAGCTTCTAAATCTTTTATTTTTTTTACCATTTATTGAGACCTACAACATTTATGAAAAAAAGATTAAGGCCTAGTATTACATAATACTTCTTTCTCCCATAAACACGGATTTCTCGGCTTGGTCCCGCCATATTACGGGGACAGTAATGAATTTTGTTTTGCATTTACCTTTATAACTCAATATTAAATTTTTTGTTGCTTGCCTGGTTATTGAAATAAACGATTCTATTAAAAAAGCCCAAGATTAAAAATTCTTAATTGACAAAAACAACAAAAACAATTCTGCGACGACGAATAAAAATGGAGTTCTTCTCCTATATTTTTTATTTAAAATGCATGCATATCCCAGCAAACACTCAGGTATGGTCACCAATTGATAATGGTTTGAAATCAAATCCTTTTAAAAACATTTTACGTTGGAAAATGATATGAGAATAGAATTTTCATAAAAAATTCTTGTATTTTCTTATTTTTTTCAAGATTTGAGCTAAGATTTGATAATACATTTGATATATGGTAAAATCTTCATAATTTAAATGATTAACTTTATGTTTGCTGAGTGTGCATAATGTGTGTTTAGGACAGGCATGGTAAATTTATATTTTGAAATTGAACTGAATTCTAACCAAAATATATTGATTAAATATGTATGTCTTGAATTGTGGGTATTTCTAAGACAAACAAAACAATATTTGGACGATTTATAAAGTGAACTTATTATCAAAATTTACTGAAGCTACTTCGGTTATATCAATAAACCACCTTTTGAAACAAAGAATCTTATAAAAATCCAGAAATATTAGAGAAAATCGGAATAAAATAAAGAAACAAATATTGATAAGCAGTTTGTACAATTGTTTTTAATTCAAAAAACCAACTGCAATATTGTTTAATGTTAAAACTACTGAAAAAAGTAAAATACTACTGTATTTTCCAACCCTGCTTTATATCGTCTTGTGTGCGTGAACAGTAGCCATGTTGTTGTTGTTGTAGTACAAAAATAAAACAAACAAAATTAAATGCACTTTGCACATACACTAACCGGCTACCGGTTTTACGCGTTTCCATTGGCTGGCACACAGTTTACACACACATACAACTGCATTTGTGCTCCCCTTTAAATCCAAACAAACAATAAATAAAAATGTAAAATGAAAGATGTCAAGTAGGAAAAGCTTTATTTTCTTATTGTAGTCACTACCAACAAGATGGGTGGTATATTTAGTGTGTTAGTTTGTTTGTAATAGATATTAGTTGTAGTATTAGAACGAAATATGTATTAGTTTTGAAATCAGAAATTTTGCTTTGTGTTAAACGGTTCTTTCATTTTCACATACCGATATTGAGAAAATAAAGATTTTCTGCTCATCAAATATATTTTTCTTAATTAAAAAAAAAAATAAATTAAGAAATTAAAAGTTTTTCAGAAAGATTAGTTTTGGAAATAAACTAAAAAACAAAAGTTGCACTGAATTTGCTTAATTGATTTTCTTAAGTTTTTTTAAGTTTATTTAAGTTTACATGAAAGCTTTGAAATTCAGTGTTCGAATATATGTATGTATATGAATATTGATAGAATGTCCAAAATGCCGCCTGTTATTCTAGACTTGCTCCTTGGATTTGTTAAAACCAATTTATCCAAAACTTCGGTTTCAAATATAAGTTTTACAAATTACACAAATTATTTGTTTTTATTAAGATAATGAAAATCGTAAAATCTATCCATCGATTAAAATTTTAAAGTTTCGGTGTGTTGGGGATTGGGTTGAATAATATATTCGGTTCTGAAAAAAAAGTCAAAAAAATTCTCTGGTGTTTACTCACTTTTGAGGCTCTCTGTATATAAAAGAGTAACATTACGGAGTAAAATGGGAACTTCTTTTATTCTTTTTTTTTTGAATTTTTTATATTTATGAATCTAGATATGTAAAATCAGGTACTTATAAAACTGAGTAAAATTGGAATTCACAATAGTTTTATTTCTTAATTCACGAACCTAGAAACATGACATAAGATATTAATTATCTTGAAAAGTAAGATTCAACAAAGACTACCCAGCAAAAACTTTACTTACTTAGCAAGTAATATTGGAGCGAACTGAAAACTACTTATTATTTGACTGAATAACTAGTTAATTTTTGTTCGAGATTTCAAAAAATTCATCGGTCCTACTTATAAATGTTCTTACATTCAGCTCATTTATAAGTAGTTACATTCACAACAAGAATAAAATATTGCCTCGTGTGGGAATCGAACCGACACATTATTTGCTTGTGTTTGATTGTCAAGCTGCTACCTCACTGCTCCATGTACGAGTTATTTTATTGTATGTTAATAATGGTTTTAACATTAACATATGAATTAATATAATCTAACGTCTCGTTTTTCAGTCAAATACACTAGCTAGCTGTGATAAATGTAAAAGTTCATTACCAACCAGTACAAAAATAAGTACCTATTCTAGTAAATAAAATAATTACAAAATAGTGTATGTGGTAACTAGTTGTCATTACAAAAATTCACAAAATTTTTGCTGGGTAGGTAGGTATCTAAAATTAGGATTGCTTAAATGGTACTTTTTAAATTGTATTGTTAATAAACATAGGAACATGAAATTAAGCACATTTGAAGTGAGAGTGTTATATTTGGATGTGTCGAATCTTTTTTTTATTTATTGACAATAAAATATTTTTCTAATAAAGGGTTATATGAGGGGTAGGATCAATTATTGACCGATCCTCACAAAAATTGGTAGAAAGATTTTGTTTATGTCCTATTTCATAGTGATATTAATTATTATAAGACAATTATGAATTTTTAAGTTACTTTCGGAGGGGAACCTTGTATGGGGACTAGGGGCAGATGTTGCTCAAAAAAAATTTATCAGAATTGCCAACTAATAAACATACTTATAACAGCTCAAACAGTATTTCAGGGGACATTTGTATTGGAGCTAGGTGAAATCATTGACCGATATTGCCCGTTTTCAATAGCAAACAAGCCTTATCAACAAACAGTATTTATGGAGAATTTCAGACAGCCAGGCAAACGGACGCACATTGATATATCGTCTTAGACCCTGAATATATATACTTTTTGGTTGTACGAATAATATTTTGATATGTTAAGCTACGTACACACGGTTGTCAGATTTTACAATGTTGTCAGATCTGGCAATGTTTTCGCAATGTACTGCAATGACATATTAGTAGCCAGAAAAAAAACACGGTTGCTTCACTTTTCTTTATTTTAAATACATTACCACAGTGTTGCCAATAGAAATAATTTATTAAAGTTTCTGACAATGATCTTACAAAGATCTGGCAATGGCAAAGTAAGGTGTTTACACGATTGTCAGATGTCTCACAATACTATTATCTTACAATGTACTGACAATACAATCCGGCAACCGTGTGTACGTAGCTTTACAAACGGAATGATAAAATCAATATACTGCCATCTTTTTTGATGGTGGGACAGAAATAATGAATGAATGGAAAGTTATTATGTACTTCGAGTCTTCTAAATATGAAACAGCTAACACATCCATGAATATAAACAGTTTGCTGGATAGGTTTTATTGTGATTGACCATTAGTGCGTTTTCCAATGCCGGATTAGCAGTAAATGCTAAAGTTTATAATGTATAAGAAATATTAAAATAATCGTTGATCAGTCTTTTTTTACATTTTCTTGTTTTCTTAGAAATTCATATCTTAATCTAAATGATAAATAAAGTTGTAATTGCCACTGCAATATCCAACAAAAATATTCAGCAATAAGATTATCTGGCTACATCCAAGGTTTACATTCTTCCAAGGCGTCTGTGACTTTCAAAAGATAGCAATTCACTTGAAAGGGGTTGTGGATGATATACAGCCCAATTATGAATAAAAATTCCCCAGAAGTTTTTTCCCTTTTCCGATTTTTATTCATAATTGGGCTGATAGTAATTTTCCAAGTAGTACAGGTAGATCATTAGATCTCCTCGCGTATTTTAGGGACATTGTGAGCCCTTTGGATGTTACAATTTCTAGCCAAGTAGCACCAGTTATTATTCATAAGAGTCGACAGTCTTCTTTTTATATTTTCTATGATAGAAGAATAGTCTGTTCCCCATAACTGGATACCATATGACCATATCGGTTTTATAACCGCCTTATACTTCAGTAGCTTGTAGTTCAAGTCCAGGGATGACAGAGGACTAAGGAACCAGTGCATTTGAATAAACTTCTGTTTTATATGTGTCACTTTTGATTCAATGTTAGACTGGGGTCGAGACTAGGGTATTCAATTAATCGGGTTCCTAATTTAATCGGTTAATCGAGCAAATAATTAATCGGGGTTTAGATTTAATCGGTTAAATTTAAATTATTCGATTAACCGAATAATTTCTAATTTAATTTTTAATTGAAAATAAAACCATGCATTTTGTGTACTTATTTAAGCATTTCAACAAAATAATATGGTATTTGAGATCCTTGTGAGTTTTTTTTAGGACTTTAGTGAAATTTTCTGAAATATCTTTTAAGAGAAGAATATAATTTATGAAAATGTATTAACTTAAAGGCAAAGTATGAATCTTACTCCTAAATTATCAGAATATTTACAAAAATATTCAATTATATGAAAGAGTTGCTTACTTAAAACATTTTAAAATTTTGATTGTATTGAAGAAATAACAAAATATAAAAAAATCAAAAAAAAAAATAAAAAATAAATGATATCAAAAAAATATGGTATTTTAGGACTTTAGTGAGATTTTCTGAAATATCTTTTAAGAAAATAATATAATTTATAAGGTTTCCTTTTAAACGAATTTTCTTTAGTTTTATTAAAACTTGACTTAGAAAAAATTCCCTCATTGGTTGTAGATGTTGGAGAAATCAAAAGAATGGCATGAGAAAGACTATCCAGTTTCTCAGTTCTTCATTCAGTTTTTTAAGCATATAAAATCCTCCATTATACCATTGAAGTCCTTTCGCTAAGTTCTGATAAGAGACTCGTTTCAGTAATGTCTTCAGTTCATCATGGAATATTCTAGAAAGTTTCAGTTTCTGAGCTATACTTCAAAAACCTATTGCTAGCAGGGAATGTTCATGAGTTAAGAAATAAAATATGTGTGTTTGAAACCGTATTTCTATATAAAGTACAAAAAAAATAAGTTTCGGTTAATCGGTTAATCGACACAAATTAATCGGTTTATTTGTTATTTGAAAATCGGCAATTTTAAATTATTCGAACAGTTAACCGACCAAAATTAATCGGTTAACCGAATAACGGGTAATCGATTGAATACCCTAGTCAAGACTGAATTGAAGGACAACTGTTTCTTTATGATATGAACGAAACGTGAAAACATTTTGTGGCATTAACTTTTATTTTCCATTTGTAAAGCCATTTCCGCAAATAATTGAAGTGAGACTGAAGCTGCTGAGAAGCTACATAGGGATCTTAGTGGAAGCTTACAAAAGCGGTATCATCTGCAAAGATGTACATCCATTTCCAAAGAGATTTGCCTAAAACAATACAAAGTCATGGTAAAAAACGAAAATGTAACAACTTAAACTTTATCTTTTACCCCCATATTCATAATCAAATTTTAAATTTTAAAAAGGTTTATTAAACAAATTTTCCATACAAAATCTGTCTTTAAGGTCTTTTAACTATAAGAGATAACTAGAGCTAGTTTCTGGGATAAAGATAATCTACATGCTTCGTTTAAACCTAGATTAAACTAAAAATTGTGTTTCTCACTTATTGTTTATTTAGTATATAATCTAGGTTTAACTCGCATTCATTGGCGAGTTAAACCTAAGTATAAAATACCAAAGCACAAACAGATGAAAAATGAAATAAACAATTCAGCACAGCAGCTCTTTGTTTTGATTTGCTGTATTAACATCAATAGAATTTTATATACTTTAATGCCACTTTTTCTTTTACAAAGTTAACATTTACCAAAAAAGTTATGTAGACGGTAGCTTTTTCTTATAAAATATAAACTATTGCCATATTTATATGAACAATTTTGAGGAATTCACATGTGATTTGACTGAATTGTATGGCAATGGTAACAAAATTAATCCATTAGTGAGAAACACAATCATTAGTTAAATCCCAGCTAAATATGTTTTAGGTTTAATATAACAGCGTGTTAAGCAACGTTTAACTGACAAGTAAGAAACTAGCTCTTAGTGAAATAATCATAATCTTCCCACATTATTTATTACAAAGTCGCATTACATAATTGAAATCTATCCATATTTGCACTAGTTACAAGCTGTACAAAGTTTTCCTATCCCGAGGTGGTCAACTGTTTATTTTGAAGCCTTTGTCGTCCTCTACTATTCGTTCAAACATCATTATGCAATCGCACCAGTAGTTTAGAAATTCCGATTTATAACTACTTTTTTTGCAACTACAACAAACAGTGACTTTTTTGGGATGCATTGGACGTTTTTGGATCTCATGTAGATTAGTATCGTCCCAAATTCGACAAATTTGTTTGTTGACGTACCCATTTATCAGGAAATGGGCCTCACTGTAACATTGGAGAAGCGGGCGGAACGTTGCCCGAAGAGAACACACCTTTTGTTAAAACAATTTTATAATTTGCACATGTTGTTCAAAGCTATAACCGTCCATGGTGATTTGGCAAAACAAACTGAATAAATGACAGCCAATTCGACAGATGTAGCTTCAACTATAAGGACTGTCCAAGATCGGAAGTCCGTATTGGAAGACCCTTCAAGTCACTTTTCTGAAGATAGTAAAAACTTAATGGAATTAATTAAACTAAACTCAAAACAACAAACATTTTTTTGTATCCTGTTTTCACACTTCATTAAGCCGATTTTTTAATAACATTGTGATTAATTTTTATAGTAATAAGTCCTTGAAAAATTCCAAACTTTTTTCTTAACATTTCTTATGAATGAATAATAAAATCATTCATTATTAAATAAAATCAATAATTTTTATCACAACATACATAAATACATAGTTAAATAAAGAAATATTTAGATGTTTCGAGTAATATTTATTTTTATATTCTTCTCAATATCACAGACAACATCTTGAGCATGAAAAATGTGATTTTGTGTGTGTTTTTTTAAAATAAAATTGGAGTTCTATCAATTAACGGAAATCAGTTGAATTGAATACTGGTTTGTTTAACTGCCATTGGTTGATTGGCATAAGAAACGCCTTAGAGTCTACTACACCAAGAAAAGCTTTAAATGAAGAGTGTGAATGTGTTTGTAAAACCGAATAAAACATGTGTGCATGTGAGCTTGATAGTATTTTTTGAATTAATAGGACCATTTTTTTATGTGAGTATTATCAAAATGTTGTTAGTAGTGGTGGTGTTTAGTAGTTTTTCGTGGTATTGATCTCCTTTGCAGCACACACAGTAGCTGAGCTTATCGAGCAACTTAAAATCAGTAGCCAGGAAAGAGAAGGCAAAAAAGCTGTTCAAACAAGTTGTAGGCAACTGTTCTACGTTGTTTTCTTTTTTTCTTGTCTGTACACAAATTTTTGGGGGGCTCACACAAACAAAATGAAGTTGGAGTTGTTTTAACCAAAGACAACAACAACAACAATTGCTACTCGTCTATAGTTTAAAAAGAGAAGAAAAGGAAGAGGAAACAAAAAAAAAACCCCAAAGAGACTAATTAATATGTACATGTTGAGTTGGGTTACACACATACGACTTGTGGCTCTTTGTCTTGTTCTTCTTTTGCAGCTACTACCACATACTTCTTCCACCAGTAGCCTTTTATTTGGACATAATTACCAATACTCCTCTGAGCGAAAATGTGGCGTAGGTAGACGCCCCCTTTTTGGTAAAAATTATTTTGATGTTTTTTTTTTTGTTACCTCAAACCTCAAAAGAGACAAACTCTTTTTTTATATAAAAATACAGAGGAATACAGGGGAATTGAAGGCTTAAAAACTCAATAAATGTTTGAATGGTAGCCCTTTATGTTTTAGTGCTCTGGGTATGAGTCACTTTATTCCGGTTAAACTCTCTTTTAATGAAAATGTACACTCTTTGTACACTGACTCTTTTTTTTTTTTGGTTTTAATGAATGAAGGCTGAGCTCAAAACTCAAAAAAAAAAAAGATCGTTAAAGGCTTTTTGTGGGCATAAGCAAGAAAGAGATGGAAACATGTTGGCAACTGTTAGAGCCGTAAATTCTTCCTACCTTGGGTGTTTGCCAAGGAAAGGTGAATGAGAATGTATGAATGAAAGTGTAATAGAGTGAGTGTGTATTAAACAACAGTGAGGTGAATATTGAACCGGCAAAGGTGGTGGTAGTGGTGGTGGTGGTGATGATGATGATACATATTTTGTCTTCATTTTTATTTTGAGTAACAACAACCACGTTTTAACGCCACACACACACTCATGCTTACTCTTTAGCAAACAAAAAAAAATAACAGCAACAACAAAGCCCACATTCCCAGTTTAAAACAAAGAATAGCGCCCTAAACAACAAAACATCCAGCCAGCCATCCAATTCAACCAACCAACCAAAGATTAGAGCAGTAGTTGAAAAGAGCAGTGCAGAAGACTCAAACATTATGGACGGACTGACAGACACACAATCTCACAGATACAGATACATACAACAGCAACAACAACAACAATAGCACCACCACTTACACAAGGCAATAAGACACCAAAATTGAAACTCAAACCTAAGTGCTGGTGGAAGAAGAAGAAAAAGAAGCAGGAGAAGCAAGAAACAGAAAAAGTTAAAGTAGTGATCGCTGATCAAGACAAAAAAGACAAGACACAAGTAAGTCGTTGTGTGAACGTGTAGCACGGCAAAACAGAGAAACATTTAACAAATATAATACAAACATACAACCAAACCAACCAACCCATCCATTCATTCATTCATCCATCCATACATTCGAACAGCCAGAAGACAGACCGTTGTTTTCT
Organism: Calliphora vomitoria; assembly: GCA_942486065.2. Classification (NCBI taxonomy): domain Eukaryota; kingdom Metazoa; phylum Arthropoda; class Insecta; order Diptera; family Calliphoridae; genus Calliphora; species Calliphora vomitoria. The sequence continues at coordinate 129,117,511 of OW818030.2, forward strand.
TTTCACTGTGATCTTTGTTCGTTTAAACGACCGACCGACGAGTTTCGTACGATCGCTAACTGAACCTAAACATAACACTCTACTACTCTACCTCCATCCCCATATAGCCATATAACAACAGCACAAGCAGAAGCCACTCGCGAGCTCAACACAGGCAGCCGTTAAGCTGAAATTTCGATCGTAACTTTGCAGTTGACTGTCGCGCACGGAAGCGTTCGGAAGTGGAATATATTTTATTAATAATATTAACGTCTCCACCAACAAACCAACCAACCAACCAACCAGCAAACAAATCAAAAACTAAACCACAAAAAAATATATAATAATAAAAAAAAAAAAAACTACTACAGCAACACCACCAACAGCAGCAGCAGTATTATTACTTGTCTTTGCTTGTCTTGACTTGACTCGACGCGACTTGACTTGCTTACTACCAAAAGAAGCTTGGCTTATTTAGTTTGTTAGCAATCACGCACCAACAAGTAGTAACACGCGTAGTTATTACAAAAGTAAAATACAAAAAAATAAAATAATAAATTGAATATTAAAATAAAAAAAAAGAACTTTAACAAAAAATATTATAAATATTTTTTAAAATTAAAAAAAGAAATACAATTGCTTTATAATAAATATAAAGAAATCGAACAAAATTTTATTAATATTCACAACTAAACGCGAGTTTATATAAAATCGTTTCAACCATTCCTAAGCAGAGCTGCAATTAAATGTTTAAAACATTTTAATTATTTAACCACAACATTTTAATAAATAAGGTAAGTTCATTTTTTTTTTTTATAAAGTTTATAATAAATCTTGGGAATTTCTTACAAAACAAAGTTTATATTTGGGCAATTCCTTGGTGTCTTGAATACTACTGGTCAAATTTTTTAACACAATCCTGCTAGTGTTCGTGTTTTAGTTTAACTTCGGCTACTGGAGTTAAGCACCTCCTACTTCTGGGGTTTTTTTTCTTTTTTTTTCTTACTGCACTTTTACTAACAAAGTAAAGCTCTTTTTTTCTAAAGAGAAAATAAACGGCAGCTAACTCTATTATAAAGTAATGTACGTAAGATCTTAAGAAAATTTTGTGATTTAGATCGATATTAATGCAGGCTTTAGTTTCCAAAAAAAAAAAAAAATCAACATTTCACCATAAATTGAAATTGATATTGAAAAGTTGTAATAAATTAAGATCATACTACAAATTAAGGTAGCTTTTTTCAAAAACAAATCATATTAATGATTGATTTAAAGCCTTTTGGGTTTATTTATAAAAAAGTATCAGATTTAGGACCAATAATATATCTAATTCATAGCATTGAAAAATCAATATGTTGAAAATATTTGAAAAAGCTTTCTCTATGCATTTTACATATGTAGATCTTTTTAAAAATCAAACGAAAGCGCTTTTAAAGAACAGTGAATGTTTCTTTTCTTTCTAGTACTTGCACTTGTATGTAGTACTACATAGTTTATGCTCTTGCGTCAACAGTAGCCATGTTTTCATTTAGTTCATACATGTTGGCGCCACAACATTCTCCTCATTATACACTCGCACACTAACCAACCAACCAACCATCCATCCATCCAACCATTCATTCATTCATTCATCCATGCTTGGCTACTGAATACATATTATTTTCTTTCTTTTCGATGTCGTGTTTCATTCTTTCAATACATTTTTTTCTCTCTCTGTATTGCACGAAATTGTTGTACTCGTTTTGGTATGATGGGGAAGTGTGTTGCGTTGTGTATTGTCTGGGATCTTGTACGTATTAAAGTGGTTATGGTCATATGAGCTACCGGTCTTACGCTTTTTGATTGGCTGGCTCTGTTGGTTTTTTTGAGTGTCTGAGCAAACACGTAAATTAAAATTAATTATTGTTTACACTGAGCATAAATATAAAGAAACATGATGATGATAGTGTGTTAATTTTAAGCTTTAAAAAGCATTACACTTTTTTTTTGGAAGAGGGAAAATGTTACGCATATGGGTATTTTTTTGAAACTTATACTTTTGGAATTGGTGGATTTATATTGTGCACTAAATAACTTAATTATTAGAATAACATGGAACATATTTCTAATTTTCTTTTTTTCTCATTAAAAAAGGGGGCTGAAATTGGACCATTTTTGGGTTAAAAAGTACCTTAATGTTTGAGTTAATGGTTTTATTATGTTTAAAAGCTAAAACAGATTCATTAGTGATATTTTATGTTATGGAAAGCTTTCAGGATCTTGTGTGAATTTTTTTTAAATTTCATATAAAAAATTGTTGAAACTCAAAAAAACTTTGTGAGAAAAAATGTTGATCAAAGATCAGTATTTTTCAAAAAAGAACACTTTTTTTGGAAATGAAAAATCTTCGTGATTTAACTGAAAAATTTGAAACGGAACTCAGAAAATGTGCCAAAAATTATTATATTAGTCTAACAGACAATCTAGTCTAATATATTTATAGTAATTTTTAAAATTGTTGTACTGTTACGGGTTCCCATTATAAACATTTTATTGCCTGTTTCAGCAAATCCGGATCAACATTTTCTTTGAAAACAAAAAATAAATTTTAAATTTTTTTTATTTGTTTTCAGTATAAAATAAGAAACAAAATGTTCGTTTGCATTTAGTGAAATTGGCATTAAATATTTTCCCGAAAATTTTTGACAAATTTTAAATTTTTAATCACAAATGTCTTATTTATACGTCGGACTAGATTCCTTAAGGATTTAAATTGAATGTAAACCAAATTAATGCCCATAGTTTAAACAAATAGATGTCTACAGTGTAACTTTAATTTCAAATAAAAATTACAAAATATTTTTATTTGCTTAAATCTTGAAAACTGATCATTTTCATTTGTGGTAACAAATTTGTTGCCAAACGAATAATTCAATTGTATACATAGATATTTTCAGTTCTAACAACAGAAAACCTTTTGGTAACTATAAATTTCATTTTAAAACTCGCAACTTTTTGACAGATCGATCATTCGATCATTAAATCTTATCAAGTTTATTCATTGTAAAAACTTTTGTACCTCCAATATGTTGATGAAGCAACCTTTTATTAAAATTTGTTGGAAAGGTGCAAAATGTTTCTTTGTTTTCAAACAACTTCAATGCGAATTTAAGAAAGTGTTTAGATGGCCAATTTTTTATTAAAATTTTCTTTATTTCCAAACAATGCGAATTAATGAAAGTGCAATTGTACATTACAAAGTTTACTTCCATTTATTGAACTTGTAGAAAATAAAATCTACACATATTGTATATCAGCAGAAAGGAAATTAATTAAGCTTTTAACAAAATTATGAATAACTTACAAATATGGCAATAAAAAAAATTTAAAATTTTTACTTGAATTTTACTCCTTATTTTTGTATAACATATCAAGATCTTCCAAACATCATTTTGTAAACCAAAAAAACAAATTTATTTTGTTAAAAAGCTTTTTTTCTTAAAGTTTTTTTAAAATATAAAAAAAATATTTGGTCAATTCACAAGGTCTCTTATCAGTCATATTTTCATAATGTCCTAATATATCACAACTCGGCGGCTTGGCTTAACCGACTCTTACACATTCGGCGTTGGTCTCTGCTGTTTTGTTATGATAACGCAATAAACATAGCATAGAAAGCAGCATTATTTTAGAACATTTTTTGGTTGAAAAGCAATTAAAACCAATGTCAAATATTAGGACATTACGACAATATGACATGCTAAGAGACCTTGTGAATTGACCAAATATGAATTAGGTTTCCTTTTTGCCGTCAGAGTCGTAAGAGTATCTAATTCTTACGACTCATTTCAAAATATATAATTGGGGGATTCAAACGGTCTGCTATTAGGTCATATTGTCATAATGTCCTAAATATTATGATAGTTTAAACAAATTTTTGTTGTGTTTTAAACAAAAATGTTCTAAACTAATAAGGCTTTTTGTACTATTTGTTTGAAGCACAACAACAATTTGTTTAAACTATCATAATAGATTCCCACAATTGATTCGTTTACTAAAATAGTAGATATCCCAAAATAAGAAAAAATGTAATTAAAATGTTACGATCTCTAATAACTTTTTCATACTCCAAGAGGACAACTTTGAAATCCTATAGCTACAGTGTGAGCCAACATGTTTTTTAACATGTTTAATTTTACTAAAAAGCAAGATCTGCTGCATAATTTAAATATACTTTTTTCAATTGATCCCACAGTTATGAACATGCATATTAATTCAGATTTTTTGCAAGGCCTATTGCAATTTTAGTGTTGATAAGTTTTCGCATTTTATTTTAACGCTAATTTAAGCACACTAAAAGCTTAGCAATAGTTATAGCAATTTGCTATAGCTCTTTCAGTAGCAATAGCAAAAAAACTACGATACTTTTTTTAAATAATATGTTACTTATTTGAAAGTTCGCATTAGCAAAAAGTTTATTACAAAAAATTAACAACAATTGTTAAATAATAAAGTGATATTCAAGTGATATTAGAAGCAGTAGTGATAGCCTTCTAGTGCAATTTTAGTGTACATAAGTTATTCGCATTTTATGTTAAGGCTAATTTAAGGACATTGAAAGCTAAGCAATAGTTATAGCACTTTCAGTAGCAAAAGCAAAAAAACTACGATACTTTTTCAAATAATATGTTACTTATTTGAAAGTTTGCATTAGCAAAAACATTATTATAAAAAATTAAAAAAAAAGTTAAATAATAAAATGATATTCAAGTGATATTTGAAGCAGTAGTAATAGCAATAATTTACTATGCTTCATCAAAATAATCGTTGTGCTATTTGAGAGATATCAGAAAATTAAATAAATTTTGAATAATAAATCGATATTCAAAAACATAGTGTTGCGATCCAGATAACACAAAATCTTTATTTTAAAATACGTTAAATTTTTAACTAAAAACTTTAGTTATGCTTTAATTTTTATTATAAAAAGGACTGAGTATTTGAATTTTTTGTTTAAGCTGTATTTTATAAGTACTTTACTTTGTTTAAAAGATTTCGTTCTGAGACGAGTTCAATATTTATTTGGAAATCGCTTTATGCTTGATATTAAAACGTACCATTAGCATTAAATATTTCGTTTAAACAGTGCTTGTTTAAACTACAAAAGATGGCATTCCGAAATCAGTCCAATTTAACAAATATTATTTTAATAGCGTCAACTATTTTATTGAAATTAAGCTTTGAAAGCGCTTTATATTTGTATATCCCAAAAACGATGGGAGTTTAAGAGTTTTTTTTCCATAAAATCAGTTTTAACAAATTCAACTTTAAAATTTTCTTTATATTAATATTAAACATAAATTTGTTTAAGCGTTTAAATAGCATCACAATTTCGGTTTAAACAAGGCTTTAGATACACTCAATGTTTGTATAATCTAAAAAAAATATGGATTTCTGCAGGAGAATATATTAGTTTTTTTTTCTAAATAAAGTCCTTTCCAACCGAAATAAACTTTATGATTTATTGTATTTAATTTTTACTTTAAACAAAAAAATTGTTTTAACCGAGACACTTAGGGCCATTATTACAAGTTGCCTTTAAGTTCGTAATAAGAAAAGGTAACTTTAAGTAATAGAAAAAGGTTGCTTTAAAGTTAACTAATAATGACTCTTAATATTTGTATAATCTAAAAATATGGGAATATCAAACAAGTGGTAGTAATTTCGATAATCATGTTCAAGCCTTTTAATAGCACAAACAATGTTGTATTACAAAATTTCTATAAATAATATTCGAATAATTGAATAAGTTTGGAATTAATAAAAGTTTTTGAAATAATCGAGTTAATTTTTTACCGATTATTCGTTTAAAATTATTCGAATAAAATTTTATTCGCTACAAAATTAGTTTGATTTAATGGGTCTGTTCTTAAATGCAGTAAATTTGTGCATCACTAAATAATAAACTAAATTATTCGTTCGTTGTTTGCATAAATTTGCGACTTCACTGCCAACAATTTGCATTAAAAAACATTTGACGTAAAGCAATCATGGCAAACTTGTATTATTGTACAGTGATGCTCATATTTTTTTATTAGTAATACGTTTTTTTTAGTTTTTATAATAAAATGTTAACGATTTATTCGTTTTCAATTATTCGAATAATTTTTTATTTGCTGCCATAGTTAAATTTTATAATTTGCTGTGATTATTTTTGAAATTAATAGAGATTTTGTAATATAGAAGTTATTTTTTTACCGATTAATCGTTTAAAATTATTCGAATAAAATTTTATTCGCTACAAAAATTTTGTTTGATTTAATGGGTCCGTTCGTAAATAAAAGTAAATTTGTGCATCACTAAATAATAAACTAAATGATTCGTTCGTTGTGTGCATAAATTTGCGGCCTCACTGCCAACAATTTGCATTAAAAAACGTTTTACGTAAAGCCATCATGGCAAATATGCTTTTTCAAACGCTAAACTTGTAAATATGCACATATTTTTTATTAGTAATACGTTTTTTTTAGTTTTTATAACAAAATATTAACGATTATTCGTTTTCAATTATTCGAATAATTTTTTATTCGCTGTCAAAGTTAAATTTTTTAATTTGCTGTGATTATTTTCGAGCGTAATAGAGATTTTGTGATATAAAAGTTATTTTTTTACCGATTAATCGTTTAAAATTATTCGAATAAAATTTTATTCGCTACAAAATTAAATTTGATTGAATGGGTCTGTTCGTAAATAAAGGTAAATTGTGAATCAAAGATGCGTAAATGACCTGCACACGTTTGCAACAATAAACCAAACACTAATTAAAAAACGTTTGACGTAAAGCAATCTTGGCAAATATGTTTTTTCGCACGCTAAACTTGTATTATTGTGCAGTGATGCTTATATTTTTTATTAGTAATACGTTTTTTTTAGTTTTTATAACAAAATGTAAACAATTATTCGTTTTCAATTATTCGAATAATTTTTTATTTGCTGTCAAAGTTAAATTTTATAATTTGCTGTGATTATTTTCGAGATTAATAGAGATTTTGTGATAAAGAAGTTATTTTTTTTACCGATTAATCGTTTAAAATTACTCGAATAACATTTTATTCGCTACGAAAATTCTGTTTGATTTAATGGGTTCGTTCGTAAATAAAGGTAAAATGACCTGCAAACGTCTGCAACTATAAACCAAACACTAATTAAAAAACGTTTGACGTAGAGCAATCATGGGAAAAATGCTTTTTCGCACGCTAAACATGTATATTGTACATATTTTTTATTTGTAAAAGGTTTTGTTTTTGTGTTGTTAATAAAATTTTAACGATTATTCATTTTCAATTATTCGAATAATTTTTTATTCGCTGTCAAAGTAATATTTTGTTATTATTTTCGAGATTAATAGAGATTTTGTGTTATAAAAGTTATTTTTTTTACCGATTAATCGTTTAAAATTATTCGAATAATATTTTATTCGCTACAAAAATTCTGTTTGATTTAATAAATTTTTCCAAAAAATAATAATAATTACAATTAAATTACACACACAAAAACAAAGTTCAAACAGTAAGCAATTTTGTAATAAAATTTCTTCCCACATAAATCACTATTTGCCACACAATACAACATGTAAGTAGTACTCTAGATATTTTACTTTTAACTAAAGTATTTTTTATTTTTTTTATTAATTTTAAGTGTCAGTGTCCTGATGACATTTTCACACGCATTTTTAACTACATAAGAAATTGAAAAAAAAAAAATATGGAAAACAATAGAATTTATAAAAGACACACAATGAAAAACCAACAATTGTATTGTATAGTTTCAAGACAAAAGGACAAAAAAACAAGCACTTGAGAAAATTCAAAGCAACAAATGTATTGTACTTTTGTATTGTGTGTATCAAACAACTGTTTGATGAAAAAGGCCACTGTCCTGTAACTATTAACTATTATTTTTTTGAGTGTTTTCGAAAATCGAAAATCTTTTGTTAGATCATTCACATTACATTGCTTCAAATTAGACCGCTAGTATAAATATAAATAAAACAATGTTATTTTTTTATTGAACATTGATTGAAATAAAAGGATCGATAGAGAGAGAGAGATCGACCACATGCTAGTTTTGGTTTAAATTTATTATTATTATTTCTTGTCGCTTCTCTTTTGGGCTGTTCTGGTTGCTTTTAATTGTTGTGTAATGAAAAGTAGTTCCAGGAATTGTAGTCATTATCATTTTTATTTAAAAGAAATTTGAAACAATGGTAACAATTTTCTTTTAACTGATTTCCTTTTAATGGCCCTTTGCCACCTTAGATAAACGCCTACAAATATTAACAAAAAAAGAAAAAGAAAACTATAGTTTTCAGCATTTTAAGGAAACCCCCTACTTTTTTTTAAAACAATGACACCTTACAACAATATTTATGGAGAACATTATAAGATTAAATGAAAATGAAAATGCTTAAAAATAGTTTTTGATTTTTCTTTTTTAAACATTTAGTTTTACTATTTAAAGGGTGTTAAAGTGTGATTTTTTTCTTCTTTTTATTTTTTTTTTAAATATTTGTGGTATTCCCAGAAAACAATTGCTTTATGCACGCCCTAATCTTGAGAACAAATTTCGGAGTTTTAAAGATTTTAAATGGCCTTTAAATAATAATAATAAAAAAAAGCAAAAGTCATTTGCCATGTTTGAACGCATTTAAGCTGGACAAAAAAAGAGAAAAGATTTACAAACAATTTTTAAATACTTTCAACTTGGGCGATTTTTACTTTCAACAGAACTGAACTCAAAACAAAAAGTAAATCTAATTTCACGCAGTATTAACACTTGTTTTATGTATTCCTTATTCTTGCAATTCTTTTTTTTCTTTTTTTTTTTAAATTTTAATTTTTATGTGGCTACAAAATTTTATGAAGTTTGATCTTGTTGTGTGCACTTTTTGCTTTGATCCTGTAAAGTGTGACGTTGTTTTCAAATATGTTTAAATATCAAAACAGCATCATCACACATCTTCAGTTATAAGGGTTTCCCTTTTCTTTTTTTTAATCTGTTTAAGCTATAATTCTCTGTCTGTCTGTTTAGTTTTATAGGTTGTGTGGCTAAAAAGGCCTCATGTGGCGTAGTGACACTTCTTTTGCTGATTTTCTTTTCTTTTTTCTTTTTGCATTATGGCAGCAGTTTTGTTTAGATTCATACATGTTGCGTATGTGTACACAACACTAATTATTTTTAGCACAAGATTAATGCGATTAACATTGTGTTAAACATGGTATTATTGATGCAATCCTCACTCTGGCCAGCCTAATACAAAATTTGCACCATGCTGCAAGTATGTACATACGTACGTATGTTGTACGTAACACACTTTAGCATATTTGTTATTTTGGCTGTTTGTGTGGCAACATTAACGGCAGGACTCCAACTATAATCGGATTTACATTTGTTTCTTTAGTTGCTACAAGAAAAACAAGAAGTCTTAAACAGATTTCTATTGATTTTTGAAGGTAACACAAACGAGCATGTGTTTGTATTTAAATTAAATTAAGATTGAGATTATTGTCTTGTCTTGTCTGGTCTTGCCTTGTTCTGTTCTGTCCTGTCTTGTTTACATTATCATTAACAATTTGTTTGGCAGTTGCTTAGATCATCCAAAGTTTAAATTCATAATGAAAATAAACAAAAAAAGAAAAATAATGAATAATGAATGGTCTATGCATAGTTTTTTGCTCTATTCTGGCAAATGAAAAACTTTAGAATTTTGAAAATTTTAGTGAAGATTTATTTTGAAATCAAACTAATAGTAAATGCTGTTTAACCACATTTTTAATTACAATTTCAACCATAGAGAAATATACATAGAGCGGAAACTCTCCTGTCAAAGACCTAACTCAGTTGTCAAAAACCTAAGTAGTGAGAGTGTATTAGTAAATAAAACTATGTAAAAACAACACTCGTATGTGTAATTATTTTGAGTAAAATTTTAGTTTGAGTTTTTTAAGTTTCCGCTCTTGTTGTTTCTCTATGATTTCAACATCAAGCATATTACAGTGGGACGTTGTCTTACAAATATGTAAATTTTAAACTATTGGGCCTTTAAGCTTTCAATAAATTAAATTAAATAACAACTTTCCTCTAATACAGGGAATGATAGTGCTGGCTCATACACGTCAAGTTTACTGGAGCAAGTCTGGAGTTTATAGAAGAGAAAGGAAGAAAAAGAGGAAAATCTTACCAAAATCCTCTCCTCTCGCATTTACAAACTCAAGAGTTGCGCCAGTAAACATGACGTGTGTGAACCAACACTTAACAAAATCCTCTTCTCTCTCATCTAAAAATTCAAGACTTGCGCAAGTAAACTTGACGTGTGTGAACCAGCACTTATAGGATATTAAAATTGAGCTCATGGAGTGTAATTTCGAACCGATTTCTTTGAATTCTAATTTTTTGTGAAGTAAATAGTTATAAAAACAAATTACATATCTAGAAAACTAATTGAACTTTTCTAGTTCATACACAGAGAAAACTGATTCGTATTGGCAACCGAATTTATTGCCAATCGAATGATTCGGTTGCACACACAGAATTTTTCGGTTCTAGTAACAGAAAATCAGTTAATAAGAAAGAATTTCAAAATGGTTGTGGCCACAACTGTAAAATTTGGTCACCTAGGCAGAATCATTCGATTGGCAACAAATTCGGTTGCTACTAAGAATCTGTTTTCTCTGTGTAGTTAATAAAATTTGAGTTTGAAAAATTTTAATTTTTTGGTCTAAATTTATTTTTACTTTTGAGAAACCAACGATAGTTTTAATAAAAAATTGTATCTTTCTACAAAAATAATCCAATGGAAACATTTTTCAATTATCTTAAACCAGGTAATTGAAAAAAGTTCTCAAAGTCAATATTTTGAATGACAAAAATCTGATAATTTTGTAGCTAAACAGCAACTTATTCCTTTAAATTTGTTGAATAGTTTTGTTAATAAAATTATAATTTTTTTGGCCTATTTCCAGAGAAATATATCCAAACATTATTAATAGTGAAAGTTAAACTTGATTTGAACGTGGTACCCTACATACAGCCTTATTTAATTATTTGCCCATTTTCCAAAACGGAAGCAAATTGTTCGCTTAGAATTTCACAAATTTTGAACGATTTTTACCTGGGACCTTAAAGATTTTTGGCACATTTGAAAAGAAAACACATCAAGAATTATTATAAACATAATTTAAAGTTAATTTTAACTGAAGCCCTGCATACAGTTTTATTTAAAAATTGAGAAATTTTGTAAAAAATTAAAAATTTTTTAACTGCTAGAAAATGTGAATTTCAAAAAGTTTGAAAGATGTTTTCGCAATTTCTTTTAGCTTTATTTGAATATCAACCATAAAATAAACTCGATTTTGCATTAGACCCAATTAAAAATGAGAATTTATGAAAGAAGTTCCCAGTTTTTCCAATTTCACTAAGTTTGAAAGATTTTTCCCCGGACCTTAAAGTTTTTTTGGGATACGTCAAAAGAAAAGTCTTCAGAAATAATCAAAAGTGGAAATTAAACTTGTTTAGAATGTGTAATCTACATACATCAGGGTTTAAAGATGGTTAATTTTTCAAACTGCTAAAATTTTACGAAATTTGAAAGATTTCAAAAGAAAATACTTCCGAAATTTGAACTTGATTTTTAATTTTTTAAAACAGAAAAACACTTTCTGAATGCCTAATATATAGCTCTATAATATATGGGAAAATCCTGCATAACGAACGTTTCATTCGTACGCACACGTTTTCATATTTAAATATGAACATTTTGTGACGCACGTTACGTGACGTTCATTACAAATTTTCCAGTAGCTTGAAAAAAATCACTATTATATTAATCTACTGCACCTTCTCGGTGAGAAGTTATGAAAAATTCCATTCAAAGTGAAACTACTCAAAATTAATTTGTATTTAAATTAAATGTTCAAAAATATAGCTGTCGATCGAACTTTCATGTTAACACTTTAATAATGATATGAACACATTAAAAATTTCAAATTTGTTTGCATAATTTTAAGATATCTGAGGTAGTGTTGGATTTGGTAATCATTTTTGTATGAATGACCATCGAAATACATACATAATATTACAATTAAAAAATTTAAAGTTTGATCAATTAAAAAATTTGTTTGTTGGGCCTTGCCCATATATTTCAATATCTTTAAATGTTACACAAATATTTACATTAAAGCAAATTGATTTTGTTTTAGTTAAACAAATATTTTGTTTAATTTTTATATTTTAATTAAACTGTTGAAATTTTTAATACAGTTTTGGAAAGTAGACACAATTAGCTTTCCACTGATATAATATAAGTCTATGTTGTCATTCAAACAAGTGAAATTGAAGGACACAAACCACAAGCTAAATTTTTTAAGAAGTTATAATACAAAACTCTTAAAGGCTTTGTAGGTGTAATACTTCGTCCACTGTCATTTCCCTTGGTTTACTATTTATAGAGAATCTTTAAACGTTCAAAAAGCTTTAAAAAATGTATTAGCCATAAATTCGGAAAACTCTTTGGGGTTTTTTTGTAGGTCTAATAGCGTATTTTCATTTACTTTATTGTTTATACAAATCATTTATATATATTTCCCTTTTATATGCCATTTTGTTTTAAATTCAACTAATTGAAATTTTGTTTATATGTTTAAAAGTTTATTGATCTTGCTTTTCAATGATTCAGCTAAAAAATTAACAAGATCATTAAAACAATTTACAAAATTTCGTGTTAATTCTGTTTGTCGTTTGGCACAAAAACAAACTAAAATACATTAATCAATTGTTATTAATCTTAAAGCGATTTTCCTTTACATTAACAGCCACTGTGTATGAAAAAACAACAACATAATGGTTTTTAAGCAAAATATGATCCTTGAAAGTTTTGTAAGCAAAATGAATGAATGAATGCTTGCTGTGCGGCTTAATCATCGCTTGATTTCATCATGATATTATTGTATATTTAGATTGTTTTTTTTCTTGCAGAAGCAAAACAACAAAACTTAATATTTATAACGAAAGTATCAGTGACAAGCCAAAAAAAAAAAAAAAAAAATACCAGCAGCCCCAGACAGACATGTTTAATCCCCTTTACAAAAAAATAAAGAAAAAAAGAGGGAAATAAAAATATTTGTCCTGCTGGCGCTTGGTTTATTTTGAATTTTTCGGTTTGTTGTTGTTGGTATTTGCTGGTGTTATTGTATTTATGGTTTTTGGTTAATAAAAATTAATGCCTTTGGAAAAAGATTTAACATAAATTTTCAAAATTTATAACAATTTACGACATTCATAACAGCTTGTTAAGCAAATCCATAAAAAAATGAAGAAGCCTCCTCTTAAAAATAATAAAAAAAAGAATCCCCAAGACTGACTTGACTGTTAACTGGCATTATATAGTTTTATATAATAAGTAGGAAGTAGGTAACCTTTGTTTTTTATGCGCCTTTTCACGGTTGGATACTTAGAGGATTGTCATTGTTTCTTTTAAATAAAAAGAAAAAAACCAAATCCACATACTTACTTCACACACAACATTTCTATATTTATATTTATATTTTTTTATTAAGTATAAAAATTGTATATTTATAACGATTTGCTGCATGAACTTGACTTGACGCATTTACATATTGTTAAACTTGGCACAGCTGGACATTTTATTTCAATAATTTTTGGTGTCTGTTTCAAAACTCTCCAAAAAAAAAATTGTGTCTTAAAAGAAGAGTGACTTTGTTATGGTCACACAGCGGGATAAATTCTTCTTTTTTTGTTTTGTTTCATTTGACAAAAATAACTGAACCTTTTAAAACCATATAAAAAATAAAAAAGAAAAAGCTCCCACAATAACATAAGAACTCTCATAATAATGGCATCTTCTGCTCAAGTAGTAGTAACACCAGCATCCTACAATGGTGACGCCAAAGACGCCTAAATGCTCAGCTATTCTTTTCACATTTAACTCCCTTACTCACTCTGTCTCTAACACTTAGTGTATTCCTGGCATCCCCTGTTCTGTACCCACAATACAAAAAGCCTTATAAATCGTTAAATGGAGTTTATTATTTCAAAAAACAATAAGAAAAAATATAAAAATATTATACAACTTATATGTATTTATTTATTTACTAACTTACTTACTTTGTTTCCTTTCAAACTGCTGCTGCTGCTGCTGCTCGTTATATAGAACGATATCCCTGCATTTATACAATTCATAAGTTTTTCTTTTATTTTTAATCCCCTGCGTTTTTTGGGTCCATAACAAAAAGTGGCGTCACATGGTCATTTTGTCGCCGTTAATCATTTTATATATTTTAATATAGCTGCCACAGGCGCCCTCTGGTCATTTCAAATTCTTTGTTATTTCTCTTTACAATTTCCCTGTTTAAAACTGGTTGGTTGCTTGATCTTCTTCTGTAAGAGGAAATTATATGTAGTGAAGGAGTTACTGCTGGTGGATATTTATGATGAAATAAAATTAAGAATTAAATTGTTAAATATGTTACATTAGGGAACAGTTGGATACGATATGGTTTAAAGAGCGGCTCTATTAGAACGTCATAGATAATTAAACTAAATATGTACATTTAGAATGCATGCATATGTGATGATTAAGAATGCGTGCGTAGCTAAACAGTTGTTGAAGGTTAAACCAACAACTGTTGGTTTAGATAGTTTGGTTTTATAGGGCATCTATACTGTAGATGTTAAGAAAGCTAAACAGTAGAAAAGTAGAGGGTTTTCCCTCAAGCTCCTACCTATATTAACAATTTCCTCTAGGTGGCTTTTCACTATCTGAGTGGAACAACTGACACGTGTTCAGGGAGTATTCAAATGATTCCTACTAGCTTTTTAGGAGAGAAGTAAATGCGAACATTATAAAATAGATGGTTTAAGGAAACTCCGATCACTTTAAACCAGTGGTCGGCTGTCTTAGCCACCTAAACAACACGTGAACCAAAGATTTTCATAAAAATTATCATTTAAGAAACAAAAATCTAAATAATAAGCTATGTAGATTAAAATAGAAAAATAGAGTGAACAAAATAATATTATTTTCCATGTTACATGTCCTCTTTATGCCGACCACTGCTTTAAACTGAATACTAAACAATAAACTCAGATAAAATCTCAGATACTGACAAATTAATTGAGTTTAAAGCATTGGTCGGCTCTCATAAGTAACAGAGGCCGAACAAAATAGTTTATTTACCTGTCAACAACACGAGTGTCAACGAAGTTCAGAAAGTTCTTAATTAAATCATAAAATTTTAATCAGAAATGGAATTAACTAAGTACCTACATCAGACCAACAGATACTGACAAATTAATTGAGTTTAAAGCAGTGGTCGGCACTCATAGGCAACAGAGGCCGAACAAAATAGTTTATTTACTTGTCAACAACACGAGTGTCAACGAAGTTCAGAAAGTTCTTAATTAAATCATAAAATTTTAATCAGAAATGGAATTAACTAAGTACCTACATCTTGTTTAATATGGTAATTGTCATTTTAAGGCAATTTAGCGATTTTTACCCCCAAAAATTATCCACTGAAGTGAATCAAATAATTTTAGTTAGAAATAAAAGTAGACTATTAATATAATCAAACTCAGCAACAGATTAAAAAAACTTAGCTTCTAATTTATTTTTATAAGCTTTTGAAGATGAGATATTTTTAAAATTTTCGATTTTTTTTAGCGATTTTTGCCCCCAAAAATTATCCACTGAAGTGAATCAAATAATTTTAGTTAGAAATAAAAGTAGACTATTAATATAATCAAACTCAGCAACAGATTAAAAAAACTTAGCTTCTAATTTATTTTTATAAGCTTTTGAAGATGAGATATTTTTAAAATTTTCGATTTTTTTTAGCGATTTTTGCCCCCAAAAATTATCCACTGAAGTGAATCAAATAATTTTAGTTAGAAATAAAAGTAGACTATTAATATAATCAAAATCACTAAAAGTTTTAAAAAACTTAGCTTCTAATTTATTTTTATAAGCTTTTGAAGATGAGATATTTTTAAAATTTTCGATTTTTTTTTAAATAAATTCAAAATTTATTTAATAATAACTTAATATTTAAAACAAGGACATCTTAAAAGCCGGCAAATGAAAAATTATAGCACATCTGGCCACTACTTGTGTTTTAAGAAGTTAAAAATTTCATAATTTTGTATTGAATACAAAATTATTTATGAAAATAGGGTCATAAATTTAATATAAATAACCATTTTTAATAATTGTAGACAAAATTTTGATATTTTGAACTTTAATGGAATGTTAAAAATGGAGGCCAACAAGTTTGACTTTGAAAAATAACTGTTACTTCAATTTTATTATAGTGAACTACCAATACAAATGAATAAAAACGGCAGGGCTGCTATAAAAACAACATACATTTTCTAACATAAAAAATAAATAAAAAGACCACACCTTATAAACAAAGCAACAAGTAGAAAATTAGCTAACAGGCAAACAATTTTATTATTAATAAAAAACAAAAAATAATAAGAATTTTTCTTTAATTTAAAAATTATGTTTCAAAACTACAAGCAATTAAACATTTATTGTTCATATTCTTAAAGTCCTACGCATACCTAGTATCTATAAATTCATTAAATCTTTAAATTTAATTTTTATTGTTTTCTATTATTTTCTTACAGATTTTGTGACATTTAAACATTTGTAGCCAATCAGACTACAAAGTTAAATACCAAACAGCAACAACAAAAAGTATAACAACGCCCACCATAATCAAATTTAAAAAAACTACCACCACCAACAAACGGCAGGCAGTAACAACAACAATAACAACAATTTGAATATTGTATTATTGAAACGCCATACTAGTAGAAAACACCAAAAACAACGACAACAAAAGTGCTAAAAAGGCGTTTAAATCAAGCATTTGAAGTAACACGTCAGTCTGTCAGCAACTCTATAACGGTTGTTATCACACAGAACAACAAACAATTCCACAATTTCACAATACCCATCAGTGTGTGTACAACGCAACGCACAACCAATCAGAACAACAAAATTAAAAAAAAAAAAAAATAGAAAAACAAAAAAACAGAAATAATAACTAAAATACCGACGCCATAAACCCCCAGATTAATCATTCTTATCAGTTTGATTAAAGCAAGAGCAACAAATTCTAATAACAAAACAAATAAAGAACAATTAGAGTGTGTGTGAGGAAAGTGTAATAGAGAAAAGAGTATTAAACCAAAATAAATACAACAAAACATACATTAAAAACAAAACAATTACACTAATACCATTATATTAAATAACATAGAGAGTACATACTTAGCTCAGTCATACGCAAGTACATACATACATTTGTGCATATAGAAAAAATAGAGTAAATTATAACGGTTTAACTGTGTGATTTACACGACAATTGTGAGTGAGCTTGATTTAACTGTTTGTTTGTTTGTTTATTCGTTTTATATATCGTCGTCTATCTTCAATAAAACAACTGTGTGCGTGCGTGTGTGTGTTGTGTGTTTTTATTTGTGTGTGAAAAGTAGAAAAAACAAAAAAGGCAACAACAAAAAGTAGTAAGAAAAAAAAACAAAAAAAAGCACTAAGCACCATGTTCGCTGTAATGAGAATCGACAATGATGACTGCCGGTCGGACTTTCGTCGCAAGATGCGTCCGAAGTGTGAGTTCATTTGCAAGTATTGCCAGCGGCGTTTTACCAAACCGTACAATTTAATGATACACGAACGTACCCACAAATCACCAGAAATCACATATTCCTGTGAGGTCTGCGGCAAATATTTCAAACAGCGTGATAATCTCAGACAACACAGGTGAGTTTTCAATTCCATATATATAGATATAAGTACTAAATACACCAATATTTATAGATTTATTTACAAAGTAATTGAAAATGTAGAAAAAAGTGTTTTATTGATTTTTGTAAACACTAGGAATTTTGTCTAAAAAAAACCTTAAACTATTTTTTAATATCAAGTGAAACTAGTATGAACTTTAAACGTTTAAAATTAACGTATTTAATTCTTAAAATTTTCTATTGTATTTCATGACATAACCACGTGCTTCATTTAAAGTTAAAAAACAATTATGTATTCAAATCCTCAAAAGTTTTAATTAAGTTACCCGGAAGTTGTCATAATTTCTTTAAAAAAACCCTAAATGTTTCTGGATTTGTTATTTAAAATCCAAAATTCATTAGAAATTAATGGAAATTTCAACTATTTACCAAAGATAACTGAACAATCAGACATTTTAGATTGCAATTGCTCAATTTTGAAAAGCAATCAATGGAAATACTTTTTTTTGCAATCGTTTGCAACTTGTTCTGAAGTGGTATCATTATTTCAATTAGAATCTTTTATGTCTCCTTAATAGAAGTATTTCTCGGGAGCTATTAGTTCTCAGCAAAGTTGTTCCCAAGATTGAAGAACAATCAGACATTTAATTGTTAAAATTTTAAAGATTTTACTCTTCTACTTGATATTTTTTTTCTAATTTTCAAAGGGAAAACATACAAAAGATATCAATAGAGGTAAATTTTTATCAGAAAAGTATCCATTATTTCAATAAGAGACTTTAAAAGTATAATTTGAAAACCCTTGTTTGGATTCCAATGAAATATAGTTATATATTAGAGCTTTTTAAAAATCCAAATTTTTAAAAATTTTGAGATATGTTTAGTCATGTTGAGGGTGTCATAACAATGGATTGCGTCACTTGATTTAAATAAATAAGCTATCATTTAATAGATTTTCATCTTATCTCCATTTCTGTATATAAACTAAATCCATATTGTGTATGGTTTACATATTATAGCACTCCAAAATAAACGCCTTTTCACATTTTTGCCAAAAAGTGAGTCACATTAAAGGTGACATAAGTTTGAAACGTAACTTGTGATTTCCAGAAAACAGATTTCACCTAAAAGATATGAATTTGATTTATATATTACCAGGAAATTATTACAAAGCTTTGTAGTACAAGCAAATTTTTCAAGTAATTCAATTTGATTAACAAGTTTATAATTTCAAAACTTTTCCCGGTAATTTCTCTTACTGCAATGTTAATGAAATTGGAATTCAACTCTTAATGAAATATATTTCATTTGTATGATGTTTATTTGTTGTGTATTATTCTAGAAAATTATGACATAACCTTTCATTATAGGAGAAATATTAAGTAATTAGTTTTGTTTGAAATTGACGAATTTCAAAATTTTTTTTCTGTAATTGCTGTTACTTTCATTTTAATGAAATTAGGTAGAAATATACTATTTTCTAATGACCTATAATTTAACATAAGATTTAGCTTCGTAATGAACATAATACATATTTTATAACTGTTTAAAAATAGGAATTTTTTTCAAATTTTTAGAGAATAAAACATAAACATTGATATAAAAAATTTAGTTTTTAGTTGATTCTTAGTGGTTTCCAAGAAATTAATTAAACATACAACTTCTTAAATATATTATTACATTATTATACACTTATATTTACCTCACTATTTACTTAATTGTTTACTGGTAGTGAGTTAATGGGCTTTATGAAATATGCTTAATCTTTATTTTTTTCTCTTCTTTTTTTTTCTCCTTTTTAGATGTAGTCAGTGTGTCTGGCGATAAATTCTCTTCTACTATATATATTTTGTTGTAAAGCACCATGTATTTTTTTTTAAAAAATAATTGTCACCACTTATTTACCACGCACTTTACATATGTATACATAAACAAACACAGCAACAGCAACAACAACAATAATAATGATAAAAAAACAACAACAATAATAATAAACACCTTTAAGTATTTCACAATAGTTTTGGATAAAATAAAACATAAAAAATGATAAATAGTTTATACTCTAAGTAAAATCAACCTAAATGCACTATTTTACTACACTATATACAATATGAAATCAAAACCCAGCACCCACAACAACACATAAACAACAATCTGTCAAAAAAAAAAAAGAAACATCTTGTAAAGAAACCCATTTAATAGAAAGCAAAAACAACAACACATTTCATTCCTGTTTGTATCCATAAAAAAAAGGTATCGAATGAAGAAGAATCGAAACATGGTTCAATACTCAACTACTTACTACTCTACCTTGGTGGCTTTGTTAACTATAAACAAGCTTAACTATTTGTAGAAATTATTAGAGAAAAGCTAATCTAATGGTGACAAACCTAATGATGATGCTGAAGATGCATATGACGTTGCTTAAGGTGGGTGGTTGTTATTCTAAACCATGGGTGAAAGTGTGTTGTTTGTTTTTTTTTATGTTTGGTTTTTATTTCATCTGTCAAAGGTGATGGTTTCATTTGACAACACTTTGTTGATGACATAAAGTCTCACAGGGGAATATTGATGGCTTTAAGAGGGCGTTTATTATGGATGTTTTATGGCTTAAAAACACTTGGTTACACAACACACGCTTAAAAACTATGTATATACTGTCTGCGAAGCATACTAAATCAATATAAACACAGCAATATCTCCCATATACATCTTAAACATTGAAAAAACAACCCATTTAAATCTTCTTTGAATATTTCCACAAATATTCCTAAAGCAAGACATTAAAAAATAAATAAAGAAAGAAAGATCAACTAAAAAATAATAAAATAATGCGCAGGCGCATTAAACCATCAAACAACCAACAAACAGCAAAAACAACAAAATAAATATAAATTGAATTTGAAAATATGTAATTTGTTTACAGAACCATACATCCATAACCGACAACATCAACATCAACAGCCTGTTAATAAATTCCCCCCGCAATACAAACCTGATCATCCCCCCCCCCTAAACTACATCTTTACAACATTAACCATATAATAAAAATTCCAACTCAGATTTTGGTTCTTGGAAAAAAGCTGCTAAAGTTCTTGCCTGTATTAAATATTAAAACTATACATTTTAAAAATAATATATATTTATATACCAACCATACAAAAATTATAAAAATAAAACAACAAAAAAAAAAAATATAAAAATAATTATAAATATAAAAAAAGTATTACTGTTGATATGTACATTTCTTTTACTACATAACAATTTCTCTCCCCTATAAATTTCCGTTTTCCCCTTTATGCTTTTCCATTACTCCAACATTTTTACTTTATTTTATTCCATTCCTCTAATTTTACTTCCTCTGTCAACTTTTAGTAATTAATAATGAATTATTATTTCTTTTTATATAATTAAGTTTTTAATTTTAATTGTCATCAGAAATAAATAAATAAAATTTAAAAAAAAAACAAACATAAACTACACAAATGCCTTAATAAATATTTAAACAAATCATTAAATTTGTTTAGGTTTCTTTAATAAAAAATTTCAAAAAAAAAAAAAACAATAAAATTTATACTTTAACCTTAAAAAATAAAAAGATTAATAAATAAAATATACATTCAAAGTGTCTATAGTAATGTTAATTTTAATTTTTACTTTACTTTAATATTATTATTATTATTATTTTCTGTTTAACTGTAATAAGTTTTCATTTTGTAAATTTTATTATTTATAATTATTTACTTAAATTCAAAATTTAAAACATTTTAAAAATAATAAAAAAATCAAAAAAAAAAAAAACAGCTAAGAGTTTTTATTTTTAAAAAGGAAATCTAATTTCTACGATTTTCCAGAAAATATTTTTTTTCATAATTTATTTTTCTACTGGCCCCACTGTGCTTTGTTAAATTCTCCCACCTGTAAGTATCCTGTCCTGCTTTAACCGTGTTTCTTTATACATGGAGGATTTCATGTCAAGTGCACCAACTTTTGAAATCGATGTCTTCCGATGTCAGCTATGAAATTTGCACCAAAGTAAGTCCTTTTGAGCAAATTTAAAAATTTTATATTTTTTAATTTTTTTTTTTTTAGAAATGTTGAAAAAATAGCTATTGATCTTCCTTTTTAGACTGTAAAGAAGAATAAAGAAAAAGTACTAATAATTACCGACTTTGTATTCTCATTCACTCAGCATCATATATCTATGGGCAATTCCAAGAGAATAACAACCACGACTGAAAAAACAAAAATCTTTGAAATTTTTTTTAAAGATGATTTGAATAGGAGAAAACATAAAACGTTACTATGTGAAAGTAATAAGCTGATTACAACATTTTAAGTGCAAAAATAATAGTTGAAACTCATTTAATTTAATTGGTATGTTTTGGCTAAGATTTCGGCGAAAACTTAGCTCCCAATTAGCATGTAGTATGAATTGAATTTGACTCTGATTGCTTTTCTGCTATTAGTTATAAAATTGTTAATTGAAGCCGAATATATATTTTCGATTTTTTTTTTTAGTTTTTGAATACATATATTTATAGAATATATATTGTTTTACTATAAGAGACAAATCTGTCACGTACGATATTAAATTTTATTTGTTATAAAATCATCCAAAGATTGTTTTTATTTAAATATGACGGATTGTAATGGAAAACAAGTAAGAGAGCTATATTCGGCTGGGCCGAATCTTATATACCCTTCACCAAATTGTACTTTAAAATAAAATTTAAAAAAAAAAAATTTTAATTTTTAAAAAATGTTTTTTTTAAATTGTTTTTTTAAAAGTTTTTTCCAATTTTAAATTTTTTTTTTTAATTTATTAGTGAAAAAAATTTAAGACAAAAGAATGTTTTTTGTGAAAAAAAAAAATTCGGGTTAAAAAATATTTTCCCGATTTTGACACATTGTAGGTCCAACTTTGTATAGCCTTATATACATCGTTGCAATGGACTTTGAAATATCTATTAATAGATATCCATATTGTCTATATTTATGACTCAGTAATCGAGATATAGCCAAAAATAGAGGTTGTCTCGGATTTTTTCTCATATCTCCGTTATTTATGGACGGATTTTGCTGATTTTAAATAGGAAACTTCTCGAAAGCATTTCTGACAGAAATATTGAGGATTTGGATCCCGAAGATATCTGGGGTCTTCAGAAAATTGATTTCAACAGACAGACAGACGGACATGGCTAAATTGACTCCGCTATCTATAAGGATTCAGAATATATATACTTTATAGGGTCGGAAAAGTATATTGTGGAAATTACAAACGGAATAACAAATTTATATATACCCTTCTCACGAAGGTGAAGGGTATAAATATATGGTTTAGTGTAAGAAATTAAAAGAAAACATAACGCCTCTCACGATTCCCAAATTTTCGCATTTTCTACATGTATTTAAAAAATACTCCCGTTTTATGTCACGTACGATATACCCTTATTTCGCTCTATACTTTAGACAACAATGTTTCAAAAGAACTTATTTTTTTTTTTTTAAATATAGTAAATACTCTCTGAATGGAACATAAAGACCAAATTATTTTTCAGATTCTCTTATTTTTGCAAAATCTATTCCACTCTATAGGCGTACAAATGTCACATACGATAACATGGAATTGCCCATATGTTAGGGTGCACAGTGGTCTAAATGCTAAATCTAGCCGAAAAAAGTCATTTTTTTAAATGATTCAAAAGCAAATTTTTTGTATAACGGCATATTTTTTTTCTTTAAATACCTACACTAGCATTAATACATTGCTTCAAAAACGAGTAATTGCTTCTTTGTTAAAAAATTAATATCTCAAGTGACTTTTAACAGTGCAAGGGAAATTGTCGTCAAAAAATAATAAGAACAATTTAAAAAAAATTGTTGGTGTAATTAATATAACAAAGGTAAGAGTAAAAATTAATGTTTAGATTTTTCAGAAAATATGTTTTGTTTAGAAAAAAATTGCAATTATGTACATGTGTGTTTTAAGTGTGAAATTTTTGTTCAATGTCCAAATTCTATTAGAATTTCAAATGGTAATTTAACAGAGTTAAGCTTAAGTTTTTATATTTTCGTAATCTATATAGACTTGACTTTCTAATCTTTAAAAAATTAGCTGCCACTTTTTGCCTCAACGATTTTTATTTCATTTAGATTTTAACATGTCCATTACAAGAAAGGAGCAGTATTTTTATTTTTAAGGTTGGCGTGGCATTCCGCCCACTTCAAATTTTTTAATGAAAGGTAGTCTTTAATTCCTTCCACACATGCAGAAAGATGGTGTGAAAATTTCAGGGAAATCGGTCCAGCCGTTTCGCCGTCTATAGGGTTCAAACAAACCCACAAAGAAAAAATTTACGTGCAAAAACACATGTTTTTTCTTCTCAGATTGTTTATATTGATGAAATCTATAAACGTACCAAGTTTCGAATTATGACTTTTTTCCGGCTAGATTGAGCATTTGGACCACTGTGGGGCGGGTCGATTTGTAGGGATCAAAAACCAAAGAACTATACCTCTAAAATGAATTCTAATGTTCCTTATTTTGACCCAAAGGTCAAATTTGGAAAAATCCCACTTTGACACATTTAATGTGCCCCAATCGAGTCTAAATGTATGACCCATGTTAGTGGCACACCCCCTGGGGTCCCCATACAAAAATCACCATTTTTGGCACTTTACATAAAGCAATCAGCGAAATGGCTATGTTTGTTTTGGAGTTTATTTTATACCCTTCACCTTCGTGAGAAGGGTATATATAAATTTGTCATTCCGTTTGTAATTTCCGCAATATAATTTTCCGACCCTATAAAGTATACATATTCTGGATCCTTATAGATATCGGATTCGATTAAGCCATGTCCGTATGTTGAAATCAATTTTCTGAAGACCCCAGATATCTTCGGGATCCAAATCTTCAACAATTCTGTCAGACATGCTTTCGAGAAGTTTCCTATTTAAAATCAGCAAAATCCGTCCATAAATAAAGGAGATATGAGCAAAAATCCGAGACAACCTCTGAAAATTTATTCAAAAAAAGACAATTTATTGCATGCTTTGACAAAAAAAAACAACAAAACGTACATATGTTTGGATGTGTGTTGGTATCATTGCTTTGCGTATTTTGTTTTTTTGGTGTTTCGTTTCGTTTGGCGTTGTTGTTTTTGTACTCTTCACCTTCGTGAGAAGGGTATATATAAGAGTGTTGTTTCGTTTGTAACTTCTGCAATATAATTTGTTCGTCAGCAATTAAATGTTAATATTTAAAAGTTTTCTTGATATATTTAGAATGCAATACGCTGAAAAAGGGCAATTAATGCATCCACAACAAAGGTGAAGGGTATATAAGATTCGGCATAGCCGAATATAGCACTCCTACTTGTTATTTAATACAACATAATAATAGAAAAGAAACTAAAACAAATTTAAATCTTTTTTGCTCTCAAGTCACCTAAAATGCTACATTAAATGCATGCGGTCCATTCGTAAAGCTGATTTTCAAATTTTCCCATACAACAATTTTTCCCAATTCCGTTATATATTCTGAAACCATCCAATCGATTAGTTGCAAACTGGTTTCATTAGAAAAGCAATTTTGTGAAGATGGTTTTAGACACCTTAAACAATGCATTAGGTCCATTCGTGAACCGGAATTTCGAAATTTTTTTATCTTGAAATTTTTGTATGTAAGCACCTCTCCTGATGAGTACATCTCCGGAACTGATAAAGCTAGCAACTTAATCTGAATTTATGCAAGAAATAAGTGGACAGGTGTGTGGTAAGTTTTGTACTTTTAAGGGGATAAAATGGGCGAACTCGACTTTTAATACTTTTTTGTATCCCATATCTCAGAAATTAAATTTAAATGGAATTGCAGTCCTTATTAAAAAATTTCAAATGGACTATGGCACTTTTTGAAATTTGAACGTACTTCGTTTTGGTACTTTTTTTTACAATACTATTTTTTAGTGTACTAAGTATGTTAAACAAATGTTTATTATAAAACCCATCCATTAATAAATAATCATTAGCGTAGTAGCACACGCCGGGTATCCGCTAGTAATTTATAATATTAAAAAGGTGCCATTAGGAGAAAAGGTACCAATTTCCCTCTCTTTCCTTTCCTCTTTACTTTTTTGTGTTGACCAATAAGTACATAATTTTATACTATTAAATATAGTACTTTATTTCAGTATATTTCAAAAAAGTCCTTTTTAAACAAAAAAAAAAAAAGTACGTACTTAAATTTGGGACTTTTTTAAGAATGTACTTTTTCATTTGTATGCCAGTGTTTAACGAAGCTTTGAATACACTAGGTATGTCTATGTCAAATTATCATATGTCTATGTCAGTTTATAGAAAAACATTATTTTCTGAAAAAAGTACCAAAAATAAATAAAATTTTTACCCCTTAATTGTTTGAATTTCCAAAAAGTACCAAACTTATATATATTTTTTTTTTTTTAATAAGTAAAGAAAACGATATGAAATTTATTTCCATGTTTATTGGTTTCAAAGATATGTGGGGTAGCAAAAAAGCACCAAAAAAGTACAGTTTTTACGCCTTTTGTCACCTAAAAAGTAAGAATTTCTAAAAAGTTCTAAGCACCTGTTTAATAGTGGCGTTTTCCACTATTTTTATATAGTTTTATTCGCACAGTCTTACATGTCTATAATCATGGCTCTTTCTATATCTTTATATTGTTTTAGTTTTAGACGTGATTGTTTATGGAATTTTAGATTACCTTTAATCATGATCCTTTCTATGCAGCCAATCTTGCTTTGGCTACGATATCGATTATATCGGTAACAGTATTTTAGCGGTAACGACAATTGCAGTTGTTTAGGGGAAACAGTAGCTTAGCGGTAATGGCAGCAAACCTTGCTTTCTATACACGCAGAAAAAAAATATAGTTGGGCATTGTTACTGTAACCATTTCAACATTTGTGTATTGTTACTGTAACCATTTCAAAATTTTTAACAATATTATAGTCACAGTAACTATATATATGATTGTGGTAACAATAATATGGTTAATTTACGATTCACATGAATATTTCAACCATATATATGGTTACAGTAAACATATATATGCTTGTGACAACCATTTATATGATGAATAATTTTATCATAATATGTTGTTCTCAGATTATGATATAAGAGCAACATAATATGGTAAATCCTTCATGACATAAATTGTTGTCACAAGCATATATATGTTTACTGTAACCATATATATGGTTGAAATATTCATGTGAATCGTAAATTAACCATATTATTGTTACCACAATCATATATATAGTTACTGTGACTATAATATTGTTAAAAAAATTCGAAATGGTTACAGTAACAATGCACAAATGTTGAAATGGTTACAGTAACAATGCCCAACTATATTTTTTTCTGCGTGTAGATTGTAATACAATAGTAATCATAAAATGAATGTGTCCAACCATATTATGATTATTGAAGCACAATCATATTACGGTTAATTGTAGCTCAATCATAATATGAATACATTTAAAACGTATTAGATGACATGACCATATTATTGAGTATTTATGATTATTTAATGATTATAAATAGTATAACAATAAACAAATATAATTAGAAATACAATTTAAAGTGTGTTTAATTCTTTTTGGAAATTGGAAATTTTGAAGGTCAAAATTGTATATTTTGTTGGTACTTTTTTAATTACATATTTTTATTTTTCAACATACATGACTTCTAATTAAAAAATGAGCTCTGCTATAGCATATGCATTTATTTGTTTAATATTTTTGTAACTTCAAATAATGTACCAAAATGTGAAAAATATAAAATTGTAGTTTATTCGAGCCACACAAAAAATAATAGTTGGTTGGTTGGTTTACGTGGTAGTTCGCAACGTGCGAACAATCACGTACGGTTGAAGGGACTCCGTTTTGACAAGACCACACCACTCGTTAGATGTAATGTCGTTTACATCGTAATGTATATAAAATGTATCCAAAAAGTATACACAAAAAAGGCGAGTTTACTGAGATATCTCAGTAGGTCATTGAGTTTAGACCCGGCTACCTCACCAAGGTTAGTCAGTATATAGTTGCCCATGAATTTATGTCTCATGACACTCAGGACTGGGCATTCGCAGAGAAGGTGGAAAATCGTTTCCTCTTTTTCTCTATACTTACAACTGCGACAATGGTTGTTAAAAGGGAGTCCCAGGTGATTTGCATGCTTGCCTAACGTCCAGTGACCCGTTAATACTGCCAGCAACCTTGATATATCCCTTCTATTCCGGGTTATCAGTTGCATAGTACGTTTTTCGTTAAAAAATGGCCACATCAACTTAGCTACACTACATGTGTCTAAATTACGCCATCTATTCTCAGCCTTTGTAAGAAAGTGTCTGAATATAATGCCTTTGATAGTCCCCAGTGGAATTTCTACTGAGACCGCATTGGAGGTTTCTAAGGCAGATCGCATTCTGGCTAGTTCGTCTGCCTGTTCATTAAAGTAGTGGTCTCTGTGCACAGGGACCCAAACTAAAGTAATGTCAGATAGACGACCTAGCCTTGACAGAGAATTCATACATTGCCTGACTAATGAAGTTGTGTAGGCCTTCAGTGAGAGAAGTGCCGCCTGACTGTCGACAAAGATACCTATTTTGCCACGAGTATGATGATCATGAAGTGTATTGCAAGCTACCATGATTGCATAAATTTCCGCCTGGAAAACACTACACTCATTCGGAAGACGATATGAGATGCCTACCCCAAGTTCGTCACAGAAAATGCTAGAACCAACACCACAGCTCATTTTAGAACCGTCTGTATATATCCTAGTGTCGTATTCGTACACGAGATTACCTCTACCCCACTCACTCCTGGAGGGAATCAAGGCCTTGTACACCCTATCAAAGTTTGTGTATGGAGTAATATAGTCAGAAGGTTGGAGAAAGATCGAAGGCAATAGGCTCAGAATCAAGGTAAAAGTGGTATGTTGGTACTATATGTTTCTAATTGTACTTTTTAACCTTTTAAATTAATGAACTTTGCGACATAGAAGTTAGCAGGACCATAGAACTTTTTTCTAGAGTACTAACATGGGAAAATTTGGTATATGTATTAATATCAGTTCAAGGACAAATCCCTTTGAAACTCGTAGCAATTGGTCCATTATTTCACCTAGCCCTCAAAATTTTGTGCGGATCGATTCATAATTGAATTGCAAACAAAATTTTGCAGAAATATGTTTCATGTATTAATAAATGACACGACCTAATTTATGACGATCGGTCCATAACTGGTCATAGCTCTCAAAAAAGGCCCACTTCCGAAAATCACTTGTGGAAATAAATTATTGAAATTTTAAAAATAAAATGTTTTTGCTCATTTACTCAGTGTAGGGTATTATATGGACGGGGTTGTCCGACTCCAAATGTTGCCTCATCATAAAACATTTAAGCGAGATGGTAATTTATACTAAATAGCTCTTCTAAACAGTGAAAATCTATCATTTCAAGGCAATTGTCAAAAACTTACAAAATTTGGAACTGAAAAACATATCATAAATATATGTATGTAGCAATTTTCACAAGAATTACACATGGATGGCAAAATGTTTCCTGAAGGAAACAAAATATATACATTCCTTCTTTCTTTCTGTTTACACATATTTCAGATAACAATTTTAGCTATTTAAACTCCATTAACTAATAAACACGTTCATATTGTATGTATCCCTTTATAAACACAAATATTAAGTAACTATTAAGATATGTATGTATGTATGTAGTTTCAATTGCCCAAATGTCTGCCTAGAGGAAATAGCAAATCATAATTTGGTTTTTATCTCATCAAATTATGTATGATTGTGGTGGAGTTTTTTTCTTCTTATGTTCATAAAAGTGACATGACTTCAATTAAGATTTTATGAGGGGTATTTATAGAAAGAATTCACTGGAATTTTTAATTTAAAGAGAAGCCGATGTTTGGATGTGTAAAGACTTGTCATAAAGTAATTAGAGTAGATTTAATATTTTTTTCTGTAATTTTTGTACCTTTAACAATGTAAACAAATACACATATAAAATAAATGACAAGAACGTCAAATCAAAGGAGCCGAAATCTCAATAAAACTCGTAACATTTACACAAACTGAGCTGCTATACACACCCAGGAGATATGAAGGGAATTACTTCAAAAAACTCACATATATGTATGTATATGGAGCACTTATGTACATAATAAGAGTACTTATTTAATAATCCGTCATGTAATAAAACAAAATAAACAATTAACATTACTACACTCTCTCTCTCACATGTCACATGACAAATAATGTTGAGTAAAGTTTTGTGGGTTTTCATAGATATTTATTCAGAGCAAATCATATACATACATAAATGAAATGTTCTTTAATATGAAACGAGAGATTTAATACAAAAATATTAAGTGATATTTTTAAGCGAAATCATAGCTACATAGAAAAGTTGGAAAGAAGTGGAAATTTTGTTTGTAATTTCTACAATAAATTATTTCTGTATAATCAGAATCCTTGTAGATATGAAAGTTGATATAACGATGTTCGTCAGTATTTCAATATATCCGAAATGCATTACAGAATTTCGGTTACAGAGTTACTGAGATATGAGCAAAAAACTTTGGATTCATTTCGGATACAAAGTTCTGTTCTGTATTTCAAAGACCTTTCTAAAGTGATTGCCTCTTTTTGTGGCTGAAGCTGTAGTCATTTTATGCATCATTTGCTTGGAATATGATGCATAAATGGCGATGGGTGCCAAGATTGCACATATTCGACTACTTCAAAGGCGTGTTTGGATATGTTCAACCCCAATCTCAATTTATTATTGAGTCCTTTGCTAACTATGAATGAAACATGGATCCATCACAGATAACTTCTCTTAGTGAAACATGATCATGGCGACAGTTTTTTGGAATGCATGAGTTAATACTTACATCGATTACCTTGAAAAGGGTAAAATGATTGTAGGCGAATATTATTCACAGCGCTGTTGGACAGATTCGACAATGATTTGAAGTAAAATGTGTAGTCACCATGGCTAAAATCCATAAATTGGATTACGAACTACTCAATACAGCATCTTCTCCAGATTTGGCTAACATATTTGGATCGAATGAACAGGTTATCACTGAAACAAACGAAAATCGGTGAAAATTAGGCCGGGTTCAAATGTATATCTATACCCTTCACCTTCGTGAGAAGAGTATATATAAGTTTGTCATTCCGTTTGTAATTTACACAATATAACTTTTCGACCCTATAAAGTATATACATTCTGGATCCTTATAGATAGCGGAGTCGATTTAGCCATGTCCGTCTGTCTGTCTGTTGAAATCAATTTTCTGAAGACCCCAGATATCTTAGGGATCAAAATCTTCAATAATTCTGTCAGACATGCTTTGGAGATGTTTCCTATTTAAAATCAGCAAAATCCGTCCATAAATAACGGAGATATGAGTAAAAATCCGAGACAACCTCTATTTTTGGCCTATTTTTGAACTATATCTCGATTACTTAGTCATGAATATAGACTAATGGTAGATATTTCAAAGTCCATTGCAACGATGTATATAAGGCCATAGTAAGTTGGACCTACAATGGGTCAAAATCGGGAAAAATATTTTTTAATCCGAATTTTTTTTTAACAAAAAAATGTTTTTGTCATAAATTTTTTTCACTAATAAATTAAAAAAAATAAATTTTTAAATTAAAAAAATTGGAAAAAACTTTTAAAAACAATTTCGAAAAAAAAAAAAAAATTAAAAATTCTTAAAAAAATGTTTTTAAATTTTATTTCAATGTATAATTTGGTGAAGGGTATATAAGATTCAGCACAGCCGAACATAGCTCTCTTACTTGTTTTAAATTTATTTTGTATTTTCGCAAATTTATGAATCATATATTAAAAATACGATAATCGTACAAAATCAAGAATAGATCGAAGCTTTCAGTTTTGTAATTATTATGTTCATGAATATTATTATTTTATATGAAAATATAACGAAATATTTAGTATTTTTCTAAGACCATAAACTATGTATGTATATTAGAGCGTACCACCTGTAACGATTTTACCTCCACACATCATGTCTCTAAAGGACGGCGCTACCTAATAAACCGGCTAAGCTCGTCGTTGGGGTGTGTTCTTGTCCATTAGAAGCCATGATCAAAACTCGTTACATCGAACTTTACTTTAGGTAGCTAATCTCAAAATAGTAATGATATTTTAGGAAAGAAGAAAGAAGAATATTGTTGATAATAGTTGGGAATGGTTTAAGATGTTAGAACCATTCCCTTTATTTCCGACCCTCCCTAATGGCAATAACAAAATTCTAATGCCATCCCAAATAACATAGTACCCTACCTAAAAGACTTCACCGTTCGTAAATAAATTTTATCACAAGTTAATTCTTAATGTTTAAAATATAAAGACTAAAAGTTTATTTATTGACATTATTTTTAAAAGAAAATAATATAAGAAAACTAAATTTAATTATTGATTTTACGTTTAAAAATGGTATATATGAATTAATAATATATGGTCACTCTAATTTCTTTTATTTTATATTTAATTGTGAAACCATATAAACAATATAATATATGTACTATATTTTGTAAATGTTAGAAGCATAAATATCCCTACTAATTTTTAATAATTGTATATTGTAATCAAATTACTCAAATTAAAATCTATAAAAAAATTGGATTGTATTTTCAATACAATATTTTGTTTTTATAAAAGATATTTATGCTTTCGAATGAGTATTTAAAATGAGTGTAATAAATAGAAAAAGTATTTGAACTTACATTTTTTTATCCCACGAAGTCTGCAAGCGCTCGTAGATGGCTGTGAGTTTGCTTTTCAAATTTGAATTTTTAAAATTTTTATACTATTAGTGTTAGTGTAGTAAAATTTGTGAGAGAGATTTTCAAATATGGAGTTTAGTGTATTGAATGAAATTTTATGACATTTGTGTTTGTAAATTTGTATTAGTGTTATGAAAAGTCAAAATGTGGAATTTGTTTATATTTTGATTTTCAAATATTTATGAATGAAAATGCAATACAATTATTTCATTTTCATTTAAATCTAAATTAAGGTGACCATATTAAATTTAACATTTTGAGAAAACAAACTATATTAATTATTGACAAATATGTTATTAGAGAATTATTTTAATGAATGAATAAATGAATTTAAACAAAATTTAATCAAAAAGCAAAATTAAAAATTATAGTTATTTATCAAAATCAAGATTAGGAAAATTAATAAATGTTATTTAAAGATTAATAACGGAAATTTGCAATATTGAAGGTAAATTTTATGAGCAATAAATGACGTGAATAGAGAAAATATTACTGATTTAGAATAATTTTGATTATCAAAAGATATAAATTTAAAACAAATGCCAAAATAGACGGATTCCAGATAGGAAAATTGCTATATATAAGTAATTTGCAGGAATTTAGGTAAAACAAAATTTGGTCACAAAAAAAAAAAATATGTATATCCGTTAGCAAATTAAGTGGAATTCAACTTGGTGTTGTATTTTCCACACTTTGATTATTGATACTGAATATACTCGTATATGTTTGATAAACGGCAATAAAATTTGTATTCTTCCTTGTCAGAATTATCCTTCATGAAACAAATGCACAAGGACTGAATATATATATTGTCTTGATATTCGATAATGTAAATTGTATTATTCTTCGTCACACGCAACCAAATCTAAGAAAAACAATACCAAATTCTTAAAAAAAAAATGCCTTCGAACCGTCATGAATATATCCTTACCAGTATAATATAATCAAAATTGCTTGTTTAATAAAAAAAATCCTTTTTTTGCTTTTTTTTTTTCTCCTTCAAATTATTCGTTATCGCACTAATAAAAGTAACTTCAACCGTTTCTTTCAATTTTCAATACACAAATGAGTTTAAAATTTTCAATTTTTGCTTTCTTCTTTCCAATAAATCCAAAGCCTACTTTTGTCAATTTCAAAAAAAATTATATAAAAAAAAAACCCAAACAAAACAAATTATACACTCAAATAATTTTTGTCAGTACTAATGTTTCAAAGTCGACATCACACACCTTACAATCATATATATGGTTGCAGTAAACAACCATTTTTATGATGAAGGATTTACATATTTGATATAATGATTCATCATAAAAATGAATCATTATATCAAACACAAACATATATTTGTTTACTGTAATCATATATATTGTTGATACAATCATATGAATCGTAAATCAACCATATTATGGTGACCACAATCATATAAATAATTACTGTGACTATAATTTAAAAAAAAAACTTGTAAAAATATTACAGTAAAAATACACACTATATTTTTTCTCTGGTTGTAGAATTTATAATGAAAGTATAACGAAATATGACGAACATTTTACAAAATCAGGTAAAAAGTCATGGCAAGTTCAAAATATGACAAATTCGAAAAAACTCAGGCACAGATCAAGGGTTTATTTGCTTTAAACTAATAAACATTGAAATAAAATTCAAATCGCATTCTTTACTTGTTAAAAAATAACAAATATATGTTTGGTACTTTTTGGAAATTTGAACAATTAAGAGGTAGGGGTAAACATTTTATTTATTTTTCGTACTCTTTTCATAAAATAATAGCGGTATTCACAGTGTAGAGTACTTGGCCTGGTAATGGAGTAAAAGAGTACAATATCAAAAAACTAAAAACAAAATACATTAGAAATTGAAATGTTTGTCAATAAATAGCTTTTCTGCTTATTAATGCTAATGTTTTTCTATAAATTGACATAGACATATGAATATTTTATTATGAAATCCACTACGATACTGAAATTTATTTAAATAAAAAGTTCATCATTTCATGGCAAAAAGTACCTAAAAGTTGTAAAACCGGAAACTTGATCGAATTTTAAACTAAACAAAAATAGATTTTTAGTATAAGAAATAAAAATATCTTGTAGACAAAATCTTGTAGAATCGTTTGTGACATATCTGTATCACAAAAAAAGTCCGCAAAATAGAGTATTTTGAAAATTCAAACCTTGAAAAGGCATCTTGGTAATTTTGCTACTTTTTTTTATACCCTCCACCACCAAAAGTGGCAAATGAAGGTATATAATGGGTGATTCATCGTGAGGTTTGATTTATAATGTAAAATAAAACACATACTAGTTTTCTATTTATGACCAATGATGTTGACAATTTTAGTTTCTAAGATTCCAATCTTACGGGCTATTTATGGCCAATCATTTGTTACCAAATGTATAAATAAAAACTCAAAATATCAAAATATTTTCATTCTCATTCTTCACCCAACGTTTCGTTTGTTTGTTTCAAACTTCTTCAGGGGTTTTCCTTTATTGTTGAATTGAAAGAGAATATGAAATTTTTATTATCGGTTAAAAGAACAATTTATGGCAATCTGAGGTGGTTCATTCGGAATGTCCAATTTTGGGCGACTCGTTCGAGCATAGCGACTGGTATCTCGCGAATAACACGAGTAATGTTGGTTTCCAAAGCGCATAGTCCGTTAAAACACACCAAGTTGTCGAATACGACAAGACAAGAAGCTGAGGACGACCACAAATCGATTCGTCACGTTCTTCGCGCACACTCTCAGCTACAGTGCTATATTCACTTCACTACGTGCTGGATGTAGTCTAACCGGTCGAGTATCATCCACTAATGTAAACTGGGACTCAATTTTGCGAATGGTGTTGGCAATAGTGGTTTCAGTAGGTCGATTGTGCGCATCGTAAGGTCCTCGGATCGCTGAAAAATTTGAAGACGCTGTTGTGGTGTGAATCTTTCCATGATGACTTGCCAAACGATACTGAACAAAAATGACAAAGCAGTTTGATATGAGTCACGCGTGGTAAATAATGCATATTTAAAATCAAACCTCACGATGAATCACCCTTTATAACAAGCATACCTAAACAAGAGCGGAAGCGTTTTATAGTTGTCAAAAATTCTCATGCTCATACAATTTGTATGCAGAAATAACGTGGCGGCAACGCTTTGCAATTGGAAAATTGCAAAACAATTACAAAAATTTCCAATTTTTTATACATCTTTAGTTTACAAATCGCAAAACAAAAATCAGATCCAGCAAAGTGTATATATTATTGATCTTTATGAAATTCTAACGTCCAAAATAAATAAGCGATATTAATTAAATTTATACCAAAATGTTTATAATTTTCTTAGCAGTTTGGTATTGAAAATCAGCAAAATCGAATTAGTAGAGCCAAAGTTATGGATCAAACTGTAAGGCAACCTAAAAAATTTTGGTAAATTCATTGTGGAGAATGCCATGAAATTTTTCACTCTTTATTCATATGATAAAAGGACAAAGTCTATTGAAAATGGTAAGAATCAGTCCATGATTTCTTCTAGCTTCCATACAAATTTCTTTCCGACATATGGTTCGGAATAAAATATCTTCTGCGTAAACTAATGGGTCGATTATGGAAGGCAACCGAACTTCAGTTGCGTTGCCAGAGGGCAACTAAAAATTTCTGGTTGCCAATTCGGCAACAGAAAAGATATCTGCCAGTTGCCATCTGTAATACCATTTAGGCAACTGACAACGCAACTAAAGTTCGGTTGCCATCCATAATCGACTCATAATATTTCTAACAATATATAAAATACTATTACATAAAATTGTACCAATCGTCATAATCGGAGCTAAGTCCCAATAACAAACATATTCAAATATTAAAGTGTTTACACAAATGTAATTTCTATAATTCTCATCATATGTATTTAAGGACTGAGATCGAAAAATTCTTAACACACGTTTTTCATTAAAACTTTTAACCCAAGTATTATTTGATTTTTTTTTATCAAGTTACTTTTGTAAAGCATGTCAGTTATTATGTTTAGTGTCAATTATGTTCATTTGTTGTTAATCTGATTAAAATGAGTGACGAGAAAAAAGTGCGTACTAATATTATTAAATATTTTTTACAATATCCAACTTGGTCCTACACAAAGTTGGCCAAACAATCAAAGGTCTGCCGTCAAACTGATTCCAAAAACGGTATTATAAATTATAAAACAGTATCGGAAGAATTTGTCCGTTGATAGAAAACCTGGTTCAGGTAGAAGGAATGGTCCACATGATGTTTCTAAATCCAATAAATAGAAAGCATTTTCAAAAGAGCTCCCAACTCATCCGGTAGGAAAGCAGTCCGGTTAGCTCAGTACTCGGACTATTTGGTATGAAAAGTTAAAGCCAATGCAGGTTTAGAAACACACAAGGCTCAAAAAGTTCCAGACAGGAACTCTGCTAAAAATTTAGAGGCCAAAGACAGAGCACGAAAATTGAATTCAAATTTTATACAAAAAATATACCTGTTGCATAATGGATGACGAAACGTATGTTCTGGAAAAATTTTCGCAGCTTGCGGGTCAATATTTTTATGTTTCTGACGCTCGAGGGAATGTTATAGAAAAGTTTAGAACCCAAAAGCAGAAAATTTTCCCAAAAAGTTGTTGTTATGGCAAGCAATATGCAGTTGCGGCAAAAAAGCAAAACATTTGGTATAAAGGGCTCTATAAATACCGAAATTTACATCAAGGAATGTTTACAGAAAAGACTGCTTCCATTCATACGACTTCTTAGTGTGTCCACTTATTTTTGGCCTGATTTGGCAGCCTGTCACTATGGTAAGAAAGGTCTTGAGTGTTACAAGAACAATACTGTGGTATTTGTACCAAGAGAGGCAAATTCTCCAAGCTACATGGAGCTAAGGCCAGTGGAGAGATATTGGGCTCTTGTTAAAAGAGAATTTAAGAGCAGAAAAAAGGTGTCCAAAAGTGTGGTAGATTTTAAACGGAGATGGACAACCTGTTCGAAAAAAGTGACTAAAGCACTATAAAAACCATAATGGAAGGGATTTCGAAAAAGGTTCAAAATTTCATCATTAGATTAAATAGTGATTAGAACTATAAAAATATTTTTTTTGTAAATTGTAACAATAATTTCAATAAAATAAAAAAAGATTCAAAACTGTGAGCTTAGTGGTTTCGTTTTTATTTACATATCTGAATTTTACAAATTTTTCGATCTCAGTCCTTTATATATTTACATTTTTAACATTTTTAAAGGAATTGGAGATTTTGAGTTGCTTTTTTGACAAATTATTTTTTAAAATAACAGCTGAATCACGCAGTTCATAAGCCGACATATCGTTTTCCAAAGCCCATTGTATGAATATGTTTATCGATGTTATATAATAGTCCGCTTTATTTTTTTTTTCTTCATGACTACTATCGTTTTATTGTTAAAGTTTTTTAGTTTGAGCTCCAAATTTGTTCTCTTCTCGCCAAGCAAGTGGATGAGCCGTTATTTTTTATAATTTAATTTGACCAAGTTGATAACGTTTTGATCTAACGGTTGAATAAGCACAGTGCAATTGGGTGGTAGATTCACTGCTATAATTAAAGCGTCATCACTTTTTAGATCCTCAACTGTGTGATACGTCGCGATATCTAAAAGCAAAACTGATTTTTGCGGCAGAAGCCAAAAATTCTCGGACATAAAAAATGTTTACTTATGATCAACTTACTTCTACTAATTGGTGAAAATTAAGTACGTTTTAATCCTTTTGCGTCAAAGAAGAGGTTTTTTATGGAAACGAAAATAAATATTTAGTTATTTTCCAACAGCATGAATTATGTCCAGAAAATATGACAAAATTCGGTATTAAACAGGCAGAGGTTAAACATTAATTGTTAAAAAATTTCAATATTCCCAACAATTTTTTGGGCAAAAAAAGTTTTAATTAAACAAACTGAAATCATGATATAATTTGTTGCTTCACCAAAACAAAATATCTGATTATACTAAGCTGAAGGGTATTTAAGATTCGTCACAGCCGATTAAAGCATACCTACTTGTTCGTATCTAATTTATAATAAAACATTATAGATTATTTACATGTTAAACAAATAAACATACATAACTATTTATCTAAAATATTAATTTTATTAATTATTCAAATGTAGAAATTATTAATTATAGATCATCATCAGCAGCAGCAACAGTTGATTTCGAAGCCGCAGCATGTTCCTTTTTAACTACCGCATTTATTTCTTATTCAAACTTTTCAAAAACCGTCTGTTAGGGAGGGATGGGTCTCTTCAAAATACAGAGGTTTTTTTTTTAGTTTTTTTATTAAAACAACATTAAAATTAACATTAAGAGCAAAAAACAGAAACAAAAACAACAATAATATTAAATTGTTTTGTTGACTATGAAAAATGTTTTAAACGAAAGGTGTGTCTTCCATACACAGTGGGTTGTTTATTAATTAATCCATAACTTGATGCTGCTGTTGCTGCAACAACACATGTAATATGATGTTGTTGTTTTGTTTTCAGTTATGAATTTCAATTTTATTTAAGTTTGTGTAACACAAAGTAAACGTAACGAATCTAGTTTAGCTACTATATAATTAAAAAATCAGAGAGATCTGCTTAATCAATTGAATCAATTTTAAACATTTTTTTCTTAGCGTACACTTGATCACAGGGGGAAGGCCTTTTCTGATGGTTGAAATAAAAGTTTTATAAACAAAGAGCATTCATTTTATATCAAATGAATGCATGATTTAGTTTTAGAACAAATATTTCCTCAATAGTTATGTTTTATGGGAAAATTTTGTTTGATGCAAAGGAATTGTGATATATTGGGTGTATTACTTAAAAATGCGGAATTTTTTTGGTTTATTTTGAAACATTTGTACAATATAAATTTATTAACAGTATTGGCCATTGTTAGCTATGACCTGTCAAAAGAATTGCTCATCTTTTGAGGCCAAGAACGAATCAACCCAATATTGGATACTCTGTTCCAAAGCGAAGCGTATACCAGAAAGACCGCTCTGCATCGATCGTAACAAATAGTAGTCGGACGGGGCACGGTCTGGAGTATAAGGTGGGTGAGGCAAAACTTTCTAACCACTTATTTCTAAGTAGTTTTTAACAGGTATTGCAACATGTGGCCGAGCGTTGTCATGATGGAAAATTACGTTTTCATGTCTAGCCGCTTATTCTGGATGTTTTGCGGGTAATGTTCGCTTCAAACGAATCAGTTGCGTTTGGTAAAGGTTCCATGTGATGGTCTGGTCAGATTTCAGCAGCTCACAATAGAAGGGACCCTTTTGCTCACACCAAATACAGATACTTACCTTAGCGCCATGGATATTTGGATTTGGTGTCGAATCGGCTGGTTGGCCGGGCTTCACATACGATCTCTTTACGCTTCGGGTTATCGTAATGGATCTATATTTCATCGCAAGTAATGTTGAGGTGCAAAAATGATTTTCTTTTACAGCGTTCAAGCAGCAGACATACAAAATCGACTTTCAAGGTTTCAATTCGTATGGTACCTAATTTCCCTGCTTTTGGATGAATCCTGCTGCTCGCAAATGTTTTGAAATTACTGCTCAAGTAGCTCCCAATGATTTTGCAAGCTCTTATTGGGGTTGAAAACATTCTTCATGGAATAATGCCTCTAATTCTTGGTCTTCAAACTTTTTTGGCTGGCCTGGGCGGTCTTTGTCTTCCGTGTCAAAATCACCACTTCTGAACCGCACAAACCATCTCTCAGACGATGAAACCAATGAAACACATTCACCATAAGCTTCGGTGAGCAATCGGTGTGTTTTAGCGGCAGTTGTTTCCAAAATTAAAGAAGTAAAGCAGAACTTTCCGCATATGACGCATTTTTATTGGCCCAAATTCGACATTTTCGAGGCAAAAAAACAACTTTGTTGTTTACACTACAATGTTTAATAACTAAGTGAAAATAAATGATAGAATGTATCCTTCAAAATGATATATAAGTTATTAAAAACAAAAACCGCGTTCAAAAGATACGCCATCTATTGTAAATCCCGCATTTTTAAGTAATACACCCAATATACATAACTTTTATGGGAAATATCTATTCAAAACCAAGTAATTTGATACATTTAAACCTAAACATGACCACGTCCCTAAATCATTTTAAAAATTCTTAAAAGATTGTTGAAATGTTTTACAAAGTTAAAATTTGTATGAAACAAAGTCTCTCTCTAATTGATCTGTGAGAAGCTGATTTTAAACCAATATCTTTTGTTTATTTATTTGCTTTAATTGAAGCTGACTTGAAATGAAAACAAAAATCAAATTAAAAATAATATAAACCAACAACCATTAAAATAACAATGTTAAATGCAAATTTATGAGCTGAGAAATACGATGAGGTTTATTAATTAATTTTGTGTTCTTTTTTTTGCTGCTGCTGCTGCTTGCTGTTGTTGTTTAATAAATGTTTAATTAAAAATAAACCAATCACCAAAAATTAAATAAACAGTGTTCAATTGATATGAATGGCATGTTTTTAGCACACAAGCTAAAATAAATTTTTGCATTTTATGGCAGTGATAATTTTGCAATTAATAACTTTATTATGCAAAAAAGAAGAAAAAAAAAAAGAAAACAATAATAATAATAATAAAATATTTTAATACAAGACCTGACACATTTAAATACATTGGGTTCTGTTTGGTGACAAATACATTTTTTTTTTTGTTAAATTAACAAAATTTAGTACAAGTATGTAAGTAAGAGTATCATTCAAATTGTTCTTTTTCTTTTTTGGGTTTGTTAACTTGGTTTTAATATTTTTAATATCATTTTTATCGTATAAATTTTAAGCTGTATGTTTTTCGGAGCTTAAATCTTGACAAATGCTTTGTTGTTGTGTTGATATGCCGCTAAAATTGATCGACTGTCACAAGTAATTAAATGCTACTTCAGTGAATTTCAGGGATCTTTAGCAGCATATCACGTCAGCGAGGCCAACATTAACAACAACAACAACAACATCAACAACAATAAACAACCAAACATATCTTAATACACACATACAGAATAAATTAATAATAATATGATTTGAGAGTAGGTATACAGTGTAACGTATTGGGTTCTGATGTTGCAAAATATTATGAAATGTTTTTTTTAAATTTTCGATTTTTTAATAAAATTTTTTTTTCATCAGCTGTAGTATTTTAAGAATTTAACTTTCTAACCACATTCTATATTAAATTATTTTCCATATTCATCGAAATATTTAGTTTTTTTCCGAAAAGCTATAAAAAAGACTATAAATTGGATAAAACAAGGTCGAACATTAAAAATTCTTTATGTATTTAACAAGTGAGTTCATTATTTACGGAAATTATGAAGAAAATCATAGAAAATTCGGCAGAGGTCAAAGGTCATATTTTAGAATTCTATGATATTTTGTAATTATATGCTAAAAATAAGAAAATTTAACCAAATATAAGGAACCATTTTGTATTTCCCCCAACAGCATTAATTAAATGCTGAAAATATTTATGACAAAATTCTGAGAAAATCGGGCAGAGGTCAAATTTTGAAATTATGTGACTTTTTATGAAAATATAACAAAATACATATTTTTTGTATTTCCCCAAGAGCATTAATAAATGATTTTAAAATACGGGATTAAATAACGTATCTGTCATTTCTTCTCACTTAGTTATTGAACATTATAATGTAAACAACAGAGTCTTTTTGCTTCGAAAATGTCCAATTTTGTGCCAACAAAGCGTCATATGCGGGAAGTTTTGCTTTGCTTCATTAATTTAAAAATAAAGCAAGTAAGAGAGCTACAGTATTGGCCATAACTAAAGCACCTCCTCAATGGATTTTTTCATATCATAATTTTTTGGACAAAAAAAGGCTTTTTTTGGGATGTTTTTTGTATATATTTTATTAATTTATATTGTTAATATTCATATAGTGTTCATTTAGGAAAGGATAATTTTATGAACAACTATTTTAAAATGATAAAACATACAAAAACACAAAACGCGACGGACAAAACAAAAGCACCCCCTTATAAGATGTTTAAAAATTTGACTATTTTTCTGCATATTTGCAATGTCCGTTAACGGGACTAACAACGGGTGCATTTAAAAATTCCAGAAGATAAAAATAAAGGAAGGCGCAGTCTGTATAATTTAAGTTCCATACAGTTTATTGTGGAAAAACAATGGATGGCCAGGAACAAGTACTCCAGTAAATTTTAAACTAAATTTATTGAAGACTGGAAGCCGGGCTTATCACGGCATAAATTGAGTTAACAATATTCAATTAACAGATCAGTTATTTCCCGGCGGATTCCAAAGTTTTTGCAGACTGGTCGTATATCACCGGGGCATTCTGGAGGACGTCCGCGTAAAACCACACGATATGATGATTCCTTGATCAAAGGAGCAATGCAAAAAGCACCTACAGCATCTGCTAGTCAAATAAGAATAAGTTTAAGATTATGCGTTAGCGAAAGAACAATCCGTAGAAGAGCAGTAGAAGCACGATTATTCAGCCGATGACC
Source organism: Calliphora vomitoria (assembly GCA_942486065.2). Lineage (NCBI taxonomy): Eukaryota > Metazoa > Arthropoda > Insecta > Diptera > Calliphoridae > Calliphora > Calliphora vomitoria. The sequence continues at coordinate 129,160,791 of OW818030.2, forward strand.
AGCAAAAAACTCGTTTATATCAGCTAAGAACAAGAAAGGTAGACTTGAGTTTGCCAAAGCCCACATCAACTGGAGTGTCCAAAAATGGAAGACAGTACTGTTCTCTGACGAATCCAAATATAAATTAAAAATTTCCGATGGAATAAAGCGTGTTCATAGACGAAAAGTAGAAAGACTGAATTCTAAGTATTGCAAAGAAACAATTAAACATGGAGGGAGCAATGTAAAAGTCTGAGGTTGCTTTTCTGGACAACGAATTGGGCCAATTCATAAAGTTAATGGGATTATGGATCAGTTCATGTACCGTGATATATGGAAAGATGTAATGTTGCCTTATGCCAGTGAAGAGATTCCACTTATAGGGAGGTTCCAACAGGATAACGATCCTAAGCACACCTCCAAAGTGTGTAAGACTTGGCTACAGAGCAATAAGATTCAAGTTCTTCATTGGCCTGCACAATCTCCCGATCTCAATCCTATTGAAACCTCTTGGGAGATTGATAATATGAAAATAAATCGTGAAAACTACAGAAATAAGGATCGGCAGTTTTCACGATTAATTTCAAGGCGTTATTATATCCTGAGAAGGAATATCTCAAGACACCATAAAAAACTTAATATATTCTATGCCTAAGAGATGTGCTTGTGTCATCCAAAACAAAGGATTTGCAACAAAATATAAATTAAAATTTTTTTTATATTATATCCGTGCTTTAGTTTTGTCCGTTTTATTTTCCAGCTTAAAATATCTTTTGATTTAATGTTACCTTTTATAGAAAGATTAACTTTAAAAGTATTTGTTTATCAATAGTAAATATATTAACAATTGAAAATAATACATAATAAAAATGCAAAACTTAGTTTTTATACAAAAAAATATAATATGAAAAAAATTCACTGAGGGGGTGCTTTAGTTATGGCCAATACTGTGCTGTGCCAAATCTTATATACCCTTTACCAAATTATACTTTGAAATAAAATTAAAATTTTTTTAAACTATTTTTTTTCCCAAATTGTTTTTTAAAAGTTTTTCCCAATCTTTTTAATTTAAATTTTTTTTTTTTATTTGTTACTGAAAAAAATTTATGACAAAAAAATGTTTTTTTGTGAAAAAAAAAATTCGGGTTAAAAAATATTTTTCCCGATTTTGACCCATTGTATGTCCAACTTACTATAGCCTTATAAACATCGTTGCAATGGACTTTGAAATATCTATCATTAGATATCCATATTGTCTATATTTATGACTTAGTAATCGAGATATAGATCAAAAATAGAGGTTGTCTCGGATTTTTGCTCATATCTCCGTCATTTATGGACGGATTTTGCTGATTATAAATAGGAAACTTCTCGAAAGCATGCCTGACAGAATTATTGAAGATTTGGATCCCGAAGATATCTGGGGTCTTCAGAAAATTGATTTCAACAGACAGACGGACATGGCTAAATCGACTCCGCTATCTATATATATACTTTATAGGAATGACAAACTTATATATACCCTTCTCACGAAGGTGAAGGGTATAAAAATGCTGCTGAAGCACACAGATTGCTCACTGAATGGGTTTCATCGGTTTAAACGTGTGAGAGATGGTATTTTCGGTTCAGTAGTGATTTTGACACGGAAGACAAAGATCATCCACGCCAGCATAAATGAAGATTGTTGTAAAACTCAACAAGAGCTTGCAAAGTCATTGGAAGCTACTCAAGCAGCCATTTCAAAACATTTTATCCACATATTGCAATACCAGTTAAAAAGTATTTAGAATGAAGAAGTTGGGAAGTTTTGCTTCACCCGCTTTATAGTCCAGACCTTTCGTCGTCCGTCTACTATTTGTTTCGATTGATGCAGAACGCTCTCTCTGCTATACGCTTCACTTTGGAACAGAGTATCCGAAATTGGCTTGATTCGTTCTTGGCTAACAAAGACCAATACTGTGAATAAATTGATATTGTACAAATGTTTCAAAATAAAAGCTAAAAATGTGAAAAAAATCCCGCATAAAAAATTATAAAAATTTCACAAAATAGTTTTTAAAGGTCAAATTCGTGATTTCATTATTTTATATAAAAAATTTAAATATGTTCTACTTAATCAAGTGGGAAAAATATATGCAGAAAAGCTGAGAAAATTGCAAAAATCCTGACTGAATTCAAGGGTAATTTTTTAAATTTTTGTGTTTTTCCAAGAAAATTAAACAAAGGGCCTCATTTTGAAAAACGAAACGACAAACGTTAAAATAAAATTGTATGAAAAATATTCAAGTTTAAAACCATTTTCCCATTATTCTTCATACAAATTGCTTACGCTACCAAACGTTTCGTTTTATAAAATGAAGCCCAAAATATTTTGTATATTTCTTAGAGCATAAATTATGTCCAAAATTTATATAAAATTATAGAGTATTTTATAAAAGTGTATGACATTTTAGTTGTCCAATATGCAGAATATATTGTTACGAAATTATACTGAATTGAAATATAACTGTTTTAACGGCTAATTATAATTATACAACTAAAAAGTTGTATAATGCCTCTCAACAGCAGTTCTTCTCAAACTTTAACAAATCTGTGGGTATTATTAACATTGCTGTAGAACATATAACATTGAATAAAAGCTTTGAGTTGAGAATTGTTTGTAAGTATGGCAACACTAAATGATTAATGCCTAACATCGAAAGCTCTAGAATTCGAATATTATATTTTTAAGATCATTGTAGAAATAGAGCTGAGAACACCACAAAATTCAGTCTAATTGAAGGATCGTTAAGTAAAGACATCAACTGCATTGCCAGTGTATACTTGTACATTATAAAGTGTGTGTGTATTTCTGCGAATTGATAAACGTGTATAAAAACACTGAGTGACTATTTGAACTGTTGTTGTTGTACATTTTAAATAAATAAAGAGTTGTTACAATTTTAAACTACTTTTTTAATTTTTTTTTGCAATCAAAAGTATCCGGTTTATTTAAAGGAAATAAACCAACGTTTTAAAAGGGTTTAATCTTTATCGCGTCAATAACACTCTGAAATGGTTGTATTAAAATACCAATCGCAGCGCTTGGTAATATAATCAAACAAAATCTTTTTGATTTTCACACGCAGAGAAAAAACATTGTTGTGGTAAACATAATGTAGGAGCAACATATTGTAGTACGATTAATGATTGTAATTCAAACATATTATGATCATTATTAGTGTCATAAAATATCATATTATGCTCAAATATAGTCGTAATATTACATCATACAATTTTCTGAAATAATCATATAATGAACCAAAGTAATCATATTATGATCCCAATTAATCATATTGTGACCCAATGAAATCATATTATGATGCAATGTACTCATATTAATGAAACATTACTGACCGACAAATCAATATGAAATTTTAGCAACAAATGCAGAGGCAATTAAGATAATGTCGAAAGAGTTCTGGGCCCTTCGAATTCATGGAGAATAGATTTCCAACATTATTTTCTTCATCTAACGTAGTTTGTAATACTGATTTTCATCACTTGAGAGAATAATATTTGAAAGCTTAAGTTTTACTCAAAGTAAAACAATGTTTGGAAATATGTCTAATACTTCCAAACTTCATTGCCGATAAGAACCAATCATGTTTATATTTTTAGTACATGCTTTCACATTTAGTAAGTTAAGGCTCAAAGGCAGTCAGAAATCCAAGTAAGTTTCATTCATTCACAGCCCACAGTTTTTTATGGGCAACAATTCAATCAACTTAAATTTCGTTACCAACTACTGTGATATCACAATATAGAAGACGTTGACATAATCTGGGTGATTATCTGCGTATAAAATGTCGCCAAGTTGTATAATTTTTTTTGTTCTTTGTTTTACATTCTCTTTTTTTCATAATTTTTTTTTTGTTTTTTTTTTGGAGTGTGTGTCAAAATTTATCAGTCACGTTGATTTTTGGTATGTGCTACCTCGCCCCATATGTAATCAGCTCAAAAGTATGTATGTATTATAATATTAATAATATTAAGACGATAAAAAATTCCTTAAGATTATTGGGGTTTTCGTTTAGAATTAAAACTGAATTGCTAAATATGTGTAAATAAACGCGAATATCTTTGGCTGATGAACTGGCTGATACAAAACAACAAAGAACTTGTCAAAGAACAGCGAGTTTTGCTTTATTTTTTATCTTTAACTATCTTCTTCTGTTGTTGCTGCTGATGATGTTTAATAATTTAATATAAATTTTAACATATGAATTGTCAAGGAATTCCTCACAAAGAAAAGTAAAAAAAATTAAAAAAAAAAAAACTAAACTAAAAACAAAAGTATCAATGTATCGTCGATTGTATCTACACTCGTATATGAAGTTACACATTTGCTATATTTTTGTGTTTTTTTTTTCTGTAGCAGATCTGTGAGATTATGGTTATTGGATACACTTAAGATGGGTGGCCTGTTTGACAATTGTTATGACAATGTCAAATAAAATTTCTTGCAATTTTGAAATTTTGTTGCAGACATCAACAGCAACAACAAACAGCATGTATAATACTTAATCGAAATACTGGTACTACTTAAATGTGAATTGTGAATTATTTTAAAACTCTTCACACCTTATAGGTTTTTCAGTTTCCACTTCCACTACCAACCGACAACCCAACCATCCATTTCAGTTAAAGTTTATGTTCATTATTGTGTGTATTTAGTGTTGTACGTGTGTTGTTTGTTGCATCGTCCTTACATATTTATTATATAAACATTAGGGTAGTGTTTTTTTGTATTAAAATGTTTGTTTGTGAAATGCATTTAAAGGGGGTTTCTTTAAGAACGATATAACTTGTAAAAATAACACAAAAAAGTAAATTTTAATCAAACAAATTTGTTTTATTTGAAAGATCAATACATGGCATTATTATTTGAAAATGATTTCGGGCATATGGCCACCACTGCTGCACAGTGGTTTAAAAACGTTTTTTTTTTTTTGGAAATAATTCGGTATCTCGGGAACTATTTGAGATATTGTTACGAAATTCCACATGGTTGGAGCTGAGGTATTTTCGAGTCGATTTGCAGTTGTTCAGCTTCCTAACGCTAATGCATGGAATGTATGAAAAAACGTAAAAATTTTTCAAAGGGGGCAAGATTTGTGGAACTTCTGAGGAGTAAGTAAAGGCTTTTTATATAAGTATTTGCTATTGTTGAAAACCTGAGGACATGAAGATTGATATTTTGGTAAAATTAAATAATCTAATAAATTTTTGGAACGTCATTTACTTTAAAAACTTAAAAAATTATAATATGGTGATTTTCCATGAAGAAAAATATAAAATTTGAATTAATGTAAAATTTTAACGGTTAAAGATACCATAACAAAATTTGGAACTTATATAGATTCAATTATCCTTAAATCAACGTCATTATAATTTTTGACATTTTTTATTTTCAAATACCGAAATTCCTAAACCGGAGAAAATGTGTTGCAAAAACTGAGTTTTTTTAGAAAAGTGCCTACTGTGACGTTATTTACCGTGTGATAGTAAAAAAACTTTTTAGATATTTAAGAAGCATACAGGGTTATACAAATATGAAGTCTTTTCGAGGATCGGTGTTTTGCCTTTTTAGAATTTTTTACTCAAATCTGATCTGGATAGATCTGGGGGGTGTTGTGTCCGCTTAAGTGAGCCAAAATTTACTTTACACGCTTTTGCATTAAATTATCTTTCCGGATCATATAAAAATTGTATATAGTCCCGAAAAAAATTTTTTTCTACAAAAGAAAAAATATATGGGCCTTTTTGGGAAAAAACTTAAAAAATATTGCACTTTTTACATGTTCCAACTTTGGATGCGTTTAACTTTTTATAGGGACAAGATAACTGTTAGAAAGTTGCTTTTATTTTATTTAGAATTTTATCACCAATATAGCTGATATTTTAGAAAAAAAATTCGACCGTCCGTAGGCCCGCTACATCTAAAAAACCATAAAGAGATCGGTTAAAATTAAAAAAAAAATAAATAAACCTAAATATTTTTTCAACTAATAAAGACAACCTATACATGTAAGCGTATTTTCTGTAGATCTTCTTAAGAACTATTTATATTTTAAATTTCAGTTCTTTCCGATTATAAATGGATTTTTGGCGATTTTTTTAAAAAAAATTAAGAACCAAGGTGACCAACTTTGAGGGGCAGCGCACTGGCCTTCATTAGCGTTAGGAAGCTGAACAACTGCAGATCAACTCGAAAATACCTCAGCTCCAACCATGTGGAATTTCGTAACAATATCTCAAATGGTTCCCGAGATACCGAATTATTTCCAAAAAAAAAAAAAACCTTTCTAAACCACTGTGTGCAGTTCTTGATGAAGCGCACTCTGTACGTACAGGTCCATTTCTCGAAATTAAGTTATTTGGAAATTTTGATTTCAATACATCGATAGTTGCGGTCGCCATATGGCACGTAGCGCCATCCTGTGGAGACCACATCCCGACCGGATATTTTAAATTTTCTTACATTCTTGGTTTCTATGTGCCCAAGTAGGGCGTTTATTTAAATGAATACCAAGGTATGTATCGTGATCAGACTGTGGGATGTTCACATTGTTTAGTGTCACTGGTGGATAACTTTATCTCCTAAGTGAAAACGTTATGTGCTAACTTTTGATTTCATTTACTTTAACAACGTCTCCACACGTCCTAGATAATTATCCAGGTTTCTAAAAGCTACATTTGATTACACATGAGAACTAAGAATTGCAGTGTCATCTGCAAAGGTGTAATTGGTTAATTCTTTGTACTCGGGCAAATCGCATGTGTATAATAGGTACAGGGTTGGTCCTAGAACACTTCTCTTTGGCACACCAGCATTGATCGCATAAATGCTTGTCAAATAATCGCCACACTTTATCCTAAACAAGCGATACCAAGGCAGTAATCATTTTATCTTGTGTAGTAGACCTAAATGCCAAAACTTGTCAATAATTTGGGCAACATCTAGAAATATTGCCGAACAGTACTATTTTTAGTTCGAAAGATTTTCGTATTTCTCCAGTTAGGCTGTTTACTTGATCAATTGTTCCGTGATGCTCACGGAATCCGAATTGATGATCTGGGATAATGTTTTGACTACTTAAGAATGTTAAAATTTTCCTTTGGATTATTTTCTCAAATAGTTTAGACAAACAAAGCAATAAGCTAATCGGTCTGTAGGATGATGCCAATGTCAAATTCTTTCCTGGTACATTTTCCAATCATTCGGAAAAATTCCTATAGACAATATCGAACAATAATTGTCACATATTTTAGGTTTCCAAACATGGAAGATGTAATTAAATCAAAAACTATAGATTTTTTATTTTAACCCTCTAACGGGTAAGACCGCCTCAAGGGGGCCTTCAATTTTTGGGCGCCAGTGCTGTATTAAACATTTTTTGCTTTAAAATAGTGAAAACTCTCTTTACATAACACTTTTTTACATTTGTCATACTTCCCAATATATTCTGACAAGTTGTTTGTCAGCTATGTCCAATCAAGTGCAAAAAGTCAATAAATTAGCATTCAAAATTATTTCGAAAATTTAACTATTAAAAAACAACATTTAGAATAAAATGATCGATTTCAAAATTTTACGGTAAGTAGGTAACATTTTATATTTAAGTTTTAAAACGTATTTGAAGTGAAAAAAAAATAAAAAGTTAGATTTAAAAACGAAATAGTGAAGGCCTCCTTAAGGCGGTCTTGCTGGTTTGTGCGTAAAAAATGTTCTCCTCTATTTCATTATTGTTTTCACCTTTTGTTCATAAAACTCTATTGTTAGCTTATGGTTTTATTATGTGCATCCTTTTATTTTACTACTGTGTTAAAGATGGTTATTATTAAACGTCCTTATACGAAAAATATCAATTTGGAGCAAATGTCTGATGAACAATTTATCGAGTTCATCGATTCTGTAGAGTTCTGTAGACAGCACAGTCTTGATAGCGATGACAGTGTTGCTGATTCCACTTATGTTTCGAAACACAATCTCCGAAAATACATGTCCAATATGCCGCATAAAAGGGGGATCAAATAGTTCGTGCTTTGTAATTTAAACGGTTTTGCCTAGCGTTTTTAAATCTACAATGGGTCCGGAGATAATATCATTTTAATGATTGGAGATTCCTAATTTCATGCATCACAGCCTGTACAAATCGAAGCCGACAGATTCATTTATGGTTTAGGCACGATGAGAGGTACTAATTTTGTTTGTCATATTTCGTGTTGATCATGATTTGCTTTTGTGTAAGCTGCGAAATGAACAAAGAGCAGAGATGATTTTGCATATAATACATGACCTCAAAACATATAGTCGATGTGAATACTGTATTACGAAAGGATAACAAATACAGTTAGGGACAAAATAGTTCACAAAACAACCAATATTAAATATCTTGCTTTTTCTTCGTCATTGTTTTTATTGAAATTTTTGAAATTGATTTTAATCTTTAAAATTTTTCTAGATATACTTTAATCATACTTTTTGTGAACAATTTTGTCCCTAACTGTATGTCCTCCCGTCATCGACATATGTTGGTATTGAACGTTCCTGGAGAACAACAATCAAAGGTTCCTCGGTATGATAGAAAGCAGAAAAAATTCAGGAAATCAACTGCCATCAAATTATTCGAGAATACAATGATCGTATGTGTGGAGTAGATCTCATGGATGGTCTCCAGGGTCGATACCATATTTCAGCTAAGACTCGCAATATTATGATTAGGTTGTTCTATCATTTGGTGGACATGGTCTATACAAATACATTCATTTTATACAAACGTCCACAGGCCGATGAGGCCAATGCTTCCAACAATGTGTCCGATTAAAAAACTGCTTTTACAGCTTCCAGATTTGTATGAGGAACTAGCTGCTGGCCTTGTTTCCTTCAAAAATATGCGGTCTGAAGGACGACCATCTGTTCCAAATCTCGGTGAGCCTTTATCATTACAGCCTGACATATCAGGTGTTGGGAAAAGAGCTGCTCATCAAGTAGCTGATGTTTAGTTCGATGCTGACGATAATTTTCTTGTTTGCGTGGAGAGAAAACCCAAAGAACGGTGCAAACATTGCCAAAAATGTGACACACAAGTCGGTTGTTCCAAATGAGACCTGGTTAATTTGATAAAAAAAATTGTTTCTGGAATCGAAAATCGAAAATAATGTGTATTTTAACTTAGTTTGTTCCTTTCTCTTAATAAAATTTGTTTATATATTAAATTTATCTTTGGTGTCATATTACACGCAAACTGGCAAGACCGCCTACAGGCGGCCTTCACAATTTTTTACCTGTAGTTCGTTCAGAATGTTTTTTTTTCGCCTGAAAATTAAAACTTATGGTTCTATTGACTACATCTACTTGGCTTCATCGGATAATTTTTACGGTCTTGAGAGTTAATGGGTTAAGATTGTCTTTTATGATTTTCTGAACATCTTCTAGACTAACATTTATTAGTTCAGAGTCTGTTTCTTTGCAAACAGTTACAAAATTATTTTGTTGGGAGGTTTTGTTGGAACACATTACTTAGATTTAGATTTATCCATTGCACTAAGTGCCAAGGTACTATCAGAATTTCTTATCGGACTTTGACCCTCTACCGGTGGCTTAATGTTTTTAGCTGCCTTCTAATGGGAGAAGTTTCGAATGAAAAATATATTTTTTATTCGATTTTTCGATACATTTTTAATCGAATTAAAACCCTATTCTACATTTGCATCTCCAATAAAATTCCTTAATCCATGATTTTTCTTTATAAATATTTCGGTTTTGATATTGCCCGAGTTCTGAATACTGGACGATACCCGAATTTCGGTCTAATCTGAAACGGAATGTTCCAGAAAATAAAATAAAGCCCACCCTAATAAACATATGTGCAATGATTGAGTGTGTGTGTGTGTGCGTTGCGGAGTATAGTAGAGTAGAGCATGTCATGAATATTGTGCATGGCATTACCAACCCGAGACATTATCTGAACATTTCAATCCTTTACCACCAGTCTCTTTGGCGACATATTCACACGCTAACTTTTTGTTGTTGAAAATGTTTTTGTTTTCATGATTTTTTGTTGTTGTTACTTCATTCGCTCACAGATCACAGATCGAAGTCTTGACATTTTAATCGCATTTGCTTAAACTCAGTGAACAATTCCGACTGACATCGTAACTCGTAACATTAACAAAAGTGTGGTTACAAAATAAACTTTACTAGACACATACGAAACGACAACGATGATTCTGACAACTGCAACAGCAACTAAAATAACAACAACAACAACAATAAATGTAAAAGCGACAATGACGTCGACGACAGCAACGACGAATGTGTCGTTCGTAATAAGGCTAGATTTGCCGCCGCCTCATGTCTTGAAATGTTTTAAAAATGTCATTAAAGCTTGCACAGCCAAACAAACAAACAGACACACTTAAACACACTAAAGATTGTAGTCAAAGGTATACGCTCTGATGCTACGCTTTTAATCGCTATAAGCGTAGATTGTTGCAATATAATCCTGCATCTACTAGTTCACTAAGACGTAGTCTGCTGTAACTCTTCCTTTTTGTGAGTGTCTGTCTGTGTGGAATTGGAGGCCTTCTCCTCCTTTTCTCTAGAGCAGTATTTATAATATTCATACTAATGTGCTTTAAATTAACTTGTACTAGTATGACATTACCATCTTTGCTCATCTTTCTCATCATCATCATTTGCTGCATCTTTTCATCTACCACCACCATCTACACCGGGAGTACTTTTGGCTTTGATTTTTTTGGTGTGTTTAAATTTCGTTATTACCGTTGTTGTTGTGGGTAAATATCTATGTGGAATTGTTATTGTTAACTCGTTGTCAGCAGCAGTTTTGACACACGTGACATCTGCTCCAACCGTCTGACATCACTCACAAGCTCAGCTCTGCTCAACTCAGCTCAGTAGAGTTGAGTTTGAGTTCAGGTCTCCGCAATGATGATGATAGCTTATTTAAAACATTTCTCAACCTAACACATATACCTTCCCTACTTGGGGATACTTGTCGCTATAAAGCAAAAAGAAAACGGCCAAAAAAACAATACATAATATAAAAAAAAAAATAAAAAATCACAAGCTTGTCGTATTAAACAAAGAACCTAAACGAACTATGATGATGATGATGCGTTCACATTCGCATTTGCGTTTCATTTCATTCTCATTTTTACGTATTTGTCGTCGTTGCCGTTGTCTGATTTCGCCAGCCAATTCACAGTCGCATTCATAAATGTGTGTGAAATTTACCATAAAGTGGCTTCACTTCTCAGCAAAGCTCAATCAGTCAAGTCCGTCTGTCTGTCTGTCTTTCTGGCTGGCTGTCTTGTAGGTTTGTGTAAGTGTGTTGACAAAGTTTATTTTAGTTTATAATTTTTTCGGTTTTTTTGCTTGTACGTTCGTTGCATTTGTAGCGTCATTGCAACTCTGTGTTTTTTTTTTCTTCTTTCCAGGCGACTTAATTTAAGAGATCGTGATAAGAGTTAGAAGCCGCTTGATTTATTTCTATACAATGTCAGTATGTGAGTGTGCTTTTTTGAAATACTTTTTTTTTTTGTTTTTGTTGTCACTGCATTCAGTTTTTCTGTTATAATTTTGGGATTTCGTACAGTGAAACGAAAAGTTCTGGTAATAATTATGAACTTGAAGATTAGGGTCGTCAACTGAATTTTCGTTTAGGAATACAGATTATTTAACCAAGATGCCGTTAAGTTTAATAATATATTGTATCACTTCAGTATCCACAAGTATTCAGGGCCAAACGAAATATGGATCTCTAAATCTCCATATATTAAATGCAAAATTTTTCGCCCGAATGTAGTGGTATTTACTGTATTCAGGCATTACTATTAGAGAGACTCCAAGCACCGGGTTCTTAAATTCACCACAATAGCTCCAGGATTCTTAGAAAGCCAAAGTTTGGTGAAAGATCAATAACATCCACCGGGATGTTTAATATTGCTCTGCACTTCTCTAATATTGGGCAATCCAAAGGTCTCGACGTGTGTCTCTCAAAATTTGCATTGTTACAACACAAAATTACCCAAAGCAAATAGCACCGTATGTATTCTTCTTTAAAGCTATAGTAGCTTCCGGGAGTAGCTTCTATACAAAGTATAAATCCTTTTGCCTGCCTGAACCTAGATAAATTACCCCATTGGCAAAATAATTTATGCCTCACTCTAGCATACTAACGCGCGATGCCTAAGAAAGGTTTTGGTTCTTTGAAAGTGTTCTGGACCCCTATGGTGCTTTATTTTCAGCAAGGCTCTCATGACTAAGTATCCACGACATTGCAAACCGAGTTCGTTTAAGACCCTATGTACAGCCTGGCTCTTCAAACTTTACAATCTTCTCCTTAAACATTAGAAGATCAGGCTTTTCAAAGTAATAGATTTCTTTATGAAAGACTGGAGTTGTTGACAAATTCAGAGTCACGGAACTTATATTGAAAGATGGTGTGATAGTTTGGAAGAAGGAGAAGAGATCAATCTGTACTAATCACCCTAACTTGCCTTCTTCGCAGGTCACATTTAAGACTATAAGTCAAAAAGATTCAGGATCTTCTTCATAAATCAATTTCAGGCAGCGTTGCCAATGTAGCGCTTTTCGCGCTAGATTTAGCGCTTTTTGATAACCCAAAAGTCGCATTTTTTCCTCTTAGCGCTTTTTTTGAAAAAGGCGCTAAATCAGCGCGTTTTTTCCTTATTTTGTTTTTGATTTGAAAATATGGAAAATCATGTTTAAAATTTAAAATTATGCGAGTGAAACAATAAAGAAAGACGGAATCATTTCGGATAGAAGAACTCTGCATAAAATTTTATTAAATAAAATTCCGTTTGTTAAACTTTCAGCATTTCTTATTAATTTGTTATGCTTTCCATATTTTAAAGCAAAAGACGATAATGTGATGAGTTATTTAAAAATAAAATTAAGAAATGCTTATTTAATTAGTTTATATAAAATATGAACTTAAAATGAAAGATTCATGTTATGAATACTATATAATATCACTTCCAAAATTACTTCAAATCATCAGAAATGTTGGACAGTTAACATTTCTGTGATTTCATAAAATGTTGCTTTTGTGCAAATCTGAATGTTTCCCTACATCCAAAAAATCTTAACGCGTATTTTATTCAATCAGTAATTTTCAGAGAATTTTCAAAATTTCTTTTAATAACCCTAAACTTAATTTAAGATATCAAAAATGTAACTGAAATATTTAACATAAAAATAATATTTTAATGTAAAATCTACTATTTGTTGTAGAATTAAAACACCAAATAGTTGAATTTAATATAATTTTTAGTGATTTTGTATGTAAATGTAATTTTTAGCGCGTTTTGACAGTATGGACGACGCGTTTTGGTTAAAAATAGTTGACAACGCTGATTTCAGGCTTATGAAATTTCATTTCATTATGAAATTTGGATCAATTGAACACTCAACTTTCAAATCCAGTTTTACTCTCTACTTCCAGGTGATAAAGTGTCGACGTAATTTCTCTGTTCAGATACGTTTAACTTATGGCATTATTTTCAAGCTATTGACTAGTATGAGCTGGTATAATGATAAAGATCTTTCAAAAACTTAAAAGGTCATAGCAAATCGTAACAAGTTTATGGTTTAAAATTGAGATTATTTGATTAATTTATTAGATATTTGATATAATAATGCTTCAGAGGTTACAAGTAATTATAATCGCTATAAACTTAATTCAAGAAGATAGGAACTTCTGCAGCAATAGCCTTGAATAGTATGATCAATGGTAAAACCAATCTGGATCATATGAAGAAAAACGTATTTCAAATTATTGTTCTGTGATCTGTGAGACAATAATTCATTTGAAAAGTAAGGACACTCAACGGTATAAAGTAAGCGAAATTTACTCTTTCTATATTGAAGAAGCTGTTTGTAAATATGATAAAATCATTTAGTCGATGCATTGAAATGTAGGGTAGTTTGAATCAGTATAGTGAATCAATCATTCCTGTCAAAAACTCGTTATATCAATGCAGTGTAATTTATTAATAATATTCTGGGGTTTCATAATATACTGCGTAGAAGGCGAATTAGTCAGTATTATATCCGAGCATACCACATCTCTGTATTATGAGCATTATCAAGATTTTTCTGCAATATTAGGTCGATGCAGGAAGATGATTGTGATCAAGTGATCTGAAGCTTAAGTACCACGGTTCGTTAGAATGCGAAATTCAAATCACCAGCATTCGAAACTCTAATGTACCTAATTCACCAATAAACCGAGTTTCTCACTATTTTCAACATTTCAATGTTGAATTAGCGAAACAAATTGACCTGTATATGTTTTATTGTTACAAGCCTTAGGTGACATACCATAGAAAATAATACCTAGGAGATTATAGCAGTCAGAAATGGTCCTTACATCAAAAGGGTAGAAGGTGGCAGAATATAGATATTACAGAGATAGAATTTGGTTTCTCCTGATGTGACTGGTCTTTCATAATGACTGAATTCCAGAGTACCTGGAAAGTGTATAAACTAATGTGTTTGTACTTGTTTTAGTAGTTATCTTATTGACGAATTGGTTTTCTATTACATATTATTAAAAAGCTACGTATACACGGTTGTCAGATTGTCAGAAACATGATCAGAAAATGGTTAACACAACCATGAGAACGTATGTTGAAACATATGCATTTATTGAACATTTTCTGTAAACTTTGTAAGAATATAACAACCGTGTATACGTAGCTTAACAGTCTTTCATTGGGAAAAAACTTTCTACATAATTTGGTGGGTTAGCAATATTTTGTTGTTTGTTGCGGAACGAAGAGCTAATTGTATTGGAAACCTTATCCACATTGTACTGACTAGAGGCGGAACATAAGTATGTACAAGATGTAGAGCTCCAAATCGTTTTATCTTGGCCTTACCGAAATATTGTTTAACTTCAAGATATTACACTCTGGAAAGTTACTGTTTTTATTCTAGATACATGTTATTTTCTATCAGGTCTTCTCGAACCAAATTGTAAACCTTACACATGTGAATACTGAATTTTCAAAAAAGCATTGACTCTTGACCCATTGACAATAAATACACTTGTTGTTATTCTCCGTGTACTACCGTAACACCAGAACATTCAGAAGACTAGGAAATTTTTGGTTTTTCAGATGCAATCTTTGTCGCATTTTTGGTGAATTAAGTGCAGAATGACCCCTTTTATCCAACATTGTCATCAACACTTCGTAAATAATTGCCGCTAAAAACAAGGTATTTTACCACCTCACAAACCAACCACAACCAACCAATAAACTCCACGACGGACAAATGAACGAACGAACGACCGAACGAACGAACAAACGGTGGCGGAGGCATGAAGTGCAGCCAGAGCGCGTTGAAAAGCAAAACAGCACACATCCAGATATTCACACTTATAATTTACGA
This sequence comes from Calliphora vomitoria, assembly GCA_942486065.2. Lineage (NCBI taxonomy): Eukaryota > Metazoa > Arthropoda > Insecta > Diptera > Calliphoridae > Calliphora > Calliphora vomitoria. Next base: position 129,176,260 of record OW818030.2, read on the forward strand.
GGATTTTCTAGAATGTTTTGTGAGTATGTGAGAGTGTTTAAGGGTATCGCAAAACGAATCTTCGACTTTATGTTGTATGAGAAACAGTGAATGAAATACTTTTAAGCAGATTAGACTTTACAACTCTGGCAGAGCTCAGAAGAAAAAAAAAAGCTTAGGCAGTCAGGCAGCAGATAGCGGTAGGAATTCATACATATTTGCATGTACGATTGTTTGTGAATATTTGCAAGAAACTGCAAAACCAAAGTAGACAAGATAATTTCATTTAAATTATGTTTAAATTATAAATTCATTTTCAGCAACTACGTTCACAACAACAACAACAACAAGAGCAACAACGTAAAAATGCCTAGTTTAGACGTTCTGCTAGTCGTTCAAAAAACAAACTTTATCTCTATTTTAGAACAATGTTGATGTGTTCGCTGCCTGCTTGCTCTGTGCACCATATACTTACGAGTACAACCTTTATACCACTAACTCGTAGAATAAATGTTGCTCAAACAAAAAAAAAAAAAAAAAAAAAGAAAAAAAGTAAAAGAAAAACTTATCAAATGCTCAGATCACTTAGTGATCATTTAACCAACATTTGTGTAAAGTCAAAAGGAGTTACAATTTCAACAGAAAACTGACCAACCGACACAAGAAGACAACGGACATGGGATTGGACACAGAAACACACAAAAAAAGCAAAAGAAATGAAATGAAATCAAATGGATAACGATACTTTGACTTTATTTTATTGCAAGTGCTCTAGAATTAAATTTATTTTGCTGAATTGTTTCAACAAACAGAGTACTGAAGAAACAAAAACCAACTTGTAAAAAATAAAAAAAGGAAACAAACTTTACGACCAAAAGCATTATCTCATCTTTATCGGTATTTCATACAATTTGCCAGCAACAGTATAATTGAAATCCGAATTTATACTCAAACCTCAAACATACATGTAGCAACCTAAAGAGGAACCAAAACAAACAAACAAACAAAAAGAAAATGTGAAGAATCTTGTGAAGATGATGATGATGGTTGCTGGTGGTGGTGGTGGTGGCGTTGGTACGACGACTGAGTATTCGTAGTGTTTAGTAGATGTCAGCTATAAAATAAGTAAGTCAGAGAGCAGCATGCGCGCATGTTTGGAATTCGCTAGAGATAATAGTCGACAAATTGCTATCTTAACTGCTTTTAACGCGTCTAAAGAATGGCCATAACGAGTGCAATGCCAGTATGTATAAGACACACATACAAAAAGAAACAAACAAAATAAAAAAATAAAATAACAAACGACAGCTGAAGGAATAGTATGAGGTACGAATGAACGTTACTGATTTTATTATATCACACAATGATTTAGGAGAGACTTAACCAACCACCCGTACTTAGAATTTGTCATTTATAATGAAGAATAAAGAAAAGAGGATTATTACTACAAGGATTGTAAAGATCCAGGGGTTAATAATATAAAAAAAATGCTTAACTAGATCCCTACTTGATTTTTTAACTTGGGGATTTAAATGAGTTTGGATGGTGTCTTTTATATATTCTCTAGGAAATATGGTTGTGGCAACGATGAAACTTTTTCTAAACTAAAATTTCGACCATTGGGTTTGGCTTAATCTCCTCTCTGGTTTTTCTGAAGGTTGTAATGCATTTGTCGGAAAGCACGTCCAATTGTAAGAATTAAGGCTTTCCAGATCGTAGGATCGTAGGCTTTCCAGACACTGCAGATCCACCAGTGTTCATCTTTAAGACCACACAGATCCGGATAAGAACGCAGATATTCATGTATCTAAGCCAGCGTCTCTATAAGCTAGACAGACGTCTTTTTGTACAGAAACAGTGCCTCGTGGTCCAACTTTATACGTCAAGGATATCTTACAAGTGGAACAAATTAAATCCAAATAATCAAGCACAACAATGGTATTTAAATATGTAATAGTGTATGCTGGACAGAAGGTTTTCCTATTGACTCTTAATTTTCTTCTTTCTCATCTGCCAAAGTTCTACTAGAGTAGTCATTATTGGGAATGTCTGATTTGTATTCTATTGAACATTGTATCGTGAGAATAGCTATTAATAGTTCTTAGTCCTACTACTTTTTTGTCAGGGAAGTTTATTTTAAAGAAACAGTGCTTCGTAAGATTTTCTTTTTCCTTTATTCATTCCACTTGGGAACAATTGGCTTTCACAAGAAAATTCCAACTTATTCTATCATTACATACAACTTTTATTTCGTCAAACGATTTGTTTTGGATATTGAGTTCTTGTAGAACTGTTCTACGCCAGGTGTTCTTAGGGCGGCCTGAAAGTCGGCTACCTTGGGGATTCCATTCCAATGCAGTCCTTGTGATGCTGCCAATTGGTCTTCGCAATGTGTGGCCTATCCATTTCCACTTTCGTCTTGCTATTTGGCTAATTATGGGCTCTTCGTTTGTTAGTCGCCAGAGTTCAATGTTGGTGATAACGTTAGGCCAAAATATGCGGCATATTGTGCGCAAAAATTTGTTTATGAAAACTTGCAGTCTTCTCGCTATAGTGTTCGTCATAAGCCATGTTTCGCTACCATACAGCAGTGTGGATTTCACACAGGCATTGAAAATACGGATCTTTGTATTTTTCGAAATTTGGGAGGATCTCCACGTTTTATTTAACCGACCAAAAGCTGACCTTGCCTTATTTAGCCACTCCTACATCTATAGACATCATGCATCCGAGAAAACAGAAGGATTTAACAAATTGAATGCGTTGGTCTTGTACTACAAAGTGGTTGTCAGTAGTGTTCTTTATACTCATTGCATGTGTTTTTCAGCCCAACTCTATTTGCCAATACAACCAAATCATTTATTTTGCTCTGCATATCGTTAAACTTGTGCGATATGAGACAAAAATCGTCAGCAAAATCCAAATCTTCTAGATGGTTTTGGAGATCCCAGGTAATGCCCATTCTTTTACTGCATACTTCTATCATAACCTCGTCCAAAACAACGGCGAACGGCGAATCGTGCTTCCTAAGATTACTAATGATAAATGGGTCGCCTCCCGGAAAGCCTTTTGACATACCCGACACCGAGTTTTTTTTACAGAAACAGTGCCTCGTAAGATTACTAATGTGAAGTGCAATAAAGCGATCCAACTACTTATACGCCAAGGATATCTTATAAGTGGTACAAATAAAATCCAAATAATCACGTTTCGTCACTTGTTTGTGTCGATCTGCGAGAGGCCCAGATCGTGAGAGAGCACAACAAATTCATGTAGAAGGTTTTCCAATTGACTCTTCATTATTCTCTGCCAAACTTCTTCTACTGTAGTTATTATAGCAGATGTTTGATTAGCATTTCATCGAACAGTTATTAAAAGTCCTTAGCCCCACTAATTTTCCGTTAAGTATAGATATCTTAGAGAGAGAGAGAGAGATTCAGATTTTAAAAAGAGCGTTCCTGTAAGCTGGATATTCGTACTGAAGGTTTTTCTATTGACTCTCTTTCTCATATCTCTACTGAAGAAAATCGATATGCTGATATGTCGACCTGAGAGTCCTAGCATTATCGTGTTTGATTCAAAGTTCTTTGAGTAGGATCAACATCTGTTGAATTTGTTTCATCTTATTGAACCATTTAGTTGATTGCCGTGTATTCTTTCAGGTCATTTCCAAGATTAATCGGTTGTTGCGATCCTTTAGACAATTTGAATGGGCCCTTTTTGTGAATTCACATGATTTCACAAATCAATTCACATGACTGTTTTTTTAGATTTACGCTCATATTGTTTTTTCTCCATTACCCCTCTTGGGAGTATATGGCTTCCACAAAGCATCTCCATCTTCCATGATTTGTAGCAGTTGTTTTCGCGTCTTCCCATGTAAGATTGCACTGTCCTAGATCTTGGAGTATCGTGCGTCTCCATGTGTTCTTTGGTCGACCACGGCTTCTTGAACCTTGAGGGTTCCACTCTAGCTCCACCCTGTTATACTGTCAGTTTTCTTTCTGATAGTATGACCGATACACCTCCATTTCCTACGTTTTAATTGCGTTAGTATGGTGAGGTTCCAGAGATCTATATTGCTGATTTTGTTAGGCCAGTATATTCTGCATATGATTCTGAGGCACTTGTTAATGAATACCTGTAGTTTTTGCGTTATGGTGTTCGATACTATCCAAGTTTCATTTCCGTACAACAGAGTAGACTTTACACATGTGTTGAATATTCTAAGCTTGGTTCGTCTGGATATTTGTGAGTTCTCCATACTGGTTGTGGTCTTCCTAATGCCGCTCTCGCTTTATTGAGTCTGTTATTTACGTATGTTTTAGACCCGCCATTTGTTGATGCTGTACTGCCTAGATAGCAGAAGCTTTCTACGTATTCAACTGGTTGACCTTGTAGTATGATGTTGTCGGTGCTAACGTTGCTGATTCTCATAGCTTTGTTTTTCATGATATTTATCTCAAGTCCAACATGACGTCATCCAGCACTATAGTGAATAGCAGAGATGATAGGGGACATCCTTGTTCTACTCCAACGTTTGTGTGAAATGGTTGACTTATATTCAAGTTGTGAAGAACTGATAGTTCTGCATTCTCGTATATAGCTCTGATGATTCGCGTTATTTTCTGGGGTACTCCTTTTCTTTTCAATGCTTTCCATATGGCAGTCCTTCTGATGGTGTCAAAGGCTTTCTTGAGATCTACGAACAGTAGGTACAGGGGAGTCTTTCCAGATCATCTATCTCTGCTTGCATGTTGGAGATCTTATGCGAGAGTAGACAAATATCATCCGCATAATCCAAATCCTCGAGTTGGCATGAGAGGCTCCATGTTATTCCTCTTCTCTCTGTACAGACTTCGCTCATGATGTCATGCAGCACTATAGTGAATAGCAGTGGTGATAGGGGACATCTGGCAGTCCTTCTGATGGTGTCAAATGCTTTCTTGAAATCTACGAACAGTAGGTACAGGAGAGTATGTCATTCTAGAGATTGTTCTATTATAATGCGTAGAGTGTTGGCCTGGTCTACGCAGCTCATATGCAGAATGATATAATTCATATCTTTTTATGAATGAATACGAACCTTTTTTGGGCGATTTTTAAAAGATACGAAGTAATCTCCCTCAATTTCACGTAAAGTCAGAAGACAATTCAACAATATCAGTTCCGAGTTCTGCATGAGTGTTTTCCCTCACAATAACCGGCTAAGCTATTTAATATTTCACTATAAGTCAGATGACAATTTATCTATATCAGTTTCGAGCACAGCATAGATGTTGCTGCAAGTGAACTGACAAAGTTTAACGATAAGTCATACGTCAATTTAAAAATATCAGTTACGAGCGCAGCACGAATGTTTTCTAGCACAATAACCAATTTAGGATTACTTTTACTACAGTCGTCCAAGAGCACTCGACGAACTCGGAAAACCTGCGAAACATGGTTGGTTCTCTACCAGTGAAGAATATTGACGTCTCAATACAAAACGCCAAAGTTCTTATACGATACAGAGTTTTGTTTGTGCAAGTGTACCATTATTAATAAAAATTAAAAATGTTCTCAAGGATCAAGGACATAATGTTAAAACTTTCAAATAAATTACTCCATAAGCAACATCATCCCTTTACCTATGTATGTATATCCCTATGAAATGATCTGCCCTATGTGCTCTATTAAATTCCTGTAAAACAAAATGCTTGCTTAGTCAAACAAAAACATGCATGCGCAGACATAGAAACATATTGCATCTACTCCTTACCTTCTAATAATATGTAAATTATCAAGACAAACACCACATGAGCCAAATAAAACATTAAAAAAATTTGAAAAAAAAATGAGCCACCTCCTCTGCATTTTGTTGTAAAGTTGTTCCCATTTATTTTCAAACAAAAAGCGTAACTTTATCATTCAACGCGTATTTATATCCGTAAACTTGTAGACTATATAAACACACACACACACACAGTATACATACATACATACATACATACATACATGCTTGTTAATGTTTAAGCGTATTCCTAAGATAATGATCTTCATTTTTTCGAACCCATTTATCAGCCCTACTTTGACGGCAAAGAAAAAATATATATAAAATCAACAACAACACCCGAGAGGAGGACAATTGATATTAAGATGCCATGCTGTGCTTTTGGGAGAGTATGAACAAAAAAAACAAAAAAAAAAAACTGCAAAGAGTGAACTTATAGAATCAAGGCATTTGGTGGAAAGCAACATTTGGCTAGATTCTAAAGATAGATTGAACAAAGAATTGAAATAAATAATGTAGATTGAATTGGCGTTGATTTGTCAACATGACACACATTTCTGTTTTACAATTTGTTTCCTTTAAATGCAAACATTTCATTTAAACACCGCACTATAAAGCACACATACGTTTTTCTTTTTTGTTTATTGTACCTTTGTGGGTACATACGTTTAGTTTACTTTTGTTTGGACTTGTGGCAATACAAAAAACAATAAAAAAAAAAAACTGACTTGAACAATCACCAATCTGTTTCTTGTACCAGCACCAACTATTGGCATCACTTTTAGCACAACTACTCTTAACAGCACCACCACCGCCAGTCAGTTAGCCAGGTTATAGTTACACTCTTAGTTTTTGGTTGGTTAAAGCTGGTTTCAACTTTTTATACATGCTCTTTAGTGGATGCATTGATTAAAAGTAGTTTAATAATTGCTGACTTTTAATCTACATATTGTTACGAAATGCTGGTTGCAACATGCATCATGTTTATAAACATTTCCAGTGCTCGAAACTTCTACTTATCAACAATGTTGATAACACGCTGTTGTTAACATTGTTTGTAAGTATAACAACTTTAACTGTTAAAGCTGCTAACATTAACATTAAAGCTGCTAAAAGCTGTAGAAATAGATTATTCATGCAACTACTAGAAGATGGCACTGTGAATAACAGCATGTTGCGAAGAGTTAGTGTACTGAAGGCGATGTTAGACTTAACATCTACTGAATTACCAGTGTGTAATACAAGTGTGTGCCTTAAAACAGAGCGACTATTTAAATTGTTGTGTTAATTTAAATAAATAAAGAACTGTTTGATCGATTTTATTTGCAATGAGAAGAATACGGTTTATTTAAAGTAAATAAACCACCATTTTTATACCCTTCACCTTCGTGAGATGGGTATATATAAGATTGTCATTCAGTTTGTAATTTCCACAATATAATTTTCTGATCCTATAAAGTATATATATACTGGATCCTTATAGATAGCGGAGTCGTTTAAGCCATATCCGTCTGTCTGTCTGTTGAAATCAATTTTCTGAAGACTCCAAATAACTTACAAACTTGATTCATACATCAATATATCGGGAATTCTTCTGGCTTGGTTGCTATTTAAAATTGAGAAAATCGACCAACAAATGGCTGAGATATCAGGAAATAACCGGGCCAACCTCGATTTTTGGCCTATTTTTAATCTATATCTGGATTACAAAGTGATTAATATAGACAATATGGATATCTATTGATACATATTTCAAAGTCCATTGCAACGATCTATATAATGCTATAGTAATTTGGACCTACAATGGGTTAAAATCGGGAAAATTTATTTTTAACCCGAATTTTTTTTTACAAAACAATTTTTTTGTCATCAATTTTAAATTGAAAAAAAAAAATTAAAAATAAAATTTTGAAAAAAAAACTATTTTGAAAAAAAAAAAATTTTTTTTGAAAACAATTTTCAAAACAAATTATTATTTTTTAAAATTTGAAAAAAAAAAATTTTTTTTAAATTTTGAAAAAAAAAAATTTTTTTAAATTTTTTTTAAATTTTGAAAAAAAAAAAATTTTTTTTGTTTACCTAAAAATATTTAAAATTTTTATTTTAAAGAATAATTTGGTGAAGGGTATGTAAGATTCGGCACAGCCGAATATAGCTCTCTAACTTGTTAAAAGATAAAAACGTAACAATATGTATATAAAATACCAACGTTACTGAGTGACTGATTAATTATTTATTAAAAGAAGACCATATGCCCGTAGTAGTGAAACATACCAGAGTCTATGGCGGGAATTGAACGCCCCGATAAACATGTAAATACAAACAACTCAAAAATCCCTCAGCACTAACCGTGAAATTTCATTGAGACAGCTCCAATCGTTCATGAGCTACCGAAATATTTCCAAAATAAAAAGTTTCCAAACCATTTTGAGGCTCTTTGACTGTGCGATGATAAATCAGCCAGTCATTAAGTATCGTAAGTCTTTTATATACATACGTTTCTTATGAAATGTTTTATTAAACATATCCAGAGTGAAGACCAATATTTCGTTACGCAAAATCTTCAAAACAAAATTTCAGCCACTTCTAACTTAGAAATGAAATTGATATGTAATTCCTCTTGATTAACACATTTATTAAACATTTTCTTCGAGTGTAAACAGACCAAGTTGTAGCAGTGTTTGTTGGTTGGTTGGTCCATGTTAAGTTTAATATTCAGTGTAAATTAATAAGTACGTGACACTTGGTGATCTTTAACGACAGACGACGGCGGTAGTGTCGGCAGTGGTGTTTGGCGTACACATTATTGCATTTATTTAAGTTTCAGTGTGTTGTACAAATGGGTGTGTATTGAGTAATATTTAAATAAAATACTCGTTATCAACACTTTTAAATCTATAAGGAAGCGCGTGTTTGAATGTTAACAACAGCAGCTGATTGCTTTGGGTCCATCAGAGCAGATAGTGTTACGCGTTGCTTATAATTTGAAGTTTATGACAGTCTCTTCTTCTTGACTCCGTTGTTGTAATCATTTTCCTCTTATTCATCAAGGTTTCTCCAAAAATTGGAGAATCTCATCTTAAAGTAGTATAAACCAAAGCCACTGCTACATAATCTAGTTATCATTTAAATGTCATCTCTGAGTAAGCATTTCAAAAATACACATACGCTCGTAAAAAAAAAAAAAACTTTTCATTGATTATGACAAAATTTATAGTAAAAATGATGACGATAATGAGATGCTGTGTTTGTTGACTAAACTTGTCGCTTAAACCACAGCAAATAAATTTTAATTTAAAAAAAAAACCAAACCAAACATGATTCATGCTCGCTTAAGTAATCTTCAATTGTGGTGAGATGAATAAGAAACAAGAACTGCAAACAACAACAACAGGAATATTAAAAAAATAAAAAAAATGTACCACATTTAAGCAGACTTTAAGACTGCTGCTGCTGTTAACGCGGATTTACTAGTAGTTAACTGGCTACCTGGTTTAACTAAATGCAGACAGACAGACATACAGCTTAAAAATAGAGTTGTAGCTTTTTTTTAACATTTGAAGGCCAACATAAATTGTGCTACTTTGTTGATGCCAAGAAATTTCATTGAGCTGCTGCTGACTAATGCTTTTTTCTTTGGAGAAAAGTCTGTCTATTCATGTACAAATAAATATTGTGGTTAATATTTGGTTTATTTAACACCTGATTGTAATACTGGTTTTCATTTATTGAATTAAAAAGCTTCCAGCTTTTATTTGTATGGCTTCATCTTTAGTTTGTTAAATTTTGTTGCTGTCTCAATTTGATTTCCAGAGAATTTTTCAATTTTGTAACATTTTTATTAAATTTAGTATGAACAGTGATTTAGTAGAACAGTGATTTTAAGTATCATTTACAAGGGAAACATTTTCAAATAAAACAAATAATTCGGCTGTGTCTAATCACCAATATGTGACAATGAAATATGTGTGTGATATAGGGGTTATATAGGTGGCAGGGTCAATTATGGACCGATCCTCATAATATTCGTTAAAAAGATTTAGGTTCATATAAAACTTGGTTATGTTCAATTTCATCATGATATTAATTATTAAGGAGTGAGATCGAAAAATTCTTAACTTGAATTTCCATACCCTGTTTTTGGCCTCTTAATTTTTAGCAGCGCTCCTGTCAGGAACTTTTTGAGCCTTGTATGTTTTGAAACCTGCATTAGCTTTAACTTTTCGTACCAAATAGTCCGAGTACTGAGCTAACCAGACTGCTTTCCTACCGGATGTGTTGAAAGCTCTTTTGAAAATGCTTTCTATTTTTTTGACTTTAGAAACATCATGTGGACCATTCCTTCTACCTGAACCAGGGTTTCTATCAACGGACAAGTTCTCCCGGTACTGTTTAATAACATTGGAAACAGTTTGACAGCAGACCTTTGAATGCTTGGCCAACTTTTTGTAGGACAATGTTGTGTTTTGTTGAAAATATTTAATAATTTTAGTACGCACTTTTTTCTCATCACTGATTTTAATCAGATTAACGACAGATGAACATAATTGATATTAAACATAATAACTGACATGCTTTACAAAGGTAACTTGATAAAAAAATTCAAATAATACTTGGTTTAAAAGTTTTAATGAAAAACGTGTGTTAAGAATTTTACGATCTCACTCCTTATAAGAGAATTATGAATGTTCAAGTCATTTTCTACTGATTTTTGACTGATTTTCGCCATAATTCACAGTATAATTTCACAGTACTTTGAACTAATTTGTGCAAAATGTTATTAGGATTGCCGCATAATCAACATATTTATTATGGCTGCTAAAACAGTATTCCGGTGAAACATTGTATGAGGGCTAGGTGAAATCATGAACCTTACCAACAGAAAATTCAATTAAAAAGGAAAATTTAACTTTAACGCTCCATAACTTTTTTGTATTATTGGTCGATTTTTACGTTTTATAGCAAAAGTTAAAGGCCAAAGTCTCACCTACTGCGGTAACGATCTCCATTGACCGTAAAGCGAGCTCTACATTTTTTAGAAATAAGGTCCGATAAGGTCCTACTCTTAAACAAAAAATCAATGATCATGGTCCGGTAAGGATCTCCATTGACCGTAACGCTAAGATCCGGCTTAATTTTTTAAGAAATAACGTCCAATAATGCTACCAGCGTGTAAACCGGAGCAAACGGTGCATTTTTGTGGATGTAATGGAGTCTGTAGGGTCTGTTGTGAATAGGTCTTACTCCATATGTGTAAATTTTTTTTAAGTATTAACAAACTCGTTAAGCCATGTGAACACAATTTTGCGATAAAACAGTCGTTTCCCAGCAGTTCTAGGAGACAGTTCCGAACTAGTTATTTTACCCATCATTTAGGATGGGAACTAGTTACTTCAATAGCTACGTGACTAGTTATTTTAACACGTGCATATCCTAAGCAGGGGGCAATTGACACTTTTTGACTACAATGATACTGTCTAATAGCTGGTCCAAAGTAGTCAACGCATTGGATTCACATACTGGTTAAGCTAACTCACTGGTAACTTGATCAGCTACATAACTAGTTATTTTAACAAGTGCGGGTGCTAATTGACCTCAAATAGTTAGCTAAACGGACATATCGTAAGCAGTCCAATAAACGATAGCTTGTAAACAAACCTTTCTTTGACAACTCTTCAATGGATTGCTTCTGGTGGGTAAAAAAACTACTTTCTAAAGTGCACTATAAAATAAACGTTTAAAGTGACTTCACAATAGGTTACTAAAAGACACTAAAGTGACTATTGACTTCATGGTATGTTACATGGGATATCAGTATACTTAAACATTAATAAAAATTAACTGTATGAGAATGAACGAATTACTCAGAAAACGTTTTAAATGTCTACACTCCAGATTACATAGAGACACTTAATTGACAATTGTCTTCACGCTAGATTACCTGGAATGTATAAAGTAACCAACTGTCTTCTCTCCGCACTACAAAGAGCACATACATATCAAATGGCCAAAATATATAAATTGGAGTCAGCCAAGTGATAAGACATTTGTGTCGATTACTGTCTATAAGCGATACATTGACAACTTCCTTAACTGCTGGGTAATAAGTTACGCGAACTGATGACTGATTTTCAAGAAGATTTGTATAATTTTGTAGTGTTATTCAAGCGTTATCTATTCATGATGATTTGCCAGAGTACACTGATCATAAATGTCAAAAACTGAGTGCAGTATGATAGTTAACCATTTTGTAAGTTCTATCAAGCTTAAAAAACACCCTTTGGGTGACAATTCCAAACAACAATTATTGATTGAAGAACTGGTTCTAGAATCTTTCAAGGCAGGGCTACTGCTTTCACAACATAGAACTAATTGCGAAATTTACAAAAAATAAAATTTTATTTGAATTAAAATATTCCTATTTTACAAAATTCAAAATAGAAATGTTAAAATGGCAGGGTTTATCTGTGGGTCTGAAGACCCATGGCCAAAAAATGAATGTTTTCATGGAATGAATGATATATATATTGAAAAATCCGAATACCTACTTAACTATGACTTAAGAATTTTTTAAAATCTTTCTCTCCAGCCGAGTTTTAAGCTCAAAATTTTCAAAAACTCAATTTAAATTCAAGCAAAATATTTAGGGAAGAAACCACTATGATGTTGTAGGATGTGTACAACGACGATTTGTGTAAATATTAATAATTTTTTTTAAGGTGTGTATGGCTGAAGAAATGCTGTTGTAAGATGGTTTGTTGGCTGGCTGGCTGGTTGGTAGAGCACAGTACAGCACAGCAGTAAGCCAGCATGTATGCAGAGTGCAAAAATCTTTAGGTAGCTGCTTTCTAGTTGAATGTATTACTTAAATCTTAAAAACTAATGTTTGTATACAAACATTACGATAAGCAGCATACACAAACGTTTTAAAGTCATACACATTTAATATGCTAGCAAAAACAAAATATTCACACTGTGCCACAAGCAGCTACACAAACAACAGCACTAACAATTGTAGCTGAAAAAAGAAGAAAAAAGTCTTTATGTTGCCAAAAAAAAAAGGAAGGAAAGAAAAAAAGTACAAGTGAGTAAAACCCATGCCAAGGCATTTAAGTTCTGTCGAATTCCTTTGAAAAACCACACGTGCCACAGCTCTCGACACCACACAGTGTAACCAATATGTTGCTGTATAAACACATCCATCCCATACTAGTTTATTTTAAATCTTCGCCTACTACTTCCACTACGATTACTAACACTACGAGACTGACACACTGCTCCGACTGTGTTGCCTCCTCACTCACATCCAGCCTAACATAGCCAGAGCTCAAGAGGCAAACAAAATGTTTGTTTGTTGCACTTCCTGTCACCTCCTGCTGTAGACGCAAGTTGTAAATCTCCCATTTGTAGTCCACCAGCTCGGTATGCGGGCCAAAGCAGTTGCTGTTCTCAGAATGATCTTGTTGTAACAGCAGTAGTTACTCATTTCTTTGCATTAAACCAACATCACCAACAACAAATTTAACCACGTTCCATATCCAACTGCTTGACTGCAAACACCAACCAACTCCTCCGAAAAAAACTAAAATAAAATTGCAATTGATTTGATAATACGCATTTTATGTGCAGCAAATCCTTATACTTACTCCTCGTACTCTGTTGCCAGTAAGTAGAGATTTATTTGTGTATAAGTGTGTTTGGCAGTATGTGTTCGTTCCTGCTGGTTTGAAAAGCACTTTTTTTTTGTTGTTGTTCATTTGATGAAAATACAGTAGCCACTTAAGGGCATTCTTTACGCATTTGGTTGTCCATTTAATGATACAGAAAAGTGTCAGTAAGTGCCACAAAAAATATTTACTACTTCTTGTTTCAGGTACAACTTCATTAGATTGTCAGGTCAACTATTCAGAGGAGGGGGGTTTTATGTTAGAGACGGTATGATTTAGGCTGAATGATGCCTTAGGTATGTGTAAAATTAGCTTGAGGTTTTATTTATATTCGCCATAAACTAAAAATATTTCAAAAACAAGGCTAGGAAATAAGGACTGAGATCGAAAAATTTTTAATATACATATATGTTAATAAAAATTAAACCACTAAACTTACAATTTTGATTCTTTTATTTGAGTGAAATTATTATTACAATTTACAAAAAAAAAAAAAAAAAATTAATTTTGAACCTATTGCGGAAACCCTTCCATTATGGTTTTTATAGTGATTTCTGTCACTTTGTTCGAACAGGTTGTCCATCTCCGTTTAAAATCTACCACACTTTTGGACACCTTTTTTGTGCTCTCAATTCTCTTTTAACAAGAGCCCAATATCTCTCCACTGGCCTGAGCTCCAGGCAGTTTGGAGAATTTGCCTCTCTTGGTACAAATACCATATTATTGTTCATTTACCACTCAAAACCTTTCTTACCATAGTGACAGGGTGCCAAATCAGGCCAAAAATAAGTAGACACACTAAGAAGTCTTATGAATGGAAGCATCTTTTTTTGTAAACATTCTTTGATGTAAATTTCGGTATTTATAGAGCCCTTTATAACAAATGTTTGGCTTTTTTGCCAAACTGCTTATTGCTTGCCATACCAAGAACTTTCTGGGAAATTTTGTCTGCTTTTGGGTCCTAAACTTTGCTTCAACATTCCCTCGAGCATCAGCAACATCAAAATTTTGACCCGGAAGCTGCGAAAAATCTGCCAGAACATACGTTTCGTCAGCAGGAATATTTTTTTTATAAAATTTGACTTCAATTTCCATGCTCTGTTTTTGACCTCTAAATTTTTAGCAGCGTTTCTGTCAGGATCTTTTTGAGCCTTGTATGTTTTTAAACCTGCATTGGCTTTAACTTATCGTATCAAATAGTCCGAGCACTGAGCTAACCGGGCTGCTTTCCTACCGGAGGTGTTGGGAACTCTTTTGAAAATGCTTTCTATTTATTGGCTTTAGAAACATCATGTGAACCATTCCTTCTACCTGGTACTGTTGCATAACATTGGAAACAGTTTGACGCAGACCTTTGATTGTTTGGCCAACTTTTTGTAGAACCAAGTTGGGTTTTGTTGAAAATATTTAATAATTTTAGTACGCACTTTTTTCTGGTCACTCATTTCAATCAGATTAACAACAAATGAACATAATTGACATTAAAAATAATAACTGACATGCTTTTGCAAAGGTAACTTGATTAAAAGTTTTAATGAAAAACGTGTGTTAAGAATTTTTCGATATGAGTCCTTTCGCAACTTAAATTATAAATATTTAAAGGGAATATTTAGCTATAACCAAACAGATTTGAAGATTGACTGCAATTTTTCAATGTTTAAATTATATTGTTTATACGAATCGATGTCCAACTCAAATAATAAGACTACCTACAACAGATCCATATTAATTTTATCCTCCTTTTATTCCCCAGTTGAAGATGCTATGATATAAATTTCATCTGAACTGTATACGAAACTGTGGTTCATACAATCTTGTGCAAATGGTCTTGCATGATTGTATATTGCATTTTTACTTAACACACAAAATATACAGATATACACCATTGCATGAATTTGCAATACAAATGCACAATATTGTGAATACCGCTAATAATACACATCATTTGGAAATTTACAATCCTTCGATAAAACGCACAAAATAAATAGTCTCTCGAAACCAAAAAAAAAAAAAGCTGGAGAAATTTTAGCTAATTTCTAAAAATATAAAGAGTTCTCACAAAAATTTCTCTAAAAATTTGGCGATACCAAAATTTTGGGAAAAGTATTGGAAAATTATCGCCATTAATAGTTAATGAAAGGTTTAGAGAACATAAGGTTTGCCCACAAAAACTGAGGAAAATAATCTACGAGTAATTGTCTTTAGAGTCCAACTTTCAATATGATCGATATTTGCAATATGGGTACTTCAAATATTAATTCATCTGTAAACAATAAAGCTATTTTAGCTTCGAATTTCGTGCCAACAAAGCGACATATGCGGAAAGTGACTCTGAAGCACACCGATTGCTTAATGAAGCTTATGGATTTACAGCATGAAGATTGTTGTCAAACTCAACAAGAGCTCGCAAAATAATCAATCAGCTATTTTAAAATGTTTGGAAGCAGCAGGATTCATCCACAAGTTGGGAAATTTGGTACCATTCGAATTTAAGCACCGAATTATTACTTGGATCCATTACAATAACCCGAAGCGTAGAAGATCGTATGTTTAGACGGCCAACTAGCCGAATCGACCCAAAGCAAAATATCGATGGCGCTTATGTAATGGTCTGTATTTGGTGGGACCAAAAGGATCCAATCTATTATGAGCTGCTGAAATCTGGCCATACCATCACAGGGTACCTGTACTGAATGCAACTAATCCGTAAATAAATAGATCATTTGCCGAAAAACGCCTAGAATATGCGGCCAGACATGAAACCGTAATACTAGTTAAAAAGTATTTAGAACTAGCTGAACCCGGTCCGCGTTGCTGGCCCTTAGAAAACATCTGTTTTATATTGCATCTCGATCTCGATTTCAATAAAGTATCGGACAATGTCGGTGATCCAACCTTCGATGTTAATATATGTGGTGGCAGTCCGGCTGGTTCAAAAATTCAGTTGGATAATTGACGGCTTGGTTTTCGTTCAATACTGTGTCAATTGATTTGTATTTTATTGTTTCACCAGGCAGTTTCAATTGTATTTGCTTATTGAGCTTGTTAACATCATAATTTGTTGGTGCCAAAATTGCATGTTTCCACAGCCAGTCCGAATTTGTGTAGTTAATTGTAAGACTTGGGAATACCTAGTCGACAACGGCTTGAATATTCATTTGCATTTGTCAAAAGTTCGGGAACGAAATCTCATTTGTGGCGGGATCAATTGGAATTTTTCCATTTCCCATGTCCAACAATTGTTTTGAGAATGCTTGGGCAGAAGTGTATTGCAGCAAATGCACACGCATGTTCGCTGATAGCGTTCGGCTTCTTTAGCTTCATTTCCAGTGAAATAAATTTGAAGGAACTTCGCATCATCATTGGGAAGCGGAAGCAATGATCCAATTCTGTGGTACATTTGGCCTTGATCTTTAAAGGTGGGCATGAAACCGATGTCATTTGAAAGCATGAGTTGCACTTTTGGATATTTTGAAAGAAGTGCTTGTAAATAGGATTGGCGCCGGAAATGTAACTTAGAAGCAGCTCAGGCGGCTCAATAACTTCTGGCAGAATAACTTTACCGTTCGAACAGCACATTCCCGGGGATTCCTTAGGGAACTTCAAAACGCTGCAATGTAAGCAATGTTAGTTCATTGCGCCAATCAGTACGTCCTTATGATTTCTGGTGTCCACAGACCGTAAATGGCTATTCTACAGTTTCCCTGAAAATTTCATCAAAATCGGTCCAACCATTTTTGAGTTCATTCGGAATATACATACACACACATACATACAAACAACTATTTTTATATATATAGAAGATGAAGTGGTTGGGAAGTTTTGCCTCACCCGCTTTATAGTCCAGACCGTGCCCCGGTCCTGTGCCCGTGCGCTCTCTCTAGGATACGCTTTACTTTGGAAAAGAGTCTCCGATATTGGCCTCAAAAGATGATAAATTCTTTTGGCTCGGAATCCATATGTTGCCGGAAAGAATAATTTATATTATACAAATGTTTCAAAATAAAAGATAGACATTTTAAAAAATCCATAAGTTTTAAGTCATACACCCAATGTTATTGAAGTCCCTACATCCAGAGAAAAAAATAAAGTTGTACATGTTTACCATAACCATTTTAATATTTTAAAAATTGGTTTAACAATATTATGGTCACTGTAATTATGAATATGATTGCGGTAACCGTAATATCAATGTATTGTAGCAATCATAGATATGATATTAGTAGTTAACTACATGTTTCTGGCAACCATTTGTATGATGTATTACTTCACCATATCGCGTTGTTCTCGGATTATGGTTATCATACTCTGAGAACACGATATTATGATATAATCATTTATCATGAACATGATTGCCATAAACATATATATATTTACTCACAACATTGTAGCAATCATATCATATACACACAGCCTCAAAAGTCAGTAAACACCAGTCTTTATAGTCCGACTTAAATTTTTTTTCTGAACCGAATCTATTATTCAACATAATCTCCAACAATCAGAAACATTTAAATTTTAATCGATGAAAAGATTTTAGGATTTTTATTATGTTAAAAAAATCAAATAATTTGTGAAGCTTACTCACTTTTGAGGCTGTATGTATGTTGTTGTTGTAGCAGCTCTAGATCAAGTCCAAGAAATTGTGCCACTTCTACTGGGAGGGTCAATAAATCCACTGGATGTAGTGAAGTAGGGTTGGCTGGACAGTTGAAAATGTGGAGGGTGTCATGGGGACTCTGACCACATGCTGGGCATAAGTTCAGGACGACACGGTCTATGCGGGACCAGAAGGCATTAAGCCTGTTGCTCCATCCTGATCTTAGTTGTGCCAGAATGACTCTTGTTTTTCGCGGCAGAATCTTCTCGGCGTCTGCTATCGGTGGTGGGCTGTGTGTATATGATATGATTGATACAATAATGTCAATGGAAACTTAAACATATTATGGTTACCGCAATCATACAAAATTATACATAATTACAGTGACCATAATATTGTAAAAAAAAACTAGTAAAAATGTTGTAAACTATATTTTTTCTCCCCGTGTACGATTTATATAAGACTATGTTTATAATAATCGGACAACTAAGATATGTTTAATAATATATTTGAAGTTTTTTGATTACTCTATTAGCATTATTAATATTAGGACATTTTTCTAATAAGATCCTACCAAGGTTCCACTTTCCCTTGTGTTGTTAACCACACAATAGCAAAAAGTTGAGAAAAATCTTAAGCAAATGAATGATAACTTTTTTGAGATATCCTTTGTTGAAGTAAATTTTTTCGGTTCAATAATCTGTGTTCAAAAGAAAAGGAAATAGGTTTACAGGAAATTGATCCATCTGAAAATAATTAAATTTAGTAACACTTATTACCCTCTCTATGAAAGTGCTTTGATATTATTTGCTATTAACTAACTAAATACCTATAAAAATATGTACATAAACAATTAGCCATTATAGACAGCAATTTTATTAAGTATTCCAGAGTTTAATGTCTCAAAACAGTTGGCCTTGAAAGCGACGAATTAAACGCACAAATGAATGATTGCATTGCCTGCAGAAAATTGCTATAGTCTCCACAAAAACGTTTTACTTAATCACTGGTCTTTGTCCCTATATAAATCCTTTAATAAAGCTCTGCCTACGCACAACAGACTTTCAGACTGACACTATTTCTGAAGTAGCACTATTTTTACGAAAGATACCCCAATATATTAAAAAACTTCTGCAAAACCTATTATTAGAAGCCCAAAAGGAACCAAAAACTAAGCAAAGAAGCACAGAAATCATTCACTATACTTCAATAAATAACAATGAAATTCTTTCAAAAAGAAATCTGTCAGTCAGATTTTGAGTGAAACACGTAGCGACTGATTTTGTGGGAACCAAAAAGTACAAAAAAGAGCCAAATAAAATAATCACCCACCAAAAACACATAAAATGGCCAATCATTCATTCATTCATTGAAGCATTCGGCTGGCAGAGAGCTGAACTGCTGGCTGACTGACTGGGTTCGTTTATAATAATAATTTAATTTGCCGCAATTTAGCACCGTTTATCAAAATAACAAAATGTATCAATAACAATAAAAATAATACTTACTAATAATATTAAATTGTGCTTTTCAAACTACATACTCGTACATATACATACATACATATGTATGTATTTATGTTATGGCAGTAGACCAAGATGTTCCTCCATATGGTTGGTTGTTTCATAATGGTGGTGGAAATTTCAGTTGTTTTTTTGGTTTAACGGAATTTAAAAAACAAAACTGCAGTATTTAGAAAACCACCCCTTGAAACATGTTTTAAACTACTAGTATTTTAAGGCAAAATCATTAAAATTATTTAATTTATACCGCTATTTAGGACCCTTTCCTCCACATTGTTGTTATTTTCTGTTTTAAAAATTAAGTTTGTTGTTTGTAGTAGTGTTTTCTTTGTTATTTTGGACATGGTTTTATGTCCAGCCCAAATTTAACGCCCCTCTTTATAGAGAATATTGCTACCAAAGAGGCAACCAGTCAGTCAGTCAGTCACTCACTCATTTACTTTAATGCCTTAGCTGAAACGTGCTACATACTTGTACTCTCCTACATCGATACATAGTAATGTGGCAACATTTCTAAAGTCATAAAGAAGATTGGCCAGGCTGTGAAATAAAATTACTGCTGCTGCTGCTTCTTTAGCATTATTTAATCCATAAACCCGGCTAAGACTAGTAAATGTGGTCTTTTGGTCAGTCAGTCGGTCGGTGGTATGCCGCAATATTTTGTTTTGTGTTTCTTGTGAGTTTGTTATCAAGCAGTGAAATTCCTCGAATTTTGTAGAAAATGAAATGAAATTTGTCTAAAATAAATGTGGGCGCATGTGTTTTTTTTTTTTTTTTATTATTATTTTCTTTATTGTATTGTTTTGTCTTGCTGTTGTTTGATTTAAGAGGAGCAGATCAGTTTAAATGTATATTTTCCTGTCTGTATGTTTGTTTCATTCGCTGTGTACTTTGTCTGTCCATTTGTCTGGTCCAAAATGTTTAGCGTAGCACATTGAAGCCTGTTATTAAATTGTCAAAAGTTCAAAAAGAAATAATTTTCCAAAAAAAATTTCATGCCACTGCTGTTTAATTTAGTTCTTTTTCTTTAATTTTTGTTTTGGGCTTCTTTAATGAATTCTAGTAATAAGGAATATGGTTTAATCGTAGGGTTCTTAATTGTGTTAACAATCATAGACGACTTTGTGGTGCTGTACAGTACAATAAATAGGATATCTTTATGTTGTATAAGTTGACATGGAAATTTCCTTTTGACAAACCAAATTACCTCAATATTAACCCGACATAAATATTTCTTACTTGTAATATTCTTTATCATGGTGACAAGGAGCTCTATGTTTGTTACTCCGTTTATAATTTCCAATTTAATAATTTTTCATCCAATATTCTGAATCCTTAAATACGACAAAGTTCATTTCCCGAGACCTGTTGTGAAGTTTCGGCTTTCTAAAGACCCCAAATGACTTACAGATCTTTGTGTTACAAGTATCGAGTCCTAACCAATAAATTATCTTAAGTGCATAACAGCAAACTTTACATGAAAAGTTTTTTTTTGTTTTAACTAATTCAATGTAAACATCCCTGGAGTTCTAGGAGACAGTCCCGAACTAGTGATTTTACCCATAATTTAGAGTGACAACTAGTTACATAACTAGCTACGTAACTAGTTATTTTAACACATGCATGTCCTAAGCAGGGGCTCAATTGTCCCTTTTTGATAACAATGAGACTGTCTAATAGCTGGTCTAAAGTAGTCAACGCATTGGATTCACATACTGGTTAAGTAGCGACAGTTACAATAACGGGAAACTTGATCAGCTACATAGGTAGTTGTTTTAACATGTACGGGTGACCTCAAATAGTGAGCAAAAAGACATATCACAGACAGTCCAATAAACGATTGCTTGTAAACAAACTTTCCTTCGACAACTCTCCAATAGATTGCTTTTGGTGGGTAAAATAACTACTTTCTAAAGCGCAGTGCAAAATAAACGTTTTAAGTGACTTCACTATAGGTTACTAAGAGTCACTAAAATGACTATCGACTTCACGCTATGTTATATGGAATATCAGTATACTCAAGCAGAAATAAAAATAAACTGTAGGAGAATTATATCAACACAATTTGTATAAAACCAGTTTGTACGAATTACTCACAAAACGTTCACTCTAGATTACCTAGAGACACTTAACTGACAATTGTCTTCACTCAAGATCACCTGGGATGTATAAAGTAATCAATTGTCTTTTCTCTGCACTACAAAGAGCACATACGTTTCAAATGACCCAAGATATATAAAGTGGAGTCAGCCAAGTGATAGAACATTGGTGACTGAAGCACACCGATTGATCTCCGAAGCTTATTTTGAGTGTGTTTCATCGGTTTCAATGTGCGAGAGATGGTTTGTGCGGTTCAGAAGTGGTGATTTTGACATGAAAGACAAAGATCGCCTAGGCCAGCCAAAAAAATTTGAAGACCACGAATTGGAGGCATTACTCCATGAAGATTGTTTTAGAATTCAACAAGAGCTTGTAAAATCATTGGGACCTACTCAAGCAGCATTTTCAAAACATTTGGGAACAGCAGGATTCATCCAAAAGCAGCGAAATTGGGTACCATACGAATTGAAGCGAGAAACCTTGAAGGACGACATGATGTTTGAACGCAATAAAAGAAAATCATTTTTTAACCTAATCATTACATGCGATGAAAAATGGAGATGGTATGTGAAGCCCGGCCAACCAGCCGAATCGATACCAAAGCCAAATATCCATTGCGCTAAGGTAATGCTCTGTGTTTGGTGGGACCAAAATGGTCCTATCTATTATAAGCTGCTGAAATCTGGCCAGACCATCACACGGAACCGATGCCGAAAGCAACTGATTCATTTGAAGCGAGCATTGGCCGAAAAACACCCATAATATGCGGCCAGGGGACCAATTCTCGTTCTGTGAAACGGTGAAATGAAAAGTTTTTTCATATTTTCATAGAGTTTCTGATTCTCGTTTAATGAAAAAATGATAAATAAATTCAAATGTTTTCATATGAACAGAACAAGTGAAATTAAACAGCAGTTAAAAAAAACTCGTTTGCGGCTTAGCGCCGGTTTAAAAGTGCTAAGCTTCGACATCTGCATTTGACTTTTACATTTAATTAATATAGATACAAAAGTTTCACGATGGAATGAAACACTTTCTCATTAATAGAACGGGAATCGCAATTTGTGTAATTGTGAAATGATAATATGAAAAGTTCTTATGAAAAGTTTTTTTTCATTTCATCGTTTCACAGAACCTGAATCGACCCCCAGATATGAAACCGTAATATTACATCATGACAATGCTCGGCCAAATGTTGCAATACCTGTTAATAAGTATTTAGAATGAAGTGGTTGGGAAGTTTTGCCTCACCCGATTTGTAGACCAGACCGTGCTTCGTCGGATAACTATTTGTTTCGATCGATGCAGAAGTCTTTCTTTGGGACATCTTGATTTATTCGTGTTCTTGAAAGAAGAGCAGTACTTTTGGGTGGGAATCCATATGTTGCCAGAAAGATGAGAACAGGTCATAGCTAACAATGGCTAATACCAATTTTAGTTTAAAAATATTTTTGTTTTCACTAAAAAGAAGAATACTTTCACAAATAAAAAAATATTTTTCTCAAAAAAAAAAAAAAAAAAAATAGTTTTTACTGAAATCCGCAGAAAAACGTAGTTTACAGTTACAGTGTAAAATGAAATGCATATTTTAAACTGAACAAAGTATTTTAAACTATAAAACTTATTTTTCACTAAAAACCCTATGCCAACAAAAAAAAAGGATTTTTACCAAAAAACGTTTGATTCACAGAAAAACGTATTTTTCACAGAAAAACGTATTTTTCACAGAAAAACGTATATTTCACAGAAAAACGTATTGTTTTACAGAAAAACGTATTTTTCACAGAAAAACGTACTTTTCACAGAAAAACGTATTTTTCACAGAAAAACTTTTTTTTCACAGAAAAACGTATTTTTCACAGAAAAATGTATTTTTTACAGAAAACCGTATTTTGCACAGAAAAACGTATATTTCACAGAAAAACGTATTTTTTTACAGAAAAACGTATTTTTCACAGAAAAACGTACTTTTCACAGAAAAACGTATTTTTCACAGAAAAACTTATTTTTCACAGAAAAACTTATTTTTCACAGAAAAATGTATTTTTTACAGAAAAACGTATTTTTCACAGAAAAACGTATTTTCACAGAAGAACGTATTTTTCACAGAAAAACGTATTTATACCCTACACCACCATAGTGGGGAGGGTATAATGGATTTGTGCAGATGTTTGTAACGCCCAAAAATATTAGTCTAACACCCACCTTAAAGTATACCGATCGACTCAGAATCACTTTCTGAGTCGATTAAACGATGTCCGTCCGTCCGTCTGGCTGGCTGGTTGGCTGTCCATGTAAAGCTTGTGCGCAGAGTACAGGTCGCAATTTTAAAGATATTTCAATAAAATTTGGTACATATCATTTTTTCTGCCCAAGGACGATCCCTATTGAAACTGGCTGAAATCGGTCCATTATTTGACCTAGCCCCCATACAAATGTCCTCCCGAAAGTGGATTTTATCCGTCACAAATGTTTAATTTATATAGGTATCTACACAAGTTTTTGTCCAAATAAGTTTTATATATAGGGAATTCATGTCACCAAATTTTATTATGATCGGTCCATAATTAGTCATAGCTCCCATATAAGGCCTGCTTCCGATAATCACTTTAACGAGCATAAATCTCCTACAAATGTTGGTATACACATAAAATTCAAAATAAATAACTTTCATATAAACATTAATCACGTGACCAAATTTCGTGGTGATCGGTCCATAATTTGTCATAGCTCCCATATAAGGCCCACTTCCGAAAATCGCTCACGAACATAAATTATTGAAATTTTGAAAGAAAAATGTTTTTGCTCATTTACTTAGTGTAGGGTATTATCTGGTCAGGCTTGACCGACCATACTTTCTTACTTGTTTTTTACAGAAAAACGTAGTTTTCACAAAAAAACGTATTTTTTTTACAGAAAAACGTATTTTTCACAGAAAATCGTATTTTTCACAGAAAAACGTATTTTTCACAGAAAAACGTATTTTTCACAAAAAAACGTTTGTTTCACAGAAAAACGTATTTTTCACAGAAAAACGTATTTTTCACAGAAAAACGTATTTTTCACAGAAAAACTTATTTTTTTACAGAAAAACTTATTTTTCACAGAAAAACTTATTTTTTTTTACAGAAAAACGTATTTTTTACAGAAAAACTTATTTTTCATTGAAAACTGTATTTTCTTTAAAAAACGTTTGTGTCACTGAAAACCGTATTTTTTCATTGTAAAAAACTTTTTTTTACAGAAAAATGTTTATACATAAAAACGTTTGTTTCTCTGATTAAAATCGATTTTTGCACTGAAAAACTATTTTTTCATTTAATGTTTTGAAATCAAATTTTTCACAACAAAGTCCATATTTACAGTGGTTAACTTTGGCCTACTGTAATATCTCCTTCATGTCACTCTGACATACATATAGGTAAACAATTGTCTATAACTTTAATTTCTTTTCAACTGCTGTACAGATAGTTCACTAGTTCAGTAGTTTAGAAGAGAATCCACCTAACATAATAACGAACTAAATATGCCGACCATTTCTACCAAAAAGAAAACAAGTCTATAATATGAGCTACGTAGTATCAGAAGCATCAGCCTAATTGGGCGTATTATGTGTGATTCTTAGCCGTTTATACAGTTTATGGTTTTATAAGTGATCCCCTGAATGTATACAAGCTAATCATTCCTACATTTCTTTACAGTCAAACAGTCAATCGAGCATTCATCCAACAACCAACCAACCATTCATCCTACAATAAACTCAGACAACAAAATTTAACAATAATCTGGCGTTTCTTTAATCATTTTCCAGGTTGTGATCTACTTTGTTATTTTTATGACGACGATCATAATGATGAGCTGCTACTCTCTACCACAGAACAAGGCGTGTGAATATTTTGTAAAGAATACAAATCCCACAAAATAATAACAAAAAAAAAAAAAAAAAAAAATAGATCAATTATCACTTTAGAAATTCATGGATAAATGTTGTTGAATTACAAATATTTATATGATCCCTCTAACCATCCATCTATTTCCATATAAGATGGATTTACATCATGTAGAAATACTGTCAGTACAGTGCAGTGATTAGTGACCCATGTGACTGACTGAGAATATTTTTTTACTCCATAAACAATAAGAACAACAACAACAACCATATAGCCATTTACAATCCTAATCAAAGGCGTTTGCCAAGCCAACAGAATAACATGTGTTTGAGCCAGCTCAACTCAATTCAGTTCAGTTCAGCTCCGCACAATTTAATGTTTGTGGCCAACAAAACAAATGGTGGGCGTACCACGTTTTATTTTCACAGTAAAATGTTACAATTTGTTGTTTTAGAAATTTATTAATGTTGCACCGACGCCGTTACCGCCACCGCCACCGCCATCGAAGTCGTAGCTAAATGCTGCCACAACCACTACCACCATCATCATGCAACCAACTGACTGACACAATCAAACCAACACTTTGGCCAAGTTTTAAATAATTTTTGATTTAATATGTGTGTTAGTTGTTGCTTCGTGTAGCTTAAGTTAAAAATATAATGATACCACTCTATTGGCCGTTTAACAGTTGCAATTTATACAAAACCCAGTCATTTAGGTTTAAGCTTTTCTGAAGAATTGTAATATGTATAGTGAAGTTTAATGATTTTAGAGAACGGCTAAATTACACAATTAGAACACCTGAATATGTCAGGATTGTATAAAAATCATAAACAAATAATGCTGAGCGGAGAATAAGCAGCCAAAGCACTTGTCTGCTGCTCGAGGTCTAAGGTCACAAAAATTATTATATTTTTGATTATAATGAAATGTACATATTTAGAAGTGATTGTAAAATCAGTTTGATATCATTTTTGATTCAAATGCACTAAGGATTGTCTTAATTTCCGAAGAAAAATAGATAATCCTCAGAAGAAAGAATTCGAAAAAGGTCAAATATTTGGTATAATAACTCATTTTATGTTTCAACACATATAACAAATTATGTTACAAATGAACCAATTGTACGAGCTTCTAAACTAGAATTTTCTATATCAAATGATAAATTTCAATTATGTTTAGCTAATAAGGAGTTATTCAATAATCATTAAAAAATAAATAATGAAGTGCAAATTTACTATATTGCATTTTTGCAAGAGTAAAAATGCTAACAAAATTCCTTTATGATGCAGTCGTTGCATTATTAGCGTGATTTACAGAGTAAGTTATTGCTTGCCTAATTTTTCGATTAGTTGCATGCCAAATTCAATTAGCTGCAATACGAAAATCTCCATAAAACTTGTAGACATGTTGCGGAAAAACACACTTACTGCTTCAAACTCCAATATCATAATGACTAACTGTATTGCTTGTCAACATTTGACACAGTATATGTATTAAACGTAATGACAGGAAACAAATAGGATACCTTGTGAATCGACGAATTATATATATGTATTACAATGTGCCAAAGTGTAGGTTTGATTCTTATTTATACCCAAGACCAAAAGGATGAGCGGTATATTGATTTTGTCATTCCGTTTGTAACACATTGGTAGCTTATAAAATTCAAAAACGATCTAGCAGTGTCCGCCCGTCTGTCTGTTGTTGGGCAGAACCTAGGGGATGAACATATCCACAAATATTCTTTATTGATCAAAATTGTCCGTCCGAAGTTTAAAACAGACCGGTTTAACAAAAAAAAAAAAAAAAATTGCATAAAATGTCCATTGAAAATGTGCAAAATCGATACATCCATAAGAATACAAGATGTCGAAACAAGTTAGTAGACAATATTTGGTCAATAAGTCCGCGACTTTTTGAATTTCCCGCCTCTTAACCCTCTAATGCCAATTTCTAAAAAAATGGATAACAACGTTGGTTATAAGTTTTTTTATGGTAAATTTGGGCATCTGATTTCAAAAACAATATTTAAAAGTTTGTACAATCAAAGGTTTACATGACATGTGGGAAAAACTAAATGAGTGCATTAAGGCACCGTTAGGGCTTTAGAGATTGAAACATAGTCGTGTTTTAGATAGTATAGTGTAAATTTTTATTGAAAACAACTTTTCTAATTGTTCATCACTTAAATCAGATAACACTTTAATCAACGTTTGATAAAAAGTGCAGTTAATAAGAATGAAGAGAGCTTTTAAAATATTTAAATATGTTTCTCAGAAACTGTTACAAGAGTTTTTGAAATGAAAAATAAGTTATATTTCCATTTATTGGCATTTTTGCGATGAGTGCCTTGAGGCATGCTTAAGCATAAGAGGGTTAATTGATAGGGCAACAATGCCCCTGTCAACAGACGTCTGTCAGTGGATTCCAGTCAAAACTTTAACATTTAGTTTGTGTTTGACAACCATTGATAATAGACAACCGCGTGACTTGAGGAAAAAATGGAAAAAAGCTTAAGCTCATTAAGCTTAATCTTTGCATTATTTATAGACTACTAGCTTGACCCGGTGCGCTTCGCTACCCCTGTCGTAGTAAGAAAAATATGTAAGGATTTTATTAAAAAAAATCGGTTTTCCCCCTGTTATCCCTTCCTGGTCCAAGTACTGAAAAAGAGTTATAGCCTATTGACGCTTCTAAGTAAGGATCTACCTACGTTCCAAATTTCAATAAAATCAGTTCAGCCGTTTAGACGTGATGCTCAAACAAACAAACAAACTTACAAAGACATTTATATATTTATATAGATATAGACTGTGGGAACTCTGCATCGTAAATTTCAGTGTTGAAAAGGTGGTTTACTCAATTCGTTGCACTAATTGTTGCACGGAAGATGCCAAAAGTTCTGAACGCCTAGTTGAGGTTTCTACACCCGAAACGATTTAAAAAATTTCACGATTTGTTGTTGTCCGATCTGTGATTGAAAGTGCTAGAGATTGTGGAAGCCATAGGCATCTTACATGGCTCAGTGGTTTCAATTTTTAATGATCACCACAACACCGCAGAGACCAACCAGCAGTCAAAACAGTGGATTTCTCGGTGTGAATCGGTGACAAATAAGGCTAAGATATGGCGACCATTTTTTGGAATGAACCCGGTATAAACCACATTGACTGCCTTCAAAAGTGTAAAACAATCAATGGCAAATATTATGCGAATTTATGGGGCTATTTAATGAGGATTTGAAAAAAACTACCCCATTTGACCAAGAAAATAGTTCTTTTACACCAGGACAATGAAGGGTGCACATATGTGCAGTTTCCATGGCAAAAATTAGGCAACGAATTTCTCCCTCAACCACCCTTTTCTCCGGATTTAATTCCGACTGACTCCAAACTTGAAGAAATGGCTCGACGGAAAGTGATTTGTCGCCAACGATGAAACCATCTTCCAAACAAATACCTATCTTGATGGCCTCGACACATCTTATTTTTTGGAAGGGATAAAACAAATTGGAGAAATGTTGGACTATGGGCCGTTTTCTCAATGTATCGACAAACTGCCTGTTACTAAATGTCGACATAAATTTATTAGGCCGATAAACTGTTCGTTAACAATTTTGGTTTTATAACATTATTTCTGTTGACAATACCTTTCAAAATAGATCTGAAAGTTGGGAACCCTGCCTTCAAGTGACAAAACATGTTTACATAAATCAGCTGTTTAATGTGGCCATCGACAGCCGGAATCTTTTGAAAAATGCATTATCCTCCATGTCTGCCAGATAGTTTGGCCTGGCATGATAAACACTTTCACCATTCACTTGGAACTCATGTTTTTTGAGTTCATCCTCCATCAAATTAATGTTATTATTGTTTTTTATAAAATCTATTTAATTTCGTTTACAAAAACACAAACACATAAAAACTATGAACAGTAGTCAGCTGATATTTATTTATCTGTACGATAAATAACTAATTGGCAGATGAGGTCGGGTTAGCTTTGCGACAGAATATAAGTAAATGAGACATTGAGAAACCCATATTTCTTTAATCCGCAGCTTTTCGTTGGGAAAAAAGATAATCACATAATGAGAAAACGGCCCTAAGTGTATAGAGTTCAATGTTGAAAAATAATTTTTTTTTTTTTATCCAAAAACCTGTGCTTCATCCAATAATTCACGGACTTATTGGCCCGCCCTCGTATTTCTATAACAAATTATTGGAAATTGGTATAATAAGCTTATAAATATGTATTTTGAAGTAAAATATAACAAAAAATGGAAATCGTCTTCTTTTTTTTAATTTTGTAGCAAGATATATACAATTGAATTATAAATGTTGTGTGAATATTACAGGTTGGTATTTCAGTGGGGAGCAATTTCAATATATTTAGAGGACAATGGCAAATTTCAAACGTTTTTCTTTATAACTAAGGACTGAGATCGAAAATATTTAGCATACATACATGTTAATAAAAATGAAACCACTAAACTCACAGTTTTGAATCTATTTTTATTTGATTGAAATTATTGTTACAATTTACAAAAAAATATTTTTATAGTTCTAATCACTAATTATGGTTTTTATAGTGATTTATATCACTTTGTTCGAACAGGTTGTCCATTTCCGTCTAAAATCTACCACACTTTTGGACACCTTTTTTCAATTCTCTTTTAACAAGAGCGCAATATCTATCCACTGGACTCAGCTCCAGGCAGTTTGGAGGAATTGCCTCTCTTGGTAAAAATACCACATTTTTGTTCTTTTACCACTCAAGACCTTTCTTACCAGAGTGACAGGTTGCCAAATTAGGCCAAAAATAAGTGGACACATTGTCAAGTCTTATTAATGGAAACATCCTTTTTTGTAAACATTCCTTGATGTAAATTTCGGTATTTATAGAGCCCTTTGTAACGAATGTTTGGCATACCAAGAACTTTTTGGAAAGTTTTTTCTGCTTTTTGGTCCTAAACTTTTCTTCAACATTCCCTCGAGCATCAGCAACATAAAATTTTTTACCAGGAAGTTGCGAAAAATCTGCCAGAATATTTTTTTTATAAAACTTGACTTCAATTTCCGTGCTCTCTTTTTAGCCTCTAAATTTTTAGCAGCGTTCCTGTCAGGAACTTTTTGAGCCTTGTATGTTTTTAAACCTGCATTAGCTTTAACTTTTCTTACCAAATAGTCCGAGCACTGAGCTAACCGGGCTGCTTTCCTACCGGATGTGTTGGGAGCTCTTTTGAAAATGCTTACTATTTTGTTTGGCTAAATAAACATCATGTGAACCATTCCTTCTACCTGAACCAGGTTTTATATCAAAGGACAAGTTCTCCCGGTACTGTTTAATAACATTGGAAACAGTTTGAAGGAAAATATTTTTCAGGAAAAGAGGTCAATTCAAAAAATCGCCCAATAATCCTCAAATCTAAAAGACAGTAAAAAAAATTGTTTAGAAAAACTTAACGAAATTCATGAGAATGACATGACATGACATTTGTAAATAAAGTAAGTGTGCAGCATAATATTTACACAACAATCGATTTGATAGATTACAGTTTAAATGATGATCGTTGTATGAAAACAAAAGGAGCATCAAATGCTTAAAACAACTTAAATACAAATAAACTTGAGTGTGAACATTAAGCGATGCCGACTAATGTATCTAAATAATGTATCTGTTAATGTTCGTTCGCCTTCACAAACAAAAGACACTGAAAAGAGTAGAACATACAAAAGAGCTTCTAGAAAGACCCCCAAACATTTGTCACTATTTTTCATACAACAAAAATCCTATTAGATGAACGAACTGGGAACGAGTCAATGACTAAATGTATGAATGAATAAATGAATGAATGTGTGTGACTGACTGACTGAACTGGGAACATGTTTTATTTTGATGAAACCTCGTAGTAACATTGACAATGACAACAATGCTGCAACACCATTGTCATTGTTGGCAGCAGCATCAGCAATACAATACAACAACTCATTTATCAACACATTCAACACTTTGTACCCAACAATTACTCATCTGCTTCATGTCTTCTACTACTTAACTGCGGATTTTGTATACTTTTGGCCTGACTTGGCCTTCCTTCCTTTCATTTCTACGTCCGTCTGTTTAACAATTTGTCTCTCCATTTGCTTGGCGGCAGCTTAGCATCTTTTTGTGTATTTTCATAAACATTTTAGTTTAAAATCTGACAACTAGTGCATTTTTTTTACCAGGTTCTATAGATTTCATTTGTTCACACGCCTGCAACACATGATTAACGGCTTAAAGATGTGCCTGATGTCTGATGTAGACCAAAGAAAAAAGGTCGCCTCTCTTTATTATGCAATGGATTGTTAAATAACAAAAAAAAAAAAAAAAAAAAAACTAAAATTTAAAACCGTAAAATTAATATTAATAAAATAAATTAAATCAAAAAAAACACCTGAAATTATGTTTATTAATTTATCTGTTGGTTAGATTTCACAGTTTAGCTGTCACAAAACACTCACGCATGAATGAAATAAAATTTATTATTGATCTATTTTTGTTTTTGGTTTGAATTTAAAATTCAATAACTTTGTATAGTTAATACTCGTATAATGCTGCTGCTGCTTCTTTTTAATCTCCGGCTCATCATCATAACCAGTCAGTCATTCAATTCAGCCAGTTTGTGTTGTAGTCTTTCTATTGTTAAGTCATTTCGTGTATCGTATGTCAGTCATTCAGTCACACTGTCTTAAGTTTATTTTAGTGTTTTTGACCGCAAACAATACCAGATTTTATGAAGAAAAAAATACCGAATTTATGGCATTAAAAGCCATCTAAATGTTTAAGAGATTTGCGTAAATTATGATCGACATTATTTACTGGTCTTTTTATTTATTTAACAGTGTTTTATTTTATCTAGTTTTTGTTTTTTTTATTATGATGACAATCTATAATGATAGAGAAGAGTATAGTAGTTTTTCAGGCTGTTTGGTAACACTTTAAAACACAATATTAGTTAGAAAATCTATCCTTATCGAAAGCCAGGTCCTTTTCCGTACCACAAAATTTTTGGATACTCTAGAAGTTTTAATCTTAGATCATCTTACATCCGTCCCTTTTAACTGTCATTCATCATTCATATACGACATCGCAACCAAGGGCATATGAATGACTCTTTACGCCATAATTCCATCCAAAGTGAAAGAAAAATTCCAGGCTTCTGTCATGATTCAAGATTTTCAAAAAGGGTACTTTATATTCGTTTTCTGACTTCATCAGACTTCATATTCTTTTTTCTTCTAAAATTTTTATGAATCAATATTATTTAAATACACCAACTTTTTAAAGTGTCAGCCAGTGATTTCTATTTCTTATTTTTATAAAGTTTAGATTTACATTTTTTAAAGCATTCTGCAAAGAGCTTCAATAATATCTACGTGTTAGATTTTATGAATGAAATCTGTATTTGGATTTTTATGATTTTTTGGAATTTTTTTTTTTTTATGATTGAATTTTTAAATACATTTCTCACCACTGCCTGTCAAACTGACCTCATTAATGTAAATTATAGCCAATAAAATAAACATCAAAAACAACAAATTTCTACATTTTGTGTTTTTTTTTTTTTTTTTTTTTTTTTTTTTTTAACCCGGAACTAATTTCAATATAAGTTATTTAGATTAGTTTAAAAGAATATTTTATTGAGAGTAGCATTGAAAGTGATTAAACTAATGGTTTAAACAAGAATCTAAAGAAATAACTGTTTTATGGAATTAAAATGTCAGCGCACCCTTAAGATTTTATGATTTTAAATAACAAAAAACTGTTGATTTCAATTAAGATAAATTTACAATAGGAGATTTTTCAAAGTTCTGTTGCTTTTTTTTTTGTGACAAATGTGTCACATATAGTACACAGAGAAAACAGATTTGTATTAGCAACCGAATTTGTTGACAATAGAATGATTCTACCTTACAAAATTTTAGAAGGCGTAAAAAAGTTTGGTTGCTTCAACCGAAATTCTTCTTTTTTAATTGACTAAAAATTCTATGTGTGCAACCGAATCATTTGATTGGCAACAAATTCGGTTGCTATCACGAATCTGTTTTCTATGTGTAGCTAAGTAAAACAGAAATATATATGATTTCAGATAATCCTCGATTACACTGAAATCTATCATACATATCAAAGACCAGCTTTCTGTTAACTAAAAAATAACTGCAATCTGTATGCATTGTGGGAAAGTGTAAAAAACATTTATAAAGTTAGTGTTTCATTATTATGAAACTTAATTTACGAACGAAAACCTACTAAAGATCTAGCAAAGGTCGACTTAACAATAATTTAAATTTTAAGTTCTTAAAGAAATTATTGAGATCTTTACAACAACTTCGAAGGATATTCATATTTAAAGAAAATAATGATAATAATATTGGTTTAAATTTGTTAAAATACTTGGTCAATTCGCAAGGTCTCTTATCATGTCATATTGTCATAATGTCCTAATATTTCACAATGGTTTTTATTGCTTTTCAAGCTAAAAATATCCTAAAATAATACTATTTTCTATGCTATGTTTATTGTGTTATCGTAACGAACCAGCAGAGACCACCGCCGAATGCTTAAGAGTCGGTTAAGACGAGCCGCCGAGTCGTGATATATTAGGACATTATGACAATATGACTGATAAGAGACCTTGTGAATTGAGCAACTGATTTGAAAAATTTCTCTTTCGTTAGATATTACGTATTTACGTATTAGACTTAACATATCAGATTTCTTAAATCATTTAATAAAAGCATATAAAATTTTGAATTCTGACCAGTTATTTGAAATATTTTACAGGTTTATGGCTTAAATTTTTTATTAAAAATTCTCGGGAATTCTCGGAATTTATCTGATTTGTTCAACATTTCCCAAGAATTAAAAAATATGTCCAGAAATTAGGAACGCTAAAATATTGTTACGAATGTGCAATAGCGATTTGAGTTTAACGGTCAGTAACTACTGCCTGCAGCATTCATCATGTTTATAAACACGTCCATCCGTAGAAGATTCTACTTATCAACAATGTTGATAGCATGCCGTTATTAGCATTGTTTATAACTATGGCAACACTGATGTTTAAGCTGCTGACATTGTCATCGAAAGCTCTAGAATTCGAACATACTAGTTTGTCCGTTAAGAGCATTATAGAAGATTCCCTAGAGATGGCGTGTGTATAAATAGTGGCAGAGGCTGCAGTCGTGAGTTGAGTTTATCATAGACGCTGTTAGAGTTAACATCAACTGTCTTGTACATTTAAGTTTGTACATTATAAAGTGTGTGTGCATTTCTGCGAATTGAGAAACGTATATAAAGACACTGAGTGACTATTTAAATAAAAAAATAGTTGCAACTAATTTTAAACTACGGCTTTTATTTGCAATTAAACGTATCCGGTTTATTTAAAGGAAATAAACCAACGTTTTAAAAAGGTTAAAACGTAACAATATACATATTTTATGAAATTATACGAATGATACAATAGTTTTACTCGTTATTCGTTTATATAATCGAGGAAATTTTAAAAATGAATGACTACTTCAATAATAAAAAATACTAAACTTTTGTGTGAAAAAAGTACTTTTTGCTGAAAAATGGGTATTTTTTGTGAAAATTTATTTTCACAAAAAAAATAATTTTGGGGAAAAAAGTATTTTTTGGTTAAAAAAGTACCTTTTGGAAAATAAAATATGTTTTGGTGAAAAATTTTATTTTTTCTAAAAAAGGACTTTTTCGAAAAAAGTACATTTTGAAAAAAAAAAATAATATTTTGTACAAAAAGTACCTTTTGGGGAAAAAATACATTTTGGTAAAAATTTTCTTTTTGGTGGAAAATGTATTTTTGATGAAAAATTGCTTTTCGTTTAATAATAGTACTTTTTGATGAAAAAAGTACTTTCTGATAAAAAAAAAATTTACTCTTTTCACAACTTTTTAATAAACTAAATAATTGTTGGTGAAAAGTACTTTAGGAGCAACAAGATACTTTTTGCTGAACAAAAGTGCTTTTGGAGCAAAAAATTACTTTTGAATGAAAAAATGTGATGTATGGTTAGAAAGGAATCAGGACTCAGGGGATGATCCGTACTCATGAAATGTATTGTGTTGAAGCTGGGAAAATAGGTAATGGAATGGAATATAAAGGGAGTTGTGGTGTTTTTGGATATTATAAGATTTTAATTATCATTGTGAAAGTGACAGGAAAGACTTCTGAGGGCAGTTTACTATACTCTTCACCATGAGTGGCAAGGGTATATATAAGTTTGTCATTACGTTTGTAATTTCTACATTTTTCATTTGCGACCCCACAAAGTATATATATTCTGGATCGTTATATATAGCGAAGTCGATATAGCCATGTCCATCTGTATGTTAAAATCAACTTTCCGCAGCCCCCAAATAACTTACAATCATAATTGATACATCAAATTCTTCCGGCTCGGTCGTTATTTAAAATCGAGAAAATCGGCCCATAAATGGCTGAGTTATAAGAAAAAAACCGGGACAACCTCGATTTTTGGACAATATGAATATCTAATGATAGATATTTCAAAGTCCATTGCAAATATAAGGCTATAGTAGTTCAGACCCACAATGGGTCAAAATCGGGAAAAATATTTTTTTACCACAAACAATTTTTTTTTACAATTTTTAAGAAATTAAAAAAAAAAAATTTGAAAGAATTAAAAAGAAACAATTTCGAAAAAAAAATTGAAAACAATTTAAAAAAATTTTTTTTTAAGTTTTGAAAAAAAAATTTTTTTCTAAATTTTGAAAAAAAAAAATATTTTGTTTACCTAAAAACATTTAAAATTTGTATTTTAAAGTATAATTTGGTGAAGGGTATATACGATTCGGCACAGACGAATATAGATCTCTTACTTGTTCTACATACAGACTAGTTTTCCAGTGGAATCCTCTGTACAATTTGACCACGAACAGCTGGGGGTTACTCCCTAATTCGTTTCTAAAGGAAATCTTTTCGAATTACAATGTATTTAGCACACATTTTCAAATATTTTCGATTGAGTTACGCAGTAACCACCCTGAGTTCTTGCTGAGAAACAAGTTCCCTAATTTTAGCATCCGTTGTAGTAGCGCTGGAATAGTGATTTCTGTGATTTAATAGAGATGGATACCCAACTGTGACCAGCAAGCACATTCGCCCTCTCCTGTGCGAGGTCAAGAAAATCCAATAAGCTTCGTAGTACTGGCCCATATATGAATGTTTTAATCAATTTTCAGTCGGATATAGGTGGTGAACCGTTTTAAAAAGCCGAAAGGTTTTCAACATCTTTCGACACTTAAAAAACGTTTTAACTCCATTCCTTCCTTAAATATTGATTCCTTAAAACAGATGAAGTAACATGATATATCTGTCGTAATAAAAAAAATTCATATTTAGCAGTTATTTTTATACCGGCATAATCCATAAATTATCAGGTTTCATTATAAACTATAAGCTATTCCCTTAAAAACAATTTAAATATTCTAAATGAGTTTAAAAGATATAAAAACCAGATATATAAATATTGGAACAGGGCACCTGGAAATATATATTTCAGCTCAAAATGCGACCGATCCATTTTTAATAATTTGATTTTTGTGTAGAAATTTTTTTCAAATTTTCAAAATTCTTAAAAATTTATCAATTTCCAAAATTTCTTTAA
Source organism: Calliphora vomitoria (assembly GCA_942486065.2). Taxonomy (NCBI): domain Eukaryota; kingdom Metazoa; phylum Arthropoda; class Insecta; order Diptera; family Calliphoridae; genus Calliphora; species Calliphora vomitoria. The sequence continues at coordinate 129,213,491 of OW818030.2, forward strand.
CATTCAAAAAAAATTTTTAAAATTACTAATACTTCAGTTGACTAATCGATACGATTTTAATAGAGTTTGGAAATTTGCAAAGTTATTTAACAATATTGATACAGATACATTAGATCGACTCACAAATAAAACTGATTTTGTTAGCCCCCTCAAAATAAACCATGGTTTATTTATTGTGGGTCTAGTGCTAATCGTTCTTGAGCCTTTTTTACTGTTCCTGCTCACGAACGGATATTACTAGACTTAACATATTTTGGAAAACATCATAAAACAAACCAAGGTTTATTTTGACATTGGTAACAAAATCACTTCTTCCCCTCCATACCAATTGAGTCGCTCATTATAGTTAAATAACTTTTACAAATTTCCAGACTCTATTAAAATCTTTTTGATTAGCTATCATAAAACAAACCAATATTTATTACAACATCACATTTTTCTGAGAGTCGGCCGAATATACATTAATTATGCTATATAAAGCACCTACTTATTTGTACAATTAATTAAAATTGCCAATTCACACTTTTTATAACCCACTGTATAAACGTCTCCTTAATCGATAACATACATCAAACATTCAACAATTGCCGGTACAAAGATTTACTCTTTCACACGCAATAAATAGTCGCAGACACCCCGATATGGAGGAGTCATAAAATGTGGTCGACGTCATTGACTAATGAAACTACAAACTACTCGTACTGTAAATGATTAAATGAAATTTACTGCCACCTTTGAAATTCTACTGAGCAAAAAGTTAATTGAAATAAATTATCGCTTAGATTGACACGCGCTTTCATAAGCAATGAACGAATAAACAAACGAAAAAAGAAAAAAGTAAAAAAAAACAACCTAGTGACTGACCAACAGGGGGAATTAAATATGTATTTATAACGAATAATTCACACACTCATATGTAACAAAAAAAAAAAAAGAAAAAAAGTAGAGACGATAAGTTGCTGCCACAAATTGTGGCTGCCCAGGCAAATGGTTACTACATAGTCATAGATTTTTATCGTGGTATATTTGCTATATTGGTAAAGTTGTTGTTGTGGTTGTTGTTGTAAGTTAATGTTGCTGTTGGCGATGGCGTTGGTGTGAAATTCACTAAATCGAAAGTGTGATTTAAATAAATTATAAAAGATTTAGTCAAGCGTCCAGCACAATCAGCAGACAAATAAATGCCCAACTCCAGCTAATAGTAGTTAAATATAACAACAACAACAACAGCAGTGTAAAGGTGCCACAGAGTGCAACATGTGTACGAGCACATGTACTTGGCATGTAGCAGCAACAAACAACACGGCCACAAATAAAAATCAATAATTAATACGCGGCCAAATTGGTCAGCTTAAGTCGTTCAATATAACAACAAAAACAACAATAAAAAAAGCTTCCACTGCAAACTAAAGCAACAACATCTACAACTGCTGCAACTCTACTACTACTACTACTGCTGTGCTCACTCTGCATGCCACAATATACGGTTTGTTTGTTGCATTTATTCATTTGGGTTTTTGTTGAATTTACATGTACATTTGTTTACATTCTACGACTTGTGGCAAGTAAATATGTACGAGTGAATTAAATGCATGTGGTGGAGGTGATGGTGTGAATGTGTTGTTGGTTGCATAGAGGTGGCTGGCTGGCTGGCTGGTGGTGATTCACCACAGCAACCTTTAAATTCGCGTAATTTAATTTCTTTTAAAAGATACTTTTAGTTGCCTTTTGTAGACATTAACAACCGAACAACCAACAACACAGTCAGTCAGTCAGGCAATCAACAATAACAACAACAACTATAAATACAACCATATTTGTTGTTTGTTTATTTGTATTTCCCTTAACCTGACCACAGCGCACAGTGTTTTGTTCCATAAACAAAAATAAAAAAATTAAATAAATTATCTATATTACTGACTTAGTAATCCAGATATAGATAAAAAATATACCAAAAATCTAAGTTGTCCCTTATATCTCAGCCATTTGTGGGCCGATTTCTCCAGTTTAAATAGCGACCGAGCTGGGAGAATTCCCGATATATTGATGTATCAATAGTTATTTGGGGGCTACGGAAAGTTGATTTCAGTATACAGATGAACATGGCTATATCAACTCCGCTATCTATAACGATCCAGAATATATACTTTGTGGGGTCGCAATGAAAAATGTAGAAATTACAAATGGAATGACAAACTTATATATGCCCTTGCCACTCATGGTGAAGGGTATAAAAAATTATGGGGGTTTAATGAGTTTATCATTTCGTTTGTAACACATTGAAGTATACATCCCAGACCCACAAAAGCATATATATTCTAGATGCTTGTAAATTCTAAGATGATCAAGTTATGTCATCTATTCATTATTTCATGATCAAAAATGTTCTGTATTAAAAATTGGCAAAATCGACAGAATCAAAATTTTAAGTTTTAATTTTTTTTTTTTTAAATAATTTATAAAGATTTTTTTATATTTCTAATCTGATTTCAATGAAATATAAGAACTTATCTGTTAATTTAAAGCATGACGTAAAACTTATGGATTTTTAATATTTTTAGCTTTGAAACATTTTTAAAATATAAATTTATTCAAAGTATTGGGCATTGTTAGCTATGACCTTTTCCCATCTTTCTTGCAACATATAGATTCCGAGCTAAAAGAACTGTTCATCTTTTGAGGACAAGAACGAATCAATCCAATCTCGGATACTCTGTTCCAAAGTGAAGTGTATCTCAGAGAGAGAGAGAGAGTTCTTCATCGATTGAAACAAATAGTAGTCGGGCGGGCACGGTAAGGACTTTAAAGTGGGTCCCAATCACATCATTCTAAATACTTTTTAACATGTATTGCAACATGTGGCCGAGCGTTTTCATGATGGAATAATACGGTTTAATGTCTGACCTCATATTTTGGGCGGTTTTCGCCCAATGCTCGCTTCAAACGAATCACGGGCCAGATTTCAGCAGCTCATGACAGATAGGACCCTTTTGATCCCACCAAATACAGAGCATTACCTTAATGCCATTCGTATTTGGTTTGGGTTCGATTCGGCTGGTTGGCTGGGATTCACATACGATCTCTTACGCTTCGGATTATCGTAATGGATTCATTTTTCAGCGCAAGTAATGATTTTCTTTTATAGCATTCAAGCATCATTTCGGACATGCATTTCAAGGTCTCTCGGCTGCAATTCGTATGGTACCCAATTTTCCTGCTTTTTCGATTCAAATGGAAATCTTTTCGAATTACAATATATTTAGCACACATTTTCGAACATTTTCGATTGAGTTACGCTGGACCCACCATGAGTTCTTGCTAAGAAACAAGTTCCCTAATTTCAGCATCCGTTGTAGTAGCGCTAGAATAGTGATTTCAGTGATTTAATAGAGTGGGATACCCAACTGTGACCAGTAAGCACACTCGTCCTCACCTGTACGAGGTCAAGCAAATCCAATAAGCTCCGTAGAACCGGCCCATACATGAGAGTTTTAATCCATTTTCAGTCGGATATAGGTGGTAAAGCGTTTTAAAGAGCCGAGAGGTTTTCAACTTCTTTCGACACTTGAAAAGCGTTTGAACTCCAGCGGGCATCAAAGAGCTTCTGATTCCTTAAAACAGATGAAACACCAATGTCGAAATAAAAAAATCATATTTGGCGGCTATTTTTATGCCGGCGTAATTCATAAGTTATCAGGTTTCATTATAAACTATAAGCTATTCCCTTAAAAACAATTCAAATAGATGAATTTAAACTATATGAAAATCAGACATATAAATATTGGAAGAGGGCACCTGGCAATATATATTTTAGCTCAAAATGTGATCGATGTATTTTTAATAATTTGATTTTTGTGATTTTGTGTAGAAATTTTTAGCAAATTTTTAAAAAACGATTTCTTTTGATTGAATACTGCTACTCGCAAACGTTTTGAAATTGCTGATTGAGTAGCTCCCAATGATTTTGCAAACTCTTGTTGAGTTTTACAACAATCTTCATGGAAAAATTCCTCCAATTTTTGGTCTTCTGAATTTTATGGCTTGCCAGGGCCATCTTTGACTTCCATGTGAAAATCACTACTTCTGAACCGCACAAACCATCTTTCGCACGTTGAAGCCGATGGAACAGATTCTCTATAAGCTTTAGTGAGCAGTCGATGTGCTTCAGCTGCACATTTTTTCAAATTAAAGAAGTAAAGCACAACTTCCCGCATATGACGATTCGATAGTAAAAAAGTAGACCTTTTCGAAGCAACAAAAACTTTGTTTTTTACAATAACTAAGTGAGAATGAATAACAGATTTGTACCCTTTGTTCAAAAGATACGCCATCTATTTAAGTCATTAACGTTGGAACAATTTCAGGATACATGTCAGGCAGACGCGGATCCAGGTCATACTTCCAGGTCATCAACATTTGTTCTACATTTTTCTTTTTTTCTTATTTTTTATATGAAAACTTTTCGGGGATTTGGGGGGATTCCAGGAGCAGATCCAGAAGGGATATGCGCCTGATCCTTGCAGTGATTTTGTGGAAAATTCAAATTTTTCTTAATTGGACTATCAGACACTTATTTATATCGTCAATAAAATGCAAAATAACGTAACAACACAAATTCCAAAATCGAATGTTGGAGAGATAATGATGAATAAGTTAAGAAATAATAAAAAAAGCAAAATTTTAATTTGAAAATGAGTTTGTAATTCTGTATAATAATCAAATGGGAGAATTTAAATTTATATCGTAGATACTTTCAATTCTTCAATGGGTTTTTGTCCATCACTTTAAACATTTTTGAAATGATGTTACGTTATTTTGCATTTTAGGTGACGATATACTACATTTTATTGTCCTCCTTTATTTTTGTGAAATCGTTATATGGAAACGAAGCACTGTGCAACGGGTACTCAAAAGTACCTCATATGTACGATATGTGTTTCAAGTTGTAGGGGCAAAAAAAAAAAGAACAACAAATTCACAATAAAAAGGTGTCAGAAAACAACTTGTCGGAATGCATCTAACAAGAAATTCGTATTTTGCTGCGGCTAATGGAATACGGCATGTTTTACCACGCTCGATGACATGAATGGGCGCGGGCTCACCTTCTACTTGGAGTTTTTTCTTTATTTTTTTTGTTAAATATTTTTTTCTTTATTTAACAATATTTAGTTTGTTTTTTTTGTGGCCAAGATTTCTCCTTGTTTTGTGTGCAATTGTTGTTGTTGTTGTTGGTGTAGTGTTGTTAACTTGTATCGGGTTGTTGTATTGGCTTGTAGATGTTGACCAACATGTATTGTTGTCGTTAACTGCTGTTGTGTTGTGTTTGTTTGTTGTTATTGAATGTTGTTGGTCGTCCTTTTTTAATTCTTTATTAAACAGCAACAAAATTATCAACAAAATAACAACAACATTAACAGAAGAGAAGAAGGAAATGTAGCAAAGAATCTTGAAGAAGAAAAAGAAGAAAGACTTGTTGTGATATAAAAATCTAAACAGAATAAAGTGAAAATATTGTCATAGTTTGATAGTGTAGCCAAGTATCCATGATGATAGTTTAAATATATGTGTGTGAGTGTGTGTGTAGGCTTCAAGGTATTTGTTTAAGGAGTCGGACTGATTGGTGAATAATATAAAAAATACTTTAATACATGTGTAAGATACACTTATAAAATATATAAAAGTATGTAGTTACTTGTGTTTGAAATATTTCACTTTTTTTTTGTAGCCATCTATTTTGTATGCTTTGGAATTCAGATTTGTTTAAAGAAACACTGAAAAAAACCAAAACATCAAAATTGTACGACTTTGTGAGGACACTTTTTATCCGCAATATTTTTATTGTGGATGAAAACAATACGAGATAGCAGTAACGTAATTTTTTAGTTTTACTGTAAATTAAAAAAAAAAATATAATAAAGTTATACTTTGCTGAAAGGCAATACTTAAGGAAATATAATACCATACAAACCATATAAAAATGTGTATTACTGCGATGACCAGAGCCTTCCAAAATAGGCCTATTATTTATATAAATTTTAAATTTAAGCCAATTGTTTTGTAATATGTTCTTAATTATTTAGCAAAATGAATTTTTCTCCTCTAGCTTGATCCAAAAATATAAAAAATTCCCAAAACCTAATTTTTGGGATTTTTGAAAAGGTTTTTGGGAATAGTGGGATTCTCAAAAAAATTGGTATTGTTTTAATTTTTTGTATGACCGAGTTTGGGGCTATTTGTACTGGATTGATCCATAAAGTCATTGGGCGAAGTAGGATTGGCGTTCAGCTAATATGCTGAATATGTGAGGAGTATCACATGTTTTACCTTCACTTGACCTTCGAACACTCGTTTCCTCGTGTAAATGGTGATCCCAGGTTATTTCCTGTAACAGTCCTTAACGCATTGACTGCCACGTAATCAAGGGGGGCCATAATTCCATGATCGTTTATAGAGTTATTAGAACTGTAATCTTCACCTTCTTCATCACTTTCTGTACTTTCGAGTATTTTTTTTAACTCAGTATCCGATGAAAATTTTCTTTTCTACTATGGAATAAAAAACTCTCTGTTTTTAAGCAGTAATTATTACTGACATTAGCCTAAATTTCAATGTTGACGTTTTCGAAGAGATTACGCAAAAAACAATGTTGTGGCCCCCTGTATATTACTTGCTGAAAGCGCCTTGACAGTTAAGGCAGAATTTTGACAGTATGAATTCTCTATACTGGATATCACCAAGTGAAAGTGATCACACTGAAATAGCGGTAGCTATCAAGGTTTCTTTATCCAGGCCCCATGAGCAGGCGGCTAGCGCTTTGAGATACTTCGGAATTTGTGCGTGTTTGCAGTGGCATGATCAGTGCAGGTAAAAAGACTGCCAAAGGTGACCCCCTAAATAGATGGAAATTGGACTCTATCGACTACGACGCCAATATTAAGGTTTACCTCCTTCAACCAGGTGGTGAAGAGTTTTGCCGTTGGTGATAGTTGCAGGTTACACGCAGTGAAGAAATTGGGTATTTCTCCTAAATAACTGTTCACAAGACCACAATGACATCATCATAATGTTGCTGTCATCATAATGTTGCAGTCAGTATGCATACAAAACCATTCTGCTTTCTTTGATGGTGTGGCGAGTAAAATTGGTCTGGTGTAAGGAGGCTCCCAGAAGAAAAACTTATTGAACTTTACAAGGTTTTGAGTGTTCATTTATAAACAACTGACGGCCACGCAGACAGTTTAAAGTCCATCTTTGCATGTCGTTGGTCACTGTGGAATACAGAAAATCAAGCTTTGACTGGTGCTCGATATCGCGATATAGTAATGTTGTTTATTCTTCCTAAATTGGATGATGTAAGTAGTTTTTTACACTGTTGTCAAAACAATTAAGATAAAAAGAGCTATATTCGTCTGTGCCGAATTTTATATACCCTTCACCAAATTATACTTTAAAATACAAATTTTAAATATTTTTAGATAAATATTTTTAGATTTTAGATATAGACCAATAAGTTTACTTTCGTGCTTATTGAAGCTATTCGAGAAAATATAATCCCAGTTCATCAATTTGGTTTCCGGGAACACCACGGAACAATCGAACAAGTTAATCGTATAACCGGAGAGATAGAAAAATCATTTGAATTAAGGCAATATTTTTGGATGTCGCTTTAATTTACAATTAAGTACAACGATTACATGACAAGAGAATATAGGATTGGAGCAGGAGTACCACAAGGAAGTGTTCTTGGACCTACCCTCTATTTGATTTACACCTCAGATTTGCCTACGAACGATATATTAACTATTTCTACATTTGCCGATGACACCGCAGTTATTAGCTCGTATGAAAACCCATATAAAACATCTAGTATACTAGACAGCTACCTAAGATGTGTGGAAACATGGTTGAACAAATGGAGAATACGAGTAAATGAGTTAAAAAGCACATATGTTACATTCACACTGGGAAGGGGATGCTGTCCACCTGTCACACTTAACAATACACCTCAGTCCGATTATGTTACATATCTTGATATTCACTTAGATAGAAGACTTACTTGGCGCCGTCATATAGAAACCAAGAGACTTCACATGAAGTTAAAAGCATCTAGCCTTCACTGGTTAATCAGTGACCAATCAAAGCTAAGCCTGGACTATAAAGTCACCATGTATAAAACCATTTTAAGACCAATTTGGACATATGGAATCCAATTGTAGGGAACTGCTAGTAATACCAGTATTGAACTTATACAGAGGGCCCAATCAAAAATTCTTAGGACCATGACGGGCGCAAGAGATCTACAAGTATAGGATGAATGGTATAGGATGAATTCAGAAGGGTCCGTGGGAGATACTTTAAAAATTTACAAAGCCACCCGAACCCGCTTGCTAGACTTCTAGCACAGAGCCAAACGCAGTCAAGGCTTCGTAGAGCTTATTAGCCAATTATGAATTAATGCTCTGTTAAAGAGTAATTAGATTCAATTTTAGGCATAAGATTTGAATACTTATTGTTAGGCATAAGGAAATAAGGCAGATTCAATAAATAATAAAAACGTAAAAAAATATTTTTAGATAAACAAAATTAATTTTTTTTGAAATTGTTTTTTTTTAAATTTTTTTAAATTTATTAGTGAAAAAAATTTATGACTAAAAAAATTTTTTTGGTAAAAAAAATTCTGGTTAAAAAATATTTTTCCCGATTTTGACCCATTGTAGGTCCAAAATACTATAGCCTTATATACATCGCTGCAATAGACTTTGAAATATATATCATTACATATCCATATAGTCTATATTAATGACTTAGTAATCCAGATGTAGATAAAAAATAGGCCAAAAATCGAGGTGGTCCCGGTTTTTTCTTATATCTCTGCCATTTGTGGGCCGATTTCTTATATATGGATGTATACATCATGCTTGTTATGCTTATATGGGGGCTACAGAAAGTTGATTTCAACATACAGAGGCACAGACGGACATGGCCATAACGACTTCTCAATCTATTACGATCCAGAATATATATACTTTGTGGGGTCGCAAATGAAAAATGTAGAAATGACAAACGGAATGACAAACTTATATATATACTCTTGCCACTTATGGTGAAGGGTATAATTATAATAAAATTCACTATAGACCATTTGAGGTCATATTCTCGGGAGTTCATCTTTATAATGTCATCCGATTGATTCTTGAAGTTGTTAGAATGAAGTATATTTCTTCCTGTGAAATGAGTAATTTAATAAATGTTTTATAAAACTTTGAATTACATGGCACCAAAGAATGCTGAAGAAGGCCATAACAGTCCAGTACATTCATTAATTTATGCCAGTAAATATCTAAAAATTATTTATTTAAAAAAAAAAAAAAAATTAGAATTTATTTTTTAATTAAACAGTTTTTGTTGAGTGTAAATGATTTTGTTTTGTTGTCTTTAGGTTTTTTGTACTTTTAATTCTTTATTTATTTTTTTTTTTTTGTTGGAGTTGATGTTGGTTGTCAGTGAATTTGTTAAACATTGAGTACATTGTGAAGTCACTGGTGGTTGATCTGGAATCGAACACAATTTTGTTAGCAGGCAATCAAGTAAAAGACATAACGAAACAAACATACATACATACATTCTTCACAAACATATGGGAATATTTACATTAGGAGGGGTTCATATTAGCTAAGAGCTGCAGAGGAAGAATTTCAAGTTGTTTCCTATTCACAAGGAATGACTTTTCAAATATGATGGTTAAATATTAATAGCCTACGATTATTGGAAAAAAGAAAAACTAAAATTTTTTAAATGACAACCTAATGACCTCTATTTAGTTATAGTGAATTTAGAGATCAAGGATCAGAATTTTGTTTGAGTGGAAATATTTCTAATAAAATCGTTTACATGTGTTAAGTTAAATAAGTTTTAGCTAGCTTGAAGGATATTGCAAGAAGTTTTCATTAGATGTTGTGGATGTTCTTCACCCGATATTCTAATAATCGGTTGTTGAAATGTTGTTATATTTGTGCAACTTATTTTAAAGAAATACATATATTCTTTAAAAAAGTGAACACCTCTAATGCATGTATCTGCTATATATACTTCTACATATTTTTAAGTGACTGACTGCAATTTGTACTGAATATTTATACATACGAGTAGTTTTTTCATCATTTTTTTTTTTGGTTAAAGTCAGGCACGCATTTTTGCCTCTGATTTTGTTGGTTTGAAAAAAAAAAAATATTTTTTTTTAGGTTTTCATTTTTGCCAAATGGTGTATCTTGTTAAAACAGCAAACATGAAATCTTTACGTTTACATATTATTCCCATTAGCATATTTTCAGGTCCCCAAAGTGATCTTAATTTTTGCTGTTGTTGTTGTTATTGTTTGTTTTAAGACTTTTGGTTTTGGGGTTTTATTAAATACAATAAATGTATGTTGATGACACGCGACCATTTTCATGCAAAAATTCCAAAACCCAAAACCAAAAACGGAACAAATACCTTAATACCAAACACCCGACAGACAGACAGAGAGAAATATGTACGTATGAACCATAATGGTATGTGATGTTTCACTTTGCTCGATGATTTGCATTCATTTCACATATTGGCATGTGTCACCTTCTGTTGTCAACAACCCAGCAACAACAGTCAACAATTTGCCACAAAAGAAAACCAAAAGAAGATTAAAAATTTTAAAAATCTTGTTAACATTTAAAATTATTTTAAAGCCAATAAAAATGTAAAAGCATTTTAAGAAATTATTATCCTGCCGTTTCAAGGGAAAACAAATTAAATTCAATAATAAACTACATGATTTTACAGTTAAAAGAAAAATATATTAAAATAAAATGTAAAACTTTAAAGTGCAGAAGACAGTATTTTTGTATAAATTTAACATTTTTAAGGTGTTATAGTGTTTAATTGGAACAAGATGAATGGACCACAAATAAACAAAAAGAACGAGCCCTTTTTCCAACTGCAAGAAGGAGAAAAAAACTTTACACAGATATTAAGTGTTGCTATTAACTGCTCAATTTAATCTTGTTTTTAAAGCTATTGTTGTAGCTGGTTTTATATCAATATTTATCAGCAGCATTATATTTAAACAAAGCCAACAACCAGCAACAACAGTTAAATGACATAAACAAGTGTTAATAAAACCATAATCATTAATAAATATCAACTTAACAGCAACAACAACAACAGCAACAACCCAACCAAAAACTACGCTGACTAATCTCTTGTGAATTTGTGTTTTTCAAAAATCTTGTTCTACCGGCCACAACAACACAAAATTGCTGCTAACTACACCAACAAACAAAACTGAAATAAAATAACTACATTTATTGTGCATATTTCACCTCTTTCGAAAGAAAAAAAGCGGAGCAACAAATTAAATTAAATTTTAACTTATTGAAAACAACAAAACAACAAAAATGTAACGAAATCACTTAATGTTGCCCATTAATTGCCTTCATTCATACTTAAATGCAAAAAAATAATAAAAAAAAAACAAACAAACTTCATAACAATGACAATACAAACGAATGATTTTTACTTAATACTTGCTCAATAACCGCCGCCGCCGACGACGACAACCGCAATTTACCTCGATGACATGTCTTTTATACTGTCAACAGCTATTAATTAAGGTTGCATTTTATGGCAGCAGCCCCAGCAACATTATCAACAATACGATTAACAAAGGCCAGCAATATACACATACTTAAATACTATACATAGCAAAAATATCATTCAGAATTAAGAACAATAATTTCAATCCAAATATTCATGAATGATTAGGATCAGAAGGCTAAAAGACTTAAATCTTTAAAAAATCTCACTTATAAAACCCAAAGATTCTTTCTCTGGTTAGCAATTCTGGTCCAGTTCGTTAATTTTTATCATGGACATGCACAATCGGTTGATGTATTAAACAACAGACTTGAAGCTGTAAAGCATTAGTTCCATTCGTATGGGGGTAGGAAACTGACACTATACACTTTTCATATGACTAGTTCCAAAGTGATAGGTATGGGTTCTAGTTCTAAAATTTTATAGGAAAGGGACCTGTCACTTTAACACGCTGTTGGACACTACAGGTAGAGAAAATACATGCTCCCAGAAAAAAAAAATATAGGTGTACATGTTTACCATAACCAATTCAACATATTTACAACATTTTTAACTATATTATGGTCATTGTAATTATGTATATGATTGCGGTAACAATAATATGTTAAATTTACCATTCACATAATTGTAGCAATCATATATATATATGATTGTAGTAATTATGTATATGTTTGTGTTTATGATGAATCATTATACAGGGTTTATGATGAATCATTATACAGGGTTTTCCAACAAGAGGTGTTAGTTTGGTATTCAAAGAAAAATGGCATTTTTTGAGATAAATGATTGGATGTTTATTTCATAATAAAGAGAAAGGTACGCCGTTAATAATGAAAAACAACCAAATGGCCAAATGGCCACCACGATCACGCTTACAGGAGCATATCCTTTTCATGAAATTTTCCATAACCAAATCGCAAAGTGGCTGCCCTATGTCCTAGATAGCCTCACGAATTCTATTTTTGAGGTCTTGAATCGACGCTGGGCTGTTGGCGTAGACCTTATCTTTCACGTGGCCCCAAAGGAAGAAGTCGCAAGGTGTTAAATCACAAGATTTCGGTGGCCAATTGTGATCACCTCTTCGAGAGATAACACGGTCCGGAAACTTATCCCGTAAAATAGCAATGGTTTCGTTGCTTGTGTGGCACGTAGCGCCGTCTTTTTGAAAGTAAACGTTGTCCAGATCAATATCATGCAAAATACGGTGTAATGACGTTTGTGGAATGCCTAATTCCAAAGAACGACGAGGAATGGACAAACCTGGGTTTTCTTCAACACTTTTGGGCTACAGCAGCAATGTTCTCAGTTGTTCTTGAGCGACGTGCACGGGTTTTATTCTTCACATCACTAACTTGTCCCAACAGCTCGAATTTTTCCACCAATTTCTGTATTGTGGTCCGACTAGGTGCTTCACCACGACCCAAAAATGCTTTAGTTTTGCGAACTGTGACTGCAAGATTTTCACCATTTTCGTAATGAATTTTAATAATTTCAATGCGTTGTTGAAGCGTGTATCGTTCCATTTTTAGCAATGGCGTAGTTTCTACTTGTCAAATATCAAAGAATAAAACCTTCAAAAGTGACAGCTACCGAAATACCGGGTGATCCAAATAACATCTTTTGTTGGAAAATCTTTTACATATCATAATATGTTGCTCTCAGAGTATGATAACCATAATCCTAGAACAACATAATATGGTGAAGTATTACATCATAACCGTGGTTAGCACAAACATATACATAATTACTACAATCATATATATATATGATTGCTACAATGATGTGAATGGTAACTTAAACATATTATGGTTACCACAATTATATACATAATTACAGTGACCATAATATTGTTATTTTTTTTTTTAAATGTTGAAATGGTTAGGGTAAAAGTGTACAACTATATTATTATAATAATTTTATGGTTGAGCTGAAATCTTAATATGATTGGACATAATATGATTGTGCTTATAGCCATAATATGATCATAGCAGGTATATTGTTGAGTTGGAACCATATGGTTGGACTCAAACATAATATGATTGTGATACAACCATAATATAATCATATCAGATGTAAAGTTTTTGGTTAAAATTTACTTTTTTGTGTTATTTATTACAACTTGAGGTTTTATCGTGTATTATAGTTGAGGTGGAATAATAATATGGTTGAACACCATGATATTATGGTTGTGCTACTATTAAATATGTTTTTTTATACCCGATAGGACTTGAAGTTGTAAAAATAACACAAAAAAAGTAAATTTTAATCAAACAATGGCATTAACATTTGAAAATGATTTCGTACATATGGCCACCGCTTCTTGACGATGCGCATTGTGCTGTAACGATATCATTGTGCTGTAACGATCATTGTGCTGTAACGATATCCAATGACCGTTACGTGAGCTTCGGCTTAATGGAGTCTATAAGTTGCCCGAATCAATGACTGATTTTCAAAGTAAATTTTGATAATTTGGTAGAGTTGTTAAAAAAACTATTCATGATGATTTGCCAGAATATACTGATCATAAATGCCAGAAAGTGAGTGCAGTATGACAGTTAGTTTGACAGATAACCTTTTCTTAAGTTCTATGGGCTTAAAAAACACTCTTTAACTTGTCTTTATTTTGACACATGAAAAACTAAAGAGCTATGGCATGGTTTTTAATGCCACAGTTTAAGATTTTTATTTAACCACAAAAAACAGCTTAATTTAACAAATGTCCATTGAATTATATAATAAACAAAACTAAAGTTACTATTAAGAAAAAATCACTAAATCTTAAAAAAATATAAACATTATAGTCATTCACATTTTTAATTTATATGTGAGGTGGGTGTAATATAACCACGCCCACCTTACAAATCGTATATGCCAAGTTGCTTAAATTTAGCATTAAAAGCAAATGCGACACTGTGCATTGATCGGTCCTCATTGCCAGCAGAGTTCTACATGCATAAAACACGAATGCCAAGGAAATTAAAAAAACAAGTTAGAGAGCTATATTCGGCTGTGACGAATCTTATATACCCTTCACCAAATTGTTTTTTAAAATAAAATAAAATAAAAAAAAATTTTCTTTTTTTAATTTTTAAAATTTTTTTTTTTTTGAAATTGTTTTTTCAAAGTTTTTTCCAATGTTTAAAAAAAAAAAAATTTTAATTTTTTTTTTGTGAAAAAACCCATTTTAGGTCCAACTTACTGTAGCCTAATATACATCGTTGCAATGGACTTTGAAATATCAATCATTAGATATCCATATTGTCTATATTTATGACTTAGTAATCGAGATATAGATCAAAAATATGCCAAAAATAGAGGTTGTCTCAGATATTTGCTCATATCTCCGTTATTTATGGACGGATTTTGCTGATTTTAAATAGAAAACTTCAAGAAAGCATGTCTGACAGAATTATTGAAGATTTGGATCCCGAAAATATCTGGGGTCTTCAGAAAAATGATTTCAACAGACAGACGGACATGGCTTAATCGACTCCGCTATCTATAAGGATCCAGAATATATATACTTCTTTATAGGGTCGGAAAATTATATTGTGGAAATTACAAACGGAATGACAAACTTATATATACCCTTCTCACGAAGGTGAAGGGTATAATGATAAACGAACATAATAATCAGTGCATCAAGAAAGCCGAGCTGTCAGTTCTGACGTTTGAATATTTGGTTTATCATTAGTTATGGCAGTTTTCTTAGAATGAAAATATGTAGCTCAACTCAAATCAAGAATGTTTTGAAATCAAAGCCTTTCTCAAATGTATACGTTTGAGAATCCTTTGATAGTATTTGAAAATATAGCATTCTCCTCATTTACAGGATTTTTTCTCAAATGATCTCAAAGATTTGCCACATCTTAGTTTGAATATATGCCAATTTTATTTTCTGCTAGTGAGTTTAAAAAAACTTTGTAAAATTTATCGAAACTCTCATATGGCTTCAGTTTATTTTGTATGTAAAAATAATCAAATATTTTGTATTTGTTGGCAGATTTTGAAACTTGAAAAAAATTTCAAAAAATTCTTATCATGATTTAACTCCTTAAAAGGACTGCCTTAATTTGTTTAAGTAGTTACCCAAAAAAAAAAAAAAATAAACTATAAACCCAAACAAAAGCAATGTACATAAAAAATGGCCATAAAGATAAATTCTAACAAGGTTTATAAATAAAACAAAATTTTGTATTGAAACAAAAAATAAAATAAAATCGCAAAAAACCCAACTTCATCCCCACCCTCTCTTACTACGAACAGCTTCTCTTAGATCCCATATAAACAAAAGTAGATTCATTCATTTGTTACTTTATTGGCTGCCTTTTTGGTGATTTATTCATGTTTCTTATTTGTCGCCAAATATGGCCTGTCCTGGCCCGCTACGGCACACATTCATGTTGGGTTCTCTTTCCAGCTACACACTCGTACTATCGCACAGATTTGGCATGTGAAATATCATCTCAACGATGTTGAGATTTTATCACCTTCGTTTTTTTTTTTGCTTGTTTTGTTAACATATTTTTTTTGAAACAAATTTTTAGTTGTTGCGTAGGAGATTGAGATTGAAATTTAAAAAAAAAAAAAACTTAAATATCTTTGGGACAGACATTCAGACGGGGTTTTAACCATTTATTTGTCACATAAATGTTTTAGAATTTTATTGCCTGGAATTTTAGGAATTTTTGCGTTTTGTGTATTTAATATCGATTAAAAGCACAAGAACAAATAAACTAAATAAAACAGGTCCAATTTCGGATTTATCAAGGTTAAAAAAGATTTCTTTTTGCATGTTTTGTGTTAAAGATTTAATTAAAAGTAATAATATACATATTTTAAAATTTGAATAATGATGAAATTGGAAGAGAATTTAAATTAATAATTTTATTTAAATATTTGTTAAATTATTAAAAACACTTCAAATGCTAAAATTTTGTGTAATTTTTCCATAGAAAATGAATGTGTATAACCCCCATTAACACGAAGCCTGGTTATGCGTTAACTAATAGTTATACTGTCGGTGAAAATTATTTTTCTATGAAAACTGTAAATTTTTATATGAAAATTTCCAACAATAAGCTTGCACTATTGTATTTTAAGTCAGTAGTACACTAGATACAACGATACAAGGTGTTTTGTGAATTTAACAAATGTGTTTATCAGTCTTGAATTTTGAAAAAAAAAATTTTTGAAAGTGGGTAGATTTTTTGCACAAAAATTGCAGCAAAGAATTCTAAAGCATTAACATTGCAGTGAAACACTACTTAAAACATATTTTTGAGTTTCCGAAAGGTCAAAATCCATTTTATATCTACAGTATCGGTCATAACTAAAGAACCTACTCAGTGAATTTTTTTCATACTATATATTTTTTTATAAAAACAAAGTTTTAGATTTCCATTATGTATTAAAGACTGAGATCGTAAAATTCTTAACACACGTTTTTCATTACAACTTTTAACCCAAGTATTATTTGATCAAGTTACCTTTGAAAAGCATGTCAGTTATTATGTTTAATGTCATTATGCTCATTTGTTGCTAATCTGATTAAAATGAGTGACCAGAAAAAAGTGCGTACTGAAATTATTAAATATTTTCAACAAAATCCAACTTGGTCCTACAAAAACTTGCCCAAACAATCAAAGGTCTGCTATCGAACTGTTCCCAATGTTATTAAACAGTACCGGGAGAACTTGTCCGTTGATATAAAACCTGGTTCCGGTAGAAGGAATGGTCCTCATGATGTTTCTAAAGCCAAAAAAAAAGAAAGTATTTTCAAAAGATCTCCCAACAACTCCGGTAGGAAAGGTGCCCGGTTAGGTCAGTACTCGGATTATTTGGTACGAAAAGTTAAAGCCAATGCAGGTTTAAAAGCATACAAGGTTTGAAAAGTTCCTGACATGAACTCTGCTAAAAATTTAGAGGCTGAAGACCGAGCATGGAAATTGAAGTCAAATTTTATACAAATATACCTGTTGCATAATGGATGAAGAAAATTTTTCGCAGCTTCTGGGTCAATGTTTTTATGTTGCAGATGCTCGAGGGAATGTTGAAGAACAGGTTAGGACCCAAAAGCAGACAAAATTCTTGGTATGGCAATCAATATGCAGTTGCGGCAAAAAAGCCAAACATTTGTTACAAAGGGGCTCTATAAATACCGAAATTTACATCAAGGAATGTTTATAAAAAATAATGTTTACATTCATAAATCTTCTAAATGTGTCCAATTATTTTTGGCCTGATTTGGCATCTGTCACTATGGTAAGAGAGGTCTTGAGTGGTACAAGAACAATAATGTGGTATTTGTACCAAGAGAGGCAATTCGTCCAAACTGCCTGAAGCTGAGTCCAGTGGATAGATATTGGACTCTTGTTAAAAGAGAATTAAAGAGCACAAAAAAGGTGTCCAAAGTGACATAAAGCACTATAAAAACCATAATGGAAGGGTTTTCGAAAAAGGTTCAAAATTTCTTCATTAGTGATTAAAACTTTTTTGTAAATTGTAACAATAATTTCAATCAAATAAAAAAAGATTTAAAACTTTAAGTTTAGTGGTTTCATTTTTATTAACATATAGTTCTCAGTCCATATTTTCAATTGTTAATATATTTACTATTGATAAACAAATACTTTTAAGGTTAATCTTTCTATAAGAGGTAATTTTAAATCAAAAAATATTTAAAGCTAGAAAATAAAACGGACAAAACTAAAGCATCCCTTCATGGATATACTTAATATAAAATTTGTTTAAGTTTATATTTTGTTGCAAATCCTATGTTTTGGATGACACAAGCACATCTCTTAGGCATAGAAGATATTAAGTTTTTTATGGTGTCTTGCGATATTCCTTCCCAGGTTATAATAACGACTTGAAATAAATTGTGAAAATTGCTGATCCTTATTTCATATTAACAATCTCCCACAAGTTCGCAATATGATTGAAATCAGGTTTTTGAGCAGGCCAATGAAGAACTTGGATCTTATTGCTCTGTAGCCAAGTCTTACAAACTTTGGAGGTGTGCTTAGGATCGTTATCCTGTTGAAACCTCCCTATAAGTGGCATCTCTTCACTGGCATAAGACAACATTACATCTTTCAATATATCACGGTACATGAAACGATGCATAATCACATTAACTTTATGAATTGGTCCAATTCATTGACCAGAAAAGCAACACCAGGCCATTACATTGCCCCCTCCATGTTTAATTGTATCCAAGTCTTACAAATTTGGAGATGTGCTTAGGATCGATATCCTTTTGGAACCTCCCTATAAGTGGCATCTCTTTACTGGCAGAAGACAACATAACATCTTTCAATACATCACGGTATATGAACCGATCCATAATCCCATTAACTTTATGATTTGGCTCAATTTCTTGACCAGAAAAGCAAACCCAGACCATTACATTGCTCCATGTTTAATTGTTTCTTTGCAATAGGATTCAGTCTTTCTCCTTTTCGTCTGCGTACATGCCTTATTCCATTGGAACTTTTTAATTTGTATTTGGATTCGTCAGAGAACAGAACTGTCTTCCATTTTAAGACACTTCAGTTAAGGTGGGCTTTGGCAAACTCCAGTCTAGCTTTCTTGTTCTTAGCTGATATAAACGGTTTTTTTTTGCTGGTCGTCGTCTGAATAATTCTGCTTCTAGTGCTCTTCTACGGATTGTTATTTCGCTAACCCATAATCTTAAACTTGTTCTTACTTGAATAGCTGATGCTGTAGGATCTTTTTGTAATGCTCTTTTGATCAAGGAATCATCATATCGTGTGACTTTACGCGGGCGTCTCACTTTTCATTTTTATTTTCGAATTTCCTTCATGAACATAGATTTTCTTAATCTACTCTAAAATCTAAGAATTTTGGTGTATAACACTTAAATATTGATGAACGGGAAGTGGTCTCTCGTTTTTTTAGGCAAAATGCATTTTTCGAAAAAATTAAAAAATCTTGCTTTAGTAATTTGCCTCTAACTCAAGCACTTCTTAACGTATTTGAACTTAATTGCATGTATTAGAAAGCCAATATTGCCATTTTGTTCAATGGTTTTTTATTCATAGCATTACAAATACAGATTTTCAAATAAGAACTAATAATTTTTTTTCATTTTTGCTTACGTTTTTTAAGTAAAAATTGAACGAGGCAAAATTTTTATATTTGTAAATGCAGTATGGTAGGAAATTTTAAAATAAAGATTTTGATGTAAATAACAGTAGCATTGTGTTAAGAAGAACAGCAGATTTAGTTGAAATGATGAAATGACTTAATTTGTTTATTTGCAAATTTTGTTTTCAATTTCATAAATACATTAATATAAACAAAGAAGAAATTGATGTTGGTTTTTTATTTTTTAAAATTTGTTAAAATTGATCTTTTGTTGCGGTTGGATGCTTACGTCTTATAAGGGGGTGCTTTTGTTTTGTCCGTCGCGTTTTATATTTTTATTTGTTTTATCATTTTAAATCAATTGTTCATAAAATTATCCTGTACTAAATGAACATTATATGAACATTAACAATATAAGTTAATAAAATATATACAAAATACATCCCAAAAAACCTTTTTTATCAAAGAAATTATGATATGAAAAAAAAAACACCCCCTGCTTTAGTTATGGCCTATACTGTATATTCCCAACTAAAATGAATGTTTATTTTGTTTCAGGAGACCATTTCTCAAAATTTTTGTCCTGGGTTGAGTATTTGGTGAGCTGGATTTTTTCACATTTCTCCCAAAGGAAAGATATGAAATATTGGTATCATGTGAACGGTCTTTGAGAGACACTTTCAAATTCAAAAATATCCGAAGTTTGCAATTTTCGACAAAAATTTTAAGTTTTTTCTCAATTTTTACATGGAATTATTTTAAATAATTAGTTTAACTTAATACAACATAAACATCACACAAATTCACCAAAATGGGTTTTTCAGTTTTTCGAAAATCCATTTAGTTTGAATTTTATTTAAATTTTTCCACACCTATTTTTTTCCGGATCGCTCATTTGCTGCAATAAAGTCATAATTCAAAAAACACAAATTTCGAGTTAATAGCACCATTGCAAAGTTATTAAGTTGTTTTAATAACTGACAAAGTTTAGAGAACTTGCTTCTAAAATTAAACGCCATAGAAAAAGTTTGTCCTAATTTCATAACCTATTGTCTATTACTTGCAATAATGTATTATTTTAGTTGTGCGTTGCCGTGTTTGTGCTCGTATTAAAGCTTTAACCAGATGTTATCTGACCAAATAGGACCATAATGTTATTTTCCTTAAACAATTTAAAAAAAAAATATATCGGTTTATAAGGACTGATATCGAAAAATTTTTTGCATACATATATGTTAATAAAAATGAAATCATTAAACTTACAGTTTTTAAAATTTTTTTATTTGATTGAAATTATTATAGCAATTTACGAAAAAAAAATATATTTTTATAGTTCTAATCACTAATGATGAAATTTTGAACCTTTTCGAACACCCTTCCATTATGGTTTTTATAGTGCTTTATGTCACTTTGTTCGAACAGGTTGTCCACCTCCGTTTAAAATCTACCACACTTTTGGACACCTGTTTTGTGCTCTTCAATTCTCTTTTAACAAGAGCCCAATATCTCTCCACTGGACTCAGCTCCAGGCAATTTGGAGGAATTGCATCTCTTAGTACAAATACCACATTATTGTTCTTGTACCACTCAAGGGCTTGTTTACCATAGTGACAAGTGCCAAATCAGGCCAAAAATAAGTGGACACATAAATAAGTCTTATGAATGGAAACATCCTTTATTGTAACCATTCCTTGATGTAAATTTCGGTATTTATAGAGCCCTTTGTAACAAATGTTTGGCATTTTTGCCGCAACTGCATATTGCTTGCTATACCAAGAACCTTTTTGGGAAATTTTGTCTGCTTTTGGGTCCTAAACTTTTCTTCAACATTCCCTCATGCATCTGCAATATAAAAAATTAACCCAGAAGCTTCGAAAAATTTTCCATACGTACATTTCGTCATCCATTATGCAGCAGGTATATTTTTTGTATAAAATATGACTTCAATTTCCGTGCTCCGTCTTTAGCCTCTAAATTTTTAGCAGCGTTCCTGTCAGGATCTTTTTGAGCATTGTATGCTTTTAAACCTTCATTGGCTTTAACGATTTATACCAAATAGTCCGAGCACTGAGCTAACCGGGCTGCTTTCCTACCGGAGGTGTTGGGAGCTCTTTTGAAAATGCTTTTTATTTTGTTGGCTTTAGAAACATCATTCCTTCTACCTGAACCAGGTTTTATATCAACGGACAAGTTCTCCCAGTACTGTTTAAAAACATTGGAAAAAGTTTGATAG
This sequence comes from Calliphora vomitoria, assembly GCA_942486065.2. Taxonomy (NCBI): domain Eukaryota; kingdom Metazoa; phylum Arthropoda; class Insecta; order Diptera; family Calliphoridae; genus Calliphora; species Calliphora vomitoria. The sequence continues at coordinate 129,235,467 of OW818030.2, forward strand.
CAGACCTATGATTGTTTGGCCAATTTTTTGTTGGACCAAGTTGAGTTTTGTTGAAAATATTTAATAATTTCAGTACGTACTTTTTTCTGGTCACTCATTTTAATCAAATTAACAACAAATGAACACAATTGACATTAAACATAATAACTGACATGCTTTACAAAGGTAACTTGATAAAAAAAAAATCAAATAATACTTTGGTTAAAAGTTTTAATTAAAAACGTGTGTTAAGAATTTTACGATCTCAGTCCTTATTTTGAGTTATGACGACGATGCATCAAATGAGCGATATACACATGTATGGTTGCGGTGTAATCATAATATTGTTGGACACAATCGTATTATGGTGGTACTAGTATCATAATATGATCGTTGAACCATTCTATGATAAAGAAGGGATTAAGTTATGGTGAAGTATAGCGCTGTTCAATTATGGTTACATTTGCGTTTTAAAGACTTTGGATCCAGAATATGCAAGCGGCATCTCCTTATTCATAAATAGTCAGGATAAAATAATAATGGATATATTACATCGAAATATTATATTATATGGGTGCGAGGTCAAGCTAATATTGAGTAATAAAACTAAGGATGATCTACACCCATCGGTGGTGATAGATAACCCAGCCTAGACTTTGTATACTACAAAGACGGTAAAGGTTACATTGAGACTCGATATAGGTACAATGTGGTTGGCTACTGTTACCGCTAAACAACCGATACCGAAATAAAAATAATAACCGTTATGGCTAAAATACCATTACCGATATAATCGTAAATACCGTTGACTCTACATACCGTTACCAAAATTATCAAAATTAGCATTATCGTTTCATTTTAATCCTTTCGAATCGGTAGTCAAACTTCCGCAAAACTTACCAGAGATTTTTATAGACGAAATCTTTTATCAAAAAATTGAAGAGAATACTAGGTACAGTAAACCGGAATTAAAGAGGTATATAGGTATCATTACATAAATTTGTTCTCTGTTTTAATATTTTCTTCTTCCTACCAACAACAGCTTCTTTCATTTAATATTTGTTTGACCTTTCAATCTATATTCAAGGCTTAGTACCCTCTTATGAACCACAAAGCTAGATCAGTTGTAAGATGTTATAGAACCACCCAGAATTCTACAAACTAATTACCTAAAACAACAAAAAAAAAAATGGTATAAAGGACTTAAACAAACTAACTTAAATATTCTTAAAACTAGAGCAAAAACTAAGAATGACAACAAATGAAATCTCTTCATTATCATGAACACAATAATTGCCTTAATAATCATAATGATGATGCATACATGTAAAGAAAATTATGTCTGAGATGGGTTAAGAGGCAGGGTGATGGTGGTGATCGTAATGATGATGATGATGATACCCAAGATGATGTTGACAACGACAACGTTAATAATACATTTAATAATAACACGAAGCGATACAAGATACGAGATGCAAATGAAACAACAGCAACAACAACTACATTAACATGAATTAAACGTCATATACATACATACTAACAGATTATGCAGTACATATGGGCATTTCCACAGAAAATAAAAATTTTCATAAACAAATTTTTAAATTTTTTAGCTTTTTTCTATTTTGAAACATTTATACAATACAAAATTTATTCAAAGTATTGGCCATTGTTGGCTATGACCTTTTCCTTACTTTCTGGCAACATATGGATTACGCGGCAAAAAAACTGTTCATCTTTTGAGGACAATTTGGGATACTCTGTTATGAAGTGAAGGTATTGCAACATGTGGCCTAGCGTTGTCATAATGGATTCATGTTTATAAAACTATTGGTCTGTTCAATAACAAGACATTATTACAAATTGCTTTTGTTTTTCAATACAAATTTCAAATTTTTATGTGAAAATTTTTAATGATTGCAGTTTTTTAAAGTCTATGAAATTTTAAGTTGAATTTACTTGACTATTCGGTATTACAAATATAATGGAGAAATATGTCGCGTGATAAATCATGCTAAAGGTTGTATAACAAAAACCAATGCAAACATTTCAACAAGAGAAATCTCTCAATTGATAGCTACGTTATTTTATTTTAATTTAAACAAGTAAGAGAACTATATTAGACTGTGCTGAATCTTATATACCATTCACCAAAGTATACTTTAAGATAAAGATTGAAAATATCTTTTGGTGAATTTTTTTTTTTTTTTTTTTGAAAAGCAATTTTTTGCTAAAACACTTTGTATTAGTAAAAAAATATGGTTGAAAAACAATTTTATGGTAAAAAAAATTTTTTTGGTGAAAAAACAAAAATTTGGCCTAAAATACTTTTCTCTCTATTGACCCACTGTAGTTCTGATTTATCCATATTATCATTATTAATGACTTAGTAATGCAGATATAGATCAAAAATGGTTAGTTGTGGTTTTTTGCTTATATCTCAGCAATTTGTGGTCCGATTTTCTCGATTTTAAATAGCAACCGAGCTGGGATTAAGGAGTTTTCTTAGTCCCAGCACATTTTTCCTTAAAACTTTTAACCCAAGTATTATTTGATGTTAGTGTTTTATCAAGTTACCTTTGCAAAATATGTCAGTTATTAGTATAATGTCAATTATGTTCACTTGCTGTTAATCTGATTAAAATGAGTGACGAGAAAAAATTGCGTACAAAAAGTATTAAATATTTTCAACAAAACCCAACTTGATCCTACAAAAAGTTGGCCAAACAATCATAGGTCAAAAAATGCCGTCAAACTGATTCCAATGTTATTAAACAGTATCGGGAGAACTTGTCCGTTGATAGAAAACCTGGTTCAGGTAGAAGGAATGGTCCATCTGATGTTTCCAAAGCCAATAAATAGAAAGCAATTTCAAAAGAGCTCCCAACACAACCGGTAGGAAAGCTGTCCGTTTAGGTCAGTACTCGGACTATTTGGTACGAAAAGTTAAAGCCAATGCAGGTTTAAAAGCCGACAAGGCTCAAAAAGTTCCTGACAGGAACCCTGCTAAAAATTTAGAGGCCAAAGACAGAGCACGGAAATTGAAGTCTAATTATATTAAAAAAATATACCTGCTGCATAATGGATGACGAAACATATGTTCTGGAACATTTTTCGCAGCTTCCGGATCAAAATCTGTATGTTGCAGATGCTCAAGGGAATGTTGTAGAAAAGCTTAGGACCCAAAAGCAGAAAATTTTCCCAAAAAGTTGATAGCATGGCAAGCAATATGCAGTGGTGGCAAAAGAAGCCAAACATTTGTTACAAAGGGCTCTATAAATACCGAAATTTACAAAAAGGTATGTTTGCAAAAGAGGATAGTTTCATTGATAAGACTTCTTAATGTGTCCACTTATTTTTTGTCTGATTTGGAATCCTGTCACTATGGTAAGAAAGGTCTTGAGTGGTACAAGAACAATAATGTGGTATTTGTACCAAGGGAGGCAAATCCTCCAAACTGCCTGGAGCTAAAGCCAGTGGATAGATATTGGGCTGTTGTTAAAAGAGAATTGAAGAGCACAAAAAAGGTGTCCAAAAGTGTGGTAGATTTTAAACGAAGATGGACGACCTGTTCGAACAAAGTGACATAAAGCACTATAAAAACCATAATGGAAGGGTTTTCGAAAAAGGTTCAAAATTTCATCATTAATGATTAGAATTATAAAAATATTTTTTTTTTGTAAATTGGAACAATAATTTCAGTAAGATAAAAAAAGATTCAAAACTGTAAGCCTAGTGGTTTCATTTTTATTAACATATATGTATGTTAAAAATTTTTCAATATCAGTACTTATATTAAAAGCATTTCAATATTATTTAAATAAAAATCTTTAAGTTTTTTCTTGAACAACGATATTGACGAACAATTTTTTAGAAACTGAGGCAAATTATTGTATTCTAAACTACCAATATACTCAATTCTTTGTTTTGTGATTTTCTGACTTTGAACAAGAGCTTGAAATATTATATGTTTGTTTTTTTCATCAATTTTATGTCTTATTTTAAAAAGGATACCAAGTGCTGGTGATATTTTCGACCGAACATATTTAATATGATGATTCCATGTTAAATTATTTTGCAGGATAACTCCCAAAAACTTTATTGACTCGACTTCAATAATTTCTTGTTCATCTATAAATAAAGGATCTTCTCCAGAAATTCGATGTGGTTGGGGTCTGAATCGTACAAGTTTTGTTTTGCTATGATTTAACACTAATTTATTTATTTTGGCATATTCTTTAATTAATGATGCATCTCTTTCTGCAGATATTTTAAAAATTAAATTTTCAATTTTTCTAATTTATTGAGCTTTAGGTCAACTTTTATATTTAACAGTTTTTATAAAAGTTGACCTAAAGCTCAATAAATTAGAAAAATTAAAAATAAATAAAAAGGTCGAATAAATTAGAATTAAAATTAAATTTTCCTTATATGGGTAGAGTAGACATAAATCATCAGCATACATTATAATTTTTCCATATAGCCCCAAATTATTGATGTCATTAACATAAATGTTAAACAATAAAAGCCCCAGCACACTCCCTTGAGGAACTCCATGTTCAACATTAGCCATTGAACTTATGCTTGTATTAATTTGCTCATACTGCTTGCGGTTTTCAAAATAACTTTTACAATTTTAGTTTTTCAGCTATTATTGAATGATTTAAAAGGTCAAAAGCTTTAGAAAAATCATCAAAAATAGCTCCAACTCCTCTAAAGCCTCTATCCAAACCATCACAAATATAATTGACCACATTGACTACTGCTTCATCTGTACCACAACCGTTTCGAAAACCATATTAATTAGGATATATTAAATCTTCTTTCTCCAAAAATATTGATAATTGATTGTGCAAAATTTTTTCAAATATCTTATCAATAATAGATAGAACTGCTACAGGTCTATGTTTATCCCAAGGACTTCCTTAGGGTTAGGAATAATTCTGTGAATTTTAAGACTGTCAGGATATATTGAATGACTCATATATGAGTTAAAAGTTTTTATTAATAACGGTGTCACAAATACTTTACATTCACTTCCTGGAGTATTGTTAATATCCAAATGCGTAAGTAAATCATAAACTTCATTTTCATTTGTATAGTGTAAAACAAATTGATTACAATTGTATCTTAAAGTTCGAAACACATTGCAATGATCTGTAGAATTATATATAATTCCATTATTTAAACTTTCCACAGATTTCAAAAAATGTTGATTTAAAATTTCGGCTTTGTCGTGATCATTTCCAATTATTTGATTTCCATTATTCTTCACAGTAATGCCAGATCTTGAACTTCTTCCTAGAGTTTTATTTATAAATTCCCAACACTTTCGTGGATTATCACGGCTATTATTTAAATTATCATGGTAATAATTAATCATACACTTTTTAATTACAATTTTTAATATTTTGTTGATTCTCTTAATACAGTTATCAAAATCATCTTAATTCTTAGCTTTTCTTCTTTTTTTTTTAATAGTTTCCTTTTGTATTCCATAAGAGATTGTAAATTAGCATTTATCCATGGTGTTAATTAGAGTTTTAAATCTTTCCTCCTTCTGGTTACAACTGCTGAACTAGTAGCAGCATTTTTTATAGACTCTATTAAGTAATTCATGTCAATATTGCGATTTAGATTTTCTTTAATAAGTTCAATATTAATCCAGATATCAAAAATCGAGGTAGTCGTGCATTTTTTTCTTATATCTTAGCCATTTGTGGTCTGAACTGAACAGAGGCTATAGCGGATATATTGATTTATGAATCATGTATGTAAGTTATTTGAGGGCTAAGGAAAGTTGATTTCCACATATAGGCGGACAGACGGACATATCTAGCTATATCGACTCCGCTATCTATAACGCTTCACAATATACATACTTCATGAGGTCGCAAATAAAAATAGTGGAAATTACAAATGGAATGACAGACTTATATATACCCTTACCACTCATGTTGAATAGCTTAAATTAATTTTATTCCATTTCGATTCGAAAATCTTTGCATTTTTCTAGAGGTGGTCAAAATGAGTTGCACTGAAAACAGTGCTACAAATATGCTATCGAAAACCGTGAATAAAAATTTTGTTTCACTTCAAAAGCGCACGAATGTCGCGTTCGGCACCCTGGAAATGCCCATATGTATCTGTATAAGTAATATTGTTTGTGGTTGTGCTGTAAGGAAAACAAAAACTTAAATGAAACGTGATGTGATGCCAAAGTCAGTTAGTTTGGGTGCCAGTCGTAAAAACAAGCGACGCGCATGCGCAATAAACTCGTCAATAAATTGTCTACAAAAACACAAATTTACCAACAAACTCCACATAGCAAAAACAACAGAAACAACAACAAAACACCAAAAGACAATAATAAACATGAAAAATAAACAAACACCAACATCCAACAGTACGTCCATCCTTCCGTCTGTCTGTCCGTTTGTATCTCTTAATACAACATATTTAAAACAAAAACAAACTTCAAATTGATAAAAATGAAAACAGAAAAAATACACCTTCCAAGTGATGGTGGCAGCCATAATTACGATGACAATGACGTTGGTGATGATGATGAAGATGAGGCTGAAAGCAGACTGCCAGCTATTCCACACTTGGGGAGGACCCATGTTGTTGTTGCTGCTGTTCCATGAAAGTGTCATCTTTACTAGTGATATTGAAATAAGCTTTATTGTTTGTTGGCTTGGTTGGTTGGTGTTGTAATTTGTGATTTTTTTTTTTTTTTTATAAAATTATAGATTGCATTTTGATGGTGTTGTCGTTGTTGTCTTCCGTATGTTCCCGAGATATGTGTGTTCTGTAGATGTTAAAAAAGAAGAAGGTAAGGAAGACGTACAAGAGCAAGAGGTACAAGTAGATGCTGGGTATGGAGATGGAACGAACGGTTGGTGGTGGTCTGCTAAGTGGATTTGTATGTTTTTTTAAGAGGAAATGTTTATTGTTTCAATTTTGTTATCAGCACTAAAACAAACACACATTCACACACAGCACAACCCAACCAAACCAATGCAAACCAAAATTAACAGAACAGATACTAAAACTCAAACTCAAATACTCATCAAGCGACACTTTTTCTTTTTTTTTTTTAGTTTGTTTGTTTGTTAATTTAAGTATGAATGAACATTTCATTTGACCAGAGGGACAGACAGACAGATGGACGGACGGACGGACAAAACTCGGAGATATAAAAACATAAAAAATGAACTGTTGTGTGTCTGAAACCTTGTTTTGTTTATAGTCAAAACCAAACTCTCTGTGTGTATTTATAAGATAGAAAGAAGATAAACTGATATTGAGTAGACATTAATGTTGCTTTGGAATTGGTTTTTTTTTTTTTTTTTGTTTGTTTGTATGTTGGTGATACTGTGAGGCCCCGTAAGGTGCTGGCTGGCTGGCTGATACATTTGGAATCTTGTTTCAATTTTTTATATATTTTTTTTAATTTTATTTAATTTCTAATTTGTTAGCTGGCTGGCAGCCAGAAAATTATCTTTTTATTTATTGCTCAACTGACACTTCTGTTTACCGGAAGAATCACCACCATTCATTGTCTTCATCGTCGTCATGATCATCATCAGCAATCGTATGCATACGATTATGAAAAAGTGTCTGTAGATTTGTTAAAATTTGTTCATTTCATCATTTATTTACATATTAATGTTTAGGCTCATCCAGCAAATGGAAACAATAAAATATCTGTTAAATATCTCTTGTGTTAGTATGTTGGTTAGCCACTATGTGTGTATGTGTGTGTGTTTGGTTTTAAGGCCCTCCATCAATATTTATGGTTTTTTATTTTCTTAGCCATCTATCTAGCATGATCGGCCCGATACACAACAAGTATCACATTCATATATTCATTCATTATTTTCTGTGGTTTCCCTTTGTCACACTGGTGGCTCTTTCTTCCTCTCCTCTGCAAACACCAAACGACAATTTGTAATAAATTTAACAAAATTTATTGAAACAAAGAAATTTCATCTGTTAGCCATCAATCAGTTACTTTATCGTTTATATCCCAAATTCTTCACGTCTCTTTATTTTATTTTTTCTCTTCCGCAAGTTGTGTTAGTTGGAGTTAGAGTTGTTGGCCTTTTTTTCGGCTTGTGCTTTGTTAACTGAGTAAATGACAGACTGGAGTATATCTGTGTTTTTACACCTTTTATGCAGACAAACAACGTTAAAGAATCCCAAAAAACAATTTAATTAATTATATCTTATATGCAGAAAGATTTCTAGATATGAACCATTTGGGTTAGTGGTGACATATTATTATATTATTTATCAAAATTAAGTAAGAGACAGAAAAAATAAATAAATAAAAAAATATCCCCAGTAACAATGCTAAAAAGAATGATGTCATTTTAATCCCTGATAATATACAATATATAAATAAAACAAAAACTTTAAAGTAAAATGAGAAATGATGTGAGAGATAAACTAAATAATCCTTGTTTTTATAAGATTTCTTTAAAACTACTTCCGTGTTGATATTTTAAAGTTAAAGGTTTTAAAACAAGCTTACGATTTATTAAGTTCAATACTATATAACTAAAGAAAACAAAGGAGATTATGAACCTAAATAGAGCAAGACTTAGGATAATGTGGTCTATCTGAAGCTACAATATGTAGAGCGTGTGAGAAGGAGGACGAAACTCTAGAATATTACCTGTACTAACAGGACATTGGCAATAGGACGCATTTAGTCGAAATAAAGACGACAATATTTTTTATGAACACCAGCCAAATTTGGATGTCTTAAGGATTCAAATTGGAAATAAACTATTTTGTGGGAACTAGGTTCTAAACCTAGCCGACTTTTGGAGAGCAACACATTTCTTCAGTGGGCATAACATACCGACATAGGCCGATGTGTTTAGCCGAAATGGTTGTGAGCAGTGATGTTAACTTTTTTGTTTCGATTTCCGAACAGCCCTAAAAAAATTTTGGGTAAAATTACCGTATACAAAGTCTTGTACAAAAATAATAATATTTTCTTAAAATTTTGTGAAAATGAACGAATTCACTTAATTGTGAATAAATTCGAAAAAAATCCATCGATTTTTATGGTCGATATCTTATTTTGTTCCTATTACATGTGGCTTTGCGATAAAGCCATAAATCTGAACAATTTCTGTCGTTTTCAATTTTTCATGATTTTTTTAAAACAAAAAAAAAAAAAAAAAAAAATGCTATTTTCACGTACAAAATATATTTTTTGTTTCAATTTGTTATTACAACTCCGAAACTATTGAGCCGATTGAAACGCAATATATATGTGAAAATTTGTACATAGCATTGGAAAAATGTTTTCAAAATTCAATCAATCGAAAGAAGAACATTAACTACTCAATTGTATGTATATCACACAAAAAACTAAAATTTTGTGAAAATGAGCAAATGCACTTAATTGTGAATAAATTCGAAAAGAATCCATAGATTTTTATGATCGATATATCATTTTATTCCTATTAAATGTGGCTTTGTGATAAAGCCATAAATCAGAATAATTTCTTTCGTTTTCGATTTTTCATGATTTTTTTAAAACAAAAAAATTGCTATTTTCACATAATAATTATATTTATTGCTTGAATATTATAACTCCGAAACTACTGAGCCGATTGAATCGCAATATATAAGAGGATTAAAGGTTATGTAAATCTCTAATCTTTTCTAAGTTTATTTTAATAACAATGAACTGAGCCTGACCCTTTTTGCGATATCATTCATTATGTGGAGAAACATCTAACAAAATTTATAATTTTACATTTTAAAAAAAAAAAATCTATCCATGGAATTGAAAAATGTTACAATTTTTGTACTTAGGTAGCCATGATGCATCAAATCCATATTGTGCTTAGTCAAGCCTTTTTTGCAGTTGACCTGTGTTATATATAGACACATTATGAAAATATAACTTTAGGGGTCGAATGCTTAAAAATTTAATCTTTTTCAAATTACCGTACAAATGTAGAAATTACCTGCCTACCGTTCGGAAGTCTAAATTACCGTACAATACGGTAATTACCGTACGGTTAACAACACTGGTTGTGAGCCATACAACCGCCTCCCTAATGAACCTAACCTATATATGTGTTATCCCTACTTTCAAAATCCATGAATCTGCGCCATGAGAATTCAACAAAAAGGTTTTTCATTAAGAGCTTCCTATTTTTAAATTGAAGTAAAACAAACTGTGTGTGAGATAACAACGAAATTTTATGTTCGTTTGAAAGGTCTATTGTATGAAATAAAACATTGCACGAATGCGCATTCGAAATGTTCAATTTTTCATAACTCTTGAGCATAAATTAAGCAGAATTTGACTGATGGTATAGGTTATGTTGGCTTTGAGGGCCACTCTGTTTTGTGGCTTATTCACATAGACCTGCGACTTAAGAAAAAGTAAAATCGCACGAAATCGGTCGCCACTTTACATAACCTCCGCGTAAGATGACTATGTCCTCAAATCGCTTGTGCAGAATGTCCAATGCGACTGAGCTGTGTGGCACGTAGCGCCGCACAGTGGGGTCAAATTTCCTTTTTTTACGGATTTATTAACATCTCAACAAAAATTTTACGTGGGTAGCTCTTAGACCAATCCGCATATTGTAACAAAATTTTAGAGATATAGGAAGGGGAAGTCAATTATCCACCATATAAAATAATTATTAACTGTGCTATATCTATAGAAGTACTATAGTTATGCATACTAAATTTGCTGTGGGCAACTCTAAAAACAAACTACACGTTCCACCAAAATCAGAAAATTATACGAGGGTGGAATCGGGTTCCCTCCATACAAATTAATTATTAATTCTATAGAACTACATCAGTGAGACACACTAAATTTATACATGTTATTGTTAAAAAAGAGCAATTGTTTTAAGATGATATCATTATATTAACTAGTAAAGGGATGGTGAATAATTGAGATCTTTCCCAACACCTGCCAATAAAAGACTTCGGATACGAATTATTTAAGAACTGATTTTCAATAATTTTTTTAACTAATTTAGAAAAGTTCATTGAAAGTACAGATGTGCACGTGAGTGACAATTGGCTCCCGATATAAAATTCTAAAATTCTCGCTCACTAACATGATTTTTTTTATTAAGCTAAATTGCTTGCTTTCGGATGACTTCGTATTAACCACAAGAAAAAACTTCAAATTAATCACAAAAAAAAACTTTTAAACAAGCATACACAAGCGTGAGTGCGTGTGAATTAAATTGTTAAAATCCCGGATTCTATTCATTCACGATTAGAAACTCAACGGATGGAAAACTAAACTCAACTAAAATAAAGAAAAGTAATTGGTAAAAGTTTATTTTTGTTTATCTCATTATAATACAAGAATAAAGCCACGTCCAGGCCTGACTTACACGTGACTCTCGTATTATTAATCAAAACATGTGCACATGTCTTATACAACAAAAAACAATGACGATAACAACAACAACGACAGCGATAAAACGTTTAGCAGAATCGCAAAGTACTTTTTGTTGGTAGACTTAACGGGGTTAAGCTGTTACTAATTTACATATAACTTATGAGGCGCAGCGATGCGCAACCTCATTTTTTCTAACACAACGCTTAACTGTCCAGGCTTTTAAATTATATTAAATTCTCTGCCCAGCTCAGCCCAACTAATAACTTTATGTCCATTTAAACTGATAAAATGGATTTTTTTTTTGCACTTCCAATATAAAAACTAATAACAAAGGCACTTTCACAAATAATTCAAATTTAAATTTAACCAAAACATATCAATAAATACCTAAACTTGATGGTTGCATAATTAGATTCATTAATTTTTTGAAATTACTTATAACAAATGGTATTTATTTCCGCAAATTTTTTAGTGTCTTTTATCACTATTTTAGGTTTTTTTCTTACAATATGTAATTTTAACACGTGACTGTAAAAATACCGTTTCATATTTGATATTGTTGATGTAGAATTTTGTGCTCTTTAAGCAGGAACTTTCAGTTTTCACGATACTTGAGATTTGTTTTTTCAATTATTCCGCAAAATTAGTATATTTGGCCCCTCTGTGCGCCATCCTTTTGAAACCACATGTCGTTGGTGTCTATATGATCCAATTCAAGCCAAAAGAAGTTGGTAATCATTGATCTATAGCGCTCGCTGTTGACGGTGAGGGTCTGGCCTAAGTCGCAGCCCAAAATTACTTTTTCGGGATGCATTGGACACTCTATTTTCTATTATTTTAATCTTCATTCTTTATTGAATATTACTTTTAAGAAATTTACAATAAGTATTAAAATATTAACCTAAACTAAAGTGGTTATTGCCGCTGCAATGTCCAACATAAGTGCTCATTTTGATTATCTGGCCATAGCCAATGTTTCCAATCGCCTCAGTCGTCTATGACCCTCAAATGACAGCAACTCCCTGGCAAGGGGATTTGGGTGATCCAATTGTTTTGATAGGTAGTTTAAACTGGAGAGTTTGATCTCCTCGCGTATTATGGGGACATAGAAATCCTTATGGATATTACTATTACAAATGTACCATGGAGCACCTGTTATTGTCCTTAATAGCGCTGACTGCCTTCATTGCTAATTTTTCAACGTTAGATGAGGAGGCTGTTCCCAATAGTTGAATGCCGTAACAGTTTTATACAAAAGCACTTTGTGCTCCAAGTCTAGAGCAGACTATGGGCCAATCAGCCAGTGCAATTGAACTGACTTTAATTTTATTTGTGTAACCTTAGCTTCAATATGGTGGGTCCATGTTAAACAGCGTCGAGATGGATACCGAGATATGTCACATGGCCCTGTTCTGAAATTTTTATGTTATTTATCTGTACGGAAGGACAACTTTCTCGTCTTAGAGTAAATGTAACGTGAGTACATTTTGTAGCAATGATTTTTATCTTCCATTTGTCCAACCATTTTTCCAAATCGCCGATGTGAGACTGGAGTTGTACAGAAACTATTGAGAGGTTTTTATGTATACATACTTACAAAAGCGGTATCGTCCACAAATGTAGATGTGTGAGTCAGTGCGCTCGTAGGCATATCTGCAGTGTATAAAATGTATAGGATACTAGAATACTTCCAGCTGATATTTTTCGACGTGACGAGATGATATCTTTTGATCTGATTTGGAAAGAAATTTCTTGTATGTGATTCTTAAGCAGTTTATGTACATTCGCAGGTAGTAGTGTAATAATTTTGTATAATAGACCATCGTGCCAGACTTTATCGAAGGCTTGATATATGTCAATAAATAATGCAGAGCAATACTGCTTGCTCTTGAAGGCTTTCCGAATAAGAGTAGTCATCCGATGTACCTGTTCGATAGTACTATGCTTCCTTCTGAAACCAAATTGATGGTCAGGAATAATGCAATTTTCGTCAAGGTAGATGCTCTTGAATCTCATGTAGGTTGGTATCGTCCCAAATTTGACAATTTTGTTTGTTGACGTACTTATTCACCGAGAAATGGTAGGACAATTATGACGACCGTAAAATGGTAGACTCGCACGGAACGTTGTCCCAGTAGAACAACCATCATTTAAATAAAATCGTTAACTTCAGAAATATATGATCATCAAGGCTTAAAATACATAGTATTACAGGAGGATTAGTAAGATGTTCACATTAAAGAGTCATAACTGTTTTCTAATAATCGTGCTTGGATTCAAAACTGCTGGTATATCATCTGTCCCAAAAGACTTAATTTGAGAATGTTTAAACTAATTAAAGGCAATTCTTTAAGTTTTTGCAATAGTATTGACTTTTCGGGAAGTGTGAAATACTTTGAAATCTTTAAGAAAATTGGAATTAGGGAACCAGTTGCCAAAACTGAATATAAGAGTTGTAGGAGGTATATGCACTTCTGTACGGATGTCTGTGATTACTGAACACTGTCTAATTAGGTTGCCTGTGCAGCGAGAATAGATAGAGTAGAACAATTCCGACGAAGCAGATATGATGAGAACGTGGAAAAGAGCGCTGAACACATTATGTTTCAGCGGTGCCATTTGTTGAAACTGTACTGCCTAGATAGCAGAAGCTTTCTACATACTCAACTGGTTGGCCTTGTAGCATGATGTTATCGGTGGTAACGTTGTTGAATCTCATAGCTTTGGTTTTCTTGATATTTATCTCAAGTCCAACATTGCGTGCTAGTCTTTCCAGATCATCTATCTTTGCTTGAATGTTGGAGATCCTATGCGAGAGTAGACAAATATCATCCGCATAATCCAAATCCTCGAGTTGGCGTGAGAGGCTCCATGTTATTCCATTTCTCTCTGTACAGACTTCACTTATGATGTCATCCAGCACTATAGTGAATAGCAGAGGTGATAGGGGACATCATTGTTTTACCCCAGCGTTTGTGTGAAATGGTTGACTTATATTCCCGTTGTGAAGAACTGAAGTTTTTGCAATAGTATTGACTTTTCGGGAAGTGTGAAATACTTTGAAATCTTTAAGAAAATTGGAATTAGAGAACCAGTTGCCAAATCTGAATATAAGAGTTGTAGGAGGTATATGCACTTCTGTACGGATGTCTGTGATTACTGGAAACTGTCTAATTAGGTTGCCTGTGCAGCGACATTAGACAGAATAGAACAATTCCGACGAAGCAGATATGATGAGAACGTGGAAAAGAGCACTGAACACATTATGATGGAACGACGAAGTTAATTTGAAAAAAATTTTACTTTCGTGGATCTATGTATCTCTTCAAGGAGTTATAAAAATGATGTCTAGTGTTCGAAAGAATATCCAAAAAGTTATATTTTATTGAAAATTGTCTAAGCATCTAGAAAAAATGTTTCCTAAAAAAGCAAAGTTCTATTCAATCTATTCAAGAGAATCAAACAAGATTAATTGAATCCACAAAGTAAAGAGACAGCTAAAAATTAGCTTAAATATGCTCTAAAAGTTTAATTTAATTTCAAATTGTAAGGGTTAGGTGAGAGACTTTTAAATCCATATAGTATTAGGCGTGTTACATAAATTCCTGCTATATTAATTTCAACATACAATCCATTTGATTGCAATCATCATACCTATTCCATTTCAAACTCTGTCAAAATCAAACAGCCCACCCAAAGAAACAAAACCTTTAAATTAAATTAAAAAAAAAGAAAAAAAAAAACATTTTGAAAAACAAGTCATCGGGTCAAAATTTTGCTACTCATAATTATGATTGTGAATATTGCAAAAATAATAATAAAGAGAGAAAAAGAAAAAAATCAAAAAATAAATAAAAGATTTCTACGAACTATTCACTTTATAGGTGGGCACACGTTTGTTTTAAACTGAATGCCGCCAAAAATGAAAAACAAAAGCAACGTCAACAAACAAAGAAATAGCATCGCTAAACAGTTGTTAAAAAGTTGTAAAATAACGAACCTTAACCACACCACAACATGCAACACATACAAACATTCATACAACAACAACGTCGTTTCTTTGCCACAAAGTAAACTTTTTGAACTTATTTATTGGCATTTTGCATCCCTCAATAATAATCTTCTTCTACGTCTGTTTTTCGTCTTTTACATTTCAAATTGTGCAAAAATGTTTGTGTGTTTTGACAAAAAATATAATAAAAACAAATCAACAAAATGAATGATGTAGAAAAAAAAATATGCATGGAGTGTTGCAATGGATTGCAACGAATTTTAGACAGCCTTCATGGGCTTTAAGGAAACTTTTGTCGTTTAATTTTCTGTTAAAAAAGTTGCTTTTTTTAAACTTTTACGAAAAGCAATGGCGTTGAATCTGTTGTATATGGTATTAAATTAAAAGTATTTTCAAGGTATTTCACAATAAGTAGCTCAATATGTAAAACAATCTATGTATTTGCAAAGGAGCAGAAAAAGTGCAACTTTTTTTTTCATAAAATTACAGATTTTAATTGATCTTTGTACAAACGTGTCTAAGTTTTACGTGGGTACCTGCCGCATAGGCTTAAACCGCACGGTGGTCTTAACACCGGATAGAGACAATGCGTCTATCACCGCCATTGAATGACTTGCAAGGAACACTCAATTGGCAACTTCTTGTACATTGACTGCACAGATCAATGCACAAACCCTGCCATCTATAGATAGCTAGTCAACTGACCAGCCCAGGACAATTATCAAAGCTGCAACATCCGGCCTGGTAATCCAGTCCAATGTATGGTCTCTGACTTCAAAAGATTCCAGCCGATAAAAGTCAAAGTGAGTGTACTTTATCACACACTTATGACCTCGACGGAGAACCAAGCCCAACGACCAGTACATCACGAATGCTACTACCTCAATACGTTTCTTGAGCACAAACGCCAGTTGGTATCTGCTACTTTCAATGGCTCTGTTGAGTCAGCAACAGCACCTAGTAAGATACATTTGGTAGTCCGAAATTTAGCAATAGCCCAAATATCAGTCCTTTAACCAACGATCTTCTCCCCGCTTTGGGTTTTAACCACAGCCACCACGAACTCACCGAAGTGACCTCACCAATGATCCTACAGGACCGAAGTCCTGGGGCCAAAGGATCACCGTGGAACTAGGTAAGACTCTAGTCAGCTGCGAATTTAATAAATTAAATTCTTACCAGAAATGAGGCCCGTGCACCTCGGAGACCCGGTTTGGCTCCATACTTCCCCTTGAGGCATAACATCAAGGTGTGGAGCTCACCAAGATGCTTATCCATGCCCCAAGGGGTATGATCCCTGTACAGTGGTACTGTATTTATTGCTATCGATTTCTTCCAAACCCCAATAATGAAAGTTTGGTGACCACATTTTGAGTACAATCATCCTATGCGATAAAGCAAATTTTCACCATGATGGGCTTTGTTACCAATCAAAATTGTCGCTTTTCCGTTTCAGAAAACTCACATGTGATTGTCAAAAAACAAGTGCATTGGAAATAATTCTACCGTTTCTAACTGGTTGATCCGATTGATATGAAATTTCATACAGCCCTAGCAGAGGAGATATACAGTGTTTACATTTTCACGACGGACTCCAGGAACGCATCAGGAGCGTCGCTGTAGGGTTTCAAAATAGGCTACTATTTGTGGTTCGTCCATACTTTCCTAAAACCCTATACTTAGCGAGTAATGCGGATTTGAAAATATAAATATAAAAATTTCACCATACCGATTTCTTCAAAATATCGGTCACAATATGGACTTTTACGAGTCCAACGTTCTTACGACAAATAGGATCTATGCTTGGAACGACCCAAGATGCACTCGGCCAAAGATTGTCAATTCAGCGACAGCTCTGTTAACTCAAACTTAATTAGTTACTTAATTAAATTGCTCAAATCTCAAATACCCCTGATGAGATCTCCTGCTAAATTTTCATAAAATCCCATCTAATTTTGTTACAAACATTACGTTAAACTAAATATAGCTGTAATCATCTCATAATGTCGGGTTATAAAAAATCAACATTTTGCAGAGTACTGTGAATTATTACCTCGAGCACACCTTAAAGCAAGGCAAGGTAACAAAACTACACCAAAAACAACATACTAAAATACCTTTTTTTTTGGCTTTTTTTATCTGTTACTTTTTTCATTTGAGAGTTTTTGGCATTGTTTTTGGTGGCATTGTTGGTGCGCGAAGTATGAAAGGTAAGGAAAATATACAAAAACAGCGCCAGCTGAAATGCGGTACTTGTACGTTGGGTACCTTTACATAGATGTGAGAATAGAAGAATACTTGAATATACTACTCGTATAAGTATGTATGAAAATAAACGAACGGATGGATGTCTGTATGTTTGGTTGATTTTTTAGATGGTTTTGGTTTATTTGCTGCCAGGCAATGCTCATCATACATACATTCAGGCAATAACTTTACTTCTTTCTACCTTTAGCACTTTGTCTTTAAGTTCTGTTTTTTTCTTTTCTGTAACTGCTGCTCGTGGGTGGGTATCATACATATTTTGGGGAATAAACGCCTATTGCAACATTTTTTTTTGTTTCTTAAACAAAAATCACACAAAGTCATCTTTAACCAGCAACAAAAATATAAAAAAAAGAAAAATAAAATCTCAAGTTCTTTATCCATTTGTGTTGTTTCTAACCTGTGATGTCTACCAGTGATCAAGAGAGCTAAAATAAGAAAGAATTCATACTTATAATAATAAAAACAACAACAACAACAGCACATTAACCAATCTATTCAGCCATTCATTTTCGTGTATAAGGACGTTTTAAATGTTTCGTCTTTAGCGATGTCGTTATACGTCCATCATTGTTGGCTCATAACTTTCGAGTTCAATAGCAAGCCGCAGGGCATTTGCCAAACCTTATGTTACAAATATTTATATACTTTATTTACATTCGTACATACAGATATACTTATATTCCTCAGCTATATACCCAATATACTGTATGTATGTCTACTTACTAAGGAAGTCTCAATCGCCCACGTTTGAACTTGTTGTTTTATATACTCAGATTTAGTTACACTTAACAAAATTTCGTAAAATTGATTACAACGGAAAAAGTTACAGTTACAGTAATAAGACACGATCGATTGTACAAGGCAGAGGAGTATTCGAGTTCAATTTTTGACTACGGATCCTACAGCCCCCTCAGGCGCAGCGTGGTAGGGTCTCAAAGTTATTTAACATATCGCAATAATAATTTTCTGCATAGGTAGTTCATAGTTTTTTTTTCTCCATTACCCCTCTTGGGAGCATATGGCTTCCATAAATCATCTCCATCTTACACAATTTGTTGCAGTTGTTTTCGCGTCTTCCCATGTAAGATTGCATTGTCCTAGATCTTTGGTCGAATACGGCTTCTTGAACCTTGAGGGTTCCACTCTAGCGCCATCCTTGTTATACTGTCAGGATTCTTTCTGATATTATGCCCGATCCACCTCCTTTTCCTAGGTTTTATTTGTGTTAGTATGGGTTCCCCGTTGGTGAGGTTCCAGAGATTTGTATTGCTGATGTTGTTAGACCAGAATATTCTGCATATGATTCTGAGGCACTTGCTAATGATTACCTGTAGTTTTTGCGTGATGGTGTTCGATAGTAACCAAGTTTCACTACCGTACAACGGAGTAGACTTTACACATGCGTTGAATATTCTAAGCTTGGTTCGTCTGGATATTTGTGAGTTTCTCCATATTGGTTGTGGTCTTCCTAATGCCGCTCTCGCTTTATTGAGCCTGTTATTTACGTCTGTTTCAGCGCCGCCATTTGTTGATACTGTACTGCCTAGATAGCAGAAGCTTTCTACGTACTCAACTGGTTGGCCTTGTAGCATGATGTTATCGGTGGTAACGTTGTTGATTCTCATAGTTTTGGTTTTCTTGATATTTATCTCAAGTCCAACATTGCGTGTTAGTCTTTCCAGATCATCTATCTCTGCTCGCATGAGAGAGTAGACAAATATCATTAGCATAATCCAAATCCTCGAGTTGGCGTGAGAGGCTCCATGCTATTCCTCTTCTCTCTGTACAGACTTCACTTATGATGTCATCCAGCACTATAGTGAAGAGCAGAGGTGATAGGGGACATCCTTGTTTTACTCCAGCGTTTGTGTGAAATGGTTGACTTATATTCCCATTATGAAGAACTGATAGTTCTGCATCCTCGTACATAGTTCTGATGATTCGCGTTATTCTCCATTTCTTTTCAATGCTTTCCGTATGGCAGTCCTTCTGATGGTGTCAAAGGCTTTCTTGAAATCTACGAACAGTAGGTACAGGGGGCTACGCCATTCTAGAGATTGTTCTATTATAATGCGTAGAGTGTTGGCCTGGTCTACGCAGCTCCTGTTTGGCCGGAAACCTGTCTGTTTATCTCGTAGAATGTTCTCCATTTTAAATTGAAGCCTTTCCTGTATTATGACTGCTAGTGTCCTGTATATGGTGTTAAGTAGAGTAATTCCTCTCCAGTTGTTGCAATCTTTTAAGTCGCCACTTTTCGGTAACTTTACGATGATGCCATTCTTCCAGACTGATGTGATATGTGGTCTTAGAAGTTCAGCTGTGGTTTCAGCTGGTATTCCATCTTCGCCTGCTGCCTTGTTATTTCTTAACTTCCCGATGGCCTCCTTAATTTCACTAATACTGGGGGGGCTGCT
The DNA here is from genome assembly GCA_942486065.2 of Calliphora vomitoria. Taxonomy (NCBI): domain Eukaryota; kingdom Metazoa; phylum Arthropoda; class Insecta; order Diptera; family Calliphoridae; genus Calliphora; species Calliphora vomitoria. Next base: position 129,255,547 of record OW818030.2, read on the forward strand.
TGATATTCTTAGGATATTTTCTGCAGGGCTATTTTTTTCAATTTCGTTGTCATTAGTAGTTGCTCCCGAGGTGATGTTACTAATTTCTTCGAAATGTTCTCTCCATCTTTGTGTCTGTGCATCGTTGTTTGTTAATAGCGCACCACTGCGATCAGCGACTGGTGGGTTCCTGTTACACTTTCGATTGGTGAGATAGTTTATCGTCTGGTGTAGTTTTCTCATATTGTTCTGGCTAGCCGCTTCTTCTGCCGACATTGCTAGCCGTTCTAGGAACTTTCTTTTGTCTCTTCTTGCAGCTTTCTTTACATGTTCTGCTGTTGGTACTGCTGTCTCAAAGTGTTGTTGTTGTTTAACTGTAGCTTGAGTTCCCTTCTTTGAGAAACCAGGTTCCAAGTGTCGTCTATTATCCAGGCCTTTCTTTGTGGTTGCGCTATACCCAACGTTTCTTCTGCGACTCGATTATATGTTACTGTGATATCTTCCCATGAGTGGTGTTGGTTTCTTGGTAGCTGTTCACGAATTATCGGCGCTAACGTTAACGTTGATAGTTAATTGATATAAATTAAAACATTAAGTGGAAAAAGAATACTTGAATTCCTAAAAAATAAAAAAATAAAATACGAAACTGGAAATTTTAGGAAGACCATATTTGGTCCGACGCTGGCAAAAGGTTTATATGACATATTAACTTAAGTTTAGAATTCCCTGCTTTGGAAATTTTATAACAATTTTGACTAAAAATATATAAAATTCACAATTATTGCAAAATTCAAGTTTAAAGTCACTTGTGTGATCGGAAAGAGCATAATTTTTTTAAAAAAAGTTAATTTTGATAGAAGTTGGAGTAAAATTCTCTCTGTTTAAATTGAAAATTTCGGTAAAAAATATGTAAAAATCGGAAGATCCTAGGGAAAACCCTATTAGCATATTTTAGTCGTTTTCTTTTTTAAAGTTTACAAACTGTATAAGTTCTTTAAGTAACTGTTTTTCAAAAAAGCAAAGATTGATATTGGTTTTCACAGTACAGTGAGACCTCGATTATAAGTAATAGTCGGGACCGGGACCATTCTGGATAATCAATTTTCCCGGTTAATTGAGTACCAAGTTTTAGTAGTTTTTTTACTGATGACAGTTTTTCGATAATGACATTTAAAGCTTCATATTGCACACTGATCCATCGGTTGGATCAAAGTCGTCCAATTTGGTGGGAAAAATTTCATAATAACATTTTCAGCATTGAAATCCTACACGTCTGGATGTTGTCCAATGGCAGAATGATTTTACTATCATCTTTTAGACCGATTTTCTTAAAGTTCTCAGTCACTTCTGGTACTAAGTTATTGTTAAACCATTATCATGGACATTTTTTAAAGCTCTTTTCAATAATGCCAACAATGATTTGCACTTGTGTGTACCAGCACCATTAACGAAAACTAATGAGGTTAGTCACTCCTTTGAGACCTTGTGTCATTCTATGAAATTTTCATTATGGCAAGACAAACTTCTCTCAAGTAAACACTTTACATTCTCCATTATCTCATTGGTAGGAGTTTTTTCATTGATTTGAATTCATTTAATTTTCCCACAAAAATTGTGGCAGTTTGTTTGGGAATACCATGTCGTTTTTTCTTAAATTAAGAGTGGAATTAGAGTTCCTTTAAATCGTTCCTTCCGGAAACATTCATGAACTGCAAAATCTACTTTTGGTTTCTTCAGCAGTTTTTAAAGTTTTTCGGTTTCCAAAGCTAATAACAGAATCACTTTGCTTTTGATAATGTCTAACACTCTTCATGCCAAAAGCTATCGAAAAATCGATGGCACAATATCAAAAAATGTTGGTCTTACAAATCGATCAAGGAAATTCCCCTTTTTCGTTTTATTCACATTGTGTTAGATTGTTCAAAAATAATCGAAAAAAAAAATATAATTCCGGATAATAGAGATAATTACGGTTAATCGATGCAAAAAAATTAAAATCGATCCAAAACATTTTCTTTTTCTTTCCCGGATAATTGATGTTGCCGGTTAATCGAATCAGGGATTATCGAGGCCTCACTGTATTTATCATTATTACTATGAAATACCCACCATCAAAAAAGATGGGGGTATATTGATTTTGTAACACATCATATATATATATTCTGGCTTCTCATAAGAATCCATATGTCCATCCATATGTCCATCCGTCTGTCTATTGAAAACACGATAATGCCCAAACGAAAGGAGCTATCTGAAATTTTCAACAAAATGGGCAGTATCGGTTCATGATTTCACTTAGCCGCCATACAAATGTCCCCCCGAATACTGTTTGAGCAGTCATAAATATGTTGATTAGCGGCAAACCTGAAAAAATTGTTTGCCAAATTACTTCTAAGTACTCGGAAATTATACTGAAAAGTATGGTGAAAATCGGCCAAATCTTGTCCCTTGTTTTTTTCAGTGTAACTAGTTGTAGCCAACAAAAAGAGCCATACTAAAGAAAAAAAAACAAAAAAAAAAAAAAAACTATTAAAATAAGAGAAAAAAATCGAAGCGCCACAATTCATTCATCCATTAAATATATAAATTGTGGTTTGATTTGAATGCAACAACAGCATTCATTCGGTCGGTCGATAGTTTTTGTAAGCCATTCAAAAAAAAACCATTCATCCTCACATTTGAGGTTTTCAGTTTTAGTTTTTATTGTTTTTGTTGCTGTTGTCGTCGTCGTTTTCTTTATAACTTAAACAAAAAAAAAAACAAGGGCTAGGCTTACTCATTCTGTCAAAGTTCGAAAATAAAGTCAAGCAAGCATCATCATCATCATCTGGTATATTGTGACTTTTTTCCAAGTTTTTTTTTCTTCTTTAAGATTTTAGTATTTACCTCATGTGGCATGCTCCACACGCGCACTATCTACGCTTTTCTAGATAGTTGAATGGTTTAGCTGGCTGCATTCAATGGGCTGCTTAAATAATGCCTCAATGGATGGAAGTTTGGTTGACTGACTAACTTAGCCCTTATGCACCAACCACACCACCTCCGCATAATTTTTTTTTTTTTTTTTTGTTTTTTTTTTTGGTTTCTTAAACGCCACATGCATTGACAGCGTTACTCTTAGATTGTTCTTTTATTTTGATTATGATTCTTTGTTGTATTTGTATCCGTTTTGCCTCAAAAATCTCCCCATGGTTTATTTAAAACAAATAGTTTTACAATCATAGACCACAACGGCGACAACAAATACAACAGCTTCAAGAATAATAGTAATAACGACAACAATGAAGACCGTTTGTTGACGTTATCGGTTTCTCAAGTTTTTTTTTTATTTTTTTTTAATTTTTCTTATTTCAGATACTTTTTTTGTACCTTTTTATACTTCGTCATCGTCATCATCATCTGTATTAACATCACCATCACTTTAACCATGATCAGTGTATTCTTGCCACCATCATATTTAGCCAGATCTATCTGTCTATGAAAGTTTGTGGTACGAATATTTAGTTTTACTTCTATCATGCCACATTATGTTCCAGCTTTTGGTGCCAGCTTTATTTGACAAAGAAAACAAAACAAACATGAAAAAAAAGTATCTTTATAGCCAGTCAACGTGTCTAATGATCCGATTTGTTAGTATCAGGTTACACAAAATAGTTTCGAAAAACGCCCACATACCAGCCAGCAGAGTAAAACCAACTAACTCTTAAACCACCAAATAATGTGTTCACATCTTTGGCGTTTATGGAACAATTTAGCATCAAATTTCCTTTGTCAACCTAAACAAAAAGAAACTTTAAAGTTCTTTTTTACTAGTCAAACATTTCATTAAATGTCACCTCCCTAGTAATGAAACAACATTTTTTTTTTCTTTTCCTTCGAAAATTTAACGCTGAAATTAAGTTTAATTGTTGTTTTACCGGAAAGCATTGCGGCCTGGGGTGTGAACAGAGTAAAGAACATAATTTTTAATAATCAAGTGCAATTATTTTGAAAGGAGTTGCTGTTGTTAGATTTTTCAGTTAATATTTATTTATTAAGTTATAAACTATCTTTTGAAAATCATTTATAGCTAAGAAAGAGAAGAGAGGATCTTCAAGTAATTCGGCTTTATTAGTTAGGTAGGTTGCAAAACAAATATAAAAAAATAACTTCCGATTTCAATATAAATAAGTTCAAATTTCAATATTTTGAAATATGGCACAAGACTAGCGAACCGTAAGAGAACGATCGGCGGCTAGCCGAGCAGTAAGTAAAAATTCACGAGCCGCGGATCTGCCAATACCACTGGCTCATCGGCATTTTATTTCCTAGCTAGTTTAATCGGCCGAATCGATTTTTTAATAAACTGTAGCAATAAACTGCAATAAATGAACATTGAACTTAATTTATTTTTTTAAAAATATTTTGTACTTTGTAATAAAAGGTTCGAAAGAAATAATTCTAAATTCAGTTTTCGAAATCAAATCAATTCTTCACAGTAACGAAAAAAAATTTAGTTTTCGTCTTTATTAAAAGAATTTTATAATTTTCAAAAGAATTTCTTTAAACATTGAAAAAATAAAAATAAAAAAATATTTGTGATTTATAAAAATCATATTTGTAACTGTTGATGAATCGTTCGTTTAGAAATTCGTATATTTAATTGTATAAAAATAGACTGTAAATATATTCTCTTAACCATTCCATTAAAGCATTAATCAGGAATTAGTTTATTATCTTAAATCCTTAGTACTTTTAACATATTGAATTCATTAATTTCAGAATTATTTCATTATTGAATCATTCAAGTTTTCCTCTACAAAATAGCTTAATAAAATGTATAGGAAGAATAAATTTTACTTCAATTCAAATCTATTACAGAAAAAGGTAAATTGTTGCAATTAATTTGTAAATGATTCAAAATATTTTAATTCAATTTTAATTAGATTTGAATTCAATAGAAAATTTTATCATTCAAAGGATGAATGAATTCCATTATGAATTGATTCAACAGTGAATGAATTGTATTCAAATAAATTAGGTTTTGGGAATGGATTTATGGAATGAATTACTGAAATTTTTTAATTCTGAATGAAGATTTTAGTGAAACTCTGTGCTGATGTTTAATCGTCTGAACATGAATTGTATACGAGTTTTAAATAATACAAATGATTTTTTTGATGTCGTATTCTTATATTTGTCTTGTAGAAATTTTGAGAATTTTCACAAAATTTGTTCCGATGAAGGATACAAGCCAAAAGCCATTCACAGTTTTTTATGAATCATTTTGGACACGTTTACCATATTTTCTATATTTTTTATACCCTTTACCATGAGTGGGAATGGTATACTTATATAAATTTGTCATTCCATTTGTAATTTCTACATTTTTTATTTGCGACCCTACAAAGTATATATATGCTGGATCATTGTAGATAGCGAAGTCGATATAGCCATGTTCGTCTGTATGTTGAAATCAACTTTCCGTATCCCCCAAAGAACTTACATACATGATTCATACATTAATATATCGGGAATTCTTCCGGCTCGGTTGCTATTTTAAATCGAGAAAATATATATATAAGGAAAAACGGGCCAACCTCTATTAGTAAGTTGGACCTACACAAAAAAAAATGTTTTTGTCATACATTTTTTTCACTAAGAAATTAAACAAAAATTAATTTTTTAAAAATTAAAGAAAATTTTTTTTTAAAAAATTAAAAAAAAATTAAAAATCAATTTCAAAAAAAAATTTTTTTTTAAAACTTAAAAAAAAATTTTTTTTTAAATTTTATTTTTAAATATAATTTGGTGAAGGGTATATAAGATCTTACTTGTTGTCATAAGTTCTCGTCATTCAGTTGGATGTTCGAGATTGAGAGCTGTGGTTTGTTCATAAGAACTGCCCTTGTGGTAAATAAGACACAAAATTTTGTTTTAATTACAATTTTTATATATAATTTATTATTTATTAGTTTAAATAACTTATTGAGGCAATCACTGCACCAGAATAAGCTCTTTGAAGATGAGTTTGCATTACTGCCCAATAAAACTACACAATTAGCTGCCAGCAGTTTGATGCGATAATTTATTTTTGCAATGATTTCTCTTTTAATTGCCATTGTAAATCTAGAGTTTTATTTGGCAAATGTAAAAAACTACTTAGAATTTTCTTTCATTTAATTTTACACTTCAACCATACACAAATTTTTATAATTTTAAATTTTCACAAATTTTGTGCCACAAACTACGAAAAAATTGTTTTACAAATTTATATGTTTGTTTTGTTTACATTTCTTTATCTACCAAATTCGTGTTGTAGCGATTTGCTTTAAACATCTCTGATATTGTAGTACAAAATATGTGCTATCTCTATTTAAGAGAACTGCCCTTACATCTGATTTGGCGTTTTTTAAACGTCTAATATGACATCTTTGTTATACTCTGTGCTAAAAAATCACCAAAACGGGACATAGAGACAACGGAAACGCATCCTTCGGAATGTCTATATTCACGCGTTGTTGTGTGTGCAATTGCACCATTCTGCTGGACCCACATGTTCTCCAGTCCCAATTCATAAATTTGCTGCATTAAAAATGAATCTGTATTGCGCACAGTAACAGTGTTGCCTACTGCTTTCTCAAAATAATAAAGAATGTTCCAATAAATGACCTCCTTAGTGTAAAAAGTTAGCGATTAAAGTGTAAGATGTTTATAAAAGATATATACAAGTTTCAAAGAATTTGTCGCTTAAATTTCTATTTTTCTCGAATATTCCGCGTTTTTGAGAAGTATTTATATAATAACAAAACAGTTGACTCCAGTTGCAGCATCTCACAATAAGGTGACCATTTTGGGCCACCTTGTACTTTTCAGAATTACAAAAATCAGTATACTTGGTTAAAAATATTACTGAGATATAAGCAAGAAACTACTTTGGTCTCTTCTTCACAAAAAACTTTTTTAAGGAACCACACAGATAACTCAGGGTTCCATTTGTTTCAGATTTGGATTCTTATATGTAAGTGTATGGTGAAATACGTTTTTGGAAGTCATCAGACAATTTTTCAAAATCATTTCATAAAAGTTGAAAAAAATACCAAGATAGCCTCTGTTTTTTGGCAAAATATTTTGTATACAAAACATCTACCTAAAATTATTGCTACATTACAAGTATTTATCAACATTTTCATCATTATTGTCATCTCGAGTTGACTTTCGTTTTTTTTTTTCTGCATATTAAAAAGTTATTAAAGACTTTTGAAAAACAAATAAAACAACATTTAAATATAGAATTTTTTTGAATGCTTTCACTCTACAGTATTAGTTTGTTCCGTACTGTCCGTATATAGTCTTTCCTATCACTTTCAATATAGGAAACTTCAAATCAAATGTCCACAAACACTAATCCCACTTTCCTCCCTCCCATTACCTGTTTTCCTAGTTCCAACACAATGCTTTCCTCCAATGAAAGTATTCTGAAAGCCCAATTCCTCATATGTTGATGTTTAATGAAATCTGTCCAGTAGTTTGAAAGATACATATTTGTTACCAATTATTATGCGCTAGGCCCAATGTGCAGTCAACATTAAATGGTCATATCTATCAATTTATGTTCAAATTCTTAAAACAAAAATTATATAAGTAATATATGCCAGATTTTATCAATCTCTACTTCTAGACCACCTGCGATAGCTAGAACAAAGTACTTTACTAATTTTTCTATACGCACTTGTTTTACAACTAACTTAAACAAAGTTTTAAACAAATATTTCCATAAATAACAAATTTTAATAATCAAAAATTGAAATCTTAAAAAAAACATGATTTTTTTTAAAGCCACACCTCTAAATTTAATACCAGCATTTATTTATACCTACAGAAATAGCCAAACAACAACCCCTTCAACCCCCTGAAACATTTAAAACAAGATAGCGAAACAGATTTGGAATTTTATTTAAATAAATAATGCAATTTTCCACATGAAAGTAACATTTACATAAAAATCTTCTGAAAATACAGACACATAAAAACACACTCTAATGAAATAAAGAACTTTTGCTATTTTGGGGAAGTGAAAAAATATATAGATAGAGATAACAAAGTAGAGATTAAACGCCGCAGGACACTTAAATTTAAATACAGTTTATAAAACAAATACAACGGATGACATGCTACAACGCGTTTGATGTAAAACATTTTTAATAAGGGTTTTTTTTCACAATGATACATTTTAACATATACAGTTTGTTTTTGTAGTTGTAGCTGCTCTCAATTTTAGCACTCACTTTAATTATCCCAACAGTGTCGTTATAAAAGTAGTGGGGTGGGGTGTGATGATGGATTTTATGTAATAGATACAACAAACAACAACAGGCTATACAAATAATCGGTACTTAAATCACAGTTAAGTGGCGGTATCCTGAATGGCAACCAAAATGAGCAGACACGCCCTTTCAAAATTCTTTTTGACATTTTTACCCTTAAACATCTGTGCAAATGTAAAATGTGATTGCAGAGGAAAAAAAGAAATACGAAAAATCAACTCATGATGATGACAATAATGATGCAAATGTTGATAATGCTTGTAATGTGGCAATAATTTTAAGTGAATCAGTGATTTGTTTTGGAAATATGTAACCCTGTTGGAAAGTTTGCTGTTTTAAAATAGAAGGAATATTTATATGTAGCAGGCTGCTAAAAAGAAAATTTAAAATTACATGACACTTTTACAACAAAATGTCGCAAAAATATTCGTGGAATATTTTAATCCTTAATCCTTTAGTCCTTTTTATAAGTTTGTCATTTCCACAATATAATTTTCCGACCCTATAAAGTATATATATTCTGGATCCTTATAGATAGTGTAGTCGATTTAGCCATGTCCGTCTGTCTGTCTGTTGAAATCAACTTTCTGAAGACTCCAGATATCTTCGGAATCCAAATCTTCAATAATTCTATCAGAGACGCTTTCGAGAAGTTTTCAATTTAAAATCAGCAAAATCCGTCCATAAATAACGGAGATATGAGCAAAAATCCGAGACAACCTCTATTGTTGGCCTATTTTTGATTTATATATCGATTACTAAGTCATAAATATAGACAATATGGATATCTAATGATAGATATTTCAAAGTCCATTGTATATAACGATGTATATAAGGCTATAGTAAGTTGGACCTACAATGGGTCAAAATCGGAAAAAATATTTTTTAACCCGAATTTTTTTTTCACAAAAATCATTTTTTTGTCATAAATTCTGTTTACTAATAAATTCAAAAAAAATTTTTAATTAAAAAAATTTTTTTAAAAAAATTCGAAAAAATTTTAAAAAACAATTTCGAAAAAAAAAATTTATAAAAATTAAAAAAAAAAAAAATTTAATTTTATTTTAAAGTATATTTTAGTAAAGGGTCTATTCACATTCGGCACAGCCGAATATAGCTCTCATACTTGTTGCAAGGACTTTTTTGGATTTTCTCGAAAATAGGGTCAAATTGACCCCTAAAAAGAGGCGATAGAGAGTTAAGATCTTCCACAAAAATGATCTCCATAAAATTCCACAATATAAAGCTGACAATAAGAATTCTCTCAGACATTAACTTACAAATTTTTTTTCATTTAGTATAAAGCTCCCTGCGATAAAAAAATTAAAACAGCTGGACTATAAGTTATTTCTACAAAAATTATTTACTCAACATGCTCTTTCCGAATTATAGGGTCGCTATTCTGTTCCAAAAGTGCTTTTGGACAGTGTAATTAGCCCTGAAATACTGTTACAGAAATAAGAGCAATTACCGTTACCGAAACAATACAATTTAGTGTTACCGTTACCTTTTAACCGTTTCAAATCGGTAGCCAACCTTTTGTGTATTCTTTTGATAAGAAAAATTTGGTTTTGGGCAAAATCTGTTTTTTTTTTTTTTTAGAAATTTTAAGAAGATCTTAAACAAATAGATCCGCTGTCTGGGAATTTCCAAAGGTAAATTTTTGTATTTTTATTTCAAAACGAAAATCATTCCAATTTGGAAATTGCATTCCCCGAACTCAATTACTGAATGATTAAAAAAAAAATTCAATTGCTTATTTCAACAGAGTGCTGGTCAGATGGAAGTCGACTCAACTACCTCTATCGATCCAAATCTCTAAAGTTTATCTGTCATACATATTCAACATCTTAATCCCTGAGTAATTAGGTGGGGTCTATAAATTGATTTTTGGCCTGCAAGATTTATGGCTCATATCTCAGTCAATCAGGAAATGTTGCTAATTTTTCCACTTCTCAAAACTACAAGGTGGCGCCTTATTGGAAGAGCCTATAACTTTTGCAAAAGGCAACATAAAGATCAACGTTTCAATCTAAAATTCAACAACATAAACCCCTACGATTGGAGATAATATCAGTCAACCAAAGGACCAACGTTTTAAGCTAAAAATAACCACATAAAGATCTACTAGTGCACAGTGGGGCAGAATCAAAATTTTTTAAAAATAAATAAACCGGCTGTTTCGATCGGGATAAAATTTAAAGTGGACGTAGACAAGGAGTCTTCGTGTTTAAGGTATTTAAATGGGTCTTACAAATGCTCCAGGGGCGGCGCTATGGGGGCTCGAAATAGGGTACCTCCGACATGTACAATTTTTAAACAGGTGCCATTTTTTCTTTCCCATCCGATTTCAAAGATTTTAAATTTTTGGAATGGCCTTGAAAAAACATGCTTGTGCATGTAATTATAATTATTGTTTCCAAGTTATAGGCATTTCAAAATTGATATTTAAAATTTTGCCATACATAGGTCCGCTTTTTTTTAAATATAGGTCGTACTTTTGGACCGAATGGACTCGAATTTTTTTGTTATATAGACAACGAAATTACCATAAATATACAAAAGATTTCAGGGCAATATCAATAATGGATCCAAAAATAAATAAATAGTACATTTGTGCTGTTTTTTGTGAGAAAAGGTGACTTAACTCTTTTTTTATTAAAAAAAAAACTTTCTTTAAGAACACATAACAATTTTGTGTTTATCTGTAAGGTATCTTTACGGAGAACATTTTGGTATAAAAAACATGTCCCATTTTTAGAATATGTCGCCCATACGCCCTACGGAATTCGACCTATTTTTTATCAAAATTTCAACTTTGAGCCACATGTTCTAAGATCCCAAAGCTGGAATCAGAAAATGTCAGATTTATTTCCAAAAAAATTTGATTCTGCTCCACTGTGCGGTAGCCGTTATTAAATTAATCACATCAAGTATAGATTCAATTCAATATAAAATCAAGCTGAAAATTCTAATAACATGTAAATTGTGAGATCAATTTGATCCCCAACAAAGCTTAAGAAGAGCTACAATTAAGAATTCTTCACTAGATGAATATTTTTTAAATCAATAATTTGGTACTTGATTTCAGTATCAATATTGTGGAAATATTTTATTTATATACAATTGGAGAATTCACACGGTCTGCTATTAGGTTATATTGTCATAACGTCCTAATATATTATGATAGTTTAAACAAAATTTTGTTGTGTTTCAAACAAAAAAGTTCTAAACTAATAAGACTTTTTGAACTAGATTTATTGGTTTGTCATAAAATAACTCTTTTTTTGTTTGAAACACAACAACAATTTGTTTAAACTATCATAATATATTAGGACATTATGACAACAATATGACCTAATAGCAGACCGTGTGAATCCCCCAAATATATAAACCCTTATTATCATGATGATAGTTAGGAATTAGTCAACAAGTTTGTAAAAGCTTTATACATAACTATTTCCTCCTGGGTGTTTACTCATCGTATCAGTATTATGTTTAAAAATTCTCCCCGTTACTCAGTTAATATGGTACGAGAGCAAATATGTTGAAATTTGTGGTTGTTGTTGCTGTTGTCCTCAACTGTCAGATAAATACATGTTAAAATTCAAATAAGCGTAAAATGTCCTTAAAAAGATCATCACAATTCAGTCATTCAAGCATTTAATGAACCAGTCAACCAATCAAGCAGCCGACAACGGTTTTTTTATTAAGTACTTTTTATATGTTATGAATATATGTTTCTACGTGTATTTCACAAAATAAAAATGGAAACATAATAATAATAACAATAATTAGTGTGAGCATTTGCCAGTCCATAATTTCAGTTGAGTGTGTCTGTTTTTTTACATAAATAAAACTAAACTATGGATAATCTTACGTAACGTGAAGGTAGTACTTATAACTTATAGCAAATCCTCAGCCAGGGTAACAAATTACGAAATGTGCCATTGCTAGCTAGGTATTTTATGAGATAAAAATAAAAAGAATTTGTGTTTGCAATGGTTACACACAGACCACATCTGTTTATTTAAACATAAAAACACAAAGATGTTGAATAAAAAGGTTAACACAATTATAATGTTGGTTTTATATTTTTATTTTTTTTTTCAAATGTAACCCATCTTTGTGTTGTTTGTAAATGTAAGGGCTCACTGTACGAACGTGTTATTTGTCAGACCGATAATAATGTTCCTTCTTTTGCTCCCTCTTTATCAATTGTAAGCATCAGATTATCTCCTTTAGGGTAGAGTTTTAGTTTTTTTTCATTCACATTTAAATAAAAATACGAAATCGTTTCAATTATATTCCATTTGACATTTGTTGTGTGATAATTTGCCGAAGAATTATCCAGAGGTACGAATGACTATGAAGTTCTCTTTGTTTGTGTTTTTGTCATTAATCGCCCATTAGGAAATTGTTAAGAGTTTCATTAGATTTTCCCGCAAAGCGTTTGTGGCTCTCTAGTTAGTAAATAATGTTGCTGTCAGTGTCATTGTCATAATCCAGCCATTGATTTGTGTGACACCTTTTGTCATTTAGTACTTTGATTTTTTTTCTTTATATCAATTGAGCGTAGGTACATGAGTGTGTAGCTGACATATTTTTGTGAATTTGAAAATTTTGTAGAGTTTTAAATAAAGTTTTGAGTACTTATTATCTTTTTTATCGTAATTTGAGGATTACATCGTATTAGTAGAGAGTTTACAATGTCGTATGAAAATTATGAAAGTGAAAGTTTTGGGTTACAATGCAAAGATTTTGTATAGATGTTGTTGGAGATTTCAAGTAGTTTTTGGAGAGTTTGAGTAGCATTACGGAAACTGTCTATCAGTAAATATAATTACTTGTCTTAATATCAACATGGTTAAGATTGCAACAAATGTGAAATAAAATTTACTTCAAATCGAAAATCATGTCTTTTAAAAATGCTTTATATGCCAATTTCAGCTAGTGATTGTAGAAGCATTCCATTCTTTAATCAGCAAGACATTTGTTTCCTCATGTATACCTTGTTTTGAGGACATTTATACATTCGGTGTAATGATCACAAAAGCTGAATTTTGAACTAGTTTTCTTAGTGAACATTTTTCATAAAAACAATAATCCCTACATTAATCATACATTTCCTATAAGTTTACATTGCCTTTGGTGAACACGATTGAGTATCTGCAAACCAGTCGTCGGCACTTATAGCAACCAAGATCACGATCGACTCTTTAAAATTAACAAAACTCATACAATCATAAAAATTGTTTTGTTCAACATTTGTGCTGACCACCGCTCCAAACTGTATAATCCCATAAAAATAAATCCTAGTAAATTCTGCTCGACGTATCAGAGAGTTTACGACCAAAAAATGCTTCATGTAGTTATCAAATTCTTGAATTTTAATTTTAATTCATTATGAATTAGCTAAATTTTGAATTAATTCATTTTACAACAAAAATTAATTGAATGAAATTTGAATCGATTCAAACGTATTAGGTAGAAATGAATTTCAATTCACTTCCAATTCAAATGAATTTGTTAAAATGAGTTGCAATTCGTTTTCAATTCATTTGAATTGAATTGATTTTGAATTAATTCAAATGAATTAGATTTTGGAGGCCAATTTTAATCTCCGAAACGATAGAATACACGATCAGGAAATGAGTGTCAAATTCCGTATAAGAATATTCTAGTTAAATAATATCCCAAGTATTCAAAGCTGACTTATAAAACATGAGAAAAGAACTAAATACATCAAAATTAGAATTAAAAAACTTTAAATTTAACTGTTCAGAGTTCTGGGAATAGGGCAGACTACATGCGCAACTGAGAGTAAGCAGAGAGTAAAAATAATTACTTTCTCCAAAATACATAGATTTACATGTAGTTTGTTGTTGCAAGACTTAGGTTTTTGACAACAGACTTAGGTATTTTGTTTCTCAGTAACGCTGCTATGTGCGTTTTATTCTATCCATGATCTTACTATCTCGTTGTGACATATCCTACAGTAGTCACTGCAAAATCGTCTTTCAAGGTCTATCGGCTTCAATTCGTATGGTACCCAATTTCTCTGCTTTTGGATGAATCCTGCTGCTCGTTAACCTTTTTGAAATTGCTGATTGTGTAGCTCCAAATGATTTTGAAAGCTCTTGTTGAGTTTTACAACAATCTTCATGGAATAATGATTCCAATTCTTGGTCTTCTAACCTTTCCGGCTAGCCAAGGCGATATTTGTCTTCCGTGTCAAAATAACCACTTTTTTCAAATTAAAGAATTAAAGCAAAACATGCCACAAATTTCAACATTTTCAAAGCAAAAAGAAAATTAGTACAATGCACAACGTGTCTAAAGGTACGGTCAGACACAGCTAATATTTGACGATTATCGTCAAATATTTCATTGTCTGAATCTGACCACAAATAAAATTTAGAGCAAACAACAAAACAGATGATTTTAGCCAAACAAATTTATTTGTCGGCACCCAAAATATTTTCTTAATGTGAACATAGTGTGACCACTAGCTTTATAAATACATAAAAAATATATAATTTGATCTTACAAATATTTTTAAGGTTAACGCACTTATTTTGAATTGTAAAACAATTATTTTATTAAAGTTTTATTGAATTTTGTTATCATATAGTGAATTTAGTTTTTCACTTTTTGTTTGACTAAACTGCTGCGAAAAAGAATCACTAAATATATTTGCCGTGTGGTCACACTATATCAAATACTTTCATGAAATAATTGTTGATCAAATAGAGCAAACAAAGAAAATTATTTGCTCAACACGGCGGATTAAAAAAGAGAATATTTAAATATTTTTGGTACTAAATTAAAAACAAAATTGCACTATTTTTATTCCTTAACTATAATACATATCAATATTTCCTGTAAATTTCTTATTTAAATTATTTTCACTAAAAAAATGGCATCAATAAATGAAGTCTTCTTCTTCACATAAAAGTCATTCAGCCTGGAATGACATTCTGGGAGAAAAAATAATTGAAGACATGAAGTCTATGTTGCGATTTTTTGCATTTGTATGCTATTATATTTGTATACGTATAACATAGTCTGATGTTTGATTGTTTTTATACATGGAGTTTTTCTATTTACAAAATTTAAAATTGCTCAAATGTATGGAATATTTATTGAATTTAAAATCAAAGAAAATAGTTTAGACATACAATTTATTCTTAAACAGTATGATCTGCTTAATTTTTTTTAATGCGAATATAATATTTGTGAAAATTCAGAATGAAAAAAGTTTGGTGAAAGTCCTGTTCGATTAATAATTTTTATGAAAAAAAAATAATTTCAATTATGAATTTAATTTTTCCTTCTACATATAAGTATAGTTGTTCGATTTAATGTAGTTCAATTCTCGTTAATTCTTTAACACACAGAATTTTATAATTTTATTTACATTTCTAGCACATTTTCATTTCGTTTTGCGTCCAATATATAGTTAGGTACTGCTGTCAAAGAGTTGGACTACTTGTATGTACTTTGGTTTCAACATTTTAATATACTTTTTCTTTTTAACGGTTCGCTTATTTGATTATTGTTAAGTTCATCATAGTAATATTCGTTTTGTTTGAATAATGCGATTTTTAGTTTAAAATCCAAACAAATACAATAAAATTCCAATATTGTTAATTACATTAGGGGTATTTGGTAGATTTTAAGTACAATTATACCTACAAATTTGAATACGTTGATAGTAATATAATTTAATAAATAAACTTTTAATAATTATATTATTAAATTGTTCAAGCTTGAGTTCTTTTCGAGATTTGTTTTCATTATTTAGCGATTTTTAATTTAAGATATAGCAACACTACTTTTGCGATAACACATGATGCAACAGCTGTTATTTGACGCTGTTTGATCTTGCAAATGAATTGCAAGATCAAATAAAAAATTGATGAAAATATTTGCTGTTTAGTGGTCACACATTGGTCACATTACAAGAAAGTTTTCTTATCGGCAAATAAATTTGTTTGACCAAATTCAGCTGTTTTCTTGTTTGCCGTGCAAAAATATTTTCTGTTCAAATTAGGAACATAAAATATTTGACGTTTAAATAAAAGTACTGAAATTTCACAATTCTTTCATATGTAAAGCAATATCTAGTAGTATTTTACTTTCTAGATATGTATTTTGTATTGAAGAAAGAAATTAAAGTTTTTTTACAGCTTTATTTAATAATTATTTAAAAAAAATATTACCATAAATGTGACCACAAGACAAATATATTTTCCCCTTCGTGTGTTTGATAGTATTTCGGTGTAGTTAGATGAAACAAATATGGCAAATAAATGTGTACAGTGTGACCACAAAATCAAACCATGGATTATTTGATGTAGTTTTGATCAAACACATGAAACATTTTGTGTCAAATAATTTGCGTAGTCTGACCTTACCTTAAGATTTAGGTGGGTACCTGCCACAAAGGCTTAAACGGTGGTCTTAACACCGGATAGAGACAATGCGTCTATCACCGCCATTGAGTGACTTGTAAGGAACACTCAATTGGCAACTTCTTGTACATTGACTGCACAGATCAATGCACAAACCCCTTGCTCGGGCTATCTAATCCCTGCCATCCATAATTTACCACTAGCCCAAATATCAGTCATTTAACCAATGATCTTTTACCCGCTTTGGGTTTAAACCACATCCGCCACGTACTCACCGAAGTGACCTCACCAATGATCCTACAGGACCGAAGTCCTGGGGCCATTGGATCCCCGTGGTACTAGAAAAGACTCTAGTCACCTGCGAATTTAATAAATTAAATTCTTACCAAAAACGAGGCCCGGTTTCGCTCCATATTTCCCCTTGAGGCATAGTACAATGTACAGTGGGGCATAATCAACATTTTTTGGAAATAGATCTGGCATTTCTAAACGGCTGGTCCGATCGGGATAAAATTTGAGATGGGCATAGCCAAGGAGTATCAGAATTTAAGTTTTTAAAATGGGTCAAAGTAGGGTAACTTCGACATGTGTCTTTTTTTTGTTTCTCATCCGATTTTAAAGATTTTTATATTTTTGGAAAGTGCTCGGCTAGGTCTTGAGTTATAGTTATAGGGTTATAGGCATTTCAAAATTGAACTTTTAAAATTTTGCTTATTTTTGGCCGAATGGACTCGAATTTCTTTTGTTAGTTAGACAATTAAATTACCAATAACATACGAAAGATTTCAGGGCAATACTTGATGTGTTCCCTATTTATTCCTAAAGTTTTTTTCTAGTCCCAAAGGAAAGGGTCCACATTTCCTTTGGGTAAAATTTTAAAAATACCATTTTAGGGATTTTGCTCCAATTTTTAGGAATTGCGGGAAGCCCTTTGACTTTTTTACAAGTTTTTTTACACTTTGTTATTTAGAAGGGCAAATTTAAAAAACGTTGAAAATTTCATTGAATTCTGTTAATAAATAAAGATTTTATAACATATTACATATTTATTGAGCTTCTAAAGCTAAAATTTGTATAACAATTTTTATAGGATTGCAAATATTACGAACAATTTGATCCACATTTTTCCGAACTAATTTTTTTTTGTTTATATAAGTTAATTTGTGGTCACGTTGATATCGTTTATTTTTGGATCCGTAATTGATATTGTTCGCTTTGTTGGTACAAAAAAAACTTTATATTTTACACTATAATGTTCAACAACTAAGTGAGAATAAATGACAGATATGAACCCTTCAAAATGTCATATAAGTTATTAAAAATAAAAACCACGTTCAAAAGATACGCCATCAGTTGCAAATTCCGTATATTAGTATCCAGTGGGCTTATTAGACCACAATATGCAAGAAAATTGACATGGAAAGAGACGATCCAATTTATCTGCAATACAGTTACATACAACTACAATTTCTATGGCCTGAAACCCATATGTTACCCTAGAATATCTCACTATATCATTTATCCGATAGATATATATCTTAGTTTATTTGCGACACTTCTTATAGATAGTCGAGGATTAAATACAAAAGCATTTACAACTTTGCTGCTATGTTTTTTGTCCAAAAACCTGTTCAATCTGCAAATATTTAATATCCAAAGAACAGGAAAATATGCGCTTGTGATACATCGAAAATGAGAATAAAAATCCTAAAGTGAATTGTTCTGAAATAAAACGTAAGAAAAAGAAATGAAGCCCTGGTACTAACGGCTATATTTCTGAGAGCCAAGATCTTACTTTATTATTAGTCAAGACTGGAAAACTAGATATTGGACCGCCTGGACTGGGTAAGTCCAAGTTCTGCTGAATAAGCGAAAATATGCATGAAAATTGGCAGGAAGGGAGTCGACCTTTCTTGCCCATTATAATCACCTGTGTAACTGCTATACTACGACAATTTCTATGACCAGGAACCCATATCAACGTTACCCTAGAATATCTCACTTTCCCATTTAGAGACAGCATTTGTCGGATAACCTTGATGTCTCAGTTTATTTTCGACTTCTCTTAATGATAGTCGAAGCATTTAATACTCAAAAGCATTTAATACTTTGGAGCCAAATTTGTTTGTCCAAAAACCCATTCAATTTGCAAATGTACATTTTTTGAAAGTTTCTAAAAGGAATATCCAAAAAACAGAATATGCGCTTGTGATATATCAATATTTAGTATAAAAGGCGTAGACGTTAACTGTTCTGATAATATCGTGAAATTTAAAATAAAAAGCAAAAAAAAAGGAAATGAAGCTCTCAAGCTAACGGCCTAAGTTCTTAGTACCAAAAACTTACTTCATTATTAATACGATATTGAGTAACATAAGCAGGGAAAGTGTCGAACGACTGTTAGATTAAATTCAACCCTAATTTCATTTGCCCACGTGTTCAAAACTTCGTAGGTGTCGAAGACTTCCTTGCTGACAGTTGCAGGGTTAATTAACCATTAGACGACATACATATTTATGTTTGTCATCAGCATTAGCATCCATCACAGCAATCAGTATACGAGATATTTCATCTATTGGAAGAGACACCAAGAAAATTTCGAAATTAAAAACTAAAATTGAGAAGTCTTTGAACTTCTATTTACTTATTTGTGCAATTTCTTTTATTAACTCTTTTTAGAATTCCAAAACAAACATAATAATTTTCCAAAAAAATCGCCCATCATTTAATCCCTAGATGATAATTGAACACAAAAGAGAGAGAGTGTCTATCCAGCAACACCCAATTATTCTTTCCGGCTGCAGAAGTTAGAAATTCTCCCTAAATACTACATACTACTACTAATATTAACTCGTAATACTAATAATAAGTAAGTAAAAGCATGATAGATAGAGTTGTTAAAATACTGTAACTAACTAACTAAGTAACTAGTGCATGTCGTATAATTACAAGCAAAATTTAAACTGCAATCAATTTGTCCGTCTGTCCGTGTGGATGTGGATGGATGTAAGTAAAAGCGGTTCTGTTTCATGTGATGTTTTGTAATTGTACAACAACGACGAGTGGCGTTTTATGACTGTTTTTGGAAGGCAAACAAACATAACCGTACCGCTACGAACAAATGTTTTATAATTCACTTTACTTAACGAAATTGTTTATACGAGTACCACCATTAACACAACACCATAGCCCCTACCACCAGCACAGCTTTTTTCCAAAAGCCGCATTTTTTTTTTGTTTTTCTTAATTTTTGTTGAGGTTGGTTGGTAGTTGTCGAGTGCCGTCCGTTTAGCCATAAAAACATAGATTCATTTGTTTTTAGTCGTAACACGTACATGGACAGACATTTAATAAACACCATCTAAAACATAAGATAGTCACTCACTCACTTTGTCAGTCAGTCAGCCAGCCAGCCAGCCAGCCAGCCAAGTCAGTTAGTTAGTCAGTCAATTACTGTTTGTTCACCATGGTTGATATTATTTTTTTTTTGTATTTTTTTGGTGTTTGGAGGGGCTTATCATGGTTATTAGCTGTGGGAACTGCTATTTTTATAATGCATTTGTTGATAACCCTGCAAGAAGTAACTCCACTACTAAATATACTCGTACGGCCACTATATACGTTATTATGTTTTACAGACAGAGTGACAAATGTATACGTATACATAAGGGTTTTTTTAAAAGCCTTTTAACAATATGTTTAATAATTTGTATATCCTTAATTAAGTTTGTCATTACGTGGATATTCTTAATTTAAGTATATACATTCTGGATAGTTATAAATGGCGGAGTCGATGTAACTATATCCGTCTGTTTTTTAAAATCAACTTTCCGAAGCCCAAAGTAACTTAGTGCTGGTTCACACACTTCAAGTTTACTTGCGCAAGTCTTGAGTTTGTAGATGAGAGAGAAGAGAAGATTGGAAAGATTTTCCTATGTTTCTTCCTATCTCTTCAAACATTCGTTTTCCAACGACGTACAATGCTATAGAAAACAGGACAGAATTTTTGAACCAAACATTTTTTCACTATGTTTTTTATCAACCAAAATTTTGTTCACGATAAATTATTTCCTCTTTTATTTGAGGTAAAACGTTCTCTTTGGAACCGAAAAAATCGATACTTCAATTAGGTATTGATCCCATTTTATTACATAAGGTGAAAACATAGTGTCGATCAATTTCATATTATACCAGCCAGATTCTCTTTTTTATGAGTTTTAATGAGTTGAACGCTAGTGATAACCAGGCTGATAAGATCCCCAGTGAATGTATAAATTATATAGGAAACTATTTATGATTTTTGGGAGTCTCTTGAGGATATAGCGAGACTTTAAAGTACCTGTATGTATGGACATAGAAGGTAATTGTCTGGCTGATGGACTGACGAAGGTCGTAACTACATTAAATTACATTAGGACTTTGGTATTAAAACTTGGAATATCTGCCCCCAACTGTAAACGCAAATTCAGTCAATAAATCGAGACCCCATTTCCGGATCATATTATTAGTGATCATTTACCACTGGCGTGCGTATGCTGGTAATCACCATCTTCCGTAAAAAACAACTGAATAACTGCTCAGTCTTCAGCCACTTCGGTCATTGGGCGTTCACTAAAAAGTCCTGGCTTTCTACTGGTGTTGGAGTGATATACACTTCTATCAACTATGTGGTTTGCATACAGAACATGGTTGACGAATCCTGAATATGTTGGACGAAATAGAGCGGATTTGGCTCGTAATTCATTCATTTCTATTCGCGTCTCACGCTAACCTATAATATATAAAGGGTTTTCCAACAAGATGTGTTATTTTGAATCACCCGGTATTTCGGTAGGTGTCACTTTTGAAGCTTTTATTCTTTGACATTTGACAAGTAGAAACTACGACATTACTAAAAAAGGAACGCTTCAACAACGCATTGAAATTATTAAAATTCACTTCAAAAATGTTGAAAATCTTGCAGTCACAGTTCGCTAAACTAAAGCATTTTTGAGTCGTCGGGAAGCACCTTGTCGGACCGCAGTACAGATATTGGTGGAAAAATTCGAGCTGTTGGGACAAGTTAATGATGTGAAGAATAAAACCCGTGCACGTCGCTCAAGAACAACTAACTATTGCTGTTGTAGCCCAAAGTGTTGAAGAAAACCCAGGTTTGTCCATTTCTCGTCGTTCTTTGGAATTGGGCATTCCACAAACGTCATTACACCGTATTTTGCATGATATTGATGTGGACAACGTTTACTTTTAACAAGGCGGCGCTACGTGCCACACAAGCAACGAAAACATTGCTCTCTTACGGGAAAAGTTTTAGGGGCGTGTTATCTCTCGACGAGGTGATCACAATAGGGCACCGAGATCTTGTGATTTAACACCTTTTGACTTCTGCCTTTGGGGCCACGTGAAAGATAAGCCCAGCGATTCAAGACCTCAAAGATATAATTCGTGAGGCTTTCGAGGACATAGGGCAGCCACTTTGCGATTTGGTTATGGAACATTTCATGAAAAGGACATGGTCCTATAAGCGTGATCGTGGTGGCCATTTGGCTGATGTTGTTTTTCATTATTAACGGCATACCTTCCTCTTTATTATGAAATAAACATCCGATCATCAATGCAATTTTTCTTTGAATACCAAAATAACACCTCTTGTTAGACAACCCTGTACAATCGTTAGAATTTGCATTTTTAATTCTCATTATTAGAATTGAAAATAATATTTTTAATTTTTTGAAATTTCGTTTCATGTTTCTGTTTGGTATCAAAATTAAATGGGTTATTGATTTTAGAAAATGTTTATATTTGAACATACAGTGGCTCCATCGCATAAGCCACTGTTAAGCATGCAGTAGGCTCTAATATGGTTTGGGACTGGAAGTCGAGTGCCGAAATATGTTGATAAAGCTAACCTTTTGGCGGAATTAATTGCAAATAATTCGATCTTATCGGAAAGCAATCAACCACTACCCGAGCTCGAAAGAGTATCAGTTACTATGCCGAATATATTCTTTCGCACTCGCGCAGTTAAAAGGATTTTAGCGGATCTCAACATAAATAAGTCTCCTGGGCCTGATGGTATACCAGCACTGGTCTTGAAACCTTTTCAGCACTTTATACCGTGCCGGCAAATTTCGATTTCAATGCACGCAAGCCTCAATGTTGTATGTTAACACACAAACGCACAACAGATCATGTTGCTCCATCTGTTCCTGTGGGTGGTGTAAATATTAAAGAATCAGAAGCTGTTGATGTTCTAGGCATGAGTATTCAGAGCGATGTCCGCTGAACAAAACACATTTTTCGAGTGTCGAAAGAAGCATTCAATTGCCTTGGTTTTCTAAAACAGTGTAACCATACTTCACTCCATCTGATCTCCTTACTATTTACACCACTTATATCCGCCCGAAAATGGAATACAACTCTCATGTGTGGGCCGGTGCTTCAAAGTCTATTTTGGAGTTAGTCGACCGAGTACAGGAGAGGGCGAAGATGCTTATCGGTGACAGTAGGGCATCCAGCTCTATTGACTCACTTTAACATCGTCGCAAGTTGTGTTTCACTGTTCTACCGATACAACAATAGAATGTGCTTTGCTGAAATTAGGGAACTTGTTCCCGAAACCCGTAGTTTTTTACGCAACACACGTTCTTCGGCAGTGGCTCATCAATTTGTTGTCGACTGGACGGTGGATCGCACAACACATTCGTTCTTTAGCCGAACTGTCCGTATGTGTAATAAGCTTCGTCCTGAAGTCTTTCCTGTCATTTTCAATGTAGGAAAATTCAAATCAAATGTCCACAAACACTACTCCCTCTATCCTCCCTCCCATAACCTATTTTCCTAGTTCCAACACAATGCTTTGCATGAGTAGGGGTCATCCCCTGAGAAAAAGAAAAAAAAAAACATCAGGTGTTACAAAGCTTTGGCTGATCCATAACTGTCACAAACTTATAGAAACACATGCACAGCACCCAGACTTTAATGTAATTGAACATCTTTGGGAGGTATTAGCTAGGAGAGAGCATCAAATAAAGTTTAACACGTTAGTTCAGCTAAAAGAGTATTTATTAGAAGCATGACACTATATACTGATCTCACACTTTTGAATACCTAAGTTAAGCGCAAGAAATTAAGGTATACAGGTATGTGGAGTGTAAATAAAAGCGAAAAAAAACTATTTTTGGTAAATCTTTTTGTGTTTAGAGAACATTTATATCAGACAAAATCTTGTCCGATTATGCGATGGAGCCACTGTATATAGGTATGAGAAATACTTAAATAAATTTTAATTGAAATTTTTTTCAACATTTAAAACATCAATGTTGATAACATCCTGTTATTAACTTTATTTGTAAGTATGACAGCATTAACTGTGAAGTAGCTTTTCTAGTTTTTTCGTTACATAATTTATGAAACTACTAGAAGATAGCGGTGTGTATATAAATAGTAACATCGAGTTGCAGGAGAAGTCAGTTATCGTAAGCACTGTTTATCTTAACATCAACCGTATTACCAATTTGTTTTTGAAGTATGTATAGTATAAGTGTGTTTATTAAAAGAGATTCTCTATTTAAGTTGTTATGTGAATTTGAATAAATAAAGATTTGTTACATATTTAAAACTAATTGGCTTTTTAATTTACAATTTTATAAAGGAAATAAACCATCGTTTTTAAAGGTAAAAACGTAGTTGACAAACAACAATTTTAGACAATTGAAGCACTGAAAATCGTAAAAGTGCAAAATAAGGGCCATCCTAATGTACACAAACGAATTATTAAATTGCCAACAAATACGATTACCACAACAACTCAGATTTCTCTTTGAACTTAAATTAAATTTAGCTTTGGAATGATATAAACATATGTAGCTTTGTCTGATGTTTGACATTTGTAGTCACAACTAACAGTTACCCTGTAAAAGAGGCAGAACAAAATACATACATAGATTGTGTACTCGTACATGTACTTACATGTAGTTACAATTAGCTACGTTGTTACTCTTACACTGGGACGTGACAAAATGTAGGTGCGGCAGCCGGTTTTTATTAGAATCGAGGCAATAATCAGAAAATTTGTAAACAAAAAAAAAAAAAAAAAAAACAAAAAAAAAATAACTTTTATTTATGTTTATAAATAAAACAAGCAAAAGATAAAAAAGTCAATTGTGCCGTCTAATTTGTCATTACGAACAAATTGACAAGATGTCTGTCTGTACAATCATTCCCTGGAAGTGTGTGTGTGTGGTTCATGTTTGGTGGGTATCTCATAATTTGCTATATCTTTGTTTTGTTTTGTTTCACTTCCATATTGATATTGATTCATTCCCTCAAATATTGTAGACATGCAGTATGTATTTTCCATGTTAACAGATGCGTTAATAACTTTATCTTGTTAAATTAGTTTTCTGTTTCGGCTGCTTTTATTTCTTTAAATTCTTTAGAATATTCAAGGGCTTTTAACAAAATTTTCCCACCACATGAACATTACTTAACCTATACCTATATAAGTATGTATATATATATAGTAGATCCATTATTGTTATTGTTGTTTTTTTTTCATATAAAGTCATGACTTTGACGTGCTGACTCTGACTACGTTTCATATTCATCGTCATTCATCAATTCATAGTTAAATTTTTGTCAATGTTTTGTAGGTACGAGTATGATTTTGGTTTGGTTTGATTTGGTTGGGTTGGTGTATGCGTGTATTTTTGGACAGGAACTCAACTTGTCAAGATTATGTTTGTTAACAGAAATGGAATGGAAGATCTATGTTTTGTGTGTGTCTTTTTAAAAAAAATTTATGAATTAATGAATGATGTTAACAAATATTTTTTTGTTTCTTCTACTTTTTGGGCGCTTTTCGTTAAACTTCCCACGATTGGAGGTGTTTCTCTTGGAATTGATAAATTTTACACATGTTTTTTTATGATTGATTTATGTGGTGATACATTTCCGATTTGACTAAACGAAAAAAATCATCATTATCATCATTAACAAAAGAAATCTGCTTGGGTGTATAAATGTATGTTTTTATTTATACGATTCCCGAAAGCCTAGTTTCAAGCTTTGTTTCATTTTTTTTAAATTTTGATTTTTGTTTTTTTAATTGTTCACAATATTAATTGTTGTTCATTTATTCATTCGTCAGGTCATGTAAATCTTGAAATCCAACTAAAGTTTGCGATTTTAATTAATTTTATTTAAAACGGTCGAAAGCAGTTCATAATAGCCCTCACATAGCCCTCAAATAAATGTTGTCATAAATAATACAGGATAGGAATATGTTGGAATAACATATCGTGCAAATCACCTCCAAGTCTTTGCACATACGCACATAGTCGAAACTTTACATAAAAGTGGCTAACTTTCGTTGATATGGCGTTGAATTTCCTCCTTCAATGCACACCCAGAGAAAAGTATAGTTGTCCATGTTTATTGTAACCATATCAAAATTGTTAAAAGTTTTTTAACAATATATGTAATTATTTATATGATTGCGGTAACCGTAGTATGACAAAGTTACCATCTACATGATTATCGCCATTATATATAGGATTGTAGTAAAGAAATATATGTTTATGGCAATCATGTTCATGACGAATCATTATATCATAATATGTTGATCACAGATAAGACGAAAACGAACATTATCAAGGCAATTTCAAGTGTTCAAGAAAAGCTTTGATTTCAAATAACTAATGACTCAGAGTAAATGTTGTGGCTTTTGGTGAATGATACATTGATTCTCAGTGATCCATAACATATTCTTTCAGATGGAAGTTGGCACAGTAGTTTAGAAACATTTGTGAATGAGTGGAAATATCTTAATGAAATTTAACACAGACAAAGCTGAGGTCTTTCTGAGTTGATTTGTATTTACATGAGTTCGTAGTTAGAATGGGGGCTAGTGGTCGCCCACCCAAAATTGGTCGCCTCGATCCTACAAAATTTTAAAAAAAATCAACATAAATTAATTTATTATTTCTTTTAGTTCAAGAGATATTTAGGTTGAAAAATTATTTTTAGCCGACTTTTTTTTGTCAGTTTTTTCGGAACATGTAAAATAGAGTATATTTTTCTCTGTTTTTCCAAAAATCTCTTCGTATAGATTTGCCACCCTCAGCAATATTCAAACATGGCCAATTTTGAAGAAAAATCTCAGTTAATAAGATATCACAAGGTAAATAACGGCTGAACATGTTTTCATCGGTTTGGATCATGTTTTCCGTGAATTGTCATGAAAACAAAAACAAATTTTTGATAAGACTTTGTTTTCTTTTTCTTCGGGATTTAGAAAATAAGGCAAAATGTTATTCTGGAAATTAAAAAAATGTTTCTAAACCACTGTGCTTCGTTCATGATACATTTTGACCGAAATCGCCAAAATCATTTCTCATCCAAAGGTCATAAGATTAGGGTTTTATAAAAAAAATCAAAATCTACTTTTGTTGTTTTCGATTTTTGTTGCAAAAATTAAAAAAAAAATGCGTTTTTCTCATCAATAAATTTATTTTTATACCCTTCACCTTCGTGAGAAGGGTATATATAAGTTTGTCATTCCGTTTGTAATTTCCGCAATATAATTTTCAGACCCTATAAAGTATATACACAGAGAAAACAGATTCGTGATAGCAACCGAATTTGTTTCCAATCGAATGATTCGGCTGCACACATACAATTTTTCGGTTCTATTAACAGAAAGTCAGTTGATAGAGATGAATTTCGGTTGAAGCAACCAAACATTTGTTACCCCTTCTAAAATTTTGTAGCCACAACTGTAAAATTCGGTTGCTAAGGTAGAATCATATGTTTTCTCTGTGTATATTCTGGATCCTTATAGATAGCGGAGTCGATTTAGCCATGTCCGTCTGTCTGTTGAAATCAATTTTCTGAAGACCCCAGATATCTTCGGGATCCAAATCTTCAATAATTCTGTCAGACATGCTTTCGAATCCGCAGCAAAAATCCGTTCATAAATAACGAAGATATGAGCAAAAATCCGTGAAAACCTCTATTTTTGGCCTATTTTTGATCTATATCTCGATTACTAAAACATAAATGTGGACAATATGGATATCTAATGATAGATATTTCAAAGTCCATTGCAACGATGTATATAAGGCTATAGTAAGTTGGACCTACAATGGGTCAAAATCGGGAAAAATATTTTTTAACCCGAATTTTTCATAGCAAAAGTCGAAAAGTAGACTATTTAAAAATTCGAAAGTTTGAAAATTCTAAAAGTTGACTTGTTGTTTCATGTCTAAGTAAGCGGTAATTAAGGTTCTCCCGATCACGGAACACAATATCATGTTGACAAAGAAGTTTCTCTAGGAATGTCATCGGAGGAGTAGGGTTCTATAAGTCTATTGTTCGATTGCTCGAACAATCGACTTTTTACTGAAAAAAGTCGAAATCGGATTAGTTCGAAAGTCTACTTTTTAAAAAACGAAAAAAGTCTAAACGAAAAAAGTCTAAAGTTCGAAAAGTCGACTTTTTGTTTCAACTATAGAACCCTACATCTAAACTGCAATATCATGCAGTTGAAGTCAACCTGGAGATAAACCGTGATAGTCTTCACTTCTGTTCAGCTAGTGGTGACAGCTCCCTTCAACCTCTCAAACAACCATACTTCATGACATCTTGCACTAGAAGTCGCACAATTTTTCCCGGTCGACCTTAATACATAACAGAGAAAAAGGGAGTAGACTCCGCAGTTACAACAACTATAACATGTTGTTACATTTTAACCTTCTTAAAACGTTGGTTTATTACCTTTAAATAAATCGGATACTTTTGATTGCATATAAAAAACAGTTTTAGTAGTTTAAAATTTTTAACACTCTTTATTTATTTAAAACGTACAACAACAACAGTTCAAATAGTCACACAGTGTTTTTTTTATACACCTTTATCAATTCGCAGAAATGCACACACACTTTATAATGTACAAACTTAAATGTACCAGACAGTTGATGTTAACTCTAACAGCGCCTATGTTAAACTCAACTCACGCCTGCAGCCTCTGCCACTATTTATACACACGCCATCTTTCGGGAATCTTCTACAATACTCTTCACGGACAAACTAGTATGTTCGAATTCTAGAGCTTTCGATGTTAATGTCAGCAGTTTATACATTTAGTGTTGCCATAATTATAAACAATGCTAATAAGCGCATGCTATCAACATTGTTGATAAGTAGAAGCATCTACTAATGGACGTGTTTATAAACATGATGAATGCAGTCGTTACAGACCGTTAAATTCAAATCGCTATTGCAAATTCGTGACAATATGTTGACCTTGATGGTTAAAGTTATTCTATTTCGATCAAATCAGATATTATGATCTGAAGTATAGAGTGTAGCAACCATAGAGAAATACACATAGAGCGGAAACTAGAAAGAAAACTCAAACCAAAAAACTTGCTTTTGTTTTTACATAATTTTTTTTACTAATATATTCTCACAACTCACAGTGGTTAAAATGCTCAATCTAGCCGGAAAAAGTCATAATCTCTTTTAAAAAGCCGTACCGACATGAAACTTGGTACGTTTATAGATTGCATCAATATAAACAATCTGAGGGAAAAAAAATTTTTGTGCATGAATGCGAGTTTTTGTATGTAAATTTTGTGGGTTTGTTTGAAGCCTATAGACGGCGAAATGGTTGAACCGATTTTCCTGAAATTTTCACACCGTCTTTCTGTATGTGCGGAGGGAATTAAAGGCTACCTTTCATTAAAAAATTTGAAGTGGACGAAATGCCACGCCAACCTTAAAATTAAAAATACAGCTCCTTCCTTGTAATGGACATGTTAAACTCTAAATGAAATAAAAATCGTTGAGGCAAAAAGTGGCAGCTAGTTTTTTAAACATTAGAATGCTACATCTATATAGATGACGACAATATAAAAACTAAAGCTTAACTATGTTAAATTACCATTTGAAATTCTAATAGAATTTGGATATTGAACAAAAATTTCACATTTAAAACACACATGTACATAATTGCATTTTTTTGTTTTCTAAACAAAACATATTTTCTGAAAAATTTAAACAGTAATTTTTACTCTTACCTTTGTTAAATTAATTACACCAAAAAATTGTTTTTAATTGTTCTTAATATTTTTTGACGACAATTTCACTTGTACTGTTAAATGTCACTTTTGAAGCAATGTATCAATGCTAGTGTAGCTATTTAAAGAAAAACAAGTAAGAGAGCTATATTCGGCAGTGCAGAATCTTATATACCCTTCACCAAATTATACTTTAAAATAAAATTAAAAAAAAAAAAAAAATTTAATTTTTTTAAAATTTTTTTTTAAGCTTTTTCCAATTTTTAAAATTTTTTTTTTTTAATTTATTAGTGAAAAATATTTATGACAAAATAATGTTTTTTGTGAAAAAAAAAAAATTCGGGTTAAAAAATATTTTCCCGATTTTGACCCATTGTAGGCCCAACTTTGTATATCCTTATATACATAGTTGTAATGCACTTTGAAATATCTTTCATTAGATATCCATATTGTCTATATTTATGACTTAGTAATCGAGATATAGATAAAAAAAAATAGGCCAAAAATAGAGGTTGTCTCGGATTTTTGCTCATTTCTCCATTATTTATGGACGGATTTTGCTGATTTTAAAAAGGAAACTTCTCGAAAGCATGTCTGACAGAAATATTGAGGATTTGGATCCCGAAGATATCTGGGGTCTTCAGAAAGTTGATTTCAACAGACAGACAGACAGACAGACGGACATGACTAAATCGACTCCGCTATCGTTAAGGATTCAGAATATATATACTTTATAGGGTCGGAAAATTATATTGTGGAAATTACAAACGGAATGACAAATTTATAAATACACTTCTCACGAAGGTGAAGGGTATAAAAATATACCATTATGTACTATGGACACTTGTAAACATATTACCATACAAAAAATTTACTTTTGAAACATTTAAAAAAAATGACTTTTTTCCGGCTAGAATGAGCATTTGGACCACTGTACAACTCATTCTTTGGCAGGAGAGTTTCCGATCTATGTGTATTTATATATAGTAGCAACTAGGGATGCCAATCCCGAAATCCCGATCCCGAAAATCCCGGGATTTTTCGGGATCGGGATTTCCCGAATCCCGGGATTTGTGAAAAAAAATCCCGGGATTTTTCGGGATAACAAATCCCGGAAAATTACGAGATTTTTGATATTTTTGGTACGAAATATGAGTGATCACAGATCGAGCTCCTTTTCTCGATTAAACACTTATTTACAAAGTTATTAGGGATTTTGGTTTTTGACTCTTTTCATATTTTTCCGATTTTCGCAATACTTTACAGTATAATTTCAAAGTACTTAGAACTTATTTTATAAGGATTGTCGCATAATCAACATACTTATGACTGCTCAAACAGTATTCCGGGGGACAATATTATGGAACTAGGGACAATCATGGACCATTTTCAATTCCAAACAAACCTTATCAACAGATAGTATTTGTGGATAATTTTAGTCAACCCTAACGTGTTTTAGACATACAGACATACGGACATTTTTTATTATAAAATAAAACAATACTTCAATATTTTATTTTCAAAATTAATAAAGGGAGGAAACAAAAATTTTTTACAAAAATTGTGCGGTTTTAATTGCAAATAACTTTTAAACTGCCTTACCAATTTTTACACTATTAGTCTCATAGTAATCCTAAAAAATCCTTTTACTATGAACTACCATATGTACTCAATACAGTTTTGTTATGGATTTCTCACTGTTATAAATTTCAGAATACGGGTATAAATATGAAATATCGTTTGCGTCAAATTTATTTTAATTCAACGCATTAGTTTTTTCTTTGATATATTTTAACATAAATATATTAACGAAAAAAAATAGTTTTTATTGTTGAATTTTGTATTTTTTTACGTCTAACTAAAATCCCGAAGTCCCGAAAAATCCCGAAATCCCGAAAAATCCCGGGATCCCGAAAAATCCCGGGGTCCCGAAAAATCCCGGGATCCCGGGATTTACATTTCTAAAATCCCGAATCCCGGGATTTGTAAAACCCAGTCCCGTTTGGCATCCCTAGTAGCAACTATTCTGTAGAAAATGGGCAACAAACATGCTAGATATTGTTTTTTCAGTTATTTCCAAAACCATCTAATTTTTAAGTTTGGTGGAGGAAACTAGTTTATGTTTATTCGCTTAGATATTCTTCATGACGCCTTAAAAAGTAATCAGAAATTTATACAATGTTTGGAGAAAACTAAGCTGATCATAATTATAGGTATTGGTGTCAAGGTTTTCCCAATACATATGTACCTAAACGATCAGTTAAGTTCCAAGCGGGAAAAAGATGCAGTAACGAGGCCTTTCTAAAGGCCTTATTTTGCTGTCACAAAATCGTTTCTATTTTCACAGCGAGTCATTGGAAGCCATAGCCTTGAATAATCACTTCTGTTGGATGGCAATTAAGCAAAATCTTTCGTTGAAGGCCTGTAAGAAGACCTGCCGCGTAATGCCTCATGGAATGTCTGCATAGGAACTACTCCTAAAAGGCCTAAAAATTAAAGCCCTATTGAAGGTCTGTTGAAGCAAGCGTTCAATAAGAGTTATTAGGGAAAATGTTCTTAATCAATTTAACATTAAACCTAAAGAATGGACTTTAAAGAATCACGTCTACTTCACGCGAAATTTACAACATACAATTTTTTAAGAGGCTAAACCTTTTAGAAGATCTGGTTTCATGTAATGGTTTATAATAAAGAGAGCAAAATACATTTTATTGTACACGCAGAAAAAAAATATAGTTGTCACAAACATATACATGTTTACTGTAACCATATATATGGTTGATACAATCATGTGAATCGTAAATTAACCATATTATTGTTACCACAATCATATAAATAGTTACTGTGACTATAATATTGTTAAAAATTCTTAAATGGTTACAGTAAATATGTACAACTATATTTTTTCTTTTAAAAGGCCTACAAAGTGAACACCTAGCATTTTTAACAATAAAGATAACATACATTTAAAAATACTCCTTCAAGTTAACCAGGTTTTATTAGAGTCATTAATGTCATTACAAGTATGTACGAGTATATCATTATTATTTGCTGATTGATAGATTGACATAAAATGGATTGATAATTTGTGGCCCATGTTTAAGTTAACAAAGAAGAGAGTCAGTCAGTCATAAACGTGTGCTGACTCTTAACACTTGTTTACATTCAATATGTTTTACTTAAGACTCAAACACGGCCTGACGTTGGACACTGTCAAATATTTGCTTTAAAACTTTTTTTATTTTTATTTTTGTTTTATTTTCTGTTTGTCGGTCTCTGCCATAATAGCCTGCCTATGAAGGAAAGATTGGTTGGTTGGATGGTTGGTTGGTTGTTTAATGACAGTGATGGTTAAAATCATCGTTTTAACCATATCAGTCGGTAACTATGCTGTTGTTGTTGTTGTTTTAGTTGTTGCTATTGTTGTCATGGTAAAATAAGATTTTATGACTTTTAACGCAAAATTACTGCAATTTCACACAATTTGTGATATTTAAACGATGCGACCATGATGACGACAACGATTTTAAAGTTTTTATTTAAAGATCTTAAGCCAAGCTGGAGCGGAGCGAGCGTAGATGGCCAAGACACCTTCAAGACCTCCTCGTTGCTGGTACTTTGAGTTAGTGGTTGTTGGTGTCAAACAATAAATATAAAGATGATAAAAATGAGATGGTCTCTTAATTTTTTATTTTTTTTGGTTTAATATTTATTTTTTTTTTGTAACATTTGTAGTGCGGATGTTTGTTTTCCTTTAGTTTTGTTGTCCTCAATGTTGACAATGCTCATCACACTCGTAGTTTTGTTGATGGTGTATACAACAATTATGATCCGTCCAGCCATTCAATTGACTTGACGACTATGGTCTCTGATGATGGGAAAATTTTGAAATTTCTTTATTTGTGTTTAACCAACAATTATGACAGCAAACGCAAACGATCAAGCGAGCCAGCCAGCCAGCCATTCAGTCCAGGCCGGCCATTCGTCAGGCAGGCATTTGTACAAAACAAATACAACACTGTCATTAAGCTTGAACTCCATATACTGGCAATAAGAAGAAGAACGACAATAACAATAAAAAAAAACACCAATAATAATAACAATAATATTTAAACAAAGAAAAAACATAAACAGATCAAGCATATACCGCGCCTGGCCGCGCCGACTTCATACGTTTGAGTTTTGGCGTGCGCTTTGAATTTTCCGCTTTTGTAAAATGTCTCTAATGAGACCATAAACATTCGAGTACTACGAGTACAACAACAACAACAATAGGAATCGATCCACAAACACTTTGTTGCCATTCTGTCTAGTTTTAATGTGTTCACGATGTGTGTTTAAGTATTTTGTAATTTTTACTTTTTTTTTCTGAAGATATTCTGTTTTTAGGGCCATGGGGCGTGGTGCAGAGTGTGAGTGAGTGCGTTTCGTATTTGCAAGATAAAAAGCTCACACGTTACTTTGTAACAACTCTAAACTAATGTTCCACTGGTTTGATGTGACTTTCTTTAGAAATTGTTGTTGATGTTGCCTTCTTATGTATATGTATTGAGGAAGTATGGCCATGTTTGTCATAAAATATTGATGAATGTTTCCTAGAATCTTAAATTCTTTGGAATTGTTTACAGGTTGATGGTTGCTTGGCAACATTAGGTTAGGCATTTATGAAATTAGCTTTTGTGTGTGTGTGTGTTGATTGTTTCAAAACTCAGTATTGCTGAGCCTGATTCAGAAATACGACCGGAAAACAAATTTCAAATTCTCAATTCTTCAAAATGAAGGTATTTTCTTAAGAAACTGGTTATTGTTTTTTTGTTTGTTATAAGGAAAACAAATTGGTTTTGATAACCAAAAGTAGACTTTTCTCGAATTTGTCTTCTTACAATCATAATGTTTATCATATCATTTGGTTAGTGTGCAAACGTGCTAAGTCCATTTTTTATGTGAAAAAATACACTGTTTGCGTAAACAAATTGTTCAATTATTTCGTTGTTATACTGTGCAAACGTCTTAAGTCCATTTCATTTAGTAAAATTTGGTAAATTATTATCTCAGTCAAATGGAATTGAGTATAACTACGTTAATTAATATATAATAGCGTCAAACTTGTTTTAATTATTGGCTTATTCATTCAATTTCAACCAAAAAACGCCACTCATAGATTTTTTAAGGAAATATTTAACAAACTTGAAAAATATTATCATCAAATGTTGCTCCATTGCTTTTTGAGAGCAATTTTAGGGACAATACTTTAAGTAATTTAACTTTAACCCTCTAACCCTTAAGAGTGCCTCAAGGCATGCATTACAAAACACCAATTATCTCAAAAAGTAATTACAGGCAAATCCCGGTATAACGAATCTCACTTTAACAATATATAACGAACGTTTCAACCATTTAGTACACGATTTAACGAATGTTGAGAATAATAAAACAAAATCAAACGAACAATCAAACTTTAAACATTGACAATTATATCAATCTATCTTAAATAATCATCTATTTCTAAAGAATGATTTTGATTACTCGACCAGAGGTAAAACACATTCCAGTTAATATTATCAATGCGAATAAAACTGGCAAATTTTATAAGATAAAACGTTTGTTCACCCTAGATAAAGGATAGATTAACAATTTTGGTTTACTGTTATGAATGTGGAACAAAGAATATTTGAAAGGCAAAGAAACCCCACTTGTTTCGTAATAAAGTGTTCATTGAAATAATGGATATTTTTAATGGTAGAATCATTTTTAGGACCGAAATCCGTTTCAGTGAAAGCTCTATTAATTCTTGGTATTGCCTCAAGTCAACCTTCCGATGAACAATGAATAAAAACTACAAAATATGAAAAAAAATTAGACTATAGTCATGTCTCCTAATGTCACACCGGTTAAAACTTATTCATAAGATAAATCTCGATATAACGAAATTTTCGATTTAACGAATAGACCTGACAACATATCGTTCGTTATACCGGGATTTGCCTGTATATATATTTTTTTTAAATTTAACGATGATTTTAGTTACAGATTTGTTAACATTTCCCTCGAAGGTCGAAATGCATTCTGACTTTTAGTTTTTTTTCTGTCAGCTGTTTTGAGAGTGATGTCATAATTTTAGCACTTGAAATTTTGTGTGTGATTTTTGTTTTAAATCATAGTTTTACTAACGTTTAGTCGCCCAATCCATTCGAAATATATATTTTTTAAAAGGTAAGATATTCTTCTTTCAGTCTATGAATTTGTAAATGTTAAACTATTAACAAAAAGTGTGTTGAGAATGCAATAACTAAGGGGTGCCTCAGGGCACTGTTGTGTGTTATATTGTATACTTTTTTACTTTTTTGTTATATTATTTGTTATATAAGAAAAATGATAGGAATGGCATGATCATTTGGTACTCCACATAAAGATCCACAACCAGGAAGTTCAAAAGTTGTCAAAAAAGCAAAACATCCAGTTAATGAGGTCTGTTATGACAATATCGACCACTTTCCAATCTGGTTAGGCAAAAAAGATGGTGCAATCTGTGCAAAAATTCGGAAAAACAGTGTGTTTGAAAATGCGATCTTCATTTATGCTTCTCAAATGCCAAATATATTTTCATACTTTTTGTATTTTTTTCATTAGTTTTTCAATAAAATCGTATCATAATTAATGTTTACATCTTATTGTTTTTTATACCTAAACCGGCAACAATGCCCTGAGGCACTCTTCACCTTATTGCACCTGGTTCCAAAATTGCAAATTAGTTTCTGATGACTTTTCTGAGTTTATTACATAAAAATAATAGAAAATGTGCTAAGTCCAAGAAACAACCTATAAGTCGCCAACGCACTTCTTCTAAACTGTGATTATTTATCATTATAAAACATACGAAATAAGGAATAAAACTGCATTGACAAATTTTAAAAATATATAAAGTTTTCTGTCTCTCCTGTTAAATTTGTGAAAAGGGACTTGGCACGTTTTTATATGCCGTTAAAACTGTATCATTGTTTAACGGCCTGGCCTCATTTGATAAATCGAAACTTTTCGAAATATAACAAATTTATATGAAGAATAATGTGAAATTATTTTAATTTGAATTTTCCACATACAAATGTGTTCAAACATGATAGGCTTAATTCGGAATTTAAACAGGGGATAGCACATAGTATAAAATATAACTCGTTAAATTCTTAATCTAGACACTGTTATTTAATTCCTCGAGGGACGAATGGTTACAAGATGGACAATTCCAAACTTAAGGTTGATATTTTTAACCTAAAAAATATTTGATGTTATGTTATACGAGTCCAAACAAATAAAAATGTCTTAAATAAGTTTCTTATTTTTATAAAATTTCATAAAGAAATTGGTTTACCTACAGAGTAACCATGTATTATTCTAAGTAATCGGTTACCTTTTAAGTCCTAAAATATAGTACATAAAAAGATATTAACAAGTTATTATGAAAGTTTCTTAAAAAAAATCTGAAAAGTTACGAAATAGAAGTGGTTACTTTTTAAGTAACCGTTTTTTCTATAATTTTTGCTATTTTTTCTCGCGTTGAATTAATTTTACAATTTATACCAATTTCAAAAAGAAATTGGTTACCTATAGAGTTACCGGTTACTATCTACTTACATTTTAAATGACCATTTAATATTTGTTAAAAATTTTAGAAATCTTGATAATTAGTTCAAATAAACTAAAAAAATATATACAAAATTTCAAAAGATAGAGTGTTCTTATAAAAGTAATCGTATAGTATTTTAAGTAACCGGTTATTATTTTATTTAAAAACAAGTAAGAGAGCTATATTAAGCTGGTCCGAATCTTATATACCCTTCACTAAATTATACTTTAAGAAAAAATTTTTTAATATTTTTAGGTAACAACCTTTTTTAAAAAAATTTAATTTTTTAGAGAAAAAAATTTTTTGCAAAAAAAAAAAAAAAAAAAAAAAATTTCAAAATTTATTTTAATTTTTTTTTTTAAATTGAAAAAAATTTTAGTGAAATAAATTTTAAGACAAACAAATTTTTTTGGTGAAAAAAAAATTCGATTTAAAAATTATTTTCCTCAATTTTGACCCATTGTAGATCCGACTTAATCGTCGTTGCGAAGGTCTTTGAAATATCTGTCATTGTCTTTATTAATGACTTAGTAATCCAGATATAGATAGAAAATAAGTACTTAAAAGATATAGGTTGTCCTGGATTTTTCCTTATATCTCCACCATTTGTGGATCGATGTTCTGGATTATTGATGTATGAATCAGACGCACAGACATGGCTATATCGACTCCACTATCTATAACAATCCAGAATATTTATATATTTAGACTGGGTCGATTTGTATGGACGAAGTAAAAAATCGTATAGGAGAAACGAAATCTACGGAAAATTCTAAGAAAGTTTCCTTAAGAAACCATAGGTCTAAAATCCAATCCTATCTTCGAGTACATTTGTACCTTAATGGTGATTTGCGGTTTAGAGAACCCACATGTGATTGTCGAAAAACAAATCCATCTACAACGTATCACTAGGTGCTCGATATCGCGACATAACAACACACGACTTCTTTCTGTCTTAACTGGATGACATTGATAGCATGTGGTTTCAACAAGACGGTGTCCCGTGAAACAATTCTCAGAATTGGCCTCCCGGACATATTTAGCAACCAAGTACATATTTTTATCAATAATTTTTGTTTATGTTGTTTATTACATTTTTTTTTTTTTTGTTTCTCTATTTGTTTATACATAAGTATTAGTGAGTATTTATTTGTATAACTAAAATTTCTTTGTACCTAATTTCTCCCAAATATACTTATTAATATTGATGGTGGACTATAAAAAAATTTCATGGTGGCCGTAAGTAAAACTTAAAAAAAAAACTATTAATTACTCGCTTTATTTACTTAAACGTTGTAATTGGTTGTAACATTTTTTTGGAGAGAAAAGTCCAAAGTAAACAGGTTTTATGTATGACGAATTTGTAACGATCATGTCAACAGAAATTATTAGAAGCTCTCTTCATAATCATATCGGCAATATTGACAAATAAATATTAAAATCATAAAATAATAAAAAATAAATAAAGGTAAAGTAATATAAACCACTGATGAAACGAATTAAACCGACAATTAATTCAAAAATGCCCAAATACCACTGAAAATGTACTTAAGTATGTATTTTGAATGCGTATAAGAGAACTTGCAACGTGCCGCAATGCTACAGATAACATTCTTACATTTATTTACTGGAGTGTACTGATATTTACAGGCATTAGATGTCAGTCAGTTAATTTTGTGTCTCTTTGGATTTGCCCTGTATGTGATTAACCCAAAAGTAACAATAAGTATTGTAGCGAAAACTCCTTTTTTAAAAAAAAAAAATATTTTTTGTACGATCAGCCATTTAAACAGACATACTTGAATGTACTTACAGCTCATAAAACTTGTACAGCCGGCGGTATGGTGTTTCTTTATTTTAGTTCCACATTTCGTCATAAAAAAAGGGGTTTGTTTACTCTTGCGTTTTGCTCGTACGTGCAGTATCGTGTTTACTTTTGTTTATTTTCTTTAATTTCTTCACATTTTGCCGATTATCAGTAAGTCAGTCAGTCAGTTATCCCGTCATTTAGTTAGTTAAGTATTTACGGTAATAATCGGAAATGCGATTTATTTATATGAATAAATTTATTGCAGTTTGTTGTATTTATCATGATTGTAAAAAGGGCCACTAAAACAATAAATATTTAACACACACCAGAATCAAATCGAAAGTATTAGCACTCTTTACATACTTACTCTTTTATAAAAAAAGTAAATATCAGTAACTTCTTTTTCAAAATAATGCTAAAGTATAAATCTCCAAAAATTTATACTCACGACTACTTCTTTACTAAATAATTTCGGTTGAAATGTCTTCATTGGTAATGGGCCCGATTTTCATCTGAACGCATGCGTAAATAAACACAATTTGGACTTCGAGGGCATTGAAAATCCTCATAACATGCATGAATAGCCACCGTATTCATTCTAATTTATTGCAAGTGCCCCAGCCGGAGGTGTCATCGAACTAATTTTTTCGAATATTTCCTGGGTGAGCGATATATAATTGTAATCAACGAATATTTATTGCCGCAAATTGATTAATAGGGTATGCATGACATTGCGATATAATCCAGATCAATACTATTAAAAAGTATTTTGTTTCATGATGCATTGTCATCGTGAAAAATGATTTATTGTGAACCATCGCGAATCCGTTCTATGTAGCCCTAAATACACTGTGAAGACATGTGAGTGAAAAGTATTTCTCATACAACCGACTGTTGCTAAATTTCGGAATAATGTGCAAACTTTTTCAATATTTTTTTGGAAAATATCTATTTTGTTCTTTTAAGGGAAAACAATTTTTCAACATGATAATAAGCACTAATTATATGCAAACGATTGGAATTAATATTTAAGATTGCCTCCATTTCACGATGAAACAAAAGAACCGATTTTGGGCTATTTTGGATGAACGAAACTCGTGTTGAACCGAACGATTACCTTGACCTTAATTACCCAAAGTCGATGTGAGTTGAAAGTATAAAGAATTTTTGACGATGTTTGCCAAAATTTGTTCTGAAGCGAGCTTCGATGTTGACTGAATGCGGCCACCCAGGAATGCACTTTGTGCAAAAATTACGTTTCATCAATAAAAGTTAAAGGGACTTCATTGGCTCACAGTTGTTGTTTTAAACCAACAGATTTGGACGATCTTTACAATATTCTTCCTGTAATTAACGAAGGTCATGATTGAATTCAGAAAATCGGCGAAACCTGTGGGCACATCAGCAAGCGAATGATTATTGAATTAGGAAAATAATGAAAACGCGAAATAAGTTCATAAACACATAGTGGTTGAGTAATTTTTTATTTTTTTTTAACAAACACAAACTGCGAAGCGTTTTGCTTGTCCGCAGATACACCCAGAGTCTCTGGCGAGAATCGAACCCGCAACCCTCAGATTAATAGTCCAGCACACTATCGTGTAGTCTATCGGCGCACCCAAATCCAAATTATTTTGGAAGAAACTTCATGTCCTGTTGCGCACAATAATCGACGATTTCGGAGCATCTTCACGAAATTTAAAATCGGCACGTTGTGTAAAATTGGAGTTTTATCAATAAAAGTTTAAGGAGTTGATTGGCATACAGTTGTTGGTTTATTTCAACCACTTTTGGATGATCTTAGCAAAATATTCCCTCAAACGATCAAAGATCATGATTGAATTAAGAAAGTCAGTGAAACGTTTTGGTTCGTCATGTAGCGAAAGACGATGAAATTTGGAAAACCACAAAAAATGTCATTTAGTTCATAAAGCATAATTGATGAGTAAATCTAAATGATTTTGAAGAATCTTCATGATGTATAGTACTAGAGTTTCCAAAAAACCGAAGAATTTCAAGACCACGGTTTCGGTTTTAAAAATTTGAAACCCGATCGGTTTCGGTTCGGTTTTGTGATCAATTATTAACTATTAAATCAGTTGATAATATAGGAAA
Source organism: Calliphora vomitoria (assembly GCA_942486065.2). NCBI lineage: Eukaryota > Metazoa > Arthropoda > Insecta > Diptera > Calliphoridae > Calliphora > Calliphora vomitoria. Next base: position 129,296,874 of record OW818030.2, read on the forward strand.
TGCTATACAAATTTAAAGTTCAAACTTAACGAGTGTTCAAGAGAATAAAAGAAAATTAGTACTTTTTATTATAATAATAAATGTATAAGCAGGAAATTAAACACACATTATCCTGACTGAGTTAGAATATAAAAAAGGGACTTGCAGGTACTTTTTCCAACTAATATTATTTTTTGATCATTTTATAATGATGGACCTAGAAACGCGAATTCAAATAATAATTAATGTTACTATTTCTTTATTGTAAAGGTACTTTTTGAATATTTTATAATAATTATTCTGAATGAGTTAGAATTCACAAAAGGTGATTATAGTGGTATCTTTTTTCTATATTTTCTATAATAATGAACACAGAAATATGAAATTAGACATTCATGATGCTGAGTAGGAATACTAAATGTTGATCTTTATGGTATTGATTTATGCTAATAAAACGTTTACAATGAGCTAGAATCCACATTACAATGAATCAATAAACATGAAACTAGAGACATGTTTTCCTGAAATAGTATTAATTCACAAAGGGAGACTTAATAGTACTATTTCTTTCATCCAATTGGGGCGACGAAGCGCATCCTGTCAACAAGTACTCCATACTTTGATCAGATATTTGAAAATACAAAGTCTTAGTTTTTTTGAATTTTTTTTTAAATTAAATAAATAAACAGTCATTTGAAGTTTAATTGTCAGGAAATACTCGTAGATCAATATGTTGTGTCATTATTTATTAACAGGTTTACTTGCCTAGCCTGTGAAAGGTAGCCTGCTACATTATCTGAAGCAATTATTGTAATAGAATTTAAAAAATTTAAACAAATCTTAAGATATTTTTACTGATCTGTTTTTGGAGATATTGGGTGCATAATTGGATGAAAAAGTTTGTTTCTCATTTCTAAATTTTGAATTTTTCTACTGAAAATAGATTAAAAGTAAAAACCGAAGAATAATTGTCGGTTTCGGTTTTAGGTCTTGAAAAACCGCGGTTTCGGTTAAAACCGAATTGTAAACTCTATATAGTACTACCTGTCGCAGGTTATCCTAACGATTTCCAAGTAACTCCCACGAAACTTGACTTGGAGCGAACGATAATCACGATAGAATTCGAAAAACCAGTGAAGCCCAATGTCCCTTATAAGTTAATCCAATAAATTTTGGTTGATCTGCAGGAAATTCCTGTTGGAGCTAATGAAGAACCTGATTGAATTTACCCAAGCAGCTAAACACTTTGTCCCAGGAAGGTTCGTCATCACCGTCGGAAACCTAACACAATGTAAGAACTCAGAATGGGTATTTATCAGCTCAACTGCTGTTGTCAAAGATCTTTACAAGATTCTTCCAGAAGCGACCAAAAATTATAATTTAATTTGGAAAACCAGCAAACATAGTGATTCTTGTGATGAAAGGTCATTGTTCATGTCTGAAACAGAAGGTATTGGTTTGCACATCTCTGTCCTGTTGGGGAATGATGGAGCGCTGCTGTCATATATATTTAGCTTTAAGTTAGCCCTATCGTTTAATTTTACATTAACTTTATATTAGTTTCTGCGTTGCCTGACCTCAGTAAAGTGATTGTAAAGTTAATTTCTTAAACCTTTTTGATTTGTATCGAGCCCTATTTTAAGTGGAAATTAAATAAAACATCAATTTTGTACAACAAACAAATAAGAAAAAGAAAAGGAACGTGGTTTTGAATTTCATTAAAAACAATTACATTGTATAAAACAACCCTTTTTTAACTAAACCAAGTTGTTTCGATACTTGGTGGACAAATTTCTAGGTCCCACAAAACTCGAAATCACAAATTTGGTAGATTTACAGTAATCACTCCATCACAAGATAACTGTTACACAGACTTCTTTTGTGTTAATTCATTTGATTTTTAATAATATTCAAAAAAATTCGTACTGTAGCAAAGAACAACCATGATTTAATACGAAAAACCAACGAAACACTTCTACTCGGCATGGTTCTTCCTAACCAAAGTCATACTCAAGCAAACAACGATAACGATTGAATTCGGAAAACCAGTGCACCAAACAGTGCAAAATTTGTTGCAGTACGTCTAAAGCATTTTTAAGCTTCCAATAAAGCTGGTTTGTTAATAGTTAGCGTAGTGTGGACGAAGAACTATTATTAGAAGAATCGGGAGCCCTGATAGACTAGTCGATAGTGTGCTGGACTATTAATCTGAGGATTGTGGGTTCGATTCCCGCCAGAGACTCTTCGCAGTTTGTGTTCGTTAAAAAAAAAAAAAAATAGTAGCAGCTTTTGATTCTGACGGCTATTCACCTCGAAAGCATTCTGATATATACGTGTTTCATTCAGATTTAACTTTTTTATGAAGAGCATTTGTCGAAACTGATCATGAGCGGACTATGAAGAAAATTTTGTAGTTGCAGCAGATACTATTTTTTGATTATTTTCCCAGGATGGTGTTTCTTAACCTAAAATCAAAGAAAATTGATTCAAACACTATGGTTGTGTTAATACAATCAATTCAAAGTCGAACTAATTCGATGGGTATAGATAGTTGTAGAGTTAATCCAACGAAATTTATCTTTCTTTTTCACGAAATTCATACTCAACCGAACAAAGACTGATTTTGAAAAACTCGAAATAATTATGTTTATTAGATTGCACATTTTTCCCTTAACCAATCTAATTAAAGATCTTTCAAAGACCTCTTTTAAACACAAGAAAAAGTAAAAATTTTTATTTATTTATAAAATTAAATTTTTATTTGAAATTTTTTTCTCAACTTAAATTATTTACCGCAAATCAAGCGGATTTAGTTTCTTTTGAAATGCTTCAAGCACATAAAATATGAAAAATTTATAAAAAGAAAAATACAAAAATTATAAAATATTACTTAAATATTGTACTGGTAAAAACATACATATAAAATAATAATAAAAAAAAAAATAGCATACAAATTAAAAACACTAAACATTTATTAACTAAACTTAACGCTAAATGGTTTAATGGAAGCTAAATGGATCGAACGTGAGAAATAATTATCATGATGGTAACACAATGATATTCATGGTTTAATTTGAGATTTGATTTTTAATAACTGCTCTTTTAGTTAAACAAAAATTTTAAATACATAGAGAGAGAGAGAGTTGTATTGAGAGAGAGAGAGAGTAAAAGAAAGAGAGCTAAATAGTTAAAATCTAAAAAAGAAAATAATAAACTAGGAATTAGCCATTAACACCCACCCTCTTAGCAATGGAACCATAACGTGATTTTTGTACGTTATTATTATGAAGTAAAAAAGCAGTTCTGATTATTAAGTAAAAAATCAGTTATAATAACATATTTTGATTGTCATTTTAAAATAACTCTGCTTTAACGGCTATAAGATCAACGGCCGATGATTTTGTTGCTGATATTGGGGCCGTACATGTAGTTGACAGCATCAGAGATGTGGCCGACGGACTGGTTAACGATGTTGAGGAGGGTACCGAGATTAAAATATCCTTGCTATGCGAACCCGTGGGACTGTTAAGTAACTCATTGACGGTGGAGCTAAGAGAAACCAAAGAATCATTCATGCCCATAGCAGAGCCTGATGTTAAATTGTGGGTCAAACTATGACGTCTCAGGTCACAATTGCGTCGAAACACTTTGCCGCAGGCATTACAATTATATGGCTTGATATCAGTGTGTGTGAGTAGATGAGTCTTTAAGTTCGATCTTTGATTAAAGGAACGATTACAAACGGGACATTTGTGCGGTGACTCTTCCATGTGTAATATTTTGTGTACCGCCAAAGTGCGAGACTGGCAAAATCCCTTGCCACACTCGGCACATTTAAAGGGCTTTTCCTTGGAGTGTATGTATCTAGAGGGGGAGAAATTGAAAACAATACGCAGGACAGTAAGTAATGAGTTTTGTTATGGGAAAAGCTAAGAGCTTGTGGCTTTGTTGGGCAACCTACCTATGATCTCTTAAATGATCCTGACGCCTAAAGGCTTTACCGCAAATATCACACGAATAGGGTCTCTCGTCGGTATGGGTACGTTCGTGTATGAGTAAATTATAGGACTTGGTGAATTGACGATTGCAAAACTTGCAGATAAACTGTTTCTTGGAGCGTTGAGCATTGACCAAAACTCCAGCGGCCGGTTGATTGACACAAACAGACGACTCAGTATGGTTGGTGTTTACCGAGCTGTGGGCTGAACAATCTGTGGCGGCCAAGGTATTGAGTTTGTCTTGAAACATGGTGGTTTGTAAATTGTTTATTTGATCCAGCTCCTGATTGCAACTGGATTGCTGATGTTGTTGTTGCTGCTGCTGAACTCCCGATATAGTACTGATTAGGGCGGTGTTGAAGAGAAACGTAGTTTCCAATTCGGATGATTCGAAATTCAAGGTATCATCATTGCTATGGAGTAGGGGAATTTCACAATCCCCGAGATCATTGGAAGATGTGGAGTGCAGAGAATGAAATAGACTATTGGCCGAGGGTAGCTTGGTAGTGGTGGGGGTCTTTTCTGTGTATAAGGAATCATTATCATTATGAGATTCCTTGTTACTATTACCTGCTTTGGACAAATCTTTACGAGAGTTTTTGTGGTGTGCTGTTGCAGAGCAGGCATTAGTGCTAGAAGTATGAGTGTTTGATGAAGTATCTAATGATGAAGAGGACGATGATGATAATGTTGGCGATGATGCTGACGGTAGTGCTGTGGTGGATGTTGTTGCTGTAGTTGAGGAAGAAGTTCCCACGGTATTGAAGCGAAATACATCTGATTTACCGGTTATACGTTGCAATGTTAAATACGACTCAAGAGCTTGTAGATTTAAAGCTGCAGCAGCTGGTGAATTAACGGGAAGTAAGGCGGCTTGTTGCAAACTTGTTACCATTGTACCTTGCAATGATAGAACCACAGCAGCTGCAGCTGCCAAATCGTTTGTGGTGGTTGAAATGGTGTTGGTGGTGGTGTTGCAAACTTTGCTAGACTGTTGACTCTGAGTATTCGATTTGCTGCAGGCATTTACATCTTTTGTGGCAGATGATTGCTGTTGTTGTTGTTGCTGATGGTGCTGTTGCTGGTGATGTTGCTGTACGGCTGAAGCATTTACTAAAACTTCCAACAATGCTGGATTGTTAATGATTTCTGTAATATTTTGTTGCGTTTGCGTAGTTTGTGTGGACGAAGAAGTGGAAGAAGGAGTATTATTTGAATGTAGGAGATTCTGATTCTGACGGCTATTGACCTCGGAAACATTCAGATATGTACGTGTTTCATTCGGATTTAACTTTTTGTGATGCGAATTTGTCGATGATGATGATGAAGCCGACGATGTGGATGAACATGACGCCGTTGCTGAAGACGTGGTGGCGGCTGCTAAAGCGCTCGAAGAAGAAGAAGAAGATTTTGTGGGTGCAGCTGAGGCTGTAGAAATTGTTATATTTGCATTATATTCCTGCATATTGCTAACGGCGTTTAAACCCAAGGAGTCCATGACAAAAAAAAAAAAAAAAAACAACTGCAAAAATAATGCACTTCTTTGGAGTTACAAAGTTGAAAGCCCAGCAGGATATCGCAGACGTTTGGAAGATGATGAAAACAAAACTCGATGATTTGTATTTACTGGCATAAGCTTGGCACTCACCTACGCAAAATTCAACAAATCGATGCCAAATCGATTTAAATTTAAGCACAGCTGACGGCTACGTCGTCGCCAGGAAGGTTGAAGCTGCAGCAGCAGCAGCAGCAGAAAATTACACAGAAGATGATGATGACGAAGCTTGTTAATGTTCACTAAAACGTTTGGCTGTTTGTTAAAAACCACAACGAGATGAAACCACGGGATGAGTATGAATTTTAAAAACCACACGCCACCATAAATCACGACTTAGTCACGCTTTCAAAAGTCATAAAGATCGTCGTTTGACGTTTTCAACCAAAACAAAAGCATCAGAGTTTGCTAACAAACTCCCAAAAAACAATTTATACACAAAACACCAAACTGAACACAAATCAACCAAATTCGTTAATAATTTAAACAAAGAGTAGAACAAACTAAATTTATTTATTTGAATTTCTTTTGTTAAATTTTAGTTAGCAACACAGTTTATTTGTTTTATTATTTTTATTATTATTTCAATTTAATTGTGTTTAAAAGTTTATAATTTGTATGTTAATCACAAGTCTGCCTTTGCTCCGCCGCTAGGTTAGTAATTTTCCGGTTATTTTTCCAATAGGTTTTTTTTTCCTGATTTTTTGTGGAAATTTTCTTATTTATTTTTCAGTTTGTTTGTTACAAATGACCGCTATTTACGTATACGAGTAGCGATAAGCGCGCACAGTGTTGAGAAGTCCACGAACCAACTAAATGTCCATTGCCTAGTGTATTTCACGCGGACCACAAGAGCACAAATGAGTAAACCCATACACAGACAAAGAATACAAAGTCTCAAAACCTTAACAATTCTTGGTTGTGTAAGAGGTTTTCTATACAGTTATTATTAGCTCTATAACAACTCTCGGGAGAGTGATCGCAATGATCTTACCAACAAACAGGTGAGAATAACTCACCTATACTTATGGAAAATCAAATGTGCTCTAACTGAAAATCTTGCTCTCTCGTAACCAGTTCTATGGGAGTAGTTTTCCCTGTAAACTGGTTAATTTAACACAGACACTCTCTTGATCGTGCTCTTTCTTACTCAGGCTCTCTCAATTTATAATAAATTTGGGCTCTTTTCTCACTGTTGAAATTTATGGTTTAGAGATTTTTTTTTGGTTTTGTTTGGTTATGAAAAACATGGGTATGGGTGCCCGTTACCGTGTTTTTACCACCACAACCAACATCACCAAGCATTGTGCTTGCCATACATTTAGCCAGGCAGTCTTTCAGTCAGCCAGCCAGCCAGCATGTGTGGGTGTCATGGTATGAACCTAAAATGTAAATGAATGTTATTTTATTGCTTCGTTGGCCTTTGACGCAGAAATCAACAGCAAGCAACAATATGTAGCTACGAATACGACGACTACGAAAAAGATCTTTAAAACACTTTTTTAGAGACGTAAGATCGTATGTTTGTTTGTTTGTTTGCTTGCTTGTATGTATGTATGAAGTTTAGCTACACACCCTAAATGCAACTAAATGTTTTATTTTATGACTTCTCTGGTGGCTCGTTTGGGTTAAAGCTCAATACCAAGTTGAAATAACTTTTCTGACTCAAAACGTTTGATCGTTTAGTTGCTGGCTTGGATGGTTGCTGCAGTTGTGTTGATTTCCTTTAAAAATCATAATTGTCGCCAAATCATGCTAAATTGCCATTGCATGTTTTGCCATGAAAAATCTTTAGCAACAAAATTTATTTAATTTAACAATATACGCGCATGCGCATGCACAGCTTTTAATGCTGCTCATCAAGCAATTATGAGTGATAATCGTCAGCTAGCCTGCCTTGCCAACTAACCAACCAACCAACTACACATTCACCAGGCCACAATGTTCAATAAACGCTTTCGTTTTACTGCTTCACAATTTATTTTCACATCAAATTGTAATTTTGTTCGGCAGCGTAAGACAATTTTGACCACTTATACAGAAATTATGTTGATTAATGTCGCGAAAACATGTCATTCGCTCGTTTCGCCTGATCATGACCATTAAATGATATCTATATATATACAAAGGAATATATTCAAAATACAGACAAACATGTATGCTACGATCAGTGATCACTGACAGCAGAAGTATGTATTTAAGTAGTAGTAGTAGTAGTAGTATTAAAGTAGTGAAATTTTTGTTAGTAGTAAAAATTGTTAAGTGATGTGCAGACTTTAAGCCAGGAAGAGTTCTTCTCTCAAGTTCATAAAACACATTCATTTATCCATTTATATACGACGACGACGACGACTTGTAGTCATCATTTTATTCCATTTGCTTGTTTCCTGACCCCCTCCCCCCTCTTTCTGTCTTCTGCTTTGACTTCAATGTCACGTCTTGTAGTTTTTATCAGGGCTTTGGTTCGATTGCTTGGTTTTGGAACTTGACCATCCATTTCGCATAAAAGTTTTGTGTATTTTTGTCAGTTCTAAATGAGCTTTAACAGCAACCAAACAACTGCAGCATCGACATGTTTATACACATTAGACTGCTGCAGAAGTTTATGGAGATGTAAAAATAACGAACTTATCTTAGAAATGTTTAATTTAGTCTACAACTTTCGCTGCAGTTTTGAAAATGGCATAATTCTACTACCGAATATTAAATATTTATCACTACTTACTTTCCTATTAACGGGCAGTGCAAGTGGTGGACACTTAGCAGCGAAATATCTTGTTAAAACATCATCAATTTTTATTAAAACTAGGAAATATTTATTAATTCTTTGGGTGTGCAACCGGGCATATGTACATATGTACTCTCACTTCACTTAAAATAAAACATCTGGGTAATCTCTGAGTTCTGTTTCTCATCCATAAGTTTCAGTGTTACTGAATGAATGATTACTCGAAATGACATCCCATTGCCAGTGGATTGCGAGGTAACTAGTAAGGACTGAGATCGAAAAATTCTTTACATACATATATGTTAATAAAAATGAAAGCACTAAACTTACAGTTTTGATTTTTTTATTTGATTGAAATTATTATTACAATCTACAAAAAAAAAAAATATTATATATATATTTTTATTATAGTTCTAATCACTAGTGATGAAATTTTGAACCTTTTTTCTGTCATTTTGTTCGAACAAGTTGTCCATCTCCATTTAAAATTTACCACACTTTTGGACACCTTTTTTGTGATCTTCAATTCTTTTTTAACAAGAGACCAATATCTTTCCAGTGGCCTTAGCTCCAGGCACTTTGGAGGGTTTGCCTCTCTTGGTACAAATACCACATTATTGTTCTTGTACCACTCAAGACCTTGCTTACCATAGTGACAGGATGCCAAATCAGGCCAAAAATAAGTGGACTCACTACAATGTCTTATGAATCGAAGCATCCTTTTTTGTAAACATTCCTTGCTGTAAATTTCGGTATTTAAAGAGCCCTTTGTAATAAATGTTTGGCTTTTTTGCCGCAACTACATATTGCTTGCCATACCAAGAACTTTTTGGAAAATTATGTCTGCTTTTTGGTCCTAAACTTTTCTTCAACATTCCCTCGAGCATCTGCAACATAAAAAAATTTACCCAGAAACTGCGAAAAATTTTCCATACGTACATTTCGTTATCCATTATGCAGCAGGTATATTGTTTGTAGAAAATTTGACTTCAATTTCCGTGCTCTATCTTTGGCCTTTAAATTTTTAGCAGAGTTCCTGTCAGGAACTTTTTGAGCCTTGTATGCTTTGAAACCTTCATTGGCTTTAACTTTTCGTACCAAATAGTCCGAGTACTGACCTAACCGGGCTGCTTTCCTGCCGGAGGTGTTGGGAGCTCTTTTGAAAATGCTTTCTATTTTTTGGCTTTAGAAACATCATGTGGACCATTCCTTCTACCTGAACCAGGTTTTATATCAACGGACAAGTTCTCCCGGTACTGTTTAATAACATTGGAAACAGTTTGACGGCAGACCTTTGATGGTATGGCCAACTTTTTGTAGGACCAAGTTGGGTTTTGTTGAAAACATTTAATAATTTTAGTATGCACTTTTTTCTGGTCACTCATTTTAATCAGATTAACAACAAATGAAGATAATTGACATAAAACATAATAACTGGCATGCTTAACAAAGCTAACTTGATCAAAAAAAAAAATCAAATAATACTTGGGTTTAAAGTTTTAATGAAAAACGTGTGTTAAGAATTTTACGATCTCAGTCCTTATTTCCAGGTATAACGAATTTCAATTCCAATTTCAAGTTTCTCAAAATATCACAAAGTATAATAATCAAAACAAACAAATAAACAAAACAATGATAAAGAAAGAGACAAGTAGAAAACGAGATTATTTTCTGTCTCGTGATACCAAAAAGCTAGTGGCACGAGGTTTTGTCGAGCAACCCAGAGAATCTAGTATCAGCATTACCCAGAGCAATACCCGGTAGTTCTTACACTGATATTTAACGTCAGATATCCACCACAATCTCAATTCATTAAACTAACTTAGTTCGTTTAGAGACAGTCCATGACTACTCCCTATCTTCCTACATTAATAAGTCCTTAAGCGAAGCCTGGCATTAGGACATGACAAGAGTGCAACCCTTAACCTTCTCCTTCTGCACTCTCTAGATCATATGAAGATGTGTCCAATTTCCGCCAGAAATGTGGGATAGTTTCTCATGGGAATTTCGTATGGACCACAAATTCACGATCTATTTAGATCGTAAGTGAGCCATACTTGATCAAGCAATTCCTGAAGGCATTTATAGGCGCATTGTTCGGTATAAATACATCAAATGATCTTTACAATATTAAAACCGGTAGCCTACAGTCTGATAGACGGATGGAAGTTCAAAAAAGCGCTCACGGTAAATGTAGAACAGGTTCTCATATCACTAGTTATGGACATCTAAATAAGGCGGTAAACCTTATCCAGACCTTAGGACTTCCATTGGAGAACTTGTATTTTTTCATGAACAAACAAGGTGTCCTAAATCGTTCGTAAGTTTTTTTTTTTTCATTAGACAAAACTACACAGAATAGGGTGGTGTATGCAATAGCTCATTGGGAAAATGGCATCCACGGCTTTGCTGGCATATACGCACTCTTTGGTAGAAATTGTCCATGATAATTTTGTATAAATGTGGTTGAATTTCTTTGATGCTGCGTTGAATATCCTCCATCAATGCACGGGTTTTTGAGGGCTTGTTGACATATACTTTTGACTTCAAATAGCCCTATAAAGAGAAATCCAATGATGTGAAATCACACGATGGAGGAAGCCAATTTTGATGAACAAGACGAGTGAGTATTTGAACAGTTTCACGAGCTGTATGGCATGTGGCGCCGTCTTCTGGAAACCACATGCTGTCCACATCAATACTATCCAATTATCATATAGCGTTATCGAGCTCCAGTAACATTTCCTGCTTGACCAGCCTAATTTTCGAAGAAGTATGAGTACATATTATTAGAAATGTTTTAAAACAATGTCCATGATACAAATAAATTGTATATCTTTTTGGCATTAGCCTAATACCCATAAACAAATTCATATTCAAACTCATAAACTCATACTGAGCTTTAGTGTGTTGATTTCATTTTCAGTTTTTTTTTTCTGTTTTGATTTTTAAATAGCCATGTAAACTCTTATAAGTTATAAGGTTTAAGATTCCTTTGGGTTACCATGATGATATTTATGCTTAAATTTAACATTTTATTAAGTTGCTAACACAGCTTCAGCTACAACATCCACTTCAACATAATCATTATTATCATCATCATGACTATGATTATTGTATAGAGGAACTAAACAAATGTTACGTTTAATGCATTTATCGCTTCTCTCAGTTACCTGTTCTGGTTGTTGTTTTTTGTTATTGTTATTGTTGAGTACGTTAAAACATAAAAATTTTACTCTTTTAACGCTTCCCCTTCAAAATACTTTTTAGAATTATTCACAAACTTATGCCAATTGGCAACTTTCCCTGTCTCTATACTACATACATATATTTTTACATACTGAATTCTTTTCATGTTTTAGCTGTATGTTTTTTTTTTCAGATGAATATTCATCCAGGTTGTATCATCTCTCGCCTTTCTTTCGATAATTACAACATATTTTTATTTAGCTGCCAAAAGCTTCTCACATATCATTTGCGTTAAAGTGCGTTTTGAATTGAGCCTTAGGACTTGTTTACTACCATCTGTGATTACCAACGAATATTCATTCGAATGAACCAGTATTGGGTTGGCAATCTAAGCTATTCTTCGTGGTCGTCATAAAAGCTTTGGCATGAGCACACACACACATACACACCCGGAAAATAAATGGTGTGAATTATTCCTTAGGAAATTTAAAAATACTTTTTTTTCTTTTTGGTTTTTTATGTTTATTATTTGATTAAGTTTTTTGTTTTCAAACAAAATATTGAAGAAAAAATTTAAGTTTGGATGTAAATGTTTGGATTGCGCCTAAAATCTAAATATATTTACAAAATATTGTAAGGATATTGGTCATGATCATGATCACTTTTTCTTTTTGCCATATTGGTAAACATTTTTGCTATTTTTAAACAATATTTTAAGGTTCTGAAGAAGTAGGGTAACATAGTAACGAGACGTAATTGTCAAAAACCTAAGACTGTTGTCAAAAACCTAACTCTTGCAACAACAAAATACATGGTAGTCAATGTATTTTGTTGTTGTATCAGACACATAATTTGTTGTACTTTTGTTTGACAAATCCGAGTGTCTCGTCCTTATGGTAGAAGTTATTCACACAAATTTATATAAGTTTTTTATTGTAATAATGCAAATGATCAGATCTCGTTCATTATATTTTGGGAAATGAGACTTGTCCAAAAAAGATGGTAATTAGAAAGGAGTGTGTCCAAAAAAAAAAAAAATAACCAGTGCAAGCTCAGTATTCGCGACTAATTAAAAACCAGACCTGTCGCGAAAACAGAACCCAAAATTTTATTGAAAAAATGTATGTAATTTTTAGAATTAGAATCCTTTTTATTAAAATACATATTAAACATTTTTAAAGAATTTTGAGTTGCTTTTTTGGCAAATTTTTTTTTAAAACAACAGCTGAATCACGTAGTTCATATAGTGCTGTTGTCTGCTTATCAATTTCCAAACCCCATTGTATGCATATGTTTATCGATGTTATTACTTTCCACATAAATTACTCATTACTTTCCACATAAAATTCTTCTTGAATCCTGTTGTTTATGAGATGTTCCGTATCAATTTGAGCTACAAGTATATCTTAGTTTTCTTCCTGAAATATATTTTGTAAACAATTTAAGGACATGTTATCCTCTTCACTCCATTCAGTACCGAATTCGAGCAAGGCGTTCCAGAATTTTCGGATATTGGACACTGATATTTTATCCCAGGACGTAGCTAGAATCTGAACTGCATTTTTGAGATTGAAGTTTTTTAGTTTGAGCTCGAAATTTGTGCCCTTCTGGTCAAGCAAGTGGGTGAGCAATTGTTTTTTATATTTTAATTTGACCAAGTTGATAACGTTTTGATCTAATGGTTGAATAAGCGCGGTGCAATTTAGTTTGTTTGTACCACTCGCATTTGAACAGGGCAAAAAAGTTATCCATTCTTTACATATTTTTCTTCTTGGAAGCATCTTTTAATATAACCCAGATTCGTCGGCATTGTAGATTTGGTGAAGAGTCAAGCCATGCTCATCAACATAATCCTTAAACTCTTTCACAAATGGATCAATAAGTTGAGGTTTCGAAGACAATTTCTCGGCCGTAATCTTTAAAAATATAATTTCATGTCGACGCTTAAATTTCTTCAACCATTAAACCTGGATTGGTTTGATAAATTGTTGAAAACAAATGACTGGCTTTTGTTCGTAAAATCGCTGCTGATATTGGAACATTTTTATACCCTTCACCTTCGTGAGAAGGTTATATATAAATTTGTCATTCCGTTTGTAATTTCCACAATATATTTTTCCGACCCTATAAAGTATATATATTCTGGATCCTTATAGATAGCGGAGTCGATTAAGCCATGTCCGTCTGTATGTCTGACTGTCTGTCTGTCTGTCTGTCTGTCTGTCTGTCTGTCTGTCTGTCTGTCTGTCTGTCTGTCTGTCTGTCTGTCTGTCTGTCTGTCTGTCTGTCTGTCTGTCTGTCTGTCTGTCTGTCTGTCTGTCTGTCTGTCTGTCTGTCTGTCTGTCTGTCTGTCTGTCTGTCTGTCTGTCTGTCTGTCTGTCTGTCTGTCTGTCTGTCTGTCTGTCTGTCTGTCTGTCTGTCTGTCTGTCTGTCTGTCTGTCTGTCTGTCTGTCTGTCTGTCTGTCTGTCTGTCTGTCTGTCTGTCTGTCTGTCTGTCTGTCTGTCTGTCTGTCTGTCTGTCTGTCTGTCTGTCTGTCTGTCTGTCTGTCTGTCTGTCTGTCTGTATGTCTGTCTGTCTGTCTGTCTGTCTGTCTGTCTGTCTGTCTGTCTGTCTGTCTGTCCGTCTGTCTGTCTGTCTGTCTGTCTGTCCGTCTGTCTGTCTGTTGAAATCAATTTTCTGAAGACCCCAGATATCTTCGGGATCCAAATCTTCAATAATCCTGTCAGACATGCTTTCGAGAATTTTCCTATTTAAAATCAGCAAAATCCGTCCATAAATAACGGAGATATGAGCAAAAATCCGAGACAACCTCTGAAAATTTCATCAAAAAAAGACAATTTATTGCATGCTTTGACAATAAAACAACAAAACGTATGTGTGTTGGATTGATTGTGTGTTGGCTTCATGCTGTGTGTATTTTGTTTTTGTTTTTTTTTTTGTGTTTCACAAAAAAGCAACAAAACGTGCATATGTTTGGATGTTTGTTGGCTTCATTATTTTGTTTTTTTTTTTTTTGGTGTTTGACAAAAAAGCAACGAAACGTACATATGTATGTTTGGATGTGAGTTTTGTGTTGTGTTTCGTTTCGTTTGGCGTTGTTGTTTTTGAGAAGGGTATATATAAAATTGTTGTTTCATTTGTAACTTCTACAATATAGCAATAGCAATTAAATGTAAAATTTTTAAAAGTTTTCTTGATATATTTAGGATGATATACGCCGAAAATGGGTAAGTAATGCATCCAAAACAAAGGTGAAGGGTATATAAGATTCGGCATTGCCGAATATAGCACTCTTACTTGTTTTTTTTCTCTTTATTTTAGAAACCACTTATAAAGGATTTTTTCTTGGTACTTTTTTCTTGGTACATTCTTGGGTACTCAGCTTTCTGCAACGTTTGCCAGGGCCACTTTCTGTTGTACGTATGAACTTTTTGATTGAATTTTCCTGCTTTATAATGCGGTAAATCGAAAACTTATGTAACTTGTAATTCACGCAAATTGAATTTATGGAATCTCCAGTTTTAAATTTTTTTTTTTTTTTAAATCTCTAATTTTGGAGAAATTGTTGGTATTACGATATGTTGAACTTTTCCTATATTAAAAGATGTATTTACACAACAAATTACATGATAAACTGACGAAATTGAAGATCAAAATCAACCAAAAAGGTTAATGTACCAAAAGACGGGGATTTCCCTTTTTTGGTTATAGACAAAATCAAATTTAAAGGAAACAGATAAAAGTCGTGAAAATAGAACCTGTTTTAAGTAAACCGTAGCGATTAAAGAACCAGCAATGTTAAAAAATAAGCCGTCGCGAGCTTGCACTGTCTTTCCATATGCCAATAGTTTGCTATTTAAAATCGAGAAAATCGGTCCACAAATGGATGAGCTATAAGGAAAAACCCGGGACAACCTCGATTTTTGATCTATATCTGGATTACTAAGTCATTGATATAGACAGTATGGATAGATCTAATGGTAGATATTTCAAAGTCCAAAGATATTTCAAAGCAACGATGTATATAAGGGTAAAGTAATTTAGAACTACAATGGGTCAAAATAGAGAAAAATATTTTTTAACCGGAATTTTTTTTTTAACCAAAAAATTGTTTTTGTCATAAATTATTTTTAAATTAATAAATTTAAAAAAATTTTTTTTTAAAAATTTACAAAAAAATTTGAAGACAATTTTGAAAAAAAAAAAATTTGAAATTTATAGATTCGATTCAGTCGAATATAGTTTTCTTACTTGTTATTTTCAATTTCACCCACAAAAAATGTCGAAAATCAAGGCTATGTAGCGTTCAGAATTCACCAAAAATTACGTTTCGATGATTCTGGATTGAGTCAGAAACTTTCGAAGCCAAAGATGTTTCATTTTTGTTGATATGCAACTACTTAATATGATGTCCAAAGCTATCCAGTATTGATATCGTCAATCTGGAAAATACCTAATCCTTCCCAAGATGATCCAACGGAGTGGGCAGAACTTTACAGTTGCTGAACGACCAATAACCTTTTGGGAAACCCAAACGTAAACAGTACAAATTAGATTCCGAGCCTAAATAGACTAACACTCAAAAGGCAGAACACACTAAGTTAACTGGATACACAGAGTTGAAGGCTCATCTGGTTCATATCGATCTATCTGCAGTGTGTGAGAAAGAAGACGAAAATCTTAAACATTACCTGTGCCCCTGTCATGCTTTTAGTGGAACATTTGTTTATGGGCACCATGCCAAACATGGAATATCTTAAGAATTCTGATTGGAAATCACTTAGAAATTACATTGGGAAAAATAGGTTCCAAACCTAGCCTACCGTGGTTTTTTAGGCTTCTGAAAAAAAAGGGAAACCCGTTTCCTCAAGAGTGCACAACATACCAAGATGGCCCTCTACTCAGCCTAACCTAACTAATACAACAAAACGGGGATGTTGTCCATTAGTAATCCACAACACTTTCTTCAAAAATAGGTTTCCTTAAAACGTTGAGTAGGTGAAAAGTGAACAATTTCTTTACGCGGAATTATGATTCCGACTGACATTCAGGTTTATGAGCGAGTATCAAAATAAAACATTGAACTAAAAATAAACATATTTTTGCTCAAGTCTCTGACAGACAGGTTCGGCCTATAATCAAATGGACAGATACGAATTCCAATTTACATTTGAACATCATCCCATTTGTATGCTAATCATTATTTAATTTTTACTCAATATTTATTGATACATACTACTGGACAATAAATGCTTCATACAGCCCAATAGAAAAACCATTTAAAATTGATCATTCAAGCCATCAGCAGATTTGTTAGACATTTAACTGAAACCTCAAGTAGAATAAGTATTTTAGTTGATGGCATTTTCAGTTGTGTATTTTTGTACAACATAATATGAGAACAAAATGTTACTTCTTTCTATACAAATTCATATCATTGTCGTATTTGACAAAGTAAAAGTCGCATCTTATTAAAACATACATTTTTCATTTGAGACTTCCAGGAACTATAAGTCACACTTTATCATTTTCTAAGACTCTAATATGTGTGCCGCCTTTCTTTTTTTCTTTCTTTCTTTTCTTGAACATACATACATATAGATAGATAGTTACATACTTCAAATACATTTAACATTTTCTATTCACCAACAAAACCTCCAATCTAAGTATCTATTTATGTATCTAACCAAACATCTAGTCAAACGTAAAACCGTAATAATGACGATGATAATGATGACGATAAAAATCCATTCGCAGAATTGTCTCATTGTGTTTGCTAATAAAAGCAAAGCCAAGTGACTGACTGACTGGCCGACTTGGCTTGACTTGACTTGACTTTTCTCTTTTTGTTTTTTTTTTTTTAACTTCAAATGTTTCTGTTCGTAAAGAATGTTTGTTGACATGTCGTTCTCGTGTGCACAAGTGTACACCTTGTCGTATGTTTGGCTAAAAGAACATGTTGTATTTATGTTTGTAGTTAAAGAGAAAACTGAACTGAAGTACTTCAAAGACACTCTAATGCAACTTGTCATTCGGCCAGTTGTCTTTTGATAATTGTTAAATGGTTGCTTGGTTTTGAAAAGAATCAAAACCACAAGATGCACATACACACATAGATACATAGTTTTAATGATCTTTTAGACTCATTAGCGAAAAGTAGATTCCATGTGTCATCTTTTTCATAAGTATTTCTATCTACTTATGTATTATGTTGCTTTATGGCTTATTTTTTGGCCCTAATACGTTTTAATTTTCCATGGCCTCTTTTTTTACATTTTCATGTTTTGTTCATGTCTTTCATAAATCTTTTCGGTGCCACCTTGATGTTTGATCACATCTTTGATTTAGTTTGACATATTTTTTGAGTATTGACTTAGTTGAAGACTCATTTTCAATCATAAATTCTTGTAATACGATCTTTCACTGATTTCATCTCAAATATGTTGAAAATATTTGGCCTTTAAATACTTTTAAAGGAGTTAAAGATTAAGACTAAATATTTATTAAAAGTCATGTTTGTTGTGGTATTCCAGGTAATTCTTATCTTTAAATTTATGGTATGCGTTTATAAAATTTCACAATTTTAAGGGAATTTTGTTTGTTTAATATTTTTTGATTAGATTGATGGCAGCCATAAATGCTGATGATTTCTACGAAATGATCAGCTGGAATTTGCTTTACAAATAGTTTAGAGTTGAAATTATATTAAAAATCCATATTTTCGTTTAGTGTATAAGGAGTATTCCTCCATAAAATGTATCCCATACTTTTACAATATTGAATGTTTAAAAAACTACAAGTTTTTCAGAGCATTAATCATATTTGGAACTATGAATGTTATAACCTCAAGAATAGCTTTAACTCAGTCCACTTCAAGATTAGAACTGAGTTGAGTCTTTGAAATCATACCCTGGACTTTTTATTTACTCTTTACTGGTTTCTTCACAATCGTTCTTATTAATCCATCTTATTGATCTTATGTATGTGCCTCCATTTAATGTTTAGATAAATTCAATTGAATTATTATGAACAGTTTGAAATTCAATTTGTGCTCATGTATTTTCCACAACTCGTAGGGCTATTAATCTGCCCTATTCCTCAAATATATTTTGATCAAGGAGCAAATTGTTGTAATGAAATTATTATTATAAGCACTCCCTGCGACAAAGACCAAGATTCCAAGCTTCTAACTTCCACGTTTGAAAATCCCCCTTTCAAATAATGCAAAGTATCTAGGAATTATACTGGACTCTAAATTGTCATGGAAACTGAATACTCAACACAGGGTGAAGAAGGCAGCGGTGGCCTACTAAGTATACCTGTCGTAAGATGTTTGGTAAAAAATGGGGACTTAGTCCCAGCATAGTTACATGGATGTATACGGCTATAGTACGTCCAATTCTTACTTATGGATCTCTTGTATGGTGGACTGCAACTAGAAGGAAGTATTTCGTAGACTAACTATACAAAGTCCAGAGATTAGCCTACATTGATATAAGCGGCGCACTAAGAACAAGTCCTTGGCCATCTCTGCTTGTAGCGCAGAGAGGCTTCACGCATCTGGATGTTGGAGATCGAGAACATATGCCCACGCGGGGATTCTAGGCCTATTGTCTTCGATCGTTTTCAAACCTTCTGACTATATTACTCCATACACAAATTTTGATAGGGTGTTCAAGGTCTTCATTCCCTCCAGGAGTGAGTGGGTGTACGAATATGACACAAGGATATATACAGACGGAGCTGTGGTGTTGATTCTGGCGTCTTCTGTTACGAACTTGGGGTAGGCATCTCATATAGTCTTCCGAATGAGTGTAGTGTTTTCCAGGCGGAAATTTATGCAATCATGGTAGCTTGCAATATTGACTAACAACTATATATTGACTAACCTTGGTGACGTAGCCGGGTCTAAACTTAATGACCTACTGAGATATCTCACAGCTACGGGTTGGGTCTAGTAAACTCGACTTTTTTTGCATACTTTTTTCATACATTTTATATACATTACGATGTAAACGACATAACATCTAACGACCCTACTTGATTGTTCACAAGCAGCGAACTACCACGTAAACCAACCAACCCTGCTTGATTTGCTGACATTTTACACAATTTATCTATATAAATATATAAATGTCTTTGTAAGTTTCTTTGAGCATCACGCCTAAACGGCTGAATCGATTTTATTGAAATTTGGAACGTAGATAACTTTTTTCAATACTTGGACCAGAAAGGAGTAAACAGGGGGAAAACCGGTAAAATTGGTACCTTTAGTTCTTAAACAATAAATACTAAACGGCCGAAACGATTTTATTGAAATTTCCAACATAGACTACGACAGGGGTAGCGAAGCGCACCGGGTTAAGCTAGCAATGTTTTACAGCACATTATCAAGTACTTTGAGGGGAAATTTTACATGTGTTTTGTTATTGTAACAAAAACAAAAAAACATGTAAAATTTCTACTCAAAGTACTTGCTTGTATTATAAAAACGGCGTATAAAAGTTATAATCTGAAATCAATATGTGATATATGAGGACCCAGAATATATGAATTTGTCAAGAGCTAAAGGGTCTAACTCAAATTTTCGAAAAATGTTCAATGTTGTAATATTACTATCTAAAATTATAATTTTCTTCTATTATTTAATTTATGAGGAGTGACTACAAACATTTGTTCCGTTTTATCATTTTCTTAAATTTTGGAAATCAATTTTTCAAACATCACTAATTTACTCTAATTTTTATTTTGTGGAAAAATCAATTTTTTGATAGTGGGTATAATAAAATGTTGGTGAAAAATATAATTTTTTATGAAGTATTTGATTTTAAGTCAAAAATTTGAAATTTTGTTAAAAAATTTTATATTTGGTGAAAAATTTGAAATTTTGGTTAAATATAAATTTTTTATGAATTCTAGAATTTTTAATGAAAATTAGAATGGAAAACAAATTCAAAACCAAAACTCAACTACTCCTCTATAGACATGGCAAATTGTTTTGAAATCCGTTTAGAAATTATAGATTTATTTCCACTTTTTTTGGAATTCAAAACCCCACCCTCCCTGTGCACTGTCTTTTAGGTTCTCGTTTTAGTTTAGTAAATTATTTGAAAAAAATTGTTTAGAATAAATAAAATGTCACGCTAATTCCCATTTAATGGGTTCCTACTACTGTCAGAATCAAGTAGCCCTAATTTTATGTTTCTATATGGTTTACTGTAACCATTTCAACATTTTTACAAGTTTTTTTTAACAATATTATAGTCACAGTAACTATTTACATGATTGTGGTAACTATAATATGGTTAATTTATGATTCTCATGATTGTAGCAAACATATATATGGTTACAGTAAACATGTATATGTTTGAGACAACCATTTATATGATCAAGGACTTACCATATTATGGATATCATAATCTGAGAACAACATATTATGATAAAATTATTCATCATAAAAATGGTTGTCACAACCACTTGTTTACTGTAACCATTTACATGGTTGATACAATCATTATGGTTACCACAATCATGTAAATATTTACTGTGACTATAATATTGTTAAAAAACTTGTAAAAATTTTGAAATGGTTACAGGAAACATGCACAACTATATTTTTTTCTGCGTGTAAGTTCTTTAATTTAGAAAGTTTAAGAAATGCTCTTAGAAGAAAGAAAATGTTCCACTGAGTCTCATTTTCTACATTATCACTCATTCAGAATCATATGTATCTTATTTTATATTTCTAGATTCATTTATGTAGACAAATCAAAAGGTACCATTTGAATAAAGAAAAAGTACCATTGACTGCCAAGTACCATTGTAAATTCAGACTCATTTAGAATCAATATCTTGAATCTAATTTCATATTTGTACCAATAATTTCTCCTTTGTAGTGTCTTATTCAGATGCATGTTTAATTTCATGTTACCATTAGAAGGAAGAAAAAGTACCATTTAGTCCCCTTTAGGGTTCTTAAATTATTCAGTTCATACAAACTTAATTTTATTTTTTCTAAAAATATATAAAGTAAATTCATTAAAAGAATAAAAAGCACCATTTAGTTGCTGTTTGCGCATTATCACTAAGTCAGGGTCATATATGATTAATTTCAAGTTTGTAGCTTTATTATTATAGAAAATTAGATGAAATAGTACTATTTTGAAATGAGATAGTATTAGTAAAACCCCCTTTGAGGATTGTCACTTATTAATGATATAATTTAAAGTTTCTAGTACCATTAATTACCCTACATATAATAGAAAAAGTAGTAAATTCCTGTTTTTATCCACTCCTAGAACTTTTCAAATAACAAATTTTGGCGGAAGTTTGTGTGACACAGAAATTATTCATCTAAGTTGAATTAAATAAGAAAAATTATGTTTTAATCCAGATTCGGCACAGAGGAATATAAATATGTGGCACAGAAGAATATCAATATTATGGACCGAACCTCAGAAAAGTTGGTAGAAAGATTTAGGTTCATATAATGTTTATGTCCAATTTCATCAGGATATTGATTATTGTAAGACAATTATAAATGTTCAATTCATTTTCCGAGGGGGACATTGTTTCGGGATAAATGTTGCCCGAAGTAAAATAAAAATTCAGAGTACTTAGAACTAATATGTGCAAAATTTTATCAGGATTGCCGCATAATCAACATATGACTGCACAAACATTATTCCGGGGGACACGCAAATGACATTTGTCGTAGGCCGAAAAACAGAGACTATTTTTGAAAAATTTCAGCCAGCACTTGGGCCCTATCGAGTTTTCAACAGGCAGACGAACGGACATAGCTAGGTCATCTTATGAGGACCCAGAATATATCGCACTGGTTCCTCTAAAGAGAGTCAACTCAAAATTTAAAACTTTTCAGTAGAGGCAAAAAACTGTTTTTCTTTCTAATACATAACAATGAAAGTTGAAGACGGATACAACTGTATTTTTTGGCGAAAGTGTAGAGAAAATGATGAAAGATTTTTACAGTGGGTAGATATGACCACTGTACGTCGATTTCTTTCAAAAAGTGAAAAAGTAAACATTTTGAGTTGAATATCTTTAGAGGAACCAGTGCGATATATAGTTTTGTGGGTCTGTGATGAATATTTCGATGTGTTACAAATGAAATGACAAAATCAGTATAAGGGTGGGTATAAAATGCAATTAAAATTTTCTTCAAAAGTGGACTTAGCACGTTTGCCCACTAAGCCAACGATATTTGGTATTTTTGAAGAATATTATTTAAATTTGTAAATTTGTTTGTCTGTGTTCATTGACTTTAACGATACGTAGATTATCGAAAAAGTACCAAACCCGAGTCTAATGTAAAAATCGTTGAATTTCCAAAAAAATTACGAGGCTTATGTCTGCTCTTTTTCTAAAAGAATGTACATGTGTTTTATATGTAGTTTAGACGATCTAATGTTACTAAATTCAGCATTTTCCCTTCTTAGTGTGTCTATCAAATTTACTGTCAAAATTACATGCCTCTAGCTTCAGGCGTTTTGGCCTGTACGATAATCAATCTGGCAGTCAGTAACATTACTCTTTATAAAAATTACTTTTTATAAAATATCCTTTCTATTTTCACACTTTATGTCCCATTTAATCTATACGATCAGTAGTTAAACATATACGATTTATTTAATATCAATTTAAAATCAAATTTCATTGAAATTAATATCACACAGATAAGATTAACTATTTAAACAGATCCAGTTCAGTCTACCAAGAATTAATAATTGACAGCTCTGGCTGGTTGGTGAGCGAGCACACATAAATATGCGACATTTTGCAGCAAAGTTATTAACCCGTTTAAGTCTTTTGAATACATTTACTAACTACTTTTTTTTATAAACTCATATTCGCACACAGCAAACAATCTAGCAATTGTACAATATTTTTGTTTTTTTTTTGTTGTTTTGTTGCCACAAACTCCTCTATCACTGATCGTGATCATGTAATACCAACCCACGCACTCATTGGTAAAAATGTTTAACGAAAAAAACAGCAACAAAAACAACTGAAAAATGCCTGAAAGGTTTTAGTTGATTTTTGTTTCCACACAGAGATTCCAGCCAGGCTCATACACGAGAACTCATACGTACATACGTACGTACGTACGATCAATGAATGTTGTTGTAGTTTGGAGTGCGCGAATATGCGCCAAGCAACAAAATATTTAAGAGGCATTGTGAGGCCTCCAACTCCAAAAAGGAAGAAACATTGAAAACTTTTAAGTCAATTTAACATTTAAACATGTTATAAAACAGCATTTCGTACGTAAAAAGTATGTGTACAACAGCTACAACACAACAGCATGCAACATCAATACATACTTATATACTCGTGCAACGCATAACTATAATCACAAAATTTTAATTTTGGGATCATCTCTGATCCTTTTTTTTGCACAACACAACTTAGCAACAGCAACAAAAACAACATTCAAAACAGAAAAGAAGCAACAAAAAAAATAGCTGGTTGCATGGGTTGAAAACGTATGTTTTTCCAACTTTTTGCATTTCAAAAAT
This sequence comes from Calliphora vomitoria, assembly GCA_942486065.2. NCBI lineage: Eukaryota > Metazoa > Arthropoda > Insecta > Diptera > Calliphoridae > Calliphora > Calliphora vomitoria. Next base: position 129,320,863 of record OW818030.2, read on the forward strand.
TACAGCTACAACAACTACAACTACAAAAAGAGTGTGTCAACATGATTGCGACATTAAAGTAACACACAGCTACAACAAAAACAACCACAAATAAACAGAATGTTCTTTTTCTTTATTTATCCGCGTTTAAAGATTCTCGTACTTGTGCTCCTCGTTCGTTCGTTCGCTCGTTCCTTCTTTTAATACTCCTCACTCAATACGCTTTGGTTTGTCTAGCTTTAAGACACCGAGAAGACATACGCTTTTGATGGATGCCGCTCCAATGTGGTACACACACACAAAAAAATAAAATCTTTAGCAAATCCTGTACAATTGCTTCAATTTATTTATTCATTGCGACTCTTTCAGCGGATGTGTAATGGCAAGTTGAAATTGTTTTGTACGAACATAATTCAATTTTCATGAAATATGATTTCAAATTTATTGAAAAATTTAATTCTTTCGTTTTACTTGTTTTCCTTTTTTTTTTTTGCCATGTTTGCCAATAATAACCATTAATAAAGTAGGGAGATTTGTAAGTATTTAGAATAGCGATATAAATGGAGAATATTTCAGATGACTTTTTATGTATGTAGATGTCAAATTGTAATGGAAATTTCCGCTTATGGTTTCTTATTTCAGCCAATTTTAAATGGGGTTAATTTTGTGTGAAAAGTACCTTCTAAATTCTCACTCATTCATGATCAAATGTGTTTAATTTCATGTTTCAACGATATTTATTATGAAAGTTTCAAAAAGTACCATTCGAAGACCAAAAAATTGCCATCAAAAATACCAATCCACATGAGATACCAGAGCGTTCAATGCATTCCAAAGAAGTCTCTGTTTGTTGAGGATTTTGGACTAGGACCGATAACTACCAATTTCTTTTGGCCTGAATTGGATGATAGGGACACCAACAACAATTGTTTTCAACAGGAAGGCTCTAAGTTCCTCACAGCTCATGCCACATTGTACATACTCCCCGAGCGATTTGAGGGCATGGTAATCTCACGTGGATGTGATGTAAACTGGCCGAAATTGTAAGATTTGCCATTTTGGATAAGAATCACCTAGCGGTGATGCGGCGGACATTTACAAGATGTTACATTCCACACGTATTGATATCGATAGGCCTTTCAAATAAATACAAAATGTTGATGATATCACACACACACTTTGTTTTATTTTAATTTAAAAATAAAAAGCGCTAAATGAAATACCCTTTATTTGGGAAGATACGAACCTAAATTTCAAGGAAATCATTGTCTCATACACTGAGGGAAAAACGAAATTGACAACGGTTGGTGTCATTTTGACACAATTTGTACACAAACGGGTATGAATTGACAACACAGTGTTGTCAAATTATGCGACGTCTCATCTCACAGTGAATAACAAGCCAGTTGATTTTTATTACGACGAACGTAATGGTATTTATCACTAAGTTTTTGTTTTTTAGAACGCAAAAGTACATATTATTGAATAAGTGCTAATAAATTAGGTTTTGTGAACAAAAAGTGAACAAAATAAATGCAGTGAAACTAATAAGATCAATGTGGAGATAGCTGAATAAAGGGACTATATGGAAGTACAACAGTACCTGGAAACAATAGCCAGTGATAATTTTGTTCATACGAGTATTCAAACATGCTTTTATAAATGTGTTTATATTAAATAAATGTAAAATTAATGAAAAATAAGGTATTTTATGTTTTATTTTAATCGCCATAAATATTATGATAAATTTGGAAAGGGAAGGGATTACACGATTCCAAATCAAAAAAGGGTGGTGTTAAATCAACATTGGACGGTATTAAAACGGTGTCAAACTGACAACGGAGGGTGTCAAATCGACAACGGCATGGTGCCAAATCGACAACGGATGGTGTCAAATCTGCAACGGTATGGTGTCATTTCTTCGTTGTCAAATTGCCACCGTTCGTGTACGATGTGTTCATTTTTTCTGTGGGTGTATGGCCTACGTAGAATATATCTTGAATCGGCAATATCAGACAATAATAACCTTGAAATTTATAATTATTAGATTTAATAAATTTCAAATCTTACCACGTACATTTAAACAAGACAGTGAATATAATTTTATGTCGTTTAATGTAAATAAAACTTTCAAGAATATTTTAGGCCATAAATGTTTTGAAGTAAATTGACATTGAGATGTAAATAAAAATAAAAATATGTGGTTGCCAATAGAACCCTACTAAACCTGATGACAATCAACCGCTGATCTTTATGGAGCCAAAGAATAATTTTGCAAAAATTGAATTAGAATAAGACTCAAACGATTTTAATTAAATTGAAAGTTTTGTGACTTCACAAATTAAAAATTATCGATATTATATCATGACATATGGTTTTTATACATACATTTGAACAAAATCGAAAAATTTTTAAGTTTTTATTGGGAAGTCTAGAGCATAGAGAAATATGTATAGAGCGGAAACTCTCCTGTCAAAGACCTAACTCAGTTGTCAAAATCCTAAGTGGTGAGAGTGTATTAGTAAATAAAACTATGTGAAAACAAAAATAACACTCATTTGTGTGATTATTTTGAGTAAAATTTTGGTTTGAGTTTTTTTTTTTTTTTTTGTTTCCACTCTTGTCGTTTTTCTATGGTCTAGACAATTCTGCAGCAAAAATTAATACAATGAACGTTTTTTGAACCCTTTAAAAAAGTTTCAAAAATCCACAACACAAAAATTTTAAAAATTTACCCTCCATATGTTTTGATGGATAAAGTCTTAGAATCGGCTTTCATTAGGAAATTTCCAAAATCGTTAGCGAAAATAATGAAAAGTCTCGTTGATGCCATGACTCCTTTAGAGCATTCACTGAGTTTTCTATGTAGGTCTCTAAAGAACGCTTTAAAAAGAGAAACCAGTTGGACAAAAAATTAATTTCGCACAGATCTAAAAGTATCAAGGAGGCATCACGAGAAATACTATGGTTCGCGTTACGCCAGCATTTATTGTAATAAGCATATTGTTGTGATTGAAGAGAAAATCCATGTCATTTTCTCTTCAGTGTCATATTTTAAGCCTTTAAATCTTCACAATTGGATGCATATTTCCGCGTTATAAACCTCAATTCCCAAAAAGACTATTTACTGAACTGTCTGCTATAGATTTTTTAATAACACTGGAAAGGCTGGTTGACGTCCATGTCAGAAATATTTTTATCCAGGAAACTTCTACAAGACACAACACGCATACCTTACAGCCATACCTAAATAAACGAATTAAAATTTGCATTTTCTGCTGCTCAGTGCCTACGCTTAAGTATCAGATATAAACAAGAGTGTCAACGTTTTGCCAACAATGACAAATATTTAGTTTACAATTTTAGTTTGTATGTGCAAAGTAAAGAAAACAATAAAAAAAATCGAAAAACAAAAACCAAAAAATAAACAAAACCAAAATCTGCAATGAACTTCAATACCTAACCCACTGCCAATTAACGCCGCCGTGTTATTTCGGTATGCTTCATACAAGTTAATGGGCATGACAATTTTTGACAATTAAACAACGTTCTTATTTAGGTATAGCTGTTAGGGAGCGTTCAGCTTTTAATGATGTCAGTCCTATCGAGGAAACACATGTTAGGAGATAGTATGTATAACATGGTTTAAGGATATATTGTCTTCAACAATGTATCCCTAAGTGACTTATTCAAAGAAAAACGAACTTGAAGAGCAAGTATATAAATTCTAGTTTGAGCCGGGTATAACAATGTCGAGACTACAGCTACACCGCAAAGAGAAGAACAGAGTATAGCTAAGATATCGAGCACTTTTCGCAAAACGGACGTAAGCGACATGATATTAGATTTTCGTTTTTTATGGAAATCAATAATTTAGGTCCATTAGCATCATTCCTGAAAATTTCGTAACTATAGATGCAATAGTTTCAATTTTACGAGAAAAAGAAAAAAGACGTAAGTACACATTTATTTTCTGTTTATGAATTTTGTAATAGCAAGGTGTCGGTTACGTCTAAAATGTCTTTTAAAATACATATATCAAATTTAAAAAAAAAAAAATGGTCTCCTGTAAAATTTAGTTTTTGTGGGTTATGTCTTTTGTGCGAAAACGGCTCGATATATTGATTTTGTGGAAACTTATTGTGAAGAACAACCTTTTCACGCTCAGTAGAATGGCTACCAAGATAGTCGAATATGGTGATGACGTTGTGCTCCTTATTAGAGAAAATGTTCTTCCAACAATAAGTGACATCATGGGATTAGTCCTTGACGTAGTCCAATCTTGGACCAGAAAAATGGTCTGTGATACAATTTGGCAAAGACTTAATCGAGAAAAGCCAAATACTAATCTATCAAGGCTCTCAAAGCCAACATAATATGGTCGAAATTTCTTGTTAATTGCATTCCCTGGCCCATGTTAGACAACACCTTGTGGAGTTAGTATGGGTTCAAAACAATAAGAGCAACCGGAAAAATTTAATTTCTTAAGAATGTGCAACAAACTGTGCCACAAAATGTTCATAGGGACTGAGATCGAAAAATTCTTAACATAGATAAATGTTAATAGAAATGAAACCACTAAACTTACAGTTTTGAATCTTGTTTTATTTGATTGAAATTATTATTACAATTTACCAAAAAAAAAATATATATATTTTTATAGTTCTAATCACTATTGATGAAATTTTGAACCTTTTTCGGAAACCCTTCCATTAACGTTTTTATAGTGCTTTCTGTCACTTAGCTCGAACAGGTAGTCCATCTCCGTTTAAAATCTACCACACTTTTGGACACCTTTTTTTCAATTCTATTTCAACAAGAGCTCAATATCTCTCCACTGGCCTTTGCCTCTCTTGGTACACATTATTGTTCTTGTACCACTCAACCCTTTCTTAACATAGGCCAAATCAGGCCAAAAATAAGTGGACACATTAAGAAGTCTTATGAAACAGCTCAATTATAATTAGCATCCTCTTTTGTAAACATTCCTTGATGTATAGAGCCCGTTGTAACAAATGATTGGTTTCTTTTGCCGCAACTATTTGGGAAATTTTGTCTGCTTTTGCTCCTAAACTTTTCTTCAACATTCCCTCGAGCATAAGCAACATACAATTTTTGACCAGGAAATTGCGAAAAATCTGCCAGAACATACGTTGTGTCATCCATTATGCAGTAGGTGTACTGTTTTATAAAACTTGACTTCAATTTCCGTGCTCTGATTTTAGCCTCTAAGTTTTTAGCAGAGTTCTCGTCAGGAACTTTTTGAGCATTCAATGTTTTTAAACCTGCATTAGCTTTTACTTTTCGTACCAAATAGTTCGAGCACTGAGCTAACCGGGCTGCTTTCCTACCGGATGTGTTGGGAGCTCTTTTGAAAATGCTTTCTATTCGTTTGGCTTTAAAAACATTATGTGGACCATTCCTTCTACCTGAACCAACGAACAAGTTCTCCCGGTACTGTTTAATAACATTGAAAACAGTTTGACGGCAGACCTTTGAATGCTTGGCCAACTTTTTGTAGGACCAAGTTGGGTTTTGTTGAAAATATTTAATAATTTTAGTACGCACTTTTTTCTGGTCACTTATTTTAATCAGATTAACAACAAATGAATATAATTGACATTAAACATAATAACTGACATGTTTTACAAAGGTAACTTGATAAAGAAAAAAAATCAAATAAAACTTGGGTTAAAAGTTTTAATGAAAAACTTGTGTTAAGAATTTTACGATCTCAATCCTGATCTCCTCGGTTGCGGTATCGAATACACGCAGATAAAAGATTTGATTAAGATGTGGTTGTGGCAAATATACTATGTTCTACGCAGTCATAAATGTTTGTCGCAACGATTTTATGGTTAAATACATAACCAATATCACCAATAATGTTTTGGTTTATATTTTATAATTTCATAATTGTCGCTATACGATTGGCAATTGATTATTGATTTTGAACGATGTTAAGTTTGTGGAAATTCCAACTAAGTACAACTAAATTAGCATAACTATAGAAAAATACTAAATACTCCATAATATGGTCAAGTCACCTAAATCTATTAAATTATCATATTATGATTTCGCTGGAGTCATAAAATGGTTGGGTACAAACATTATATGATTGTGGTAGATTATGTTTACCAACAAACAAATCATTATAACAAGGAATAAAATTATAATTAAGTAGGACCATACTATATTTTATGATGCTACACATTAGTAATATTATGGTCATATACGAATCATATTATCATTATAAAATCCAATAAATATATAACGCTGTTCGATTATGTTTATTAATATACAATATGTTCTGGCATTGAAATAAAACAATAATTTCGTGTCTCTTGGTCAGGCGCGGATCCAGGGGATGAAAAAGGAAATTTCCCTTCCAAAACCGTAAAGTTTTAATATAAAAAAGAAAAATCTTAAATAAATTTTAATTTATTAACCCCCCTCAATGCTTGACCAGGATCCGCGCGAGCTCACGGTAGATAATGGACACTTCTTAAAGGGCTCTTTATGACTAAACATATGTATCTCGGAACGTATGTGTCACCCACGTAACAACTATTCCAGAATTTGTCTACCCGAAGAGGAAGTAGAATCGAGTAGTTCAACAGCACCACAGCCTATGATAGTTAACTTGGTACATAATCTGGGGGGGGGGGTTAATGCGTAGTTCGATTTGAAAGAAAACATATCAAAAAGACTGTAGTACTAGCAATTCCAATAACTATCGGGAGTAATTACCCATTTTTGGGATACACAGAAACCCAAGAAGTACTTACAAATGTACTGAAGTGATATATTATTTGGGTTATAAATTCCTAGCCTAGAGGCTCTGACTCACTGCTTACAAGAATCTGTTATCGCCCTACATTACTGTATTTTTTCTTTTTTTTCGTAAATTAAATATTGGGAGAAGTTATATATGAAGCTAAAAGTTATCAAAAAAAGATAATCTACCAATTATTACTGCTTCCAAATAAGTAAAGCTATATGTTGCTTATATGTATTCATTAACCATGGTTTACTCATGAAATATAAAGTGCACATTACAAAACGTGCTTGAAACTAAAATTGAAACCCTTAACGAAAATTTAACCCAATTTCAGCATTTTATAAATAAAGAAAAATCAAAAAAAAAAAAACTTAAGGAATGTAAATTATGGGAAACTTAATCGTAGATGTTGCATAAACAAAAGTTCCCAACAGTTATTTGACTTCCTTGCAACACTCTGCACAATAAAATAATTAAACACAAAACTTAAACTGCTAAGAAAACAATGAAAATTGCTCATGAAAAGAAGAAAGACAAAAAAAACAAATCAGTAAAGACTGAATTAAAACTCAATAAATGAGAAAAAAAAGAAACAAAAAATTTAATACAGACACAGATACACAGAAACAGTGACAGGGACATTCAGATAAATGATTGTAATATTAAAGAAAAAGAATAAATGTATGTACTTTGTTGCAAACATACTTATATGCATGTAGTGAGTATCTGAGTGTGTAGGTATTTGAAAGGGGGTATCTGTTGCATCTGCCAATTTATCGACGTGCGCGCATTATAAAAACACATGTTCATACCGGGGCACAAACAGAGGAGTATATTACGATCTAAAGGTTCCATTCAACCGATCAACCAACCAGCCAACCGGCAACAGTAACAAACATCACAATCACTGACCATCAATTCAACTTTAACCACTTAAACTGCTAAGGAATTGTTTGGCAGCGAGTGCAGCGAGTGTGTGTTTGTACGAGTATGAGCTTTGAATTGAAGTTGACGACTCTTGAATGAATGCTGCAATTTAATGTTGCAAGTTGTTGCTGTTGTCGTTTGCTGCAGCAGCATTTCTTTCTTTTCATTTGATTTTTTTGTTTCGTGTTTTCTTTTACTGTGATTGAACTAATGACGAAAGACAGACAGTTGAATACTTTTTGGACAAATAGATGGATGGATGGATGAATGAATGAATGGATTGAATGGTGGGACAGACAGACGTGGGAAACAAAAGTATTTCAATTTCGCATTCATTGCTTAATACTAAAATTCAAAAAACTAAAAAAAAAAAAAATAACAAAACAACGGTGTGCTACAAAACAAAACAAATTAAGACTAATTCAAACTCCCGATGAAATTGTTTACGAAAATAAAAGAGTTTTGATTCGATTTTTTTTTTTTTTTTTTTTGGTTGTTCGTAGCCGAAATAACAACAATTTAAATTTAGCATGAAAACATTTTTAAATTTCATTTTACATTTCAGTTAAAGTTAAACATTAAACAAAAAAACACCAAAAATTGGGGGAGCATTTAGAGGTACAATAAGTGTTGTATCTTAAAACGAGACATATGTTTCGATACGTTTGAATAAAGGCATATATTGATGTGTGTACGAGTGTTTAAGTATAGGAATGTTGCAAATATTTTGGTGAGAATTTTGTGTTTGGAGTTTGATTTTGATTAAAGTTTTAAATTTAAAAGTTTTGGATATTTGCTATAAACTTTATACTTTATAAACGGCTAATTTGTACAGATCATTTAACCACCTACTATTTATTATTCCATCTCAATCGTTATAAGTTTATGTAAAAACATTATAGCTTATATGATCATATAATGATTGAGCCCAACCAAATTGTAATACCAGCTCAATCATAACATGATTATATAGTAATGCCATGTGATGACATGATATCTCAAACTCTTTTCTATTTAAATAAGTGATAATTTTTTAATTAATGGAATATAATTGGTTTTGAAAATTACCAAAATCATCTGGGATGGATACTGAAATAGTTAAGAGGAACTTTCTTTTTTAAGAAATAAACTTTGATGTTTCTTTTCATGAAATTCACTTTGTACACCCTTTACTTTATATTTTATCTGGAATTGTCAACCAATTCAAATTTTCAATTTCCAGCTGATTTATTGAGAGCCATAGAATTTTTTTGTATGCTCCACTTTCTATATCTTATCAGTAATAGGTTTATTTCCTTAAAAAAATAATTATCTTCTTTTCATTGCCCTCTAAGGTAAAATATGTTAACTATTTATATTTAGATGTGCCGAATCTTATATAGCCACCGATTGTTGAACATTTTGTATAAAACTATTTATCTGGTTCACAAAATTTTGTTAGTTTTATATGTATTTGCAATTACTAGAAAATATCAGTGATAAATTATAGATTCATTCATTTAAATGGCATCAAAATATGTATATTGGTACGAATAAAGTTTTTCATGTATTTTGATACAAAACGATTTACCGATTTTGCTTTTGGATATATAAGTTAGCTTCAGCAATTACTATTTGTGGCAAACTTCGGATCTCTAGTTCTCCTCGTATTGTAATTGTTTTAAGAAGACCGACCGACATTTTGTTTCAAAATTTTTTTGATTGAGCCGATTTTGCTCATTTTGGATATTATACTTTACCACATACCGTTCATTATTGGCTTGCTCAACCCGACATGGTATTATCAATATCGAAACAAGTTAAAAAACCCCAATCGATTTAAAACCATTATAAGGATTTACATCTTGCCGATAATAACTACTAATTTGGATATAACAGATTATATTGCAAAAGTTCACCCGTTAGTTGCTGCTCTTAATAAAAAATATATTCAGTTTGGAGTTTTCAGTCATGTTCTTTCTGCAGAGAATGATGATTCCATTTTATGACTAGCACTCACGTAAGATTTTTATAAAAGGAAAGCCAATTCGATTAGGCTTTAAGTCGTGGTGCTTATGTTCAGAAAATGGCTACTGCTTATGGTAAGAACATATGTATATACGGGTGCCCAAAAAGTTTTAGATTCGCTTGCTAACGTACCTGATCCTGAATTTGAAACAGTTTTCTTAGACAATTTTTCGATCTTCTTATCATCTTATATGTCTTTTGAAGAGCGAACATGGAAAATGTTCCGTTACAAAATTTAAAGCAAGGTAAGAGAGGAGAATTTGATCACTTAATTGACAGTCAACAAGAAACTCTGTTGTCAATGTTATAACAAATAACTTCATAGTAGAACCACTAGTCAAAGATATTGTCGCAAGCAGAGAAAACCATAACATTCCCACAGCTGAAAGTGATAAAATAATCATCGTGATAATGCCTTGACAAGAAAAACTTCAAAACAACGAACCATTATCGCAAATTGATTTTCGTTCTGTAGTCACAAGACAACTGTTGACATACAACAAGGATAATGACCCTGAAAATGAGAACTTCCAATATCCCACGAACCTCCCTCGATTTAATGAGAAAGTACATGCCGTATCAAAAAGCACGTAGAATGAACATAGTTGGTGTTAGCTATGCAAGAAGCCCACTATATTTACATGTAAGAATTGCAATAATTATCTACAACACTTTTTCACTAATAAATTCAAAATAAAAAAAATTTTTTAATTTTTTTTGCAATAAAATTTTTTACTATAATAAAATTAAGAAAAATAAATTTCTTTTTTTTTAATTTTTTAATTTTGTTTACCTAATAATATTTAAAATTGTTATGTAAAGTATAATTTGGTGAAGGGTATATAACATTCGGCACAGCCGAAAATAGCTCTCGTACTTGTTTTGATTAAATTTGTCTCAATAACCATAACTACATGGTTGCTATAGTTTGTAACGATTCTGAGAGAAGGGATATCACCATGAGAACATTGCTACCTATTAATTCGGCTGTGCTCGTCGTTGGGGGGGTGTGTTGTGTTCTCAAATAATTTAATAATTATAATTTTAGAATCTGTTACAAGGGATTTTACTATAGGTAGCTAATAACCCACAAAACAAATCATATAGAAAAGAAAGAGGAAATGGTTGATGATAATGGTATAGCTTAAGATGGAATTTGCTATACCTGTCTTATACCCACCCACCATGCTGACTAAATACATTACCATTCGTCAGCCCTAATAAAAACTAAAAAAAAATTAATGAACTACCCTAATCCCATACCTTAACTTCACCTTTCGTAATTAAAATAAACGTGATTCAAAATATCATATTCGAAATAGTAGCGAAAATAATGTTTTATTTATAGTAGTTAATTAATCAAATGTTAAATATATTATATAATAAGAATTATAATTTATTAATAATCAAAATTTGGTCACCAAAAGAATGTTTTAAATAGTAGAAAATTTAAATGAAAATGGTTAATTTTAACCAGGTTAAATTTATATATTCTTATTTAGGAAATATTTAAAATGAAACGTGGTGACATTGAAATGTGTGTTGGGTTTTATTTAATACACGTAATATTAATATGGTTCATATTAGTTGTAATTTCAAGTATTAAAATTGTTCAAAATATTAATATTACATTTATAAATGCAGTTGTGTCAATATATTATGATTGTTAAGATAAAAAAATTTGTAAAACTTACATTTTATTGGTCCAACGTAGTCAGCAGGCGCCGGATGACAGTGGAACGTTGAATTATTCTTACACAATCATATATAAAATTAGATATCTTATGAAGAAAGTGTGATTTTTAATTGTGTATTACCAGTATGTATGTTGGGTTATTTAATGTGTTGATATGTATGTATGTAGGGTGTTTATGTAAAGGGTTTAATGTAAACTTAGAGTATCTGGTATAGATATAATGTTTAACTCGTTAAGTATATTGTTTCTATATAAAAATTATTTAGGTGACCATTTTAAAATACCAAATTAAGGAATGTAAAAACAAATTATTAAATTTACGTTAAAAAAAAATTTAAGAAAATATTCAACCAAAAAAAAACAAAAAAGTTGTTTAAATTGACATTAAAATGTCATTAACATGTAACGAATTTAAATTGAAATTCTACACAAAAAAAATTAACTGTTTTACTTTTTTAAAATAAAAAATCATATTGTGATTTTACGGTAATAACCAATTATTAAGAAATCTGGTCACTCTGGAGGAAATAACGAATGCTATTCAATACGAAATGAATGTTGAGTATTCGATATGTTGTACCAGTATACGATTATTGCAACGACTAGACTGATGTAGGTATTTTTATAGAGATTAATCGTAGTCCTCAGGCCAGATTGGCCACAAATGACCAATTGCCTTCCAATTATGGCAAACAATATCTTCGCCGACTGGATAATCTTCCAATGTCGGTAATATGGTCTCTCTATCAAATAAAGACACACAAGATTACAGCTGACTTTCAAATGACACAACAAATAGGATCTTCGAGTAATAAGACAAATTGGCCCAAGGATAACTTTAATTTTTCACAAAGCGACAATTCTCGAGGCAAAAATTAATCCTAAAAAAAAATCAACACTAAATAAATTTCGAGCTTTCTCCAAATGTCCTGAAAATGCTTACCCAAAAAAGATTAAACTTCCAATTCCTTAAAATTTATAATAATTTTCACCATCAAATAAAAATATCCTTCAGGATTTCCTCAAGTTGGCAAAAGTTCACACAAGCAAAATTATCAAAGAATTAATATAAAATTTTCCGTATTTACGACCTTTCTATTCAATTTATTTTTCAGTTTTATAAAATTTATGAAAATTTTTGATATTTCAAATTCTATAAAAATCAATGCCTACTCCACAAAAAAAATATATTTTACAAACATTTTTAAACCAAATAAAAAAAAAAAACACTTAAAATTTCATGAAAATTGTCACCATCACAAAACAGATGAAATACTAGGCTTGCCACGGAATTTCATCTGAAAAAGGGACAAGCAAATAACAGAATTACCAACAACCTAAGACCATATATCCTTGATATGATACACAGCCGTGTAACCACCATTAACATCCTCGAGTTCGTAGTTAACCCTACCAATTCGCTTCCTTACGATTGCCTTTATACCAGTAGGTGCGAGTTTCGCGTTGAAATTATCCGCTAAAGAGCTTTGAGCAAAATTACGCCTTACTACGATCTGACCAATGTTAAATTCTCGAAACCTGGATCTCAAATTATATGTTCTCACATTGCGTTCATATGCTTCCCTTACTTTTGTCCGTATTGAGTCCCGTAGAAGTGTAAAATTGTCCTGTCGTTCTATTTCAGTGTCTGTCTCCGCTAAAAGTTTTAAATTCCGTAAAATTTTGTAGTCTTGTCCATGTGTAATCATAGTTTGTCCGAATAAAAGTTCATAGGGTGTCCGTCCGGTTGTCTGATGAACGCTGCTACGAAGTGCACAGTTAATGCTGGCCAAATATTCATCCCATTGTCGCTGATCGTTGCGAATGTACGAACGGAGTGCTTCGTTTATCGAGCGGTTAACCCTTTCACTCGCGTTCGACTGAGGGCTGTGTACTGCAGTGAACTTGTGGTCAATACCGAATTTTTCAATAATTTTCTTAAACTCGGCAGATCTGAACTGGCTACCATTGTCGGAAACAATAATTTCCGGAACACCATAGCACGAAAATATTTCATTCTTGAGATATTCAATAATGGGTTTTGCAACAAATTTCTTTAAAGGCTTTAAAAACGTAAACTTGGTAAATTGATCCAGAATGATCAAAATACCTATATTACCATTTTTGGAACGAGGGAATGGTCCTATTAAATCAACGTAAATGCGTTGGAATGGCCTTTCGGTGTCAACAATTTCACCCATGGGTGGTCGAAGCGAAGATGTTTGAGCTTTTGATGTTTTACACAACGAACAATTATTTATGTAGTCTTTAACATCCCCGACTAATTTGGGCCAAAAGAAAAATTGTCTTAAGCGATGAACCGTTTTGGCAATACCACCATGCGCTGAGCTTGGTATGTCATGTGCTGAAAACATAACTTCCTTACGAAGTTCTTCTGGAACCCATAACTTCCAGCAATCGGACTCATCTATATTCCCAGAACTAAAATTAGTTCTCTTGTAAATAAAATTGTCCATAACCTTGTAATCCGGTAAGGTATTATTTAATAACTCATTTCTAAGTCGAGTATATTCAGGACTATTAAAGGCTTTTGAATTAAGGTCAATGGTTGGCATGGTTTGGAGCTCTATTTCGTCAATAGATGTGTCATTTTCAAATGTACGCGATAAAGCATCTGGCACTACATTGTCCTTACCTTTACGATGTTCTATAGTGAATACAAATCCTTGTAACTTTAGGGCCCATCTGGCTAAACGTCCCGAGAGATCCTTTTGTCTCATTAGCCACTTGAGACTCGCGTGGTCAGTTATGACCTTAAACTGATGACCTTCAACATATGCCCTGAACTTTTTGATGGCTAAAATCACGGCTAAACACTCCAATTCCGTGATGGAGTAATTTCTTTGGGCTTTGTTTAGTTTTTGCGACATGTACGCTATTGGTCGTTCGTTCCCTTCGTCATCTAATTGAGCCAGGACTGCTCCTATACCACACATGCTTGCGTCGCATTGAATAATAAATGGCTTGTCGAAGTCTGCATGTACCAATACTGGTGCAGAAGTTAACTTGGCCTTAACGGTTTCAAAGGATTTCTGGGCTTCTTCTGTCCAGACAAAAGATTTCCGTTTCGATAATAATTCCGTCATTGGGAAGGTAACCGTAGCATAATCATCTATAAACCGTCGGTACCAGCCGGCCATACCTAGAAACTGTCGGAGTTGACGCACAGTTTTTGGTATCGGGAACTGTGAAATGGCTTGCACCTTTCCTGGATCCACTTTTAAAGACCCTTCTCCAACTACAAATCCTAGATATTGTACCTGTCGAAGGCAAAAACTGCTCTTCTTCACGTTGATTGTTAGATTTGCCCTTCGAAGCTGGGTCGCTACCTCTTGTAAGTGCTTTAAATGTTCGTCAAAGTCTTTCGAAATTATAAGTAAATCGTCTAGGTATACGAAAACATTCGTCTTTAAATTGTACGGAATAACTTGGTCCATCAGTCTACACATTGTTTGTGGTGCGTTACACAATCCAAACGGCATTCTTGTAAATTGATACAATGGCCGATTAGGGATTGTGAACGCCGTCTTAGGTCTTGAGGCTTCATCCAATTTGATTTGCCAAAATGCATCTTTTAGATCTACTTTGGAAATATAATAAATTGGAGGAAGTCTCGAAATTAGTCCGTCTATGTTCGGAATTGGATATGCGTCTTTTGTCGTCACGGAATTCAATTTCCTACTGTCCAAGCAAAAACGCACTTTACCAGGTTTTACAATAAGTACTCCAGGAGATGACCATGGTGATGTTGGACATTCTTCGATTACTCCCAAGCCTAGCATTCTGTCGATTTCTCCACACAGCAGTTTTTCTCTTGCTGGAGATATTGGATAATATCTTTGCTTTATAGGAGTTGCTTCGCCAGTATCAATTCTGTGTTCCAGAAGAGTTGTACATCCTAGTCCATCACGTTCCGAATTCGGAAAATAATCAACAATTTTCTGCAGCTCTTGCATTTGAGAGGGAGTTAAGGGTATTTTATCAGAAGTTTCCTGAGAATTGATTTCGTTGATATGATTAGTGGGCATTATCTGAATATTAAACTTATTCCAAAAATCCATCCCGCAAATGATATCTTGGGTAATAGATGGTATTAGTAAAAACTCAGTTAACTTATTCTGACCATTATAATCGATTTCCAAAGACCATGTTCCTAATACACGTTGCGTTTCTCCGTCAGCTGTTTTTACGATTGACATTTCATGTTTAAAGTTCCCAGATTCCATAATCTCCCTACAAAAATCTCCGCCGATAACGCTGACATTTGCACCACTGTCGAGTAGTGCGAAGCGGTTCTTATTCTGCATGGTGAGAAGTATGTAAGGCCTATTATCATTCGTCTTTTTCACTAATGATGAAACTACATACTTTCCGAACTGTTTTTTACGTTTATAAAACTCTCGAATCCGTTTCGCCGATCTATTAGGTTTATATTCAACTAATGGTTCATTAAAAATTCGATCTCTAGCACGTTTGTATTCCTCGAGACGAATGTGAAAGGGTCTTTGTAAAGGATGTACTTTGGGAAAATCAATTGTCATATTCGGTATTTTGGTTCCATCAGGTAAGTTTGTCTTAACAGGTAAAATTAATTTGTTTAGTTTATCATTTAAGTTTGAAGAATTCGTTTCATTTAGGCTTGTTTCGGATGTCCATTCTTCGTTGAACGAACATCCTTTGAGGAGTTTCCCCGACATTTCTGACAATTTGGCCTATACACGTTTTTCGCCCCGCAACCGTAACAAAAAACTGCACGTGGCTCCAAACAATCAACAAATGTGTGACCTACGTTGTCACAAT
This sequence comes from Calliphora vomitoria, assembly GCA_942486065.2. NCBI lineage: Eukaryota > Metazoa > Arthropoda > Insecta > Diptera > Calliphoridae > Calliphora > Calliphora vomitoria. The sequence continues at coordinate 129,337,074 of OW818030.2, forward strand.
TCCAACATTTGCCTGATCTAACAACCAAACAAATTTCAGTTTCCCTTTCCACAGAAACCTCTAGATCCGTTTTAGGATCATCTTCAATGATTTCAGATACCTGAGGCTTTTGATAAGGACGTTTGTTTGAGCTCAATGAAGACATGTCCTTAATGAATTTTTCATGCCTTCTTACAGCTCGTCTTAATTTACCCACTCGATTGATCTCCAAATGAAGAAGCTCATGTCTCAACTCTGGTCTTAGATTTCGTTGAATTATTTCGCAAAGTTCGTTTTCCGAAAATGGAGTTCGTAATCTATCACAAAGAATCATTATTGCGTCGTAAAAGTCGTCAAACGTCTCATTGTGTTTTTGTTTTCTCCGTAAAATGTCATCTTTAATGTCGAAATCTGTATTATAGTCCTTGTACTGTCTTTTTAAAGCGTCACATAACAAATTAAAGTCACCTCTCAAGTTGGCATTAGTGAGAGTGTTTACTCTATATATAAATTCGTCCACTGTAACATCAGATGTATCCCCAGTAAACCGAATTCTCCAATTTCGAATTAAATTTAAAATTCTTTCCGAATTTCTGTCGAAGTCCCTGACCGAATTTCGTAAAGTACGATTTTGTCTATCATTCCGAGAACCTACACTATCATCATCACGATATTCATCATGATTCCTATCCGTCCGCTCTGTTCGAACTTGTCTATCTTGTCCTTGATTCCCCAAACTCAAATTACGAAATCCTTCTGCCACCATAATAGCAATTTCCTCCCTAAATCCACTCAAGGATTCATCTACAATCCTACGAACTTGTGACTCATCATTCCTACGATCAGTTGCCTCCTTTCGAGCTTGCAACCGAGTTCTAGGTCTTACACCTGAATTGGTAGATCTATCTCCACCATCTGGTTCATCCATGGTCAATGTATAGTTCGCTTCATGCTCTACGTCAGCCGGAATATTTCCAGAACTGCGAACTAACGGCATTGTAAAGAACGATAAGGGCAAAGTAAACAAAAAAAAAACTCTTAGAAAAGTCAAATCCGGGTACAGAAAGTCAAAATTTATTTAATACAAATAAGAATCAATTATTAATTATCAAAACCCAAATATAAAATCTGGCAAAATACTCAGCAAAATATAAATAATAACTCAAATCTAACCTAATTTCGGAAGATCACAAAATATAGAAGAACGATATAAATTTTCATTACTACTCGGTGAAGTTTTCTAGGTATGGATATAAAAGGATAAATAAAAGAAAACAAAAATGAACATAACGAATAATAAAAAGAAATCAAATTATTAACCAAATAAGAACCAAATTTAAAAATCAAAGAAAAAGAAAGCTAACCAAAAACGCTATATAAACAAAATAAAAAAAAAAAAAAAAATAATCGTCATCAACAACATTCCTTAGAAGACAAGAGAAAATAAAATATAAATGATCACTCAGAATTGTCGGAAACTATTGACTTAAGCCAATAAGAATGAAGTCCAAAACACAAATGAGTAACTTAAATAGAAATAGAAATTGATCATCCATCATAGGAAAGTAATCGATTCGGAAACAAATACCTTAATCCATATATCAAGAAAAATCAAAGATTAAAATTTTGAATAGTCAAGAGAAGAAAAGAGAGGAGGAATAGAGTCAAACGAGGATTGGACCGATAAGCACCAGAACAACTTCTCGAGTTCGAACCCAAGCCCTGATAACTTTTGCTATACTAAATGTCACACCGGGAATTGATCATCATATGACACAACGAACAATTACATCCACGGAAACAGGAAATAAAACAAAAGTTTTAGAAAAGTAAAAAGTAAAGTTATCTATATGTAATTGCCACACACAAAAGATTCAGAGGCCCTCAGCATCTAGATGTTGTTGCACATTAACAAATTTTGAAGTTACGATCACTGAGGCCCCACGTTGGGCGCCAAAAATCTCTGTAACGATTCTGAGAGAAGGGATATCACCATGAGAACATTGCTACCTATTAATTCGGCTGTGCTCGTCGTTGGGGGGGTGTGTTGTGTTCTCAAATAATTTAATAATTATAATTTTAGAATCTGTTACAAGGGATTTTACTATAGGTAGCTAATAACCCACAAAACAAATCATATAGAAAAGAAAGAGGAAATGGTTGATGATAATGGTATAGCTTAAGATGGAATTTGCTATACCTGTCTTATACCCACCCACCATGCTGACTAAATACATTACCATTCGTCAGCCCTAATAAAAACTAAAAAAAAATTAATGAACTACCCTAATCCCATACCTTAACTTCACCTTTCGTAATTAAAATAAACGTGATTCAAAATATCATATTCGAAATAGTAGCGAAAATAATGTTTTATTTATAGTAGTTAATTAATCAAATGTTAAATATATTATATAATAAGAATTATAATTTATTAATAATCAAAATTTGGTCACCAAAAGAATGTTTTAAATAGTAGAAAATTTAAATGAAAATGGTTAATTTTAACCAGGTTAAATTTATATATTCTTATTTAGGAAATATTTAAAATGAAACGTGGTGACATTGAAATGTGTGTTGGGTTTTATTTAATACACGTAATATTAATATGGTTCATATTAGTTGTAATTTCAAGTATTAAAATTGTTCAAAATATTAATATTACATTTATAAATGCAGTTGTGTCAATATATTATGATTGTTAAGATAAAAAAATTTGTAAAACTTACATTTTATTGGTCCAACGTAGTCAGCAGGCGCCGGATGACAGTGGAACGTTGAATTATTCTTACACAATCATATATAAAATTAGATATCTTATGAAGAAAGTGTGATTTTTTAATTGTGTATTACCAGTATGTATGTTGGGTTATTTAATGTGTTGATATGTATGTATGTAGGGTGTTTATGTAAAGGGTTTAATGTAAACTTAGAGTATCTGGTATAGATATAATGTTTAACTCGTTAAGTATATTGTTTCTATATAAAAATTATTTAGGTGACCATTTTAAAATACCAAATTAAGGAATGTAAAAACAAATTATTAAATTTACGTTAAAAAAAAATTTAAGAAAATATTCAACCAAAAAAAAACAAAAAAGTTGTTTAAATTGACATTAAAATGTCATTAACATGTAACGAATTTAAATTGAAATTCTACACAAAAAAAATTAACTGTTTTACTTTTTTAAAATAAAAAATCATATTGTGATTTTACGGTAATAACCAATTATTAAGAAATCTGGTCACTCTGGAGGAAATAACGAATGCTATTCAATACGAAATGAATGTTGAGTATTCGATATGTTGTACCAGTATACGATTATTGCAACGACTAGACTGATGTAGGTATTTTTATAGAGATTAATCGTAGTCCTCAGGCCAGATTGGCCACAAATGACCAATTGCCTTCCAATTATGGCAAACAATATCTTCGCCGACTGGATAATCTTCCAATGTCGGTAATATGGTCTCTCTATCAAATAAAGACACACAAGATTACAGCTGACTTTCAAATGACACAACAAATAGGATCTTCGAGTAATAAGACAAATTGGCCCAAGGATAACTTTAATTTTTCACAAAGCGACAATTCTCGAGGCAAAAATTAATCCTAAAAAAAAATCAACACTAAATAAATTTCGAGCTTTCTCCAAATGTCCTGAAAATGCTTACCCAAAAAAGATTAAACTTCCAATTCCTTAAAATTTATAATAATTTTCACCATCAAATAAAAATATCCTTCAGGATTTCCTCAAGTTGGCAAAAGTTCACACAAGCAAAATTATCAAAGAATTAATATAAAATTTTCCGTATTTACGACCTTTCTATTCAATTTATTTTTCAGTTTTATAAAATTTATGAAAATTTTTGATATTTCAAATTCTATAAAAATCAATGCCTACTCCACAAAAAAAATATATTTTACAAACATTTTTAAACCAAATAAAAAAAAAAAAACACTTAAAATTTCATGAAAATTGTCACCATCACAAGTTTTTCTCGAAAGTGGGTCTTACGTGGGAGCCAATTATGGACTGATCGCCGCAAAATCCAGTAGTATGATTTTTGCGACTAATCTGTGTAAAATTTTGGTACGACATCAATATTTATGAGATCTTTTTTGAGTTTGGAATTACCATATCTCAAAAACTAGCCTTTGATATCAAAATCTTTCGTGTTCTGCATGCCAAATGCAATAAGGTATGAGGTAGATATATCGCTCATTTGCTGCAACAACGTCATAACTCAAAATCCGTGTTTTTTGAACTGAGTAATACTAAATATGCGCTGTTCTATAGTCTTTCGTATAGTTTTATCAGTTTTAAAAAAAGTCAATTATTTTTTGTGTGAGAGTGGTTTTCTGTTGTAAACATTAAAATTGAAATTCATGTTTTTTCGTATATTTGACAAGTAAAAATTTGGGTTAAATTAAGGACTGAGATTAAAAAATTCTTAACATACGTATATGTTAATAAAAATGAAACCACTAAACTTACAGTTTTGAATCTTTTTTTATTTGATTGAAATTATTGTTACACTTTAGAAAAAAAAATATTTTTATAGTTCTAATCACTAATGATGAAGTTTTGAACCTTTTTCGAAAACCCTTCCATTGTGGTTTTTATAGTGCTTTATGTCACTTTGTTCGAACAGGTTGTCCATCTCCGTTTAAAATCTAGCACACCTTTGGACACTTTTTTTGTGCTCTTCAATTCTTTTTTAACAAGAGGCCAACATCTCTCCACTGGCCTTACCTCCATGCAGTTTGGAGGATTTGCTTCTCTTGGTACTAATACCACATTATTGTTCTTGTACCACTCAAGGGCTTGTTTACTATAGTGACAGTATGCCAAGTCAGGCCAAAAATAAGTGGACACATTATGAAGTCTTACGAATGGAAGCATCCTTTTTTGTAAACATTCCTTGATGTAAATTTCGGTATTTATAGAGCCCGTTGTAACAAATGATTGGCTTCTTTTGCCGCAACTGCATATTGCTTGCCATACCAAGAACTTTTTGGGAAATTTTGTCTGCTTTTGGGTCCTAAACTTTTCTTCAACATTTCCTCGAGCATCAGCAACATAAAATTTTTGACCAGGAAGTTGCGAAAAATCTGCCAGAACATACGTCTCGTCATCCATTATGCAGCAAGAATATTTTTTTTATAAAACTTGACTTCAATTTCCGTGCTCTGTTTTTGGCCTCTAAATTTTTAGCAGCGTTCCTGTCGGGTGCTTTTTGAGCCTTGTATGTTTTTAAACTTGCATTGGCTTTAACTTTTCGTACCAAATAGTCCGAGCACTGAGCTAACCGGGCTGCTTTCCTACCGGATGTGTTGGGAGCTCTTTTGAAAATGCTTTCTATTTGTTTGGCTCTAGAAACATCATGTGCACCATTCCTTCTACCTGAACCAGGTTTTCTATCAACGGGAAAGTTCTCCCGGTACTGTTTAATAACATTGGAAACAGTTTGACGGCAGACCTTTGATTGTTTGGCCAACTTTTTGTAGGACCAAGTTGGGTTTTGTTGAAAATTTTTAATAATTTTACAACGCACTTTTTCTGGTCACTCATTTTAATCAGATTAACAACAAATGAACATAATTGACATTAAACATAATAAATAACATGCTTTACAACGGTAACTTGATAAAAAAAAAATCAAATAATACTTTGGTTAAAAGTTTTAATGAAAACCGTGTGTTAAGAATTTTTCGATCTCAGTCCTTATATTAGATTTATTTTGGTTAATGTATTTTTAGGCAGTGGATGATGGATATTATCAATTATTAAATCCGTATTCGTTAGAAACATTACAATTTTTAATTTATTTTAAATATCAATATTAAAAACTTTTTGTAGGAACAAAATTTTTATCGAAAAACCAAGTTTTATTTACATATTTTCACATATATCTATCAATTATGATTCAATGTAGTTGTCTTTTTTTTTTTTTTTTTTTTTTTGAACATCTTCTATAAAGTATTCCTGACATACCTTTTTGATCCTAACTCAGTAATTTATGGACCGAAATTCCCGATTTGTAATAGCAACCTACTCAGTACCACAAGCGATATATTGATGTATCATTCATGACCGTTAGTTGTTTGGGGGCTTCGGAAAGTTTATTTATTTAAACAAGCAGACTGTGAGACGGACATCGCTATGTAGACTTCTCTAACTATGAGGATACAGAATATAAAAACGGAATGTCATTTTATAGTATATATCCTCGCAACTCAAGGTGTTGTGTATAAAAATATTGTTGTTTATTACGCCTTTTAAATGCGAAATGAGTAGCCGTCGAAATTTGAAAAATATTACTTCCTTTCTTTAATCCCTTTTATTAAAATTTTCTAATAATAACAACAATCTTTATAATTAATAAACTTAATTTAAAGGGCAACTTATATTTAAATCGTTTCTTCAGCATTTTATTTCATTATATTTAAAAAGAAATCGAAACAGAAAAAACGAATAATAATAAAAATAAAAATAATAACAAAACTAAGAAAAAGTTGATTATAAAATGATATGCTTGTTATTTTATTTAAGGTGATCATTTAAGTCATTTATTCATTTCCATGTTAATTTGCAAATAAACAACAGAAACAGCATTTCAGAGGAAAACGCCAAGTTAAAAGGACGGACGAGCGGACGGACATAACAACAAATGTATTAAAAATTCATATGTGAGCAAAAAAAAAGAAAGAAAAAAACCAACTCATTCAGCTACACTTTAGATCAACACGTACCACAAAAAAAAAACAAAAAAAAAAAAATACAGGCAACAACAGCAATCAGCAATAAAATGCAAATTAAATGCTGTAGATTGCGTTAAGAACACAAACACATTATTTACTTAGAACCTCCTGCTGTGCTTCCGAATTAAGTTTAAGTCCGGAGGCTAAAACCAAAATGAGTTTTACTAATTTCTCTCTTGTCTGTTGGGCTTGATGGACGGGTATGCCACAGAAAAACAGATGAACAACAAAAAATTAAAGTAAAGGAAACAACAACTGGGAACCTTTTAAAGAAAAAGTAAGAAACTACAATTCCAAACTAGCCAACCCAAACAGCCAACAACCAAACACTTGGCCAACTGGACTGGACAACCAACAGCCATCCGACCATCAACCAAACAACCAGTTAACCTACTAGTCATTTATTGCAATATTTAAGATTTAAAAGAAAATTAACCTAAAACCATGTTTAACAAAAAAAAATCTGTAGGTTTTTTTTAGTTTGTTTGTTCATTCATACCTCCATATGGCTGGTGGTGGTTTGTTACCTTGAGAACGGCGGCGCGCGGTAGAGCTGCAAGTTCTCAACTTCATTACCATATCCTTAAGATTATTATTATACAAATAACCAGAAATTCATACTTACCAGCCCGGACTTTATGGTTTATAACACAAAATATTAAGAGAACAAAAACTCAAAATAAAAAAAATAAAAAACACATTGATCGATTTTAAATGAGATTTTTTATTAATATTATCTGGGCTACAGCACCGGCCACAACATCATCAACAGCATTCACATTCAAATTCACATCCACATCCGTATCAGCATCAGCCTAAAAGCCATGAATCAAAAATATTCAAATGAGATATTGTGGCGGTTTATGAAATTATTACCTTTAAGCTGTGTCCAGTTGAAGTAGCTGCTTAAATGGCTACACCCCGGTCGATAGCCTGCCAAAATGAAGTGAAATAAAAACCCTAAATATGATTAAATGAAAAACCTAACAACCCAATGTCCAATCATTTGTCCAAACCGTCCCTCCGTCCGTCCGTCTGTCTGGCCATCTAGTCTTTTACTGCCAACAAACAAAAAAAAGCCAACTGAAAACGCTTAAAGCCACACACAAACAGTGTTTTTATTTTTACTAACATGCGTCTTCTTTTTTGTTAATTTTGTTTTCTGATCTTCAAAGCATTTTAGGCTAAAAAGAAAACACCAGCAAAAACGCGTTGAAAGTAGGGCGTTATCGCTGTGAGCATGCTTACAAACTTGTATTAAAAAATAACAAAAAATGCAAATGCACACACTATTCAAAATATGCAAAATATGGTGATGATGATGAGGATAGTACATGTGGTGGTTGGAAAACTTTTAAAACTTTTATTAAAAACAAACAAACAAAAAAAAAAAAAAACCAAGAACATAACTCCTTTTCTAAATGAGATATGACGCACGTTAATTTTTGCATATTTTAAGCCACTGTTTAATTAAAGGGCTATTCCCTCTTTTTCTCGCCAACTCTAAACTTGTATTTCAATAAAAACCTCCAGCCATCCATGTTGCATTTCTAAAGAGTAGTAGACACGTGACCCAGAAATTATACAAATCATCAAAACCCTAAACGAACCCCTTAAAGGCAAACGAAATGGCTGCATGTGAATAATTGAAACAAGAACTTGGACAGGTGTAATTAAATAAGTATTGAAATAATAAAAAAAAACAAAAGCGTGTAATTAAGAGAAAATATGTATAAAACATGTGATCATCCTGTATGATACTCTATTTCAAAATTGGAGCGGCTAATAACAAAAAAAACTTTTCTTTTTAACACCTTCCCTTAAGGTTTTATAGTCAGCTGCGTGAGAAATTTTGTCATTAAGTGGTTAAGGGAAATTAATTAGTGGTAAAATATTACAAATATAAAATGGTTTTGAAATACTAGAGAGTTGAATAACTTAAAATGTGAGTTGCATTAAGAAATAAATTATGTGATATTTCGTTTAATAGAAAAAAGTTAGCGTTGCACAGTAGGGTCAATCGCGAATAAAATGGAAACAAATCTGAATTTTCTAAACTGCTGGTCTGATTGCAAAATGATGTATGAATTTTTTTTTTTGGCTAACCTTAATAAATACTATGGGAACTCTGCACCATCAACTACAATGGTAAAAAAGTGGTTTACTGAATTTCTTTGTAGCCGTACAAGCACGGAAGATGCCGATCGTTCTGGACTCCCAGTTGAAGTCTCTACACTAGAAATAATTGAACAAATTCACGATATGGTGTAAAGTTTCCAAAAAAAACCGAAGAATTTCAAAACCGCGGTTTCGGTTTTAAAAAATTGAAAACCGATCGGTTTCGGTTCGGTTCGGTTTTGTCATAATTTATTAATTATTAAATCAGTTGAAAATATAGAAAATGCTATACAACTTTAAAGTTCAAAATTGACGAGTGTTCAAGAAGATAAAGGAAAATTGGTACTTTTTCTTTTAATGGTACCTTTTTAAATATTAAATTAGTTAGCTGATATACATTAAATAGCCAACTTTAATATGCTTCTCAGTAAAGAAATAATCAAGAATAGGATGCTTAATTGTATTATGATACCAAAAATGGAGAACTAAAATAAACTAAGGAGTATTTTTTCGATCTTCAAAGTACTTTTTGAATTTTCTATAATAATGAACCTAGCAGGAAATTAAACTGAGTTAAAATATAACAAGTAAGAGAGCTATATTCGGCTGTGCCGAATCTTATATACCCTTCACCAAATTATACCTTAAAATAAAATTAAAAAAAAATTTTGTTAAAAATTTTTTTTTTCAAAATAGTTTTTTAAAAGTTTTATAAAATTTAAAAAAAAAAAAAAATTTTTAATTTATTATTAAAAAAAATTTATTACAAAAGAAAGTTTTTTGTGAAAAAAAATTCGGGTTAAAAAATATTTTTCCCGATTTTGACCGATTGTAGGTCCAACTTTGTATAGTCTTATATACATCGTTGCAATGGACTTTGAAATATCTATCATTAGATATCCATATTGTCTATATTTATGACTTAGTAATCGAGATATAGATAAAAAAATAGGCCAAAAATAGAGGTTTTCTCGGATTTTGCTCATATCTCCGTTATTTATGAACGGATTTTGCTGATTTTAAATAGGAAACTTTTCGAAAGCATGTCTGACAGATTTATTGAGGATTTGGATGCCGAAGATATCTGGGGTCTTCAGAAAATTGATTTCAACAGACAGACAGACGGACATGGCTAAATCGACTCCGCTATCTATAAGGATTCAGAATATATATACTTTATAGGGTCGAAAAATTATATTGTGAAAATTACAAACGGAATGACAAAAAATTTCTCAAGAAGGTGAAGGGTATAAAAAAGGGACTTACAGGTACTTTTTCCAACTAATAGTACTTTTTGAATATTTTATAACGATGGACCTAGAAACACGAAATTAAGCATTCATGGTTTAGTGAATCCGAATTCAAAAGGGATAACTAATGTAACTATTTCTTTATTGTAAAGGTACTTTTTGAATATTTTATAATAATAAACCTTAAAATTTAAAATTTGGCACAAATGAACGTGAATAAGTTAGAATACACAAAAGGTGATTTTAGTGGTAGCTTTCTTTTGTATTTTCTATAATAATGGACACAGAAATATGAAATTAAACATTCATGATGCTGAGTATAAATACAAAATGTGGGTGTTTATGGTACTGAATCCACATTACAATGAATCAATAATTTTCCTGAATTAGTATTAATTAATAAAGGGAGACTTAATATTACTATTTCTATCTTCCAATTCGGGTGGCGAAGCGCACCGTGCCAGCTAGTACTCCATACTTTATCGGATATATTCAAACAACTAAGACTTTGTTACAAAAATTTAGCATTTTTTTTTTTTTTAATTAAATAAACAGTTAATTGTCAGAAAATACTCGTAGATCAATATGTTTTGTAAAGCTTTATTAACAGGTTTCCTTGCCTAGCCTGCTACATAATCTGAAGCAATTATTGTAATACAATTTAAAAAATTTAAACAAATCTTAAGATATTTTTGCCGATCTGTTTTTATAGATATTGGTTTCTTCTTTGTTTCTCATTTCTAAGTTTTGAATTTTTCTACTGAAAAGAGATTAAAAGTAAAAACCGAAGAATAATTTTCGGTTTTAGGCCTGGAAAAACCGCGGTTTTGGTTTCGGTTAAAACCGAATTGGAAACTCTAATACGGTGTTGGCCAATCAGATATTGAAAGTACGAGCGATTGTGGAAGCCCTATGCATCTCACATGGCTCAGTGGTTTCAATTTTGAATAATCACGTGGGTATGAGAAAGCTTTTCGCAAGATGGATGACGCCTTTGGTCAAATGCACAAACAACCACGAACGACCACAATCGCAATCGTGCGACAACTTCGCAGGAGTGTTTGGCGTTTTTAAACCGCAATATGGAAGATTTTTTTCGCCGCTACACACCATAGACCAAACAGCAGTCAAACAGTGGGTTTCTCGGGGTGAATCGGGGCAAAAGAAGGCCAAGGTAGGTTTGTCAGCCAATGAAGTCATGACGACCATTTTTTGGGATACACACGGTATAATCCACAATGACTTCCTTCAAAAGTAACGTATGGTGAAAGAAATACGAACAAGTATAAAATTAACGAAAACAGTTGAAAAAATTTTTTTTAAATTCAAATTGTAATTAATATTTAAGCTTACATACTAAAGTATATTTACAAAAAAAAAAAAATTAGCTCTTTCGCGATTTGCTTTTCATATTTTTTGGGAAGATTACTTTTTTTTAAATTCAAATTGTAATTAATATTTACATACTAAAGTATATTTACAAAAAAAAAAAATTAGCTCTTTCGCGATTTGCTTTTCATATTTTTTGGGAAGAAGCCTGAATTCCTTCTGTATTTATACTTTTCAGCTCCTTTTTTATTTTTAGAATTAGGGAATCAACATTTTTGGCTCTGTATCCTCTTTCATAAACATTTTGTTTCAAATTAGCCCAAAAAGTTTCAATAGGTCGCAATTGTGGAACATTTGGAGGGTTCATTTCCTTTAGGACAAATTCTATTTTTTTATTTTTTTAAATTTCTATTGTGGATTTCGCATAGTGAGAGGACGCCAAATCTGGCCAAAAAATAATTTTTTATTTTCGATGATATTTTTCGATAAAATTTTTAAGTACTTGCACACATTTTTCATTGTAAACTTGGGCATTCACAGCTAATCCACCTTTAAAAAAACTGGTTCACTGATACCACTTTAACTTATGGCTAACCATAACAAAACTTTTCTTGGGAACTTTGTCTTACGGATAAATTTAACTTTTTCGGTGGCGGCGTGACTAGAAGACTCAAAATAATGTTTTGGTTGCCATTCATTTCCTTCAACGGTAAAATATGTCTCGTCGTCCATTACACATTTGAACTCTGATGAGCAAAAATCCTTGAATTGGGCTACGAATTGCTCCCTTATCCGCCCTATTCTTCTGATTTAGCCTCAAGTGATTATTGCTTGTTTCCAAAACTAAAGAAATGGCTCTGCGAAAAGAGATTAGACTCCAACGATGAAATCATCTCACAAACAAATACATATCTTTATGACCTGGATTAGAAGGGATAAACAAAATTGCACAAACGTTTGACAAAGTGTATAGATCTCAAACGAGACTATGTGAAAAATTTATGTTTTACCCAAAAAATCACAGACTTATTGAGCCGCCCTCGTATGATCCATATTATAAGTCAACGTTATTTTTGGGAATACAAAATTTAACATAAATATTATTGATAAATTCACTGAAATTTATTGCTGTTCGCTTTAGGAAATATAAAGATATTAAACAAATAAAACATATTATGACTACGCATATAAGGAGTGAGATCGTAAAATTCTTAACACACGTTTTTCATTAAAACTTTTAATCCAAGTATTATTTGATTTTTTTTTTTTTTTTTTGATCAAGTTACCTTTGTAAAACATGTCAGTTATTATGTTTAATGTCAATTATATTAATTTGTTGTTAATCTGATTAAAATGAGTACCAGAAAAAAAGTGCGTACTAAAATTATTAAATATGTTCAACAAAACCCAACTTGGTACTACAAAAATATGGCCAAACAATCAAATGTCTGCTGCCAAACTGTTTCCAATGTTATTAAACAGTACCGGGAGAACTTGCCCGTTGATATAAAACCTGGTTCAGGTAGAAGGAATGGTCCACATGATGTTTCTAAATCCAAAAAATAGAAAGCATTTTCAAAAGAGCTCCCAACACATCCGGTAGGATAGCAGCCCGCTTAGCTCAGTGCTTGGACTATTTGGTATGAAAAGTAAAAGCTAATGCGGGTTTAAAAACATACAAGGCTCAAAAAGTTCCTGACAGGAACGCTGCTAAAAATTTAGAGGCCACAGACAGAGCACGGAAATTGAAGTCAAATTTTATAAAAAAAATCCATTATGCAGGATGACGAAACGTATGTTCTGGAAGATTTTTTGCTGGAGGGAATGTTAAAAGTTTAGGACCCAAAAGCAGACAAAATTTCCCAAAAAGTTCTTGGTATGGCAAACAATATGCAGTTGTGGTAAAAAAGCAAAACATTTGTTACAAAGTGCTCTATAAATACCGAAATTTACATCAAGGAATGTTTACAAAATAGGCTGCTTCCATTCATAAGACTTCATAATGTGTCCACTTATTTTTGGCCTGACTTGGCATCTTGTCACTATGGTAAACAAGCCCTTGAGTGGTACAAGAACAATTATGTGGTATTTGTACCACATAATTGTTACCCCGGAGCCCGGAGCTAAGGCCAGTGGAGAGATATTGGGCTCTTGTTAAAAGAGAATTGAAGAGCACAAAAAAGGTGTCCAAAAGTGTTTTAGATTTTAAACGGATATGGACTACCTGTTCGAGCAAAGTGACAGAAAGCTCTATAAAAACGTTAATGGAAGGGTTTCCGAAAAAGGTTCAAAATTTCATCACTAGTGATTAAAACTATACATTTTTTTTTTTTGTAAATTGTAATAATAATTTCAATCAAATAAAAAAAGAATTAAAGCTGTTAGTTTCGTTTTTATTCAAATATATGTATGTTAAGAATTTTTCGATCTCTCTCCTTAGAAACTTAATATTTAATAGATATTTGTAACTTTAAATGGTTGTACATAAGTTTACCTATTAATCATTCTTTAGTTGTTTGAAAAATAACTGTGTTTCAGTCAACCATACTCAAATTTACAATTGCGGTGAATATAAAAATGTTTACAGCAACTAAAATATTGTTGAAATGAAATTAAAATAACAATTATATGTTTACGACAACAATATATTGTCACAAAGAATACAGTACTATATATATTATTGCTACAATCATGTGAATGATAACTTAAAAATATTATGGTTGGCGCAAACATATAAATAATAACAGTGAACATAATTTTGTTAAAAAACGCGTAAAAATGTTTTCTCTGGTTGTGTGGCCGTCAAGATCGTCTGATACCACACCTCGGGATTTTTTTGTGTCTATGTTAAGTCACAAGTTGAAATTCGCGAAATACCGGTATCAATACTGAGAAAAAGTGATCGACCTACAGCGTATTCACAGCCAACATTTTAAAGAAATTATCTTTAAATCACTATCTCCATTATGTATCATAACCTTGCCATTGTTTTGGACGAGATTATGATACGAGTATGCAGTAAAAGAAGGGGCATTGTCTGAGATCTCCAAAAACCATCTAAAAGATTTGGATTTTGCTGACGATATTTGTCTCATAACGCACAAGTTTGACGATATGCAGAGCAAAGTATATGATTTGGTTGCGTTGGCAAATAGAGTTGGACTGAAAGTAAATATTGCATGCAATGCGTATAAATAACACTACTAACAACCACTTTGCAGTACAAGACCAATGCATAAAATATGTTAAATACTTCTGTTGCCTAGGATGACTAATGTCGATGAATGGTGGAGTGGAAGAAGACATCTCACTCAGGCTAAATAAGGCAAGGTCAGCTTTTGGTTGGTTAAATAAAACGTGGAGATCCCCCTAAATCTCGAAAAATACAAAGATCAGTATTTTCAATGCCTGTGTGATATCCATACTGCTGTATGGAAGCGAAACATGGCTTATGACGAATTATATAGCGAGAAGACTGCAAGTTTTCATAAAAAAAAATGTTTCGCATAATATGTCGCATCTTTTGGCCTAACTTTATCACAAACATATAGAACTCTGGCGACTAACAAACGAAGAGCCCATAATTCGCCAAATAGCAAGACGAAAGTGGAAATGTATAGGCCACATATTGCGAAGACCAATTGGCAGCATCACAAGGCCTGCATTGGAATGGAATCGTTATGGTAGACGACGCTCAGGTCACCCTAAGAATAGCTGGCGTAGAGCAGTCCCACTAGAACTTAAGGACTGAAAATTTTTAACCTACATATATGTTAATAAAAATTAAACCACAAAACTTACAGTTTTGAATCTTTTTATTTGATTGAAATTATTGTTACAATTTAAAAAAAAAAAAATTATTTTTATAGTTTTAATCACTAATGATGAAATTTTGAACCTTTTTCGAAAACATTTCCATTATGATTTTTATAGCGCTTTATGTCACTTTGTTCGAACAGGTTGTCTATCTCCGTTTTGAAATCTACCAAACTTTTGGACACTTTTTTTGTGCTCTTCAATTCTCTTTTAACAAGAGCCCAATATCTATCCACTGGACTCAGCTCCAGGCAATTTTGAGGAATTACCTCTCTTGGTACAAATACCACATTATTGGTCTTGTACCACTCAAGACCTTTCTTAAGTGGACACATTAAGAAGTCTTATGCATGGAAACATCCTTTTTTGCAAACATTCCATGATGTAAATTTCGGTATTTATAAAGCCCTTTGTAACAAATGTTTGGCTTTTTTTGCCGCAACTGCAGTATGCTTTTAAACCTGCATTGGCTTTAACTTTTCGTACCAAATAGTCGGAGTACTGACATAACCGGGCTGCTTTCCTATCGGATGTGTTGGGAGCTCTTTTGAAAATGCTTTCTATTTGTTTGGCTTAATAAACATCTACCTGAACCAGGATTTCTATCAACGGACAAGTTCTCCCGGTACTGTTGCATAACATTGGAAACAGTTTGACGGCAGACCTTTGATTGTTTGGCCAACTTTTTGTAGGACCAAATTGGGTTTTGTTGTAAATATTTAATAATTTTAGTACGCACTTTTTTCTGGTACTCATTTCAATCAGATTAACAACAAATGAACATAATTGACATTAAACATAATGACTGACATGCTTTACAAAGGTAACTTGATACAAAAAAATCAAATAATACTTGGGTTAAAAGAATTTTACGATCTCAGTCCTTAATATCCAAAACAAATCGTTTGACGAAAGAAAAGTTGTATGTAATGATAGAATAAGTTGGAGGGTTTGTTGATAAGCTTTTGAAAGTGGACAATATGGGTCCATGATTTCACCTATCCCCCATACAAATGTTCACCAGGAATACAGTTTGAGCAATCATATAAATATTTTGATTATGCGGGAAACCTGATAAAATTTTGCACAAATTGGTTCTAAGTACAGTGCACTCGCTGTAACGTGAACTAATTAAAAACAAGGGAGTTCATATTAGTGAATTTGTTCACGTTAGCGATTGTCGAATTTCATGGAAAAAATATAAAATTTTATAATATAAACCTGTGTTTTACACGCTTGAACGTAAAGTTCTTTCAAATAAAATTACATAGCAAATAAAATTACTCATTCGTTGCCATACAAAAAATATTAATCTAGAGGATACAAACACATTTTTAATACAAGGGGATTCCCTAAACTTTAAAAATCGAATTTAAGGCATGTATTTCAGTGTTGCTTAGAAAACAAAGGCAGTGAACAAAATTGTTCACGTTATAGAGCTTTCTGAGTTTGTTCACGTTACAGAGTAGTCAATGTAAACAAAAGCTTGTGCACGTTAGGCGGTGTTCACTTTAGACGGTGTTCACGTTACCGCGAGTGCACTGTACTCTGAAATTATACTGTGATATGCAGTCAGATTCAAACTTATATATTTCTTTCTCTAATTAAAATATTTAGCTTCATAGGTGAAAATGCTAGTTGTATGCTAAATTTAGACTCTGACTGAATATGATTGCGACAACCATGTACACATTTACAACTATATTTGTTCTCTGGGTGTAGGGTACGCTTTCCAAAAATTTGCTATTGGACATAATTAAAATCGCTCCATAATGGGGTATTCTTAAAAAAATACCAAACTCTAGCTTTAATTTTTAGAGCTAAATTGCCAATAAATGGCGAATTAAAACAGTTTAAGAATTACTATAATAATCTAAACTTTCGATGCTGATATAAAATTCTAAACAAAGGTAAAATTAAAAATCTTCATAACAAAATGGTATTGATTTCCACATAAAACTTCCAAAAAGATTTGATTAAACAATAAAACAATTATTTTCAACCAAACTGTGTCAAGCTGTCTATAATAAAATGCTGAACATAATAATTAAAACTCCAAATTACAACGATTGTCATTGTGGCATCAAGTCAAGTCAAATCAATAGAAATGATAATTTTCCACTACCAAATTTCAATTTAGCCATTTAAGTTTAAAAATTATACTAAAATCATAATTCCAGCTAAAACAACAACAAAATAAACCGACAACAACCACTTCTAACAAAAGTGTGGCTAAAATAATAAAAAATTAACGAAAAAAAAACAAAATTAACATTTATGCACTTAAAATAGAAATTTTATAGCATTAAATGACTCAATTGTTCCATGTGGCACAACACTACACATGATGACTACGATTATCTGCAGCGGAATCATCAATATCAGAAACAGAAACAGCATCATCATCAGCGGCATCACCAGTGTACTACTCCATGTATCATCTGTTGTTTGGAGAGTTTTAAAAAAAAAACAAAAAGTAAATTGGTGGTGTTACACTCGTAATGTTATGCCATGTTATTGTGTGTTGAATATAATATTTCTGAGAAAACTTCAAAAAGACAAAAGGAGACAAGCCAGAAGACAGTTAAACAGACAGACACACTGCAAGCCAACACCAACCAAACAACCAACCCAGTGCAACAAATCGTAACAAACGAAACGCGTTAAAAATGTTTAAGCCCAGCACGACAAGCGGCAATTAAATAATGTAATAAGATAAAAATATATGTATATTAGGGTGGCCCTTATCCAAGGTTTAAAATTGTTCTTTGTCATCTAAAAACTAAATTTTCTCAAAAACCGCTAATTTCAAATCAGTCCCCATTGTAGGTAGGTACAACCTTCCTACAATTTGATGTGGGTATATTGATTTTGTCATTCCGTATGTAAAACATTGAAATATTCGCGGACCCATAGAAGTATATATATTCTGAGTTTCCATAAGATTCTAAGGTGATCTAGCTGTGTCCGTCAGTCTGTTTGTGTGTTGAAAACACGATAGGTCTCAAACGAAAGGAGCTAGCTGGCTAAAATTTTCCACAAATACTCTCTTTTGATAAGGTTGGTTTGGTATTGAAAATGGGCAATATCGGTTTATGATTTCTCCTGGCCGCCTTATAAATATCCCCCGGAATACAAATATTTTCTTTATTGAATTTGTTGCTGAGACGCTCGCACCTGATTAACAAGCCTTGATCTAAATGTCATCCGATTTTGCTGAAATTTTAAGACCTTGGGAGCACTGAAAATTATAAAAGTGCCAAATAAGGGTCATCCTAATGTATATTCATACATCTCATACACACTTTTTATGAATTTACAAAAACAAAACAAAAAACTAGAACGCCCAAATAGCTTGGGTGGCGTGGCATGTCATTTTAACAGCTCTTATAGACCTAAAAAGTTGTAGTAGAAATCAAAAAAAAAAAAAGTTAAAAAGATGCTGGTATATACCAAAATACCCTAGCTTCATGATCAAGATGATTCTAAAACAAGAAGAAAAACATATTTAAATCGATGATACTGTTGATGAAGACGATGATGATGATGATCAGGCAACTGCTGCAGCAGCATGTTGTGCGTTTTATTATTTTATCATTAAACACACATATACTATTATACTTAGGAAACAAAGCCAGTCACTAAATGCACAACAAACAATAAAAAACAATAATCAATGCGTTTGTAATTTATACACCACCAACCATCACCAAACAACCAGCCACCTCTACCACCTCCGATGACAAAAAAAAAAAGAAAAACCAGAACAAAACAAAACAACAACAAATACTCAATATAAAAATGATATTAAAAAACCAAGAAAAACTACAACAAAAGCCCAACCATAGAATGCATAAAAAAGACACACACACACAGCAACAAAAAACACCTTCAACTTTTAAATGCATCTGGGAATTTATTACAATATAAAGTGCATCAAATGCCATAAAAACACAAAGACACATCTAAAAGACAAGATATATAAAAAAAAATATAAAAAACCAAGGCGTTTATATGACCTGTTTATCAAAAACCATAGATCAATGTTCAAATTAGTATGGACAGTTGAGGTTAGTATTATAGCAGCAGGTTTTCTCCTATAAATTTTAAATGTTAGAAGGAATGTGTAACTGTTGTAAAGGGACAATGACTTATAGTTCTTAAAACAATTACCAAAAATTTCCTACACAGAGAAAACAGATTCGTGATAGCAACAGAATTTGTTGCCAATCGAATGATTCTACCTTAGAGACCGAATATTACAGTTGTGGCTACAAAATTTTGGAAGTAGTAACAAAAGTTTGATTGCTTCTACCGAAGTTCTTCTTTATCAACTGACTTTCTGTTGATAGAACCGAAAAATTCTATGTGTGCAACCGAATCATTCAATTGACAATAAATTCGGTTGCTACTACAAATCTGTTTTCTCTGTGTATCTACAATACAACTGTCATATATGTATATAACGACCTTGATTTAGCAGCTTTTTATTATAGATCACAACTGATAGTAGAAAATAATAGAATGAGACATTCTGTTACGGATAAGACCAACATTATAGTTTCGGCCAGTTTTTGACCATAATTTGATGGAATAGTCATTCATTCTATAAACTTGTAAGCTATTGAAAAATGTTTAACAAACCAATAGATCTTGGAGAACCATCAAGAAAAGCTATTACCTCAAAAACCCGTCTTCTGGTGATGCAGGTCACCTGAAAAATATTCTATAATTTAGAGTATTACCTCATTCATGATCGAATCGCAATAAATGTCGATAGCAAAAAAATATTTTTTTAAATATGTAATTTCGTTTGAGAGCTTTTAAAAAAATTATTATCGTAGAAAGCTTGTATGTGAAAAATCATCTCTTATAATAAACGATTTTCTGTGCAAAACTCCCTTTTGTTAAAAAAAATGTTTAAATTAGTTTGAAAAAATCTTTTTCAAAAAAAAAAAAAAAATGTTTGGTAAAAAAAGATTTTTTTCCGAAAAAAGCTTTTTCTACATTCTTTGAAAAAAATATTTGATTTTGAAAAAAGCATTTTTGTGAAGAAGTGTTTTGGAGCAGGAAAAATCAAATTTAGTTTTGAAAATAGCTTTTTTTATAAAAATGTTTATAGACCTAACTCAGTTGTCAAAAACCTAAATGTTGAGAATGTATTAGTAAAAAAAACTATGTGAAAACAAAAACAACACTCGTACGTGTGATGATTTTTAGTAATTTTTTTGTTTGGGTTTTTTTTCTAGTTTAAGCTCTATGTATATTTCCTCCATGGCTTTTTTGTGAAAAATTTTCTATTACAATAAACAATTTTCTGTGTGCAAAAATCATTTTTGTTAAGTTTTTGCGAAAAAAAGCTTTGCAGACATATTATATTGTTTAGGTTTTTTGTGATGAAGGGGTGTTTGTAAAGGAAGCTTTTTTGAAGAAATATATGTATTTAGTTTTGAAAAAAGTATTTTTGTGAAAAAGCTTTTCTAGGTTAAAAATGCTTTTTTCATAAAAAATTTTAAAATTTGTTTGACGTTTCTGAAGAAAGCTTTTAAATAAAAATATTTCTGTTAAAAAAGCTTTTTTTAAAGAAAGATTTTTGTCGAGTACATTCTTTGTGAAAAATGTTTTTTTTTTTTTTTTGTAAAGGAAGCTTTTATTGGTGGAAAAAGCTTTCTGAAGAATATTTTTTTGTGAAAAAAATTTCTGGCGAATCATGATTTTTTGTTTATATTTTCTGTTATTTTTGCTAAAAAGTGTTAATCAAATATTCATTGTAAAGAACAAACATTTGGTAAAGAGAGTAAAAAAAATGTTTGTGGAGAAGCAGCTTTTTGGGATGAAAGCTTTTTTTTTTTTTGAAAAAGGAAACTTTGTTTATCATTATATGTAATATAATAATTGTTGTAAAAAATAAGGTTTTTTAGTTTGAAAGTGAGGAATCATAAAAAAGTTCTTTTTGAAATTTAAATGTTTGCAAAGAAAGCTTTTTGAATTTGCTTCCAAAAACTTTCATGGCAAAAGCTTTTTTTTTAATGTATAATTTTTAGGAAATACCGAAACTAAAAGATTATTTGGCAAATTAGTTTATTATTGTTTTATTTCAGTGAGTATGAAAAATTTAGTTGAGCTTTCAAAATTTCAAAAATTCAGTTGATACAAATCAACACATTAATATTGAAAATAAATATTATTGTAGGTATCTTGTACATAATGTTACACATAAACCCCTTATTAAAAAAAAATAGCAAATTATAAAACATCATAAAAATACACAAATTTTACAAACGCAAACAAATAATTTTACAAAATGTCGACAAAATTCAAAAAAAAAAAAAAAAAGGTTATTATAGAGAAAAAAAAATGTTCACAAAAATCAACAGTTTCACAAAATATGTATTATCTAAAAAAATTATTCTAAAATTTGTTAATAAAAATTACTGACCGACTGATTCATCATCTCAAAACCCAGAAGCTAGAACCATGAAATTTTAACTGTAGATTCCTCCCTCCCCAAAAAGATAAGAAGGGATTTTTGAGAATTGGAATGTTAACGGTTTAAAAACGGGTAAATTCGGAATTCTTCATCTACTAAACTAATGTAGATACAAACAACTAGAAGAGAGATATTTCGGCGAATCTTATATATAAATTTTTTTTTTTCATTTTGTTTTTAATTTTTTTTTTAAAAATTTAAAAAAAAATTTTTTTCGAAATTGTTTTTAATTTTTTTCAAAATTTTCTTTAATTTAATTTTTTTTTTAAATTATTAGTGAAAAAAATTAATGAAAAAAATTCGGGTCAAATATTATTTTTTCCGATTTTGACCCATTGTAGGTCCAATCTTATATACCCTGCACCAAATTATACTTTAAAATACAATTAAAAAATTTTCATTTTGGTTTTAATTTTTTTTTTTTCAAAAATTTAAAAAAAAATTTTCTTTCGAAATTGTTTTTAATTTTTTTCAAAATTCTTTTTAAAAAAATTTTGTTAAATTATTTTTTTTTTAAATTATAGCCTTATATATATCGTTGCAATGGACTTTCTATCGTATCCTTATTGTCTGCATTTATGATTTAATAATCGAGATATAGATCAAAAATTGGTTTGTCCCGGTTTTTTCCTTATATCTCAGCCTTATATCTCGATTTTAAAAAACGTCCGAGCCGGAAGAATTCCCGATATATTAATGTATGAATCATGTATATAAGTTATTTGGGGGTTACGGAAAGTTGATTTGAACATACAGACGGACAGACGGACATGGCTATATCGACTTCGCTATCTCTAACGATCCAGAATATATATACTCTGTAGGGTCTCAAATAAAAAAAGTAGAAATTACAAACGGAATGACAAACTTATTTATACCCTTGCCACTCATGGTGAAGGGTATAAAAAAAATGACCGGTGTTTGTTACTTTTTCGAAATTTGAACCCTTTAGGGGAGAAAACTAGAAAAAACTGTATTTTGGTACTTTTTATGTATCTTTTAAACTCAATAACATACACATACATTTTAAATCGTATTCTTTACTTATCAAAAAATACCAAACTAAATTTGGTACTTTTTGGCAATTCGAACATTTATGGGATAAAAATTGTGTTTATTTTTGGTACTTTTTTAAATAAAATATATATTTTCTATAAATTGACATAGACATATAAATATTTTGTAATGAGCTCCTTACACGATACAGAAATTTATTTCAATAAAATTTTCTCCACGTAATGGGGACAAAAAAGTACCAAAAGGGGGTAAAAAGGGAAAAATAAGTTTTATTTGAATTTATTAAGCCAATTTAGATAAAATTTTTAACATTAGTTCCTGGATTCATAAAAAAAATAACAGAATGTTATTTGGAACTCGACTACCAAGGTGTATATTCAGCCAAATCCGGGAAAACAGTTAGGTACATTTTTAAAAAATATATTTTTTTTCTTGTGGACATTAACACCAGCCAAATTTCAAATTTCGCTGGTGTAAAAGATAGAAAAGGGATATTGGTACTTTTCTCCTAATGGTACTTTTTTAATATTTAAAATTTTTGAACTCATCGACATAAATGTTAGCTGATATGTATCTGAGTGAAGTAAGAGTTAGGAAAAGGGGATAATATTTAATAATATATAGGAACCAAAATGTAAGAACTGAACTATGGGTAATTTTTCGTTCTTCTAATGGTACTTTTTGAATATTCTTTAAAAACCGACCTAGAAATATGAAATTAAGCATATATGGTTCTGAGTGAATAAGAATCTAATGGTACTTCTTAAATACATTTATAATAATGAACCTGGAATCATGAAATTAGGCACGTAAGAGTCCATTATATAAGCCACCAGCATAATAAATCCAAGCTACATGACCACAACTGTAAATATGTACAATACATAAATCGATATGTTGCTATTATTCTTGTACAAGTATGTATTAACATTCCTTCAAATCCATTTTTATAATGAATTTTCTATAAAATTGTAAACATGAGTCCGCACCAGCATCAGCATCAGCACCTACACATAATGTACACTTTCTTAGCACAGTAAACCAGCTGCTGCTGTTGGAATGACTACACCTAGATTTACTATGAGATATAAACCCACCAACAACAAACAGTAACAACGATTACAACATATTAGAAACCCAACACTGAGACCCTTTCTTTCTTAACGTCTTCTTTCTTTTCTTTACGATTTTACTCGTATTTGATTTGATTTTATAGTAATTTTTTGTTAATGTCATTGTTGTTGTTGGTGCTGTTATTATTGTAATACATTGTACTAGATTTTTAAGGCTTTTGTTATGAGCTCAATAAATTTTAAGTGGATATCAATAATAAATTTCACTAATTTCTGTCATTCTATGGCTCAAGTGCCTCAAAATAGACCCAGTCAAAGCAAAGCAAAAAAACACACAAAAAAGATTAACAAAAAGAAGTAAAAAAAAAATAAAAAAAAAATAAAAAAAGAAATAAAATGAAATGTATGAAACTGTATTGTATTGAAATGAAACCATAAGCATCCTCTAAACAATGCACAACAAAAACCAATTCAAACGTATTGAATTGAATTGAAACGAATTGTATCGGAGTGGAGTGGAGTTAAGGTTTTGTGTTAAAATGTAGCGAGTAGAGGAAGTAACGATGAAATGCTTCTTATGTGGGTAAAAGAGTGTGTTAGACGCTGAGTTTAGTGGAGACGACAATGAATGCCAGCCAGCCAGCCAGCCACATTGCTATTGAACGGATCGTGGCCATTGTATTGTTGCCTGTAAGTCTGTGTGTTAATGTCTTGCTTTTAACCACTTCATTGTGAAGCGTCAAAGGTTAAGAGATGTTTATGCTGACTTAGCAAACCAAACTTACACACAGCAACGACTGCCAATACAAAAATTCATTTCCAATATTGAACCCAGCTGAATTTTTGTTTGTAGTAAAAAGTTTGTATCATTCGCATTCGGTCTAACTGGCATACTGACAGCCCAGACGTTTAGACTGACTTGTTAAAAGAAAAATTCCAATAATGTTGTTGTTATTTTGTAGTTGTAGTTGATGCTGTGTTTGATTTTTTTGGGTTTTGAAATTACTTTTTGTTTTCTTTTACTGTTTACAATTTTGAAGTGGCTGCCATCACCCTCAATATAAAATACTTGAGGAGTTTTAATTTAATTTAACCCTTAAATGTCTTAATTATTAGGAAAATGAAAGTGAATAAGTTCTAATATTACGATGGTTTTTATACGTGTTTTTGATAAAAGAAAAAAATGAATAAAACTAGTCAATTACTTTTTAAAATATACTCTACATGAAGATCAATATATTTTTGCATGAGTTTAAGTCCGTGATCGTCACTCATAGCCACTAGGTGCGAAACATTATTGCTTATTTGCCTGTAACTAATACGAGTATCAACAAACTTCATAAAAATTATGAAATAAGAAACAAGAAGTAAGAGAGCTATATGTTGTGCCGAATCTTATATACCCTTCACCAAATTATACTTTAAAATAAAAATTTTAAATCTTTTTAGGTAAACAAAATTATTTGTTTTTTTTCAAAATTGTTTTTCAAATTTAAAAAATAATATATTTTTTTTTTAAATTGTTTTCAAATTTTTTTTTTTTCGAAATAGTTTTTTTTAATTTTTAAAATTTTTTTTTTCTTAAATTTACTAGTGATGACAAAAAAATGTTTTTGGTACAAAAAATCTGCTTTAAAAATATTTTTCCCGATTTTGACCCATTGTAGGTCCAAATTACTATAGCCTTATATAGATCGTTGCAATGGACTTTGAAATATCGATCATTAGATATCCATATTGTCTATATTACTGACTTAGTAATCCAGATATAGATCAAAAAAAGGTAAAAAATCGAGGTTGGCCGGTTTTTCCTCGTATTTCAGCCATTTGTGGGCCGATTTTCTCCGGAAGAGCCGGAAGAATTACCGATATATTGATGTATGAATCAAGTTTGTAAGTTATTCTTTAGAAAATTGATTTCAACAGACAGACATGGCTAAATCGACTCCGCTATCTATAAGGATCCAGAATATATATACTTTATAGGGTCGGAAAGTTATATTGTGGAAATTACAAACGGAAAGACAAACTTATAAATACCCTTCTTACGAAGGTAAAGGGTATAAAAATCAAAATAATAGCTTGTCAGATTACAACAGAGGAAGAAAGAGCATAACATGTTACTGTTATCCGTTTTCTCATTATGCCGACCATGCTTTAAATAAATATTTAAACAACGATCGAAGACGCTCCAAAACATTTATACACTATTACCTCTTCTTCAAGGGTCAAATATTGTTCACTCTCGTCTTATTCCGGTCTGTGACAGGTCACATTGTTATGGTTGAAAATTATCCGTAGCTAAGAGATTTATTTCTTCGAAGACTTCTGACAAACATTAAATATTAACGATACTATGTATCCAATGACATTTGGGCAATTCCATGTCATCGTACGTGACATTTGTACGCCTATAGAGTGGAATAGATTTTCCAAAAATAAGAGTATCAGAAAAATAATTTGGTATGTATGTTTCATTCAGATGGTGCTATATTTAAAAAAAAATAATAAGTTCTTTCGAAATATTGTTATCCAAAATATCGAGCGAAATAAGGGTATATCGTACGTGACATAAAACGGAAGTAATTTTGAGGTACATGTAGAAATATGCGAAAATTTGCGAATCGTGAGAGGCGTTATGTTTTCTTTTAATTTCTTACACTAAACGACATATTTTTACTTTACAATCCGTCATATTTAAGTAAAAACAATCATTGGATGATTTTATAATAAATAAAATTTAATATCGTACGTGACATACCGTACATGACAGATTTTTCTCTTATAATAAAACAATATATATTCTGTAAATATATGTATACAAAAACTAAAAAAATGAATAGAAAATATACATTCGGTTTCAATAAACAATTTTATAATAGGAAATAAACAATCAGAGTCAAATTCATTTTACACTATATGCTAATTGAGAGCTTAGTTTTGACCGCAATTTTAGCCTAAAACACGAAAATTAAGTTAAAAAATTAAATATAGTCAGTTTAAACTATTATTTTTGCCAATAAAATGTTGTAATAAGCTCTAAATACTGACACATAGTAATATTTTAGTGTTTTCTCCAATTCAAATCATCTTAAAAAAAGTTTCAAGGGTTTTTGGGTGACTACCACGACTTTGCAAAACTTTGTATGCCATGAAATTTTGACTTCGTCTGTAAAGACTTACACTATTTCAGATTGCTTTTTAGTTTCGTGTTCATATTCGCACATGTATGATTCGTCGCAAGACATAATCTTAGACTCGTTTTCAAGCACCTCGAAAATAGATCCTTGACGGCCAAATGTTAATAAAGTATCCATTGTATAACTAATGTTAGAAGCTTGGCCGAAAGGATCTTCATAGAAGAACGTGTTTTTTTGGCCGCTATTTAAATTTAGACAAAACCAATCTCCTGGCCCAGATGACATTTCTACAACAAAGTGAAGAGTGTTTAAAATGATCTTAAACAAATGCCATAATCTTATCGACCGATCAGCCTTGGAAAAACTGACGAAAGTTACAATAGAGAGACTTATCTCTCCATGATTCCAATACAATTCATTCAATTTGCCTTCTTAAATCAACGGTGATTGCTATTTGGCATGATACGATGTTATTTGAAAAGGCTCTGAACTGGAAACAAATTTATATAAGGGATAAATCGATAAAACGTCATATAATGAAATTGGATAAGCCTTGCGCATGAAATACGTATCAACTGTTATTCAAAACTAAACGCTGACATAAGGTTTAACATATGTGAAACATCGAGAACCATACACAGAGAAAACAGGTTCATGATAGCAACCGAATTTGTTGCCAAACGAATGATTCTTAGTGACCTTATTGACTGAATTTTATAATTGTGGCTACATAATTTTAGATAGGGTAACAAAAGTTTGATTGCCTCAACTGAAATTCTTCTTTATCAACTGACTTTCTGTTGATAGAACCGAAAAATTCTGTGTGTACAACCGAATCATTCGATTGGCAACAAATTCGGTTGCTATAAAGAATATGTTTTCTCTGTGTATGGACTACTAGAGGCGATATTGAAAAAGATGCATCATACTCTTGATCTACTTATCCTTAAAATGGTGCGAAGAGAGAGGGTTGTCAATTAACCCGACTAGACTATCGTGCTGCTATTTACAAGACACAGATGTTTGAGACTTATCAAGACGATTTTGGACGGCTCCATCATTTATTCTCTGAAGAGTGATTATTTATGTTAAGATCCTCAACTGGAAACGTCACATGTCCAGTACTATCTGGAGGCAATAAATATTCAGTAAAGACTTGTTGCAACTTTGCCACCACATCAAGACAATGAGCATCGTATTAGCACAAATTGCTAAAGGACAAGACTTGCAAATATGAAACCACACTTGGTAGCATGAAGTACTTAAATAAGGTCATTTTTATTAAGGTCCAATTATCATACCCATGGGAAAATATCACTCCATAATTTAGTCTGAAATTAACTCCATCTTCATAGAGAGTGTCTAAAGATTAAGGCGTACATGAATTCTTGTAATGTCGAATAGTCAGGATTTGCTCAGGTTTTTATTATCGTATTGTTACGAATGTGCAATATCGATTTGAATTTAACGGTCTGTAAAAACTGCCTGCAACATTCATCATGTTTATAAACACGTCCGTCAGTAGAAGCTTGTACTTATCAACAATGTTGATAGCATGCGGTTATTAGCTTTGTTTGTAAGTATGGCAACACTGCATGTCTAAACTGCTAACATTGACATCTATAGCTCTAGAATTCGAAATATTGTACCTACATATGTGGTCTTCAAAAAAATGCTCCCCCAATTTCTAACAGCTAAAAGAAATGATTCATGGCATTGGAATTTCATTACAAATTCGTTTTCAAAAAAACACCTTTTTATTTTATACTTTTTGTGACTTATATGCAATTCAAGAGGATCAACAATTGAGGTCTACATGTATGTACATGTTTTTCTAACCTCAAATGTGTTGTCTTACTTAAAATCAATCAAAAAGGATTTTAAAAAAAAAATCAATTGTATTAAGTATTTGTTTTTATAATATTTATGTCTATTTTGTTTATTTAGCTGAAGTGATTGTAAATGTAAACAATGGATTATCTAACCACTTGTAATTTAAGCTTTAGATTTTAACAAATACAAACAAACACACACTTGGGAAATATACACAGAAACAGAAAATTGTATGAACCCTGCAGTTTTAAAGGTGACAATGGCCCGCCATTTTAATTTAATTTTTATTTCGAATTATGTTACAATCCATTTGTATTATTGAATTTAAAAAAGAAAAAGCAATGTTATTTGGTTGTCTTTGCAGTACCTTTTGCCAACAAATCGGTAGTTTTATGTTTGCATCTAGGGGTTGGCAAAATCAAAAGAATGAATATAAGTTTCAGCGGAGTTCAAAGTTATTCCAGTAAAATATCTATAATAAGAAATACGTTTCAACTGTTATTCAAAACTGGACGCTGACATAAGGTTTAACTTATGTGAAACATCGAGAACCATAGAACCAGGTTCGTGATAATACCGAATTTCTTGCTAAACGAAAGATTCTTAGTCACCTTAGTGACCGAATTTTACAATTGTGGCTACAAAATTTTAGAAAGGGTAACACAAGTTTGGTTGCCTCAACTGAAATTCTTTTTTATCAACTGACTTTCTGTTGATACAACCGAAGTAGATCAGCCTCTAATCGCTAATATAGTTCTCTATGTTCCAAATATGATTCTAGTTATTAGCATCTCTAGTTTTGATTAGCTGCTTTCTGAAAACTAAGGAAATTATTTTTCATCTTCGGCAATGAATTCCAGTTCTAAAAATAAACACAACGTATAATTCCACAAAATATAAGAAACATTTTTTGTACACACTACCAAGTGGACACCATTCGCTAGTAATTTCACTAGTAATGCTGCCTTTTGGTAAAAAAAACCAAGTTTATTCTACACCTCCAAATCTGATGAATGAATACCCCACCAAACTTGTTTCAGTTGTTTAAATCAGGTGAAAAATGAGATTGTTGCAAAGAATAACATGCAATGATAGTTTCTAGTACCTAAAGGAATTCATCAAGAGGGACCTGGTTTCATGGGCTACAGGGTAGTGAGTCATAAAGACAACAACAATGAAAAACATTTTCATTTCCAAACAAATAAACATTTTGATCTGGTGTTTGTTGTTTCCATTTTGTTAACAGCAACAATGAACAACAAATTATTGTTGTAATTCCTTTTCTTTAAGGTCGGTTTGTTGCTGTTACTGGCAGTTTGTAAAAGAGTCAAATACATTTAAGTGTTCCCACAAATTGAACCGTGAACTACTATATAAATTAAATTATAAATAAATTTGTTGAAATATTAAAAATAAGTTGACAAAGATGATATTAGCTCTGTTCAATAACTAAAAGTTCTTACTAGTTAGTAACAATTGTTACTGGAAAAGCGTTCATTAACTCAAAAAAACTAGCAAGTAGAGAAAAATCAAGAGCGTATAAATTTTAGAGAGTGTTCTCTCGTTGCAAACTATTACAAGTTCTATTTTGAACTCGTAATAGTTAGCAGCTTATATTTCATATGTTTTGTGTTATTGTTTATTTATTTACAATTTTATTTTTGTGGTGAAAAAAATAAAATTTAAGAAAATGTGAATATTTATACATTTTAAAGGGAAAAAATATGAAAATTGTGTGTATAAATTTGTTATTACTGGAAAAGCGTTCATTTACTTTTTACTATTTTTGAGAATTTAAGAGAGTAATTTTGTATATTTTGATTTTATTCTCTCGTTGCAAGTATTTACTGGGAAAGTAAATGAACAGACCTATTTTCTTATGTCTTAAATTTTTTAGATTTCAATAAACTCAGTAATTGAAATCATAAATGTTTAATTTTTTATTGGGTATATGACTAAAAAATGCGGGTTTTACAACAGATGGTTTTTGTTTTTAATAACTTATGTGTCATTTTGAGGAGTACATATATATCTGTCATTTATTCTCACTTAGTTATTGAACATTATAGTGTAAACAACAACGTTTTTTTTTTGCTTCGAAAATATCGAACTTTGTACCAAAAAAGCGTCATATGCGGGAAGTTTAGCTTTACTTCTATAATTTGAAGAAAAGTATCGCTAAAGCACACCGATTGCTTCCCAAAGCTTGTGGTGAATGTTTTTTTTTTATTATTTATTTAATAGATAATAATAAAAATTATTACAAAAAATAAATCATAAGAAATAATAATTATCTATATATGGCTTAACTTATTAGTTGTTAGCCAGATTGGCAAATACGAAATTAAGTTTAAATTTAAAATATAATAGGGGAGATTTATACATAAAACTGTTTAATATTAATACATATTATTCAAATTCAGTAGTTAACAGTTTTCCATATCTTAAACAAGACTTTAAATAGTTAACAAGATTATTAAAAGAAAAAAAAATATCTATAATCTCAGATAAATTAAGTTGGCTTTTATTGAAATGTTTTATTCTAAATCCGTTGAAGATAGGACAGCACCCGATGAAGTGAAAAGTATTTTCCGTTGCATCTAGGTTGCATATTGTACAGAGACCTAGAGTATTACTTCTAAAAGATCTAGCATTTATAACCAAAAAGCCACATCTAGCTCCTATAAGAAGACTTGTAGCACGAGATGACAAGTTCGAAGAAGAAATCTTTAACAAAAAGTAATTTAATTATAGGTCATGGAATTGAGAATTTCTTGCATCGAAGCCAGAGTTTGCATTTTCATATGTTTTTACGAGAGGTAAGATTTGTATGACCTTATAGGCGTTGATAAGTTTGTTGGTGAGAAATTTATTTTTAAGCACAGGTTTGACCACTCTTCTGCCCAATAAGTTTGTTTAGAAATTAAATTTTTTTTTTGCAATTTTATGAGGTAGTCTGTTACTCGGCATGTTCAGTACTTTGTTGATATAATTGAAATGGAGTTGTAAGGTATCAACAAATAACGAGTTAAGGCCAGTTTCTAAATAGAGAATGTAATTTCGTGTGTTGCTTGGTAAATACAAGATCTTTTTTATAATATAACGTAATAGTTTTTCGACAACATCATACTTTTTGTAACCCCATATTTGGGCCCCGTAAAACATAATTGAACGAGCAGTAGAACTAAAGATTTTAAGTATTTAGACCACTAAGATGTAATTGCCAATTTAGATATTAATAATTTGTTTTCCAGATGTTTACGAAATGATAAATTGTAACATAGGTCCATGCCCAGATATTTATATGAGTTTACGATTACGTTTTCACCATACGTAAACATTGCATTACTGAAGATCCTTGCACCGTTACGAAGTATTAAAATTTTGGATTTAGCCATGTTAACTTTCAAATTCCATAAGTTGCAGTAGGTATGTAAAGAAATAATCATATTTTGAAGACCGCCAGCCGAGTCGGCTTGTGGTGAATGTGTTTCATCGGTTTCAACGTGCGAGAGATGGTTTGTGCGGTTCAGAAGTGGTGATTTTGACACGAAAGACAAATATCGCGCATGCCAGCCAAACAAGTTTGAAGACCAAGAATTGGAAGCATTACTCCATGAGCTTGAAAAATCATTGGGAGTTAATCAATCAAAATGTTTGTGAGCAGCAGGATTCATCCAAAAGCAGGGAAATTGGGAATCATACGATTTGAAAAAAAGAGAACTTAAACGACGTAAGAGATCATATCGATGGCTTAATATAGAAAGGTCGTACCTCAACTTTTATTTACTTTACAGGAGAAGGAAAAAAACTGAATAAAATCTGAAAGTGAAAAATAAACAACTAAAAATTTGTAATATATCGAAATATACTTTTAGAAAAGTTGCTTGTTTTAATATAAGTAAACCAAAAAATATGCATTCAACATTAAATTAGTTAGAGCTTTTTCTTTCAAACTATTATTGAAGTGAGTTAGGGTTTTTTTAACTACTGTAAATCTGTTATTCGTCAACATAAATTTTTTGGGAGAGTTGTATTTGAGATTTGTCTACCAGTATATGTGAAAACCCCGATTTTGAAAAAAACGAGATACGACCTTTCTATATTAAGCCATCGATATGTAAAGCCCGGCCAACCAGCCGAATCGATACCAAAGTCAAATGTTTATGGCGCTAAGATAATTCTCTGTATTTGGTGGGACCAAAAGGGTCCTATCTATTGCTGCTGACCAGACCATCACAGGTAACCAGTACCGAACACAACTGATTCGTTTAAAGAGAGCATTGGCCGAAAAAACCCCAGAATATTCGGCCAGACATGAAACCATAATATTCCATCATAACAACACTCGGCCTCACAGGGAACTTGCCGAAAAACGCCCAGAGTATGTAGACAGACATGAAACCGTAATATTCCATGACAACGTCCGACCACATGTTGAAAAGAATTTAGAATGAAGTGGTTGGGGAGTTTTGCCTCGACGTTATAGTCCAGACCTTACCCCGTCCAACTTCTATTTGTTTCGATCGCTGCAGAACGTTATCTCTGGGATACGCCTCACTTTGGAACAGAGTATCCGAAATTTGCTTGATTCGTTCTTGGCCTCAAAAGATGAGCAGTTCATTTGGCTCGGAATCCATATGTTGCCAGAAAGATGAGAAAAGGTTATAGCTAACAATGGCCAATACTTTGAATAAATTTAGATTGTACAAATGTTTCAAAATAAAAGTTAAAAAATTTAAAAAAAAAAATAATAAAATAATAATATTAGACAAGTAAGAGTGCTATATTCGTCTATGCCGAATTTTATATACCCTTCACCTTTGTTGTGGATTCATTAATTGACTATTTTCAGCGTATAACATCCTAAATATATCAAGAAAACTTTACAAAATTATACATTTAATTGTTGACGAACAGATTATATTGTAGAAGTTACAAAAAAAAATGAATGAAACGAAAGTGAAAGGTATAAAAACAACGACGCCAAACGAAACACCAAAAAAAAAAATACGCAAAGCAATGAAACCAACACACATCCAAACATACGTTCTGTTGCTTTTTTGTCAAAGTATGCAATAAATTGTCCTTTTTTGATGAAATTTTCAGAGGTTGTCTCGGATTTGCTTATATCTCCGTTATTTATGGACGGATTTTGCTGAGTTTAAATAGGAAACTTCTCGAAAGCATATCTGACAGAATTATTGAAGATTTGAATCCCGAAGATATCTGGGGTCTTCAGAAAATTGATTTCAACAGACAGACGGACATGGCTTAATCGACTCCGCTATCTATAAGGATCCAGAATATATATACTTTACAGGGTCGGAAAATTATATTGCGGAAATTACAATTGGAATGACAAACTTATATACTCACGAAGGTGAAGGGTATAAAAATAAATCTTAAGTTTGCCACAATAACAAAAAATTGTTTCAACAAGTTTATTATTCTGCTCTTTCTTTTATTTTTTAATTTTGGTTGCTATAAAACCATTTAAATCATTTTAATCCCTAAAAATGCCTGGGAATTTGTTTGAGTTTTAAAACTAATTCTCTTTTTCTTGGTTTTAGATTTAATTTCTCTAGTCTGACATATATATTTTACGAATTTGTTACAAATTATAGTTTTTATGGTAAATTTTTCACTAAATCTTAAAACCTCAACAACAACAAAGAAACAAAAGGAATCAGAATCAGAAGTATGTGAGAGTGTGTGCAAGTATTATGTAGATGTTTGAATTAATATTCCAGGAATAAACGACGATCATCACACGGTATTAATTTTTCTACTGATGAAAAAGGATTCATACCAACACGTAAACGATTGCATGACGAACAGCATTTAGCGAAACAAACTTTTCTTTCTTTCATTTTTAGATTGAGCAAATGACTCTGGAAAAAAAAAAGATCAAGAAATAAAAAAATCAAAAAAAAATCCAACAAAATGGGAAGTAAATGATGTTAAGCGATGTTAAATGCGTGTGTAGTAAAATCAAATAAAACCTAAAAACAAAAAACTTAAAGGGAGATTATTGCAATCAAGTGTGTGAGTGTGTGTAGATAGAAGAGATATGGCTGGCCACTGATCATGATAATGGGCCAAGATGCGCTGACACTAAAAGCAGATGATGGATATAAAATTGTTGATCCTCTGGGCCAAAGCTGCTGAATCGTTTTCATTCTTCGGTTTTTTTTTCCATTTTTGGTGCATTTAAAAAGAAAAACGTTTTATTTGATGAAAGCAGACAAAACGGTGCTATTAAGTGGAATCTTTATACAAAAAGATCTCTTCAACTCATAAGTGCGTGTCGTTTTATTTCATTCTTATTCTTTTTTTTTTTTTTTTTTTTGTTCTAAACGCCAGCTACATTTATAATCCGTTTTGTAGTTTGTTTCATTTTAATTATAAAGAAATATTTTAGTTTAAAATGTTGTTATACTTAAGTAGAAAAAGATTTTAGTTTAATTCCTTCTTTGTTGTTTATACCAACAGATTTGTGCTGGTTAAGGTTTTATTTTTCTCCCTCTTTGTGTTGTAAAAAAAAAGTATACAATTCTAATATTGTCTAAATGTCGTAATTTATTTGTTAAACCATTAAATAAACATTGTGTTACTTCTTTTTTAAAAAAAATCAATTTCTACGAACTATTAAGACAACAATCATACAATAAATACATTTTTGTATTAAAACAGAAATCTTGAGTGTTTCGAAACACTTTGTTTGGGAATTGTATACAATGTATTGACGATAATAAATAAATAAATAAAAAAAAAATGGGATCAATCAATTGAGCATTGCTAGTGTAGTTGTATGAGATTCCATTGCAGCCTTAAGAGCCTCTCTCACACATTTTTTAAGGCGAATTATTACATTTAAACCTGTTCGATAGATAGTTAGATAAATAGACAAAATAAATTTAAATGATTTTATAGGTTTTTTGTTGTTGCATTATTTATTTATATTTAACAATAATGTACAACAAGATCAACAATAACAATGTTGTTGTGTTGTGTTGTGTTCACAAGGTATTTTTCTTTTTCTTTCACTTTTATTGAAATATAAATTCAAAAGAATCTCAAGTACTTTTTGTTTCTTTTGTCCAATTGGACAATGAGTTAAAAGAAAAATAATGTTAAAGTTTTTTAAAAAAATATATATATAAATATCACTGCTGGAAAGATCATTTGTTGCTGACAGGGTCAGAGTTTTTAAAGAACCAAATCAAAAGGCTATAAATAACTGTAGCACAACTATCTATGATTTAAGTCCTCTTAAAACAAAAGATTTACATTAATCTATTTATAATGATTGAGATTAAATTAAATTTCCAAAGTTCACCTACGATTATCTCAATTTACTTAGCTCTGTTTATGAGAAATGATCGATAACAGATCAGTTATTACGTTGTATTAGCTTTTATAATTTATGTAATAACTGAGCGTACCCCAGTAGCGAGTGATCATTTTCCTAGCCTACATTTTCAGTTATTTCAACTGTATTCTTATTGAATTCTTGAATTAACGTAACACTTGGTATAACACTGCAACGCTGAACATTTTAGTCTGCATTGACTCTTAAAGTGGGAAAACAGATTCTGCAGACCAAAAACGAGCGCATTATTGGGCAAAATCCAAAACATACCCGATTTTGGGCACCTTATTTTGCCTCGTAATACCCTTTAACATTGTGAACATCATTCACCTTATACAGACGCGGATCCAGGTCAACCATTTGGGGTGAAATCTAAATTTGTTCTACATTTTTCTCTTTTCTTCTTTTTTATATGAAAACTTTTCGGTTTTAGGGGGAATAAATTTGATCCTATATCTTCATCTTGAACATCTTAGAAAGGTTTTTTCGAGCAACAGTGCGGATTTTAGGCCATGTTTTAAATATCTGTTAGATTTCTACGACACTTTACAGTAAAATATAAGTGCACGGATATAAGGCTATATACACAAAAGGACTTTCTCCTTCCATATTTCATAATTTAGGTTTTTTCTTTACAAATATTCTGTTTCGGTATGCGATCAATATAAAAAAACTACATACAAAAATGTCACTCGTTTTGTTGAATTTTGTTATGCAAGACTAATTTTATCTTCCTAGAACTCACAAAACACTGCTGTCCAAAAAAAATTTAAAACAAGTGCAGTTCACGATGCAATTAAGAATTCACACGATAATAAACATCAAAAAGAATGAAATCAATACCGTACTATTGATTTGAAATTTGGGGATTTAAGGAAAAATCCAAATTTTATGAAACTATAGAAAAATATTTATCTAGGTTTAGAAATGATATAAAACTCGGACAAGTTCGAAATCAAGAATTCTTCA
The DNA here is from genome assembly GCA_942486065.2 of Calliphora vomitoria. NCBI lineage: Eukaryota > Metazoa > Arthropoda > Insecta > Diptera > Calliphoridae > Calliphora > Calliphora vomitoria. The sequence continues at coordinate 129,374,229 of OW818030.2, forward strand.
TAGCTGCACAGTGTGGTAGATCGCGAATCTAACTGGACAAAATTTATAAATCGCGTTGGGTTCACTTCTCACTTATGAATTAAATAAAAAATGAGTTCAAATATATAAAGGATTATAAAAACTCAACTATTTTTTTTGCGATGTATTTTGAGTTTTTACCCATTCTTCAAAAATGTTCTTTCTGTAAAGAGTGGAGGTCATACTGGAAAAGTGAAAAAAAAGTATGGCGGTCGTAAAAATGCGCAAGATGTTTTTGATTTACATTAAAGTGAACACTTGAAAGATTAACCCAAATATGTTTCCACACCAGAACTATCCGCAATAAATAGCTTTAACTCCACTTGAAAATAGAAAATATTTAATTTTTAGCACTTTCTTCTTTTTGGAAATTTTTTATTTTTTGCACTTTCTGAACTTCTCATAAAAAATTGTTTTTTTTTTATACTTACTTACAGTGGAAATAATTAAATGAAAATAGTAATATATTTCCCTGAAATAATCCTTACTAGTAATAAAAAAAAAATTATGACATTAGAATCATCGTAGCCTTTATAATCATAAACCAAAGTCACACAACAAATATGCTTCTATTTGAAATCTGAATGCACGTGTTGACAACGACTGACTTTAAAGCTTACTTTTTCGTAATCAAACCTAAAACCAAAAAAAAAAAAACCAAAACGTGAATTACAGTTACCTATTGTAATGAGAAGCTGATTAAATGATCAGAATGATTTTTGCCACACTTTTTTTATTTTGTCCAGCTAGATTTGTGATTTACCACAGTGTGCGCTGTCTCGTTAATCAACCTTTCATATAGACTGCTATTTTCCTTTATTATTGGAATATCGTTATTTTACTTATTATAGCAAAAAGCTCCACCATGGCAGTGAAGGAGGACATGTATCAGGATCTTAGAAAGAGAGATATTTCGCTAAGAACATCACATCCTTAGCAGAATGTATTTGCAATCAAAAGTATCCGGTTTATTTAAAGGAAATAAACCACGTTTTCAAAAGGTGAAAATGTAACAATATATTTAAAATACCCTGAATAAAACATAATTGATTTTACGCATGAATCCATGGATACAAATATTGATCTCCCTAGAAGGCACTTTTAAAACAATTAAGGAATTTAGATTGATATCTGTATGATGTATGATGCCTCAAAAAGTATCAATTCCTCTTCTATTCTCAAGGACGATCAGATTGTAGTTCAGCCTAAGGGGCAAATTGTTTCCTTAAATTACTCATTTACGATTCGAAGTAAATCAGCACCTTTGCTTGAGTTCAATCGCAATTAGTTCTTTGATCTTGTAAATTATAGAAACATATTGAATTAACACAAGCTAATGATTTTCCACTGGAGATTTTATGTTATTTTTCTCATAGCCGTGCATGGGAGAGATTAAATTGATTGCACTGAACATTTCTTATACATTTACTGTAGTGTTGTACGAAACACTAGTTACGAAGCTGATGGTATCGTGAATGAATTTCCGTGCTTAATTGCCAGATTAATTTTTGATAAACTGGAGTTTCTTCTAAAGACATGTTGAATTTGGGAAAACCCCAGAGCCATAGAGCAATACAGATAGACATAACTCTCCTGTCAAAGACCTAACTCAGTTGGCAGTTATAAAGAAACTATGTAAAAATAGACCCACAAAATCCTTATGAAATTCTAAGCCGATCTAGCTATGTCCGTCAGTCTGTTCGTTTGTCTGTCTGTTGAAAACACTATAGGGTCCAAACGGAAGAAGCTAGCTGGCTGAAATTTTCCAATATCGGGGCATGAAGTTTGAGACCCATATAACTCCTATATCAGAAAAATATTTTATTGTCACATATTGATGGTGGATATACAAAATTCGGCACAGCCGAATATAACGCTAGAAAGCATTTTCAAAAGAGCTACCAACACATTCGGTAGGACAGCAGCCCGGTTAGCTCAGTACTCGGACTATTTGGTAGGAAAAGTTAAAGCCAATGCAGGTTCAAAAACATACAAGGCTCAATAACTTGTTGACAGGAACTCTGCTAAAAATTTAGAGGCTGTTTTTGGCCTGTTTTCTAGCACAGAAATTGATGTCAAATTTTATACAAAAAATATACCTGCTGCATAATTTGTTACAAAGGGCTCTATAAATACCGAAATTTACATCAAGGAATGTTTACAAAAAAATATGCTTCCACTCATAAGACTTCTAAATGTGTCCACTTATATTTGGCTTGATTTGGAATCCTGTCACTATGGTAAGAAAGGTCTTGAGTAGTAAAAGAACAATAATGTGGTATTTGTACCAAGAGAGGCAATTCCTTCAAACTGCCTGGAGCTAAGTACAGTGGATAGATATTGGGCTCTTGTTAAAAGAGTATTGAAGAGCATGAAAAAGGTGTCCAAAAGTGTGGTAGATTTTAAACGGAGATGGACAACCTGTTCGAACAAAGTGACATAAAGCACTATAAAAACCATAATGGAAGGGCTTTCGAAAAAGGTTCAAAATTTCATCATAAGTGCTTAGAACTATAAAAATATATATATTTTTTTTTTTTTGTAAATTGTAACAATAATTTCAATCAAATAAAAAAAAAAGATTCACAACTGTAAGTTTAGTGGTTTCATTTTTATTAACATATATGTATGTTAAAAATTGTTCGATCTCAGTCCTTACAAAGCATAAGTCTAATATAAAGTATTTTTGTAAACTTTATCTAGAATTCGCTAAAAATAACACTTTCTATTCATCCCTCCTCCACCCTTAATCAAAATCCCATTCAGTATACTTTTTCAAAAACTAAGAAAATGTCTTAAATTCCTTCTTTCCTAAAAATAAACAGCTGCCGAAAGCCACCATCGCTAAACACAATTATGAGGGAGAAAAATTATCATCTTATAACATTAAACAATAAAAAGAAGAATGTGTGTATGTAAAAAGTCTCAAGCAAATAAGAAATGAAGAGAGTCAACGTCATCATGTGCTCAAAGAAGGAATTCAGTCAGTCAGTCAGTTCCAGTGAATGCTTTGAAATATTTAACTACAATCTCACTAATTTATGGTGGATGCATTCAAGGAGTGGGCAACATGCTGAGCGCCTGTCGACCAAAATATTCGGTACATTTAGCTTTTATGATGATTATCAAGTGGGTACTCATCGTCATCGTCATCATCATCATCATCAGCAGCAACATGATCATCGTAATCATGCGCACCGTCGTCATCGTCATAATACATCCAAACATACAAGGGAAAAGCAACAATAACAACATATAGAAAATATTGTGCGCACCCTCACAAAAGCTAAGAGTATTTCATATCATATATCGTACGAATGTATGATTGTATTTATAAGAGTGTATCACTTGAAGAGCAGACGTCATTGTCATGAGGAAAATACAAATTTTAAGAAACAAAGTAAAAGCACCCTACTCTCATGTATTAATATGATTTAAAAATAATTTGAAACCATACAATCTACCATTATTCGCTAGTTAATTAATAAAAGTGTTAAATTCGCCTTTCGAAATCCTCGCCAGTAATTCAGAGGCTAAATAGTGGTGGTGTTAGCCTCAACGTGGGCTACAAAAATAGCGAAGGAAGTTGAACTATTACGTTTAAGTTTTATTTAATCCAAATTCATGAAGGGTATTTCACAAATGTATTAACTGATTTCCAACCACCTCTATTATCCTACATTTCAGTGGAATACAAGTGGTATTGTAGAAGAGTGTCGAGTGCTCTTAAAGCATGTATTTTGGAAAACGGGAAGGGTGCTTGGTTAGCTGGTTCATTGGTTGGTGGTTTTTGGAATTCTTTTCTTTTTGTTGCCAAAACGGAATGTGCTCCGTCATTATTTTTATAACTTATTCAAGAAAAACCACCAACTTAACAAGATTTTAATCCCTTTGATATTTTTTGTTTTGTTTTGAGAAATTCATGTTTTTTTTTTAGAGGCTTTTTGGTTGGTCGGCTGCTTCGTGCTGCCTAGAATGCTGACTGACACTGACAATGAGATTTCAAAATAGTAGAAAGAAATCTCTTTAGAAAACATTTATGCTGAACAACATCATCATCAACAACAGCATGATCGTCATTCTCAATTCGTAACCAATATAACAAAAAAAAAAAATAATATTTTTAACAATAAAACGCGATCAGTAAGCATTGATTGATTGTTAAAATGTTTTTATATCCATGTAATTTTTCAAAAATCTTTATACTGTGTGTTGTGTTAATACTTGTACTTGAGTGAAAGAGTAGATAAATAACAAATGATTTTAAATATGCGTTCAATATGTTACAAAAGACAATGATATAAAGAAAATGAAGGTGTTTTATTATTGTTATAAATATTGTTATTATTATTATTATATTTGTTGTTTTTGTTATTGAGACGTATGTTCGTCAGCATCATTATACCAGGAATTTTATTAAATGGAATTGTCTTGCACTTGCATGCATTTTTAAAAGTGGGCATATAAAAAGAAATAAACTGCTGAATTCAAAGAATTTCGAAACTAAGTTTTGTATTTGAGTTTAAATTACTCATTTTGATTTGAGGTATTCTCAGTGGATAAGCTAGATCCTGATATTTAAGATAATAGATAAAATCTAGATCATTTCAATGATCATCACAGGAAATTAATCTCAATTTATCGATCATGATCTTCTGGATTTTAGAATGCAGTTGAGATCGCTTTTTCCAATTTCGTGAAGGTTGTTTCGAATCGTTTGTTTTGCTAGGAAACATAAATACTGATATACGTCTTGTGACTTTTTGTAATATTGGAACATTAGTTTGGATTTAGATCTAAACAAAGTTCGAGGTTTTTCAATAAATATCAGAAGAGGTCGACGCATGTGATTATTTACGTGGACTATTTTGGTTTATTTACATACAGCCTCAAAAGTGAGTAAACACCAGTGAATTTTTTGATTGCTTTAAGATCGTGAAAATCATTATAGTCCGACTTAAATCTTTTTTTTCAGAACCGAATCTTTAATTCAGCCCAATTTCCAACAAACCGATGAATAGATTTTAGGATTTCCATTATCTTAAAAAAATTAAATAATTTGTGGTGTTTACTCACTTTTGAGGCTTTGTATATTTTCATTCTTTGGGAAAAGATGGTGTTTCAAACAACGGATGTACGCTGCAGCGGTCATTAGACCAATCCATACCTATGACTCACTTTTGTGGTGGGAAGTTGTGAGGTCCAAAACATACCACAGTGCTCTATACAAGGTGTATTACAATTACAGGCATATAGAGTCTTACAATTCAAGCCAGTCCAGAGACGATGCTGGACATATTTCTACTAAGTTGGCCATAAGGCTGAAAGAGTCAGGGTATCTGAAGCGGATTAAAGTGTTCCCATACCGAAGTTTGGCGGAGTTTTTCGGACAAAAATTCAGACAAGAGAAGAATAGTCCGAAAACTCTAAACATTAGGCGATCTTAATGCTCAAAAACGAAAACGGGCTTAGGTTCGTACATTTTTTGATGATCTTGACCTTTGGGTATTTTTCAGACTAAATAATTCTTCACCGTTTTGAATGTTAACCCAGATGGAACATCATCATATAGAGTTAAGTGCTGATTTGCACACGTCAAGTTTACTTGCTGAAGTCTTGAGTTTGTTAAAGATAGAGGGGAGGAGATTAGAAATATGTTCCTCTTTTTCTTCCTCTCTCTTCTATAAACTCAAGACTTGCTCAAGGAAACTTGAAGTGTGCAAATCAGCACTTAGCTCTATATGATAGGTTCCGGCACTGTAGAATATGGGCTACCTATACCGGCGGTCTACGATTAGCACTTGTAGAATGTCAGGGAAGATGGATCTAATCGGTTTCGTTAGATGAACTGGAGGGTTATAACGCTGCCATATGACTGTTTAATCGTCAAAATGAATATGTAAGTTTTTATTTCTTCGTGTATAATTAAATGTTACTCATGTATTTTAAGCTAAATGGTCGACTTTATCTTAAACATATCTTAATAATGCATACATTGTTGGAGTATTAAAGAAAATCAGCCGACATTTAAAGAAGTGATCATCTAGTGATAACCTAAGTTCCCACAAGTTAGTTTAAACGAGTAAAACCTTGAATATAAAAATATCAATTTAAAGCAGAATGACTTCTTTTTAGTCCTAAATACTTACTGAAAATAAATAGAGAAAGCTTCCTACTCTCCCTCTATCTATCTGTATTCCATCCTTTTTGCTTCAAAATGTTTGATTATTCTTCAGCACAGACAGGTTCGAATTATTTATTATTATTACATACGGCATCTTTGTTGGGTGGCACCTCAAACGCTATTTAAAATCATTTAAAATATTGTTGCGAATTTGCAATAGCATTCATCATGTTTATAAACACGTCCATTAGTAGAAGTTTCTACTTATCAACAATGTTGATAGCATGCGGTTATTAGCATTGTGTAAAACTATGGCAACACTGATGTTTAAGCGGCTAACATTGACATCGAAAGCTCTAGAATTCGAATATACTAGTTTGTCCGTTAAGAGCATTGTAGAAGATTCCCGAAAGATGGCGCGTGTATAAATAGTGGCAGAGGTTGCAGTCGTGAGTGAGTTTATCATAGGCGTTCTTAGAGTTAACATCAACTGTCTTGTACATTTAAGTATGTCCAATATAAAGTGTGTGTATATTTCTGCGAATTGATAAACGTGTATAAAGACACTAAGTGACTATTTGAACTGTTGTTACACACTTTAAATGAATAAAAGGGTTGTTACAATTTTAAACTACTAAAACTGTTTTTATTTGCAATCAAAAGTATACGGTTTATTTAAAGGAAATAAACCACGTTTTCAAAAGGTGAAAATGTAACAATATGTTTAAAATATCCTGAATAAAAAATAATTGATTTTACTCATGAATTCATGGATACAAATATTGATCTCCCTAGAAGGCACTTATAAAACAATTAAGAAATTTAGCTTGGTATCTTTTGATCCTAAGTGTTGATGTTACAAATCCGCAATTACAGTTGGCAGGAGCCTTGTAAAATAAACTATAATTAATACTAATTATTTTGCCCAATGGAAATACAGACCGTCGACTGATACCCATTTGCGTGGCACGTCGTCTGATCGATGTCGACGGCGCTTCCATGACATCCACGGCTACAGCAGCAATATTCTCTGCAGAACGGCTACTCCGGGGTCTGCCACGCCTGGCAGCATCTCGTGTTGTGCCAGTCTCTTCGAGGCGAGCGTCTAAACGTCGCAGTGTTTCACCAGTAGGCGTTGGACGGCCAGGAAATCTGCGACGAAATTCACGTTGTGCCAAAGTCACCGACCGATTATTGGTCAAATAAATAGTCAGCAATATTCCGCGTTCTGGAGCAGTGTAGCGTAACATTGTTTATTAACGTGTATTTCGCATGTGTTTACTACACAAACGTCAAAACAGAACTGACATTAGGGGCCAAACGCAAATTTTATAGCATTTTCTGATAGGAGGATTAGTTTTGCGCCACCTTGCATTAATGGTGAATCAACCTATTCATAATATTTCTTATTTCATATTTAATCCAAGTGATCTCAAAACAAGTAATTAAATAACAAATGCAACTACATATGCATTCGCATACTAATTACATTAAATATAAATCGCTCATTGTTGTAAATAACTGTCATCATATAGTCTGCAAAACAACATTCTACTGTTTTGCACCTCAACAATAAATTTCATTAAATAAATTGAATTTGAACTTAAGAAGAAACGAAACAAACAATTACCATTAAAATTCATGGTTAAAACATAAATTTATATCATTGTCATTTGCAGAAATCTAATACTTTTTATGAAAAGTCCACGACTTTTGCAGCAATAAACATTTAGTACAGTGTGTTCAGGTAATAAGTAGACAAGATAAAAAAATAAAATTTGCAAATATTAGAAAAATCACGATTTTCTATGGTAAATGAGAAAGCAACAAAGAAAATTGGGATGGATTTAAAACTCAAAATATAATTAAAGGAGAGAAAAAAGCATTTACAATGTTGTTTGCGGAGGAATCAAGTTTAGTGCAGACCAAAGTCGAATATCTCGGGTACATTATAGCGCATGTGACATCTCTGCAAACTATATTCTGAAAGCTTAACTCCTCCTCTATAGATATTCCAAATTTTATAAAAATCGAATCAGTAGTTTGGAAGTACAACACAAAGCAATACAAAATATCGATTTTACAAACATTGCATTCCTACGCTTCATATTCAATTCCTTGACATAATAAGAAATGAAATCAAATCTAGTTTTCACATTTACTGCAACAATATTTTGTCTTTAACATTAAATTAAAGTAAGTAAAAGTGTAGTAATGACAAAATTTTTATAATAATTTTATTTATATTGCATAAACATCTTGAAAAGAAGCACTTACCATACAAAAAAAAAACCCATTAATACTAGAATAGAACGCACATATCATTGGATGGAGGGACGTGGCAGGCAGTCATTTTGAATGTGCAACAGTAATAACAACTACAGAATTTCGAATTTCAGTAACTTCAGTAAATGTGAAAAGTATGCAATTTTATCTGTTTAACGACACTAGTCATGCTGGGAATTCGATTCGATTTCACATAGAAAATCAAAATACTACCTACACAAACATTTACACCAGATCTTAAAGAGAATGTAGTGTTTGTAAGAAGGAAAAATTCCTTTAAGTAAAACAAAAAATACAAATGACATGATTGAATATGAAAATATATGTCATAAAGTTTATTTAGATCAACGATAAAGGAGGATTTCAAAACAAAAATAGTAAATATGAACACCGACGAAATGTATGGATTTGCAAAAAATTTGCTCCAAAACTCAGATTGTATTAGTGATTGGGAAATACAAATTAGCTATCTTTAAGCTGACCGACTTAATGGTTTGAACTGACACTAACGGATACTGCAAGTTAACTGGAAACATAATTGTCCATTTCACAGCCTATGTTAGTATCTCTACGTTTATTAGGCAAAATTATTAACCATACGCTGGGAACAAATGGATCCTTCACTCCTTTTCATTCATAGGTACTTATTGTTTTATATGACTCAATGGAATATCCGACTGTGTGCTGTGATGTTGATATTTTGATGACTTTCCCGAAGACATTCCAGAAGACCATATTTTTTCTGACCAGTAGAACTTTTGTTTCCTTTTCAGAGGTTATATGAAGACAGCCTGTGACTGTCCTTAAGGCATAATTTTAGCATCTTTAAAAATTTCTCCACTGAATACTACCCAACGAAGGTAAGCACACTGGAGCAGCGTAGTTGATCAGAGATCGACCAATTGTAAAGCTTTATTTATACATCTTAAGTGCTACCAGAACCCTGTTGCCTACGACTTCATTGGTGATAACTGCAGGTGATGTGATGAGGCAATACTTTGGATTTCTTTGAAATAACCATTTCCTCCTGCGAATAACTCTAACGAATTCTATTTTTGAGATGCTAAACATGACAGTTGACACTGAATAGTTCGTCTTAATCGCGGAGATGATATCCCAGATAATATTGATGATTGCACTAGAAAGCACAGCTTTTGAATGATATTGATTATTGCATTCTAATATCCTTCACTCCAATATTGATTAGGTGCATCCCGACTGATACAGGATACATGAAGGTACTCTAATGGCAGTCCAGCTTATTCGTGATCATGGAAGATTTTGGTTACTGCACTCAAATGTCCTTCTCTCTATGATTGATTATTTGGATCTTTGGTCTTCTTCTCAAAACAGAACCTTTGAGTTTACATGGAAGGTTCAAGAAAGAGGACAGCGAGTTGTTGGTGGCGTCTACATCGAAAAAATAGAGACTAGGATATATTTTTCGTTTCCGATGACATCCCAGATGAAAATGTAGCGCCAACATAACAATGTCTTCTCTGACCAGTAGTTGTTTCCTTTTCAGAGGTTTTTATAAGGCAGCCTGTGACTGTTCTTAAGGCTTAATTTTACCCGCTTTAAATACATATGTTTCCACTGGATATCAACCAACGAAGGTGACCACACTGGAGCAGCGTAGCATTCCGTTGCCTACAACTTCGTTGGTGTTAACTGCAGGTTACGTGCAGAGAAAAAATGTTGGATTTCTTTGAAATACAAACAACTCCGACAAATTCCTTTTTGGAGATGCTAAACATGACACTGGACACTGAATAGTTCGTGTACCCATCTCTATCGTAGAGATAATAACCTAGATAATTGATGACGATTACACTCTAAAGCACAGATTTTGAGACACCTCAGCTTCTTGATCGCAGTTGATAAAGATAAATATAGGTTCTCTTCTCCACACAGAGTCTTTAAGTTAAAACAATTCATGCTTTTCGAGTTTGATTCATGTGAATTCACCATTCAGCAAGCTGGTACTAAATATCAATGAATGATGTTGATTATTGCATTCCAATGTCCTTTACTCAAATATTGATTGGCTGCATCTCGAATGATACTAGATACATGGAGGTACTCTACTTGCAATGCCAGCTTATTCGTGATCATGGAAGATTTTGGCTATTGCACTCAAATGTCCTTCTCTCCATGATTGAATAGTTGGATCTTAGATGATACGAGATATAAGAAGGTTCCCGTATTCTTCTCAAAATAGAACCTTTGGGTTTACATGGAAGGTTCAAGAAAGGGGACAACGAGTTGGTGTCTACATCGACAAAATAGGGACTTTCTCGTTTTCAAATCGATGTACTATTATTCAGGCTAAGGCACTTCCAATAAGAAGGCCGTTGAAAAGCAGATTACTGTCTAAAATTTTACACCTAATAGAAAAGAGCCTCGGTTGGAAGAGACTTATGCTGCTATGAAACTGAGTAACTGATACGGTTACTGAGCATTCCAAATTTGGAACTAATGCTAGCATACTTAACTTACCATTCAACCACTTTCCTAGACATAGGAAACGTGGCAATGGTCTGACTCTTTTTTCTGACTTCATAGATCTAAATCTCCTTAGTCGTCTTTATTATAATCTAACTAAATGCAATAACTCTCCAGTAATCTATCATTTCTTATCTACATCTCTCTTCTTTTCTATTTCTTTTCCTACTGCTTCAAAATATGTGCACCATTGAAAAGTCCTCAAAAATGTTAATTTAAGACTACATTCCTTTAAAAATCTGTTGTCGGAAAACATACACACACACATTCTTGGGCACGCATAGAGAATTCTATTTTATGTGGCACAACAAACACTTGCTTCCTAAACAACCAGCAAGTAACTAAAGCCTAAACTAAAAAATTAAAGCTTAGGAAAAATAATAAAAGACACACACAGTCGTATAGCAATAATCAGCTCTATCAAAGCTAATGTTTGGACACACTTAATGCAGCTGATAGTTGTAGGAAAATGATGAGGATGATGACGCTAGTGTGATGGTAATGGCGATGGTGATGATGACGATGTTGAAGATGGCTTGAAATGTTTTATTTTCAATATGTACTTTTTTATACTTATTTTTTTTTTAAATCCATTAACTCTCAATGTTTAAATGGACAGACACACACTCTGTTATTGAATAGTAATGTTGAATTTTCAAGTTTTTTTCTCAGTTTTATTTCAGAAAAAATAAAACAAAGTTCTAAAAAAGCCTTAAACAAAAACAAAATATGTATTAAAAAGAAAAAGAAGAAGAAAAAAAGAAGAAGAAAAAAAGAAGGAAGGAAGAGAAGGCATAATCTAGCCCATGTTGAGATGTCGTTGTGAAATTGGCAAACCCACGCATTTTATACATTTAATTGGCTTGTCGAGTATTGTGTCGTACAATCATACATGCAACAGACAACGACAACAAAAACAACGAATAAACGACGAATAATCTTGTACATTATTAAAACACGAATCGAATGTGTAAAACAATGTGATGCGATCAATGATGTTGCTTTTGTGTGTTGATACATACAAACATATGTATCTATCTATATATTGTTGTTGTTGAGGTTTGTGTATTTAGTGGTGTTGCTGTATTTTAAAGTTAAAAGATAATCAAAATTGCAGTCCTCATATGTACATAATACACATGTATTAACATGTGTATTTAATATACACCATGTAGTTTAGCACCAATACCTTACTTAAGTTCTACGTTATTATCTTACGAGTATATTATTCTGGATTCTTTTTCTTCGTGGTCGGCCCAAAGCTGAGCTGCAAAGATTGAAGTCTTTAGGTATTGCTTTTAGATAATATTGGACGTTTTATTCCAAACTGACTAGTTTCGTTCTCTATATCCGATACACACTTTATACTTTTCTTTAAATCTTCTGTCATCTCATATCCACTGGTATATAATATATCCAAAATAACTACATCACAAGTCAAATAAATGTACATATTCGAAAGCTGACGCTAATACATTCTGTTTTTTAACCCTTTGCTACAAAGCCTTCTTAAATTTTTTAATAATTAAAACAATTATAGTCCTTAAACGAAAACACAATATCCTTTCCGCCGATATCATCAATTAGAATCAATTCGGGCGGGTGAACTAGATCTAATCCATTCAGATATCTGGTTCCCGAGACCTCAGCTCTGAAATGTATAAGGAAGTTCTTTGAAAGGTTTATATTTCAGTAACTTTTGAAAGGCTTAGTTGCTATCGCAGCTACAGGACCGTTGAAAGGAAGAATCAACTTTTAACTTATCCGTCTCTTCATTTGCTAAGCCATACATTTCAGGCGAACATCTGCTGGAGTCTCGTGAACCTGGCATCTGAATGCGACAGGTTGGATCTAAGGCTCAGTTCTTGTTTAGATCTGGTTCACCCATTAACCTTCATTAACACTGCCATTAAACGCGTAATGTCCTTCCAGTTTCTATTCATGAGTTGTTCCCATTTTGCGTCATCCTTCTAAACATATCACTTTTACAAATCTGAGACATTTAATACCGCTCTGGCTAGCTTTTTTGCCATCTCATTACTATGGTACTTTTAAGTCCTTGCTATAAAAATTTCCCATAAATATTGTTACGTTTTTACCTTTTAAAAACGTGGGTTTATTTCCTTTAAATAAACCGGATACTTTTGATTGCAAATAAAAGCAGTTTTAGTAGTTTAAAATTGTAACAACTCTTTATTTATTTAGAATGTACTCTATACACGTTTATCAATTCGCAGAAATGCACACAAACTTTACAATGTACAAACACACATGTACCCGACAATTGATTTACTCTAACAGCGACAATGATCAACTCAACTCACAACTGCAGCCTCTGCCACTATTTATACACGCACTGCCATCATCATCCGAGTAGTCGAGATTGTTCTTAACGGTCAACTAGTATGTTCGATTTCTAGAGCTTTCGATGGCATTGCCAGCAGCCCAAACATTTAGTGTTGCCATACTTACAAACAATGTCAGTGATGGACGTGCCTTCTAATATGATGAATGCTGCAGGCAGTCGTTATAGACCGTTGAATTCAAATCGTCATTGCACATTCCTAACATTATACCTGAATGGGACACTACGAGGTTCGTGCTTATGTTTGACGTTTAAGTGAAGTTATTCCTTAACAATCTTCGGAAAAAACTACGGATCAGTGTCCGGAAGATCCAACATTTGAAACATAGCCTTATCCATAGTGCTATCGATGGGTTTAAACATACTAACTCCATTTTGTAGTCATACATCCCCAGACCATAACTTGATCCATGATATTACCAATTCTATTGCAATGGCCAGCTCGTTAGCCTGCTCAACACAATGTCAAATTCCCAGTTCTCCCTTACACTGTCTGAATAGAAAACGTGGCATATAAGGACCGAGATCGAACATTTTTTAACATACATATATGTTAATAAATTGAAACCACTAAACTTACAGTTTTAAATCTTTTTTTATTTCATTGAAATTATTGTTACAATTTACCAAAAAATTTATTTTTATAGTTTTAATTTCTAATGATAAAATTTTTAACGTTTTTCGAAAACCCTTCCATTATGGTTTTTATAGTGCTTTATGTCACTTTGTTCGAACAGGATGTCCATCTCCGTTTAAAATCTACCACACTTTTGGACACCTTTTTGTGCTCTTCAATTCTCTTTTAACAAGAGCCCAATATCTATCCACTGGACTCAGCTCCAGGCAGTTTGAAGGAATTGCCTCTCTTGGTACAAATACTACATTATTGGTCTTCTACCACTCAATACCTTTCTTACCATAGTGACAGATGCCAAATCAGGCCAAAAATACGTGGACATACTAAGAAGTCTTATGAATGGAAACATCCTTTTTTGTGAACATTCCCTAATGTAAATTTCGGAATTTATAGAGCCCTTTGTAACAAATGTTTGCCTTTTTTTCCTCAACTGCATACCAAGAACTTTTTGGGAAATTTTGTTTGCTTTTGGGTCCTAAACTTTTCTTCAACATTCCCTTGAGCATCTGCAACATAAAAAAATTTACCCAGAAACTGCGAAAAATTTTTCATACGTATATTTCGTCATCCATTATGCAACATATTTTTTGTATACAATTTGACTTCAATTTTCGTGCTCTCTTTTGCCTCTAAATTTTTAGCAGAGTTCCTGTCAGGAACTTTTTGAGTCTTGTATGCTTTTAAACCTGCATTGGCTTTACCTTTTCGTACCAAATTGTCCGAGTACTGACTTAACCGGGCTGCTTTCCTACCGGAGCTCTTTTGAAAGTGCTTTCTATTTTTTGGCTTTAAAAACATCATGTGGACCATTCATTCTACCTGAATCAGGTTTTATATCAGCGGACAAGTTCTCCCGGTACTGTTTGATAATATTGGAAACAGTTTGATAGCAGACCTTTGATTGTTTGACCAACTTTTTGTAGGACCAAGTTGGGTTTTGTTGAAAATATTTATTAATTTTAGTACTCACCTTTTTCTGGTCACTCATTTTAATCAGATTAACAACAAATGAATATAATTGACATTAAACATAATATTATTATTAAACATAATAAGCTTTACAAAGGTAACTTGATCAAAAAAAAAATCAAATAATACTTGGGTTAAAAGTTTTAATGAAAAACGTGTGTCAAGAATTTTACGATCTCAGTCCTTAATTTAAATGACATTTAAGTGTCGAATGTTCTTTTGGTATAGAGCCTTACATTCCTCGCCATTATCTCGCCTTGATCTGGAAGACATATTGATAACTTTAATTCTTGTTCATCATAGAAAACACCAGATCCTACGCCAAAGATAGAGGCGTTACATTGTTAGAGTTCAATGTAACTACAAGCGAGGATGCACATATAAAATCATTGTGTGTCCCTACATACAGAGGCAGATAGACTCATCGCACTACAGGTGCCATTAGGCATAGGTCTATTGGAGTTAGGTGTAATATAGTCATCGCCGCTTCTGAGGGGCCAGTACTTAGAGCATCAGTGCTGATTCTGATGACAGCTGTCAGTAGCGATGAATTCTCAGATGTTATGTTACAGTCCTCCAAACTATTGGATGCGGTGTACATCTACCTTAATAAGTTGCTATGTTCTGAGTTCTCCAGAAAGGTATCAATAATTTTATTCTTCTTGCATAATCTATCTTAGATATGACTTTTGCTGCCCCACTTGCTGATATTAGATTTCGCAAACAGCAAAAGCTTTCTAAGTCATCGATAAATTCTTCCAGTAGTTCGAAGTTGTTAATATTCACTGTGTTGAAGCTCATTATTGATTAATTATGATGAAGTATTGAATAGATACTTGTCTCCAGTCATCAAATTTTCGCTACTGCAAGATGGTAAATTGAATGACCCATCACGACACCAAATCTTGTTGTTCTCCAATGATAACTTTTATGGGGTTGGACTTGCTGATATTAGATTTCCCAAACAAGAAAAGCTTTCTAAGTCTAAGTCAATAAATTCTTCCAATAGTTGGAAGTTTGATTATGATGAAGTATTGACTACATACTTGTCTCCAGTCATCCAATTTTTCTTCGCTACTCCAAGATGGAAAATTGAATGACCCATCACAACACCAACCCTTGTTGTTCTCCAACGATAACTTTTATAATGTTGCACGATAATTTTCATATAATTTCCGACACTTCCTTCAATTTTAAAGCCTCGCAGAAACGTCTCTGTTCTAGCGTCTCAAATTTGCGCTTAAAGTCTACGAACAATGAGCGTAAAAGTAATCGACAATCAGCGATTTGTTCTGGTCTGCATAGGGCTTGTTTTCAACTGATCTTGTTCTCTTCTTAGCAGAAGTTCGAGAAGAATAGGAAGTTGAGTCCGACCAAATATTCAGTATCGGTTTTGTATTCGGTAAAAATTTGGCCGAATTAAAAGTACATTTAAAAAGTCACGGATAATGAGTTTTTGGATGAATACTCGGTTCGTTTTCGGCCTGGAAATCTAATAGATAGATATGTTTATGCATTATATAAGATAAGATTTTGCTTATCACTTTTGTGTATCTATTTTTTTATAGCATTCTGTTTATGTTTCACTGCTTTTGGCAAGTTTATTTTAAGGATTTCTTTCTTTTAAAATGCTGACTTGAATTTCATATTGTCGCTGTTGGCTTTCTCAAACGTTTCTAGAAAAGTTTGTTTAGTTTAGTTCAGTTCTGTTTGGTTTTGGATTCGATTCGCTTAGTTCATGGTGGTATTTTTGTTTTAGTATTTTTTGTAAAAGATTCTTTTAAACCTAAAATATTGTAGTGGTTGTTCTGCTCGTCTGTGTCTCCTTTTTTTTGTTGCTGTTGAAATAGAAATAATGTCGATAGCTTTTAAACAAAAGATCCATTTCAATTTGTTTGGATTATTCAATTTAAAAGGTGATAATTTACTACTTTATATGAGACTTGACATGTGGGCCACCCATAAAAAAAAATTTGATATCCGAGTAGGTTGTAACTTCATCATCATCATCATCGTCTTTGTAAGATACTGTTCATTCTGCTCGTCTTTATTTTGTAACTAGTTAACACAACTTAATGGTTGGTTTGTTGTGTTGGTTTGTTTTGGCTTGACCACTAACTAACTTTAGCTTATACTGTAAGTATGGTTACCAGTGTATTTTAACTACCACTATGTATTTTAACGTAAACATATGGGCTATTACTACGTTACTCAATTATACAGAGGTGTCTTTTTAGTTTGTTCATCTATTATGAGTTTAAGTTTAATTTAATGTCATTATCCTCCTTTGTAATTTAGTTAATTCGTATAAGGCGCTGATTTTCACACATTTTAAGCTGTTTTTAATTCAAACAAATGCCTTTACAAGTATTTACATACATTGTTGCTTTTGTTGTAGTCTTATTTGGTTGTGCCATTTAATAATGTTATTAAAACTGGATTAACTATTATTAATAATTAACTGATTTAATTTTAAGCTGCTGTAAACTGCTTTCATTTATTGAGTAACAAATACTTGTAAAACAGAAACTTATATATAATAATTTCATGAATATTAGACCGGTTCAAAAAAAAAAATGGGTTTTTGTTCCGCCACAAAAAATTACTTAGTTTGTTTTGTGATGTTTCCTAAAATATTTTGGGTCTAATGCCAGCCGTTGTGAGCTGGAACGTTAAAAGTTTTTTTTTTTTTTTTTTTTTTTTTTTTGGATATAAATATTCTTTGAAAAACATAGACTTTTCCTCCAGAACTTACATTTCTGAATCTATGAGCTATACCATAACTGACAATTAGCTCATCCATGTTTCTCCATGATATTACCAATTCTGTTGTAATATCGCCGTGTTCGGTTGTCGTTAAACTGTTGCATTAGTGTGCCCAATAAGGTCACACAGTCTGGGTTCCGATCATTGTTGTTATACCACATTTAAAGTGCAAAAATTGCATAAAAATTCACTTTTTTATCGACTGCTGTGCTTTTTTTACAAAATAACATTTTTTGAATTTTTTCATAAAATTTTGCACTTTTTAGCATTTTAGCTTGAAGAAGTTCTGGAAACACTGATTCCGATAAATCAGATAGATGGTTCAGCATATGTTCGCTTATAAATATATGACTTAACAAATAAAGAGTCTGATTTCACATTTCAACGGCCCCGATAGCTTCTACTGCAACAGTTGAAAGGAAGTTAAATTCTACCGGTTCTAACTCAAGAGTTGAATAGAGCAAATCATCTTAGCTTGTTTCGATTTTTCGGCAATTATTGTCAGTGTTATATAGATACTGTTTGAAGATTTCGCTTTTAATAGTCACTAGCGGTATTGTGGCAGATACTGCATCTAAGACATTTGAAGCGAACCCTTCTCTGCACAGCTCATCCGCCTGCTCATTATTGTAGTAGTCTCTCTTTTTATGTGTTGGAGTTGGAGACCTAATATAGGTCCCAGTTGGGTATGTCGGATTCATACCGACTAAACCCATTCTCATCTTCAACACCACACTCCGCGGAACTGCTGGTAGGTATTACTCGTCAGCATTTCAGCGCGGGATGATCAGCTTTCGTCGCTAATCTACCTTTTCTCACTGGCTATCTGACTGCTCCACTCTAAATTGCATTCGAATCTGCTCATCCTTTCTTAAGCATTCATTTACGGAAGTTATGAATCCTTTTATACGATCCCAAATATTCTGCCGATACCAGCATGACATCTGCAATATTCTATGTTGTCAAGCTGCACAATAGATTAGAGACTAATTGTTCTTTCCTCTTGGTATCTGTGACATACGAATATAACATGTTCTATGTTTTCGTCTAGCTAAAGGCAGACTGGACACCTCGGTGAGTCAACATGTCCGAAGCGATGTAGTAAGCTTCGATAACCTGCATGTCCTGTCAAAAATTGCGTCAGATGATAGCATTTCACGATATTTGGGATCAATTTGTATATCCATCGACTTGTAGTAGTGTTCTCTAACCTTCGTTGCCAGTTTCGTATGGACAGTCTTCTTTCGGTTTGTCGAATTGATCTGTACTATGCCTCTATGTTTATGATCTTCTCTTCGTATATTATTAAAAAATACCATGCTGTGATATGGTGCGATATCATCAGCTTACAAGTAGACAACTTTTACGAAAAATAGATATCATATCCTTCCTGGAGGTACATCTTAGTGAACCATTCCAGATGGGTGACCCATATATCAGAATAGAGTTTGACATTTGTAGTGGTCTCTATACGCGGGGTAATGTTCCATGTTGTTAGAAGACATGGTATAAGTGTCGTCTGACTGTCAACAAAGATGCTGGTGATCTCACGAATGTTTGTATACCTCTCTGATCACCAATATCTCAGTCTAAAATACCCAAGTTTTATCCGGAAGACTTATTGAGTACTTTTACTTTAGTCATCACAGAAGACACCAAATCCTACGCCACAGTTTAACTTAGGGCTATCAGTATATACTCTTATATACTGACCCGCTCTTATATACTGACCCGCTATTCCGTTAACGGCATCATGTTAACGAAAATGGAAACATCAATACCATATCGTCCGCATAAGCAACAACGTAAATATTCTTATTGTTCAAATCAACATTTTTTTAAATACGCTCTCTTTTAAAAACTACAAGACATTCTTGAATTTGTTTCAATCTTGTCTAACTTATCTTATTATACATTTGTGACCAAAAACGGCGATACCGCCCTATCCATGGCATTAATACGCCAAAGGAATGGGGCAGAAATGTCATAAGTTAAATAAAACAAAAATGTATTCATATTGTTACGTTTTTACGTTTTTACCTTTTAAAAACGGTGGTTTATTTCCTTTAAATAAACCGCATTATTTTAATTGCAAAAAAAACGATAAGTATTTTAAAATTGTAACAACTCTTTATTTATTTAAATTAACACAACAATTTAAATAGTCACTCTCTTTTAATACACACACTTTATAATTTACAAGAATATACTGGTAATACAGTTGATGTTAACTCTAACAGTTGACTCGCTGTTACTATTTATATACCTGCGCCATCTTTTAGAACTCTCATGAATAATCAATCAGAAAAAACTCAATGTTTTCAAGCTGCTTCACAGTTAATGTTGTCATACTTAGAAACAATGTTATATACTAGGGTATTCAATCAATTAACCGATTAATTTTGGTCGGTTAACTGTTCGAATAATTTAAAATTACCGATTTTTAAATAACAAATAAACCGATTAATTTGTGTCGATTAACCGATTAACCGATTTTTATTTTTTTGCATTTTATATAGAAATATAGTTTTAAGCACACTAATTTTATGTATTAACTCATGAACATTAACTTCTAGCAATAGTTTTTTAGAAGTATAGCACACAAATTGAAACTAAGGAATTTGGAAATTAACTTTTTTCTAGTCCTAATGAGTCGGAGGACGACTTGATAATAGATGAATCTAAAGAGTCTTTTATCAGAAACTATTGAGAGCATTCATAATCTAAAAAAATACAAAAAGGACTCCAAATATATATATGAGGATTTTATATGAAAAACTGGATATTCTATATCATGCCTTACTTTTGATTTCTCCAACATCTAATCAGTGAGAGAGTTCTTTCCAAGTCAAGTTTTATTAAAACTAATGAAAAAATCGTTTAAAAGGAAAATATTTCAATTATATTCTTTTTTAAAAGGCTTATTTCAGAAGATCTCCCTAGAATCCTAAAAAAAACTCACATGTGCATAAAAAAGGTCTCAAATACCATATTTTTGTTTTGCTATTACTTATTTGGTTTTGTTGAATTGTTATCTTTTATTTGTTTTTTATTGTTGTATTATTCTCAATTTAAAATTAAAATAGAAATTACTCGGTTAATCGAATAATTCAAAATTAACCGATTAAATCTAAAATCCGATTAATTATTTGCTCGATTAACCGATTAAATCAGAAACCCGATTTATTGAATACCCTATTATTTACAGATGGAAATGTTTATAAACATGATGAACGCAGCCGTTAGGTTAGGTTCCATGGGCAGCCACTCTTCAAGCAGCTCACTTGAACCCAAAGGGTAAACAGCTAGGTATTTATACGTCCAATGTTTCCAGGCTAAACCAACCAGATTCCCTGATGAAGGTGTAGATTCGTCTAAGACTCATCCTTGATAACTTATCCAAGAATGATGGGAATGGAATTTCGTGAATGCGTTCCCTCAGGTTTATCAGAGCCGGGCATTGGCAGAATAGGTGGGATACCGTCTCTTCATCTTCTTCATTATGACAGCTCCTACAGTAGTCATTCTACCGTATGCCCAGTCTTTTAGCATGTGTCCCAATTATACACGCAGAGAAAAAAACATGGTTGTCGTAAACATATAATTGTTGTTTTAATTTAATTTCAACAATATATTAGTTACTGTAAACGTTCATATTTTCATCACAATTATAAATATGAATTTTGTTCACCGAATCATAATTATTTTTGGGACAACTAAATAATGATAAATAGGTAAACATAATATTATTATGTACAACCATTAAATGATAAGTTTCTATACGCGTAGTCATAATATGTTTAAAATGCAAACAAAATATGTTTACTTTTAATAGTCTTTTTTCCCACCATTTATGAGTGTTGGTGTTTGTCTAAGCTATGTTATATTTACAAGTAAATTTTAAGTGTCTGTAATTCCCATTACTCTATTGTTTTAATTGTCTTTAACTTTTCTAAAGCGAATAACAATAAATTTCAGTGAATTTATCAATAATATTTTAATTGGGAATTTAGTTAGTACCTGAAAACTAAAACCCATTAAAATAAAATCTTGTATTTCAAAAAGTAAATTTTAATAATAATATGATTACTTTGGATCATAATATGACTTAATTGGATCATAATATGATTTAATTAGGTCATAAATATGATTACTTTGGGTCATATTATGATTGATTTACATCATAATATGATTATTTCAGAACATATTATGATATTTTATGATACCTATTATGATCATAATATGTTTGGACTACAAACATAAATGTTATCATAATATGTTGCTCTTAGATTATGGTTACCACAACCATGTTTTTTCTCTGCGTATACAGTGTCCTGTAATGAAGGAAATAATTAGCCTTTTTTGCTCTCGACGAAATTCCATAAATTGATTCGTCCTGCTGGCTTTATATACGGGCCAAGTAGACCTCGATATAATACAGCAAGACTCGTTGGTCCACCTGCTTTACACCCCACCAGGAATCTTGCGAATGGGCCCCAGGAGGAGTTATGTACATTAATATAATTTGTTTAACACTTCCAATTAATTTATCAAAACTATTATTGTCCGTTTTTATTCACTATTATTGAGGTTCTAACACCAACCAATATATTTTCTGAATCACACAAAAAATACTTATACTAAAATGTTTTCGGGAATTATAGAAAAACAATTAATAATTTCTGGGATCGATAAACGAAAATAAAGTCGATTACTCTATCGGAGTTGGCAGATATGACTTTATGGCGTATGGCCCCCCTTCTATCCTACTGCAAATTTTATCAAAAATCGGGCAAGTATTAACGAGTATACATCTGTATTTATTGGTAGATTTTGACAAAACTTCGGTACATTATTTCCTGAGGACCAAAGAGTGAATTTGAATTCAAATAAACCTTTTAATCTATTTGAAATCAAAATAGGCTCAATTTTGAAATACGCTTAAAAATACTGTGTGATTTACAGCTAGCAAAATAAACTTTTACACTTTTTACTACGAATTTGTTAAAGCTTTCTGAGTACAAATAGACCAAACTAGAGTTTCGAGTCAATTTCCATTTTTCGCTTCTAAAATAAATTTAAAACCCCACCCAAGTACTTTTCTGAAGCTTTTTAAACAATCCTCTAAATAAGTAAATACATGATATTATGTTATAATGAGATCTCTCGTAAATTATTTAAAAATAAAAGTACTTATTGTATGACAATTTAATTTCATCATAAATTATCACAATTTATGTATGGCTCTTACTTGTGTTTAGAAAATATTTTCTGGTTAAAACTCATTCATTGGACTAATCTAAACAAATTTTTATGTTTATGAGAATAAAAGTTCTTGCTGGTGGTAAATTGACGACCGTGAAAATGCATACAATGTTTGACAATAAGGAGAATAAAACAAAAAAAAAAAAGAAGAAACATAACTACTCGTTGCAACCTCAATAAAGATGTGGTGGTTGGTTGCTTGTTTGGTTGGTTGGTTGGCATTCAAAGTTTTATCTAATGTTCAATCAGGGATTTCCATTAATTGACACTTCAATGGCATCTATAAACGCCAACACTTTACACCTTTTACCTTTTTTCCTGCCTGTCGCTCTGCGTCTCGTTGTTACTACTCCTTTTAAACAATATCAGCCATCATCATTACAACACAACAGCCACAATTAAAGAAAATGAAGATTCCAGCCATTCAACAATAATGGTTTGTTTTAGTCTTGTGTCATGTGTGGCAAAGTCATTTTTATGGAGAAATCCATAAAACCATAAAAAATAGAATGACATTTATTTTAGTTTTTTTTTTTTTTTTGTTTTAGTATCAATTTGTTTTATGACATTATTTCATTGTCTGTCTGTAGGTCTTTCTGTTAAAAGAAAAGGTTAAAAAAAAAGAAATTTACTCCTTTTTTCACATCTTTTTCTATTTCTTATTTTATTTTATTTAATTTCTTTGTTGTGTTTTGTCTATATGGTTAAGAAAGATATTAATTTACTGATAAGACAGAAAACTGCTTGTAAAAGTACCAGTACCCCAAACAATCTAAAGAACTAAACTACTCACAGCCAATAATGGGTTTTAGAGAAACCTAAAATTAACTGAATGGTTGGCTGACTGGCTGTCACAATGTGTCTGTGGTATTGAAGAACTTGTGTTCCTTTTGTTGTTTGAGATTCTTTAACTAATAGAGTTGTTATCAGATTACATGATCAGGTGAAAATTGTAGCATTTAGGTGTTAGTTAAACACCACCTTGGAGGTCTTATAGTCCAGTAAAAAAAAGGGTTTCTTGATCACTTCACTTTATCCTCTGTGTTCATGTAACGGTGTAGTTTTTAGTTATATTTTATGGTTTAATTTATTTTTAAGTTTTCTTTTTTTTAATTTTTGTTTTGGTAAATAAATTTCAGTTTTATCTTTATTTAAATTTTTATGGTATTGTTTTCCCTGAGTTTACAGTTGACAAATGTCCAGGAAATATAGATGTTTTCTTTTGTGTTTAGTTTTATTATTTTTATTTGTCTATTGATCTCTTAATATCGAAATGAGTACCAACCACACAACGTTAATGGGGGCTGTGTAAATAAATTGTAGTTTTTTAAGATGCTCGTACATAGTTTAACATGTCATCTAAATGTTGAAGTAATTTTGATAAAATTACAGGACATTTGTATGTAAATGTGATAACATTTTAATTGACTCTATGGCTACATATGGGAAGTAATAAGAAAACATAATTTATTTTAATAAAAAGAGTTTCCTCGATAGTATTTTTATATGGGAAGGGAGGAAACAAAAACTGTCGACAAGGCATCGAACCTTTCACGTTCCCAATTTGTTAAAGTACAGTACACAGGTTCTTTATGGTCATACAAAATGTGAATAAGTTATATCTCACTTTCTAAAGATTTTCCTTCAATTATTAGCCATTGTATGCTTAACAACTTATATCAAATTCAGACAGGGACGATGAGGTGATCTCGAGATAATAAGAATTTAGTAAAAACTTCCTTATAATTTGAATACTAACACGATAACCACTATATAGACACCAATAATTACCATTATATAGATTTTATGCACCATGGGACAGTGATTTAGAAACTTTTTTTTTTTGGAAATAATTCGGTATCTCAGGAGCTATTAGAGATATTCTTACGAAATTTCACATGGTTGGAGCTGAGGTGTTTTCGAGTTTACATTTACATTTGTTACGCTTCCTAGCGCTAATGGGGGACAGTGCGTGGACCCTCAAAATTCGTCACCTCGGGTTTCAAATTTTAGATGCAACATTCGATTTAAGAAATATCTCAACTTTTTATGAATGTCACTATATAGAGTATACAAATACAAATAAATATATCTTCTATACAATTTTCAAACGCCAGCTTGATAATGTATTTCTATAAATAGTTCTTGAGAAGATCTACAAGAAATACGCCTATATTTGTACGTTATCTCTATTAGTTGAAGAGATATTTAGGTTTAATGATTTATTATTTTTTTTTTTAATTTTGCTCGATCTTTTTTATAGTTTTTTAGATATGGCGGGATTACGGAGGGTCAAAATTTGTTTTTAAAATATATGCTATATTGGAGATAAAATTCTAAATAAAATAAAACAAACTTGCTAACAGCTATCTCGTCCCTATAAAAAGTTACATGCATCCAAACATGGAACATGTGAAAAGGACCGTATTTTTTAAGTTTTTTCTTTTCTAGAAAAAAATTTTCTTCGGGACTATATAAAATTTGTATATGATCCGGAAAGAAAACTTAATGCAAAAGCGTGTAAGTAAAATTTGGCTCACTTAAGCGGATATAAACCCCCCCAGATCTGACCAAACTTGACCAATCTAAAAAAAAAAAAAAAATCGGTTTGAGTAAAAAATTCTAAATAGGCAAAGCAGCGATCCTCACAAACAGCTCTATATATGTATAACCCTATATGTTCCTTTAATACTAACAAAGTTTTTTTTACTAACACATGGTAAATAAAATTACAGTAGGCACTTTTCTAAAAAAAACTCAGTTTTTGGAACACATTTTACCCGTTTTAAGAATTTCGGTATTTGAAAATAAAAAATTTTAAAAATTATAATGACATTGATTTAATTACATTTGAGTCTATATTAATTACAAATTTTGTTATGATATCTTTAACAGTTGAAATTTTACATTTATTTAAATTTTATATTTTTCTTCATGGAAAATCTTCACACTATTATTTTTTTAGTTTTTAAGGTAAATAATGTAAAAAAAAACATACAATTATTTAACTCTACTAAAATATCAATCTTCAAGTCCTAAGGTTGTCAAAAATATGAAATACTTATATAAAAAAACTTTATTTACTACTCAGAAGATCCACAAACCTTGGCCCCTTTGAAAAATTTCTACGTCAAACAAAAAACTAAAATTTTGTAAAAATGAGCGAATTCACTTAATTGTGAATAAATTAAAAAAAATCAATCGATATTTATGATTGATACCTCATTTTGTTCCCATTACATGTGGCTTTGCGATAAAGTAAAAAATCTGAACAATTTCTGGCGTTTTCGATTTTTCATAATTTTTTTAAAACAAAAAAATTTGCTATTTTCACATAAAAAATATATTTTTTGCTTCAATTTGTTATTATAGCTCCGAAACTACTGAGCCGATTGAAGCACAATATATATAAGAAAATTTGTACATAACATGGGGAAAATGTTTACAAAATTCAATCAATCTAAAGAAGAACATTAACTACTTAATTTTATGTATATCAAACAAAAAACTAAAATTTTGTGAAAATTAGCGAATTCACTTAATTGTGAATAAATTCAAAAAGAATCAATCGATATTTATGAAGGATACTTCATTTTGTTGCTATTACATGTGGCTTTGTGATAATGTAAAAAATCTGAACAATTTCTGGCGTTTTCGATTTTTCATGATTTTTTTAAAACAAAAAAATTTGCTATTTTCACATAAAAAACATATTTGTTGCTTCAATTTGTTATTATAACTCCGAAACTACTGAGCAGATTGAAACACAATATATATATGAACATTTTTATATAGCATGGGGAAAATGTTTACAAAATTCTATCAATCTAAAGAAGAACATTAACTACTTAAGTTTATGTATATCAAACAAAAAACTAAAATTTTGTGAAAATGAGAGAATTCACTTAATTGTGAATAAACTCGAAAAGAATCCATAAATTTGTATGACCAATATCTAATTTTGTTGCTATTATATGTAGCTCTGCGATAAAGCAATAAATTTAAACAATTTCTGGCGTTTTCGATTTTTCGTGATTTTTTTAAAACAAAAAAATTAGCTATTTTCACATAAAAAATATTTTTTTGCTTCAATTTGTTATTATAACTCCGAAACTACTGAGCCGATTGAAACACAATATATATAAGAAAATTTATACATAGCATGAGGAAAATGTTTACAAAATTCAATCAATCTAAAGAAGAACATTAACTACTCAATTTTATCAAACAAATAATATCAAACAAAAAACTAAAATTTTGTAAAAATGAGCGAATTCACTTAATTGTGAATAAATTCAAAAATAATCCATGGATATTTATGATTGATATCTTATTTTGTTCTAATTACATGTAGCTTTGCGGTAAAGCAATAAATCTGAACAATTTCTGCCGTTTTCGATTTTTCATGATTTTTTTAAAACAAACAAATTAGCTATTTTCACGTAAAAAATATTTTTTATGCTTCAATTTGATATTATAACTCCGAAAATATTGAAACGCTATATATAAACGGATTAAAGGTTATGTAAACCTCAACTTTTCTAAGTTTATTTTAATAACATAGGAAGAACGCTTTTATCATTAATTATGTGGAGAAACGTCCAAAAAATTAACAACGTCAAACACTCCTGCGAAGTTGTCACACGACTGCTGAAACCCAATTGATTGTGATCAAACGAGGCTCCACCCATCTTGCGGAAAGCTTTCTCATACCCAAGTGATCATTCAAAATTGAAACCAATGAGCCATGTAAGATTCCTATGGTTTCCACAATCTCCGATCGGCCAACACCATATCGTGATTTTTTTCAAAATGCTTCGTGGGTAGAGACCTCAACTGGGCGACCATAACGTTCAGCATCTTCCGTGCTTGTACAGCCACTACGAAATTCAGTAAGCCACTTTTCTAGCCTTGATATTGATGGTCCAGAATTCCCTTAGTATTTACCAAGCTTAGCCTTCGTTGGAGTGGTTTTATTCCGCAAAAAATAATGCTTAATGAGCAGATGAAATTCAGTTTTTTCCAATTTCTCCAGAAGTCCCGAGGTAGTCTGCTCTTAATGGCCTTCAAACACAAACCAAATGTCGCAGCTTGTTCAAATTTTGACAGAATTCAACTTACAGATGCCTGTTGACAGCAGCAGTTTTGCTCATTCAGTTAAGTGTCGGGAAATTCAAAAATTCAGAGACTTATGTCCTCTGTCATTTTAAAGTAAATATACCTAAGCTTTGTACATTATAATTTTAATAATAGACCATAATGTGAAGATTTCCATGTCAAAAATATTAATTGATGCCAAAAAATTGTACTTATAAATATCGTATTTGTTTGAGTGTTTTTAAAGGATCTTTTTTTTGCCAAATCAGCATGAACAAGTGCTATTGATAAAATTGTTTTATCAAAATGGGTGTTTTTCACCAAAAATTCGTCCTCAGCGATGAGGCCCATTTCTGGATGAGGCAAAGTTGTCGAATTTGGGACGAAACCAATTCACATGTTGATTTTGAGCTGCCGGCGTCATCGGTCTATTTCTGGATGAGGCAAAGTTGTCGAATTTGGGACGAAACCAATTCACATGTTGATTTTGAGCTGCCGGCGTCATCGGTCTATATTGCTTTGTTCAATGGACAAAAATCAAAAATAAGATCATGTCATTGATGTTAATGAAATTTATATTTTTGAATAGACAACTAAATAACAAATTCGTGTAAAAAAGATTTTTTTATAAATATCTCTTTTTGTCGTCACTAGAGGTCGCTAAAGTTAGTACATTTTCAACATAAATTTGATTGAGGAAAATATATTTTTTTATGGTTAATGGTTAATTTGTTAAAAGTTCGTTTTAAAAGATATAAAGTTGTGATTGGCTGCAAATGAAAGAATATGAGAGTAAAATTATGGGAAATTGCTATTTTTGTCAAAAAAGGTTTAACTGTTTAATCTGCGCAATTTTTAGTAATTAACTTTTTTTATTGTAAGCCAGAAATTCTAAAACTTTGTTGGAATATTAGTAAAATACATGTTAATCGATTTTGATTACGTTTTACTGTAGAATAGCCTTAAGTATTATATTTAAGAAAATGTAATCATTAGTTGTCCTTTCGTATGAAGACTATTAAAATTTTGTTTTTGTTTAAATGTATAAAATCACATTTCGTAAATTTTCAATTTGACGGTTTGGCGAAATAGCTCCAAATATTTGGTTTTTTATAAAATAATTCCGTTTTTTCTTTTAAATAACTAAGAAGTATTACGTTATTTAATAGAAGTAGTTTTATGGCATAAGTGTATTAATAGTTCTTTATTTGGTTCTTGATATTGTATGTTTTTTTTTTTTTGCTGAAATCCCAAAAAATACCAAAGTTTGATTTAATTTTGCGAAAAAATATATTAAAAGATTTTAATTTTTCTTTAATTTTATCTAATCTCTGTCACTTATTTGTTATAATGTGAAATCATTATTTGTCCGTTTTGACTAGAACTTTAAAAAAAATTGTTTTTGATGGCACACTAAAATAATAAATTTTTACCGTAAATGTAAATAACTCAATACTATATAACCTACACATTCTTAGGTTGAGATAGTAATATGAGCTTCTGCTGATAATAGGAACACATAAAGTATATTCCAACATCCAGTTTCTAATATTACAGCTGAACCATCAGTCAATGAACATTTCAAAATGTCCGTCCATCCGTCTTTCCGAATTTAGAAAATAGATATAATATTTCACTACTATATTATATTAGACTCATAATGAAGTTTACTACTTTAATGCAAAATTTCTTTCTGAATAATATAAAATCAAAACTGTATTTAATTTTGTGATATACAAGGCACATTTATATTCAAAGACAACAGCATTGTGCTAGATTTTCCCCATATTTCAATAGTCTAATTTTAAATAAATTGTGTACTTATT
Source organism: Calliphora vomitoria (assembly GCA_942486065.2). Classification (NCBI taxonomy): domain Eukaryota; kingdom Metazoa; phylum Arthropoda; class Insecta; order Diptera; family Calliphoridae; genus Calliphora; species Calliphora vomitoria. Next base: position 129,404,087 of record OW818030.2, read on the forward strand.
TATACAAGTTTGTATTAAATAATGTTGATTTGTTTAACTTGGTACAAATTTTAAACAAATTAGATGATTTTAAAACCATTTATAGATTTTTTTAAAAAAAAAGGATATGGAGCAACTATGTAAATCCTTGCTAGAATTGAATTGTTAATAACTAAATTAAAGCTTGGTTCCAAAATTAAAAACGATTTTTAGGAATTTGTAAAAAAAAAATTAGATGTTATACAGCATATTGAAATCTTGATGTATTGGAATTATGAATATCATTCCGATGACATTTTCATAATTTTGCATCTAATATTATGAAAGAACAAGAATTTCTGAAAATTAATTATCTTATTCAGGTTTATAGGTTTTTTAAGGAAAAGGATGTATGACAGCCACCCGAATCCTTGCAGCGAATATAATAAAAATTTTCATAAACAACAATAACTTTATTAAAATGATTATAAATAAATTTTAAAATGTTAGAAGTACAAGTGTAAATTTTATTCAATATTATATGTTCAGGATATATGGGAGGTACCCGTGTCCTTGCACGATTTTTTTTTTCAAAAATTATAGTTTTTCTTGATCTTACCAAAAGATAATATTCTACTAATTTTTATTCGTCTCCAATAACTCCTTCTATTTTTGTTCATTGCCTATATGAAATTAAAGCACTGTGCGACGTTGGCCAAACCATCACAGTCAACGGCGAGTGCCATAAGTCGTTGATTACCAACTCGATGAATTGGAGATATGGACACCAACGACATGTGGTTTCAATAGCTCATGCCAAATTGACCGTTCTGCACGAGCGATTTGAGGGCATGGTCATCTCACGTGGATGTGAACTAATAAGTGATGTGAACTGTAGAGTTTTCTTAAGTAGCAGATCTATGTCAATAAGCCAGAAACCACAGTTAACGTAACCCATGTCATCGTTCAAATTCAGCCTTATTTATGCGCCAGAGTCATGGCATGGCGATGGACATTTGCAGGATGTTATATTCCATACATAATGGCATCGAAAGGCCTTTCAAACGAATAACAAATTGCAATGATATCACACACACTTTAGCTTTTGTAGTGGTCCAAATTTATATTTCAAATAAAATAAAATTAAATAAAATTATATAAGCAATAAAAGTGGTTAAAAGATGGTAAATAGTGGTAAAAATGGAAAAAGGACGATAATCTGTGATCACTTACATTTCGAATAAAAAATACATTTTTGTATATAAAATTTAACTGAAATTAGAATGTGGTTATTAGTTTCTTTAAAGTCATAAACTGTAATCACTTATACATATTTTCAAACTTTTTGTTTAAACTCTCTTACCAAAAAATTATATAAAAAAACTACTAAAATGATAAATTTCTTAAATTAATTAATGAAATGTTTTGTATTGTTTTGAGGTTTTTTCACTTTACGGTTTGCAAACTTTTGTTTAACAACAAAACAACACACATTTATAATGACTTGAATGATCATGATTATGATGATGATAAAGCGGATCATTCAAAATCAAACAATATTTGAACTCTAACACTGGCTGTGGCCCACCTATGAAGCCAACCGCAACAACAAAAACTCTACACAAAGACAAAAACCAAAAACTTAAGAAAAAAAAAAAGAAGAAGAAAACGTTTACAATGGGTTAATGAAACAATGCCAATTGATTACATTGATCGATGATTTCAATCGATTATTGTCCAGCAACTCAACATTCAGTCATTGAGAAGAAACACAACACAACAAAACGAAACAAACAATTCAGAGCATCATCATTCACATGATCATGACGATGATCATGTGATGATGATCATCCTCATCATCCAGCCACATCACACAAACAATCCACACAAGTTAACACAATCTATAACATATACTCGATTTCAACCACAACAACACGCATGCGCGCACTCCCACATGCTTGAGACTTCTCTCATAAAGAATTTGAAATATATGATGATCATTTTTTTTTTTTTTTTCACTCTTTTCAAAAGTACTTTTGTTCATTGCGCATTCCTACACAGTTTGATTTTCAATTATTGAAATCTAACAAATTGTATACAATTGATTAAATTTCACCTTCACACAGTCACAAACTCCAAATACAACAGTGATCACAAGTGTGGGGAGCAAGGTTTTTCTCATGGCATTAAATAATGAACAACATCTATTTGATACAGTTCAATTCATTACATTCGATTTAAGAAAAAAAAAAGAAAAAAACTGTTGCTGTATCTCAATATCTCAACTCAGTATATCTGTACTTGTTATGAATGTCACTATATAGAGTATACAAATACAAATAAATGTATCTTCTATACAATTTTCAAATCGCGGCTTGATAATGTATTTCTTGTTTTTAGATTTCTTTTGGCGGATTGTGACTGAGCCTGTGATTTGTAAGTGACTGTATTGATTAACCCCTGGCTGAGAACATTTAATGTGTAATAACGATTTGTAGCTACAAACATTTAAACAAATCTTCATTTCAATCCATTATCATCAACCAACATCTCCCACCAACTTCACCAACTCAAACACGAAACAAACAGGCCAACAAATCGCCAAAACACAATATAATACAAAACAACTAAGAGTGTTTTATTCGGTTGTGCCGAATCTTGTATACCCATCATCAGTATGTGACAACGAAATATTTTTCTGATGTAGGTGTTATATAGGGGGGGGGGGGGGGGGCGGTAGTTAGTGCCAATTATGGATCGATCCTCACAAAAGTTGCTAGAACGATTTAGGTTCATATGAAACTTGGTTATGTTCAATTTCATCAAGATCTTAATTATTATAAGACAATTAGGAATGTTCAATGTTCAATGGGGACTATGGACAAATGTTGCCCGATTTTCAAAACTTTATTAGGTTTGCCGCATAATCAACATACTAATGACTGCTCAAATAGTATTTCGGGGGGCTAGGTGAATACCAAACAAACCTTATCAACAGAGACTATTTGTGAACAATTTCCGCCAGCTAGCTCATTTCGTTTGAGCTCTATCGTGTTTTTAACAGACAGACGGACGGACGGACATAGCTAGATCGTCTTAGAATCTTATGAGGATCCAAAAAATATATATACTAATGTGGATCTATGACAAATATTTGAATGTGTTACAAACGGAATAACAAAATCAATACACCTACGCCCCATCTTTTTTGATGGTGGCTATAAACATGAATCGAAAAGTCGACCAGCCAGTCTGGCCAAACAATTCAAATCTTCGTCTATTCATTCAAGAAAATCAACACACACAGAAAAAAAAGCTCTGAAATAATATCTGTGGTGTTGGTTTCTTGGTTGTTGGCCGGACGATCGACCGACCGACTGATCGGTTGCTTGCTGCTTTAGATTTTTGTTGAAATTCCGCGTATTAAACATCATTAATCATACAGCGTGTGTGCCATTTGTGTTGTATGTGAAACACAACTCATGTGTTGAATATCAACAAAAAAAAAAAACAAAACATAACAAAATTTACATACACACCCGCTTATTGTCCGTCCCTAACTGACTGAACGTATTGTATTTAATAATAAACTCTTAAACTCCAAATAAAAGCCATCAACACTGAAACTTCATGGGCTTTTTAAAGGTTTTTTTTTTGTTTTTTTTTCTTGTTCATTGTTTGAAATTACTGACAAAACATCATATTTCATGGTTTAAATTTGTTTACATGCGTAGTCAAGTCAGTCAGTCAGTCAGATGCTGATCTTTTATTCATTTTATCAATTACAACAACAAAATCCCTATATAAAAAAAAACATAAATAAATATAATCTATCGATTCATTTACATTTTACAACATGTTGAAAAAGACAAATAAATTTAAATTTTAGTGGGTTCTTTTGTTAAAATCACAAAAGTTTTAGTCATTAAAAGAAGTTACTATATGCATTGAAAAGTCTTTGGTTTATCAATGAAAAAAACTAGTTTTTTTTGGATTTGTATTCATTTAAATTTTTCCAGATAATCTCTTTCTTTTATGATACTCGAAAATGTCTATACTCTTATTAAAGTACGATTAAATTACTTTCGCTTAACCTAGTGGAGCTTTGAACATACAACACAATAATTGGTCAATGCACAAGGTCTCTTATCATGTCATATTGTCATAATGTCCTACTATTTCACAATGGTTTTTATTGCAAAAAATGTCTTTAAATAATACTACTTTCCATGCTATGTTTATTGTGTTATCGTAACCAATCAGCAGAGACCAACGCCGAATCCCTAAGAGTCGGTTAAGCCGAGCCGCTGATTCGTGATATATTAGGACATTATGACAATAAGACTGATAAGAGACCTTGTGAATTGACCAAACAATGATAAGTAGCAGTAATGTATTTAAATATTTCTTAGGCAATCATTTTTCCTTTACTTTAAAAGTATTTCCAAGTTTTGTTCTTTGGAAGTTATTTTTAACAATTTCCAAAAAGTAAGGAATTTATTTTGAAGTTTCTAGAATTACAGAATTTATATCGAGTTTTCTTAGGCAACGCACTATACGAAGTGTTGTATAAAGGATCTCATCACAATAGTTTACATTGTAGAAATTTAGTCCTCATTAGCTTAAGAAGACTCAAACAACTTCCAAATAATTCAATATTATTTCAGAAATGATAGTTGTCAATCCGTTCTTTATAGTACTCTATTACTTATTATCCAAAATTAACTTCAATGGCGAATTTTCAATACTCATTCAATTAAAAGCCTAACCTTTCGGAGATTGAGGCCATGTGATAGAACAGAATGATGCGTGGAATATATTTCTTGGAGTTATATTTAAATGGTATTGATTTGAACGGTTTAGAGACTCAATATTTTACAAGGTGGCCCAAAAATAGTCAAACGCAAAATAAGTTTAGATGTGGTGACCATAATCGGACAGTGTCATATTATGATTGGATTCTATGGTTGTTGTCAACCATAATATAAGGTTCGTATATTACTACTTATGCGTGACATCATTAAATATCATAATATTATCTTAAATCATCATAAGCATGTTGTAATTATTTTTTTATTGTTAATCATAATATAATCATGTGTAATCATATTACAGTTCAATGATCATATTGTAAGAGTAGCACAACCTCAACCATGATGTCATCTAACACATTATGGAGTATTGTCGACAATGTGATGATTATAAATATAACAATATTTGTTTATGGTTATCATAATGTAGATGTAGTTAGGATTTGTCTTTAAAGTGAAACAACATTATTACAAATTTATTTTTGAATTTTAATTTGAGCTTTTATTTTTATTCCTTTATTAAGATTATATCGGTCAAATGAACGCCACAACTGTTGATGCTCATTGAAGTTCTCACTCGGTCCTGTAACTCCCGTGAAAATCATTCGCTGCACATCTTTGAAACAGTCATGAACGAGGCTTATATCAAGATATCGTAGTCTGGTATATTTTAGAGTGCTGCAGTTTAAAATGGGGGTCACACGGTATGTATTGTATGTGTTTTGTGACCTGTACTGGCACATTTTCCACATGTACATTAGGATGACAGCCGATTTTTTTTTTTAGATTTCAAAGAGTGCCGGTTGGAATATTGTGACACTAGGTCTAAAAGTTAAGGGTTGACAATTTGAGCCAAATTGGACAAAGATTTCGGGACGCGCATCGAGGTCAAAGGTCAGATATATGCAATATTTTACTAATTATATGAAATAAATTTGTAAAACTCCTTAACTTTCTGCATTAAGTTACAGAAATATGTAGATTTATTTATATTAATGAAAATTACAGTAACAAATTTTTTTGACCCACAAGCCGTATTATAGCTAAAATACAGATAAATTTTAAATTTTTGTAAAAATTTTGCTACTAAATAATTATGTTTGCAATCGAATGCAAAAGAATCGAAATGTGTACGTAATTGTCGTTCTAATGAGATATAAACTAAAAAAATTGGTTAAAAAATGTTAAAGTTTTAAAAATTCCCCAAACCATTAAAATGTCTCAGACCACTTGAACCAGAAATGTAGGAACAAAATTAACATATTTTAAGAGATATTAAAATAAAAGCTAATTTTTGCTTAAAATATATGTGTTTACATTTGTATGAGTTTTTGTCTTTGTAGAATACCGTTAAGCTATTGGCAGGGATGGCCAAAAAAATTTATTTTTTTAACGGCAGTTTTTTTTAAAAAAATGTCTGAATTTTTTTATCATCACATTGGGATTTATTGTGATCATAATAGAGAATAAAAATATGAAAAAATTATGTCAATATCTCTTACAGTTTTTCCGTACCTAAGATTTAAATTTTGTGAATTTCGGGAAAAAATATTTGTTTGGCCATATTTTGGCGAATGAGAGCAAATCATAAAATAAGTTTCAATGCATTAAATATATTTATTGTGATTTAAAAATATTTTAAATAGATATTTAGTTAAAAACAACAAACATATAAACTAATAGAGCCCAGCGGCGAAAAGAAGTAGTAAGCAGGCCTTCTGGAAGGCCTTATTTATCAGACACAAGGCCTTATTGCCCCATTCCATACTCATACATTTTTTACACACGATGTCCTAGCCAGCCAAGGCCTTCTGCTTTACCTTCTTCAACAGGCCTGGTAGTAGGCCTTCTTTAACAGGCCTGATAGTAGGCCTTCTTCAACAGGCCTGTCAGTAGGCCTTCTTCATCATGCCTGGTTAGACGCCTTCTTTAGCAGGCCCGTTTAGAGACCTTCTTCGACAGGGCTGGTATCAGACCTTCTTTGGTAAATTATTTGAATATCTGACACAATTTTTTTTTTTAATAATTATCTTTAGGAATGCCAAAAAATAGTAAAAAAGACTTATTTTTAAAACGATTTTAAATTTGTTTATAAATTTTCATTAGAATTTTTTCTTTTTCTATTTTTTTTAAACGTCTAAGTGATCTTTTATTCATTTTAATTTTATTGTAAAAAAAACAATAACTACCACGTAAAAAAATTACAGAATGCACAACCGCTTTGTCACAGAATTTAAGTAAAACTACTTTAAGTTTACTTCTTTTTTTCTTTTCACATTTTGCATTTTTATTAATAGTTTTTGTATTTGTTTTTTTGTCTTTGGAATGTGATTTTGTAACGGGACATTAACGTAAGTATGTATACATACACATAATAAAAAAAACCTAGAATGGAGTAGGTAGGCCTTCCATAAGGCCTTCCTAAGAAGGCAAGCGAGCATGAGTACTGGATCTAAAAAAAGGTCTAGGAAGGTCTTACAGAAGGCCTTATAGCTGAAGGCCTCAAAAATTTCGCCGCTGGGTGATTTTGTAACGGGACATTAACGTAAGTATGTATACATACACATAATAAAAAAAACCTAGAATGGAGTAGGTAGGCCTTCCAAAAGGCCTTCCTAAGAAGGCAAGCGAGCATGAGTACTGGATCTAAAAAAAGGTCTAGGAAGGTCTTACAGAAGGCCTTATAGCTGAAGGCCTCAAAAATTTCGCCGCTGGGAGGTTATGTCACATGCAATTACATATGTACGTGTGAACGTGGAAATTATGAACCGTATGTATAACGTGAATTTTGACATACACTTGGAATACATGCTGTGTGACCTCCCTTTAAACGTAGACCAAATTTAACGATCATTAATTGATCGAACTCGAAAAGAAAGAAATATTAATGTCCTCATCCGCCACAACTTCGCCCCAAGATGACCTGTTTGTTGTGCATTCATCATAAATTCCATTACTGGAACCCTGAAAAAATGAAATGGTGATGTCGGATCTATGTCACACAGTACATGCATTTGAGGAAACATTTCGACCGCCTGGACCACAGTAAAGGTGTTGGGAAACCTAAAAGAAACCAGAAGGTCCTCAGAAAAATCAGACAATCTTGCCAGCAACTGTAAATCGCCAAAAATTATATATTAATCTTCACGAAAACTCATTCTTTAAAATGAATGCATTTGAGGAAACATTTCGACCGCCTGGAAAACGATACTGGTGTTGGGAAACTTGAAAGAAATCATGAGGTCGAGTTCCTCAGAAATAGCATACACAGATCGTGTCATCCCGCAGGACAGAATTTGCGTCCCAGTCATCTTATATTATCTCACAATGCTTTCAGACGGTCAAATCAGAGCATCTGTAAATCGCCAAAATTAAACTCATTCTACAAAATATCCATTGTCCCGCAAGCGACATCCTGTTGGAAGCACATGTCCTCCAGTCCCAATTCATTAATTTGTATTATTAAAAACTAGTTAGTTGATCACGGATGTGTATCATGTAAAGACATCTTGTAAATATCTTGCCCCCATTTGCAAAAGCCATTTTAGGTCATCTTGTATGTAAGCTCACTGATGTGTAAAGGATTATGATTCTTTAATATTTATGGTTGGTTTAAATGTTCTGCCCATGAGAATTCACTAAGATATTCTTTGGAACATTCGCAACATTTCCTTACAAAGTCTAATGCATGAGTTTCTAAATCAATTTTAGAGATTTTAGACCATGTGGAAAGGTTCTATTGCAATGTCAGCAGGTGTTTCCAATATTTAACCTTGTTACGTTAAACTCTTTATTCCAGAAGAACCCATTCAATTATTGTCGATTGATTAGAAAATCCTACAACACATTAATGAAGATATTAATTCTAAAACCCCGCTGTTTATGTGTGGAATAAACTCCCAGCTCAGGTATTTCCAATAAGTAATTAAGAGCATTGGAAGGTCTGAATGAAAAATCGAATCCAACTAATAACAAAACTAACTCCTCAACCGAATACCGAATGTCACTAAAACTACTTTGCAAACTTTTTGCTTGAAAAACTTGCCCTAGTTGTAAAGAACTTCTATTTCACTTCCTTGGAAGTCATTTTATTGCAGGTTAATATAGAACAAAACCATGAATGCAAAAAATCATTAAAAATTATTTATGGGAATATTTTTTAAGTCACCTTTTGATATCACAAAGCGGACAAATGATTTGATTCGTAAGATTGTTGCTATTGTAACAGGTTTGCTCCTCTCGTAAAATCGTTTTTAACAAAAAAAAAACTTCCGGTTGATACATTTTTAAGCTTTTAATGCGAAAATCCAATTGAAGGATTTTAAAACACTGTTTAGAATACCTCTTAACCTACCAACTATAAACGAATTTTAGAGACATTTGTGTTTCACTTTTAAGTCCCTTTCAATTGTATGTGAGTAAATAAAACCCAAAACATTATCTGACCTGAGGTTCTAATATAAATAAAATGTTAAAATCGTTAAACAAAGAATAAAATGTGCAACAAAAAGTTTCCTCTTTCAATAATTTGTTCACAACTTTCAAGAAAGCTGCAAAAAAAAATGTATACATATAATGAAACAAACAACAAAATAAAAAAATAAAAAAAACCATCCATACACTCCTCCACAAACAGAAGATGAACTCAAATAAAAGGAGGCTTTAAACACTTTGCTCCACTACAAACCCCTCCCCCTTTCAGCCCACCTCACTTCATACTCCATACTCGTCATCATTCGACTCTAGACTACTCTACAAGACCAGCAGTGACCAGTAAAGCGGACAGAGCCAGTAAGTAAGTAAGTAAGAAGAGGGTGTTGTTGATGGTTGTACACTTTAAGAAAGCGTGTTGATCAAATTCAAGGCATTTATGGATGTTGCACAGTGATTACGGGTATATAGACTCCATACTACTTGTTGTTTTCTTTATTTTTTTCCGTTTTTACTCACATACATTTATGCATTAACAAAATGAAAAAAGCTAAAAAAAGAAAAAATAAAATAACACAAAGACTGACTAAGAAAATGTTACTCCGTGGGAAATGGCGTGTGCCCTCGAGCGTGTGCCGACCAATTTGACTTTTTTGTAGCAAAAAAAAAAAAAACAAAATAAACTAAAATATATATTTTTTTCGCAAAAGGCTTATTTCTTCAAAATAAAAATAAACTAAACTAAAACTATGTAACTACAAACTCTTTAAAACAGCCAACAAAAATCAGAAAATATTGTTTATAAAATGCTACAAAATCTTTAATGTAGTACGTGGTATGATGCTCGCGTTGCACTGCAACAACGTTGTTGTTTCGTTCGTATTTGCCATGATGGTAATAATTCACAACAACTACAACACTAAACACAAAATATTATTGTAGACTGTGTCGAGCTCATGGGAACCACTTTTTTTAGGTTGTGGTTTTTGTTTTTTTTTTTTTTTTTTTTTTTTTTTTTTGTTAAACACATGTACCATAAATGGTCAACTTGGAACAACAAAATAACAAAAAGAAAACTCAAAATAAAACAACAAAAGCTCCTTACTTAAATGCAACAACTACAGCAACATCACCCTCCCCAATAAAAGAAGCTGCAGATGTAAACTTTTATTATGTGATCAACGAAACCAAGCAGACAAAAATGAAAAAAACACTAAATAATAATAATCGGGAAAAATCGCTGAGAAAATTTAGTTGAATGAATTTAGCAAATGTTGAACACAAATTTTCTAATGACATTGGTTTGGTTAGGAAAAGTAAAAACGAAATATGTATAATTTTAAGACACAAATAACAATTGTTATAAAGAAATTGCAGCAGTTAAATTCCAAGAAGCCATGATTAAAGTATAAACAATAATGAATGATCTTAATAATTGAAAAATTATATTATTTTGCTGTAAATAAGTAAGAAATTTTATAGACAGTCTATATTATTGAGAGGATCACTCGAGATCTGTTTTGCTATTCTCAAAACCATACAATACTAGAATCAGAGAAATTAAAGACATGTCTAAAATCTTTTAAAGAACCTCTCACTATAAATGTTTAATCCGTGATCTTTCAATGAATTTCAAGATCATGAAATTGCCTCGCATTGTGGGAGAATCAGAGTTTCATAGAAGTAGTATTACTGCCTCATTATAAAGAAATTACTATGCTTCAATAGTCTGGAGGTATCTGTCACGAATGTTTCTAAACTTGACTTTAAAGTCACTATGGTAGTTCTAATTTCTTACAAACAGAGAATAATACACAGTAACCATTTCCACATTTTAAAATTTTTTTAAACAATATATAGTCACAGTACTTATACATGATTGTAGTAACCATAATATGGTTAACTTACGAATCACATGGTTGTATCAATCATATATATGATTACAGTAAACAAGTACATGTTTGTGATTAAGGTTTTACCGTATTATGTTGCTCTCGGCTAATTGATATCATAATCTGAGAACAACATATTATGATATAAAGATTCATCATAACAATGGTTGTCACAAACATATAGATGTTTACTGTAACCATATATATGATTGATACAACCATGTGATTCGTAAGTTAACCATATTATGGTTACCACAATCATGTATATAGTTACTGTGACTATAATATTTTCTATTTTATTTCTTTGCATGTATATACCATGGTGCTCCCGTTATGGTCCTAAGAATTTTGGATTGGTCCCTCAATACTGGTATAACTTGCCGTGCCATATAATTGTATTCCCTATGCCCAAATTGGTTTTTAAAGAGTTCGTGAGAAGGGTATATATAAGTTTGTCATTCCGTTTGTAATTTCCACAATATAATTTTGCGACCCTATAAAGTTATATTTTCTGGATCCTTATAGATAGCGGAGTCGATTTAGCCATGTCCGTCTGTCTGTCTGTTGAAATCAATTTTCTGAAGACCCCAGATATCTTCGGGATCCAAATCTTTAATAATTCTTTCAGACATGCTTTCGAGAAGTTTCCTATTTAAAATCAGCAAAATCCGTCCATAAATAACGGAGATATGAGCAAAAATCCGAGACAACCTCTATTTTTGGCCTATTTTTGATCTATATCTCGATTACTAATTCATAAATATACACAATATGGATATCTAATGATAGATATTTCAAAATCCATTGCAATGATGTATATAAGGCTATAGTAAGTTTGACCTACAATGGGTCAAAATCGGGAAAAATATTTTTTAACCCGAATTTTTTGTTACAAAAAAACATTATTTTTTTAAAAAATTTTCAAAAACAATTTCGAAAAAAAATTTTCAAAAATTAAAAAAAAATCTTTTTAATTTTATTTTAAAGTATAATTTGGTGAAGGGTATATAAGATTCGGCACAGTCGAATATAGCTCTCTGGTACCGTGAAATAACTCCCAAATGAAATAACTGCCAATGAAATAACTCCCAATGAATTAAGTCCCATCAAAAATGAAATAATTCCCAAACTTGAAAAATGAAAGAACTACCAAAGGGTAAAATGAAATAACTCCCAATAATCGGCGGTTTCATAATTTTAAAAATATTAGTTCCAAAAAAGACGAAATAACTCCCAATGAAATAAATCCTAATAGAAATGAAATAATTCCCAATCCGAATCAATTTACTTATGTAATCTAACTTCCAATTCTTCGCTCACCAAACATTTTTTGCATTGAGGGAATATGGCAAAGGTTTTCTCCTCTGGGGTGTATCAAAATCTGGCTTCGCTCAGAAAAGATTTCTTTTATTGCAGAAAGGTTTTATATTTCAGAGAGCAGATTTTCATTTCGCACCAGAGTAAGAAATCGTTGGGACCTGACAAAGGCCGACAATGCAAAGATAATATTTTCTGAGCGAAGCCGGTTTTTGATACACCCCAGAGGAGTAAACCTTAGCGCCCGGCCGAAGGCCGGCAATGCAGAAAGTTTATAGTATGCGAAGCCGGTTTTTAATACTCTTTAAAAGTGACAAAATTGAAATAACTCCCAATACAGTGAAATTACTCCTAATTCCCAAAGTTAAATGAAATAAAACCCAACAAAAATTTCATTGGGAGTTGTTTCATTGGGTGTTATTTCATTATGAAATAACTCCCAACAAAAAATTATGAAATAACACCCTACGCGTTAGGAGTTGTTTCATAATGAAATAAGTCCCAAGTTGTATGAAAAATTTGTTGGGTGTTATTTCATTTTTTCGTGGGGAGTTATTTCATTTGGGAGCTATTTCACGGTACCTAGCTCTCTTACTTGTTAAGTATGTATTTAATTTATGTTTCTTTTTAAAGGCTTTTGTGATTTAAAATTATTCCAGAAAGGTATTTAATGGGTCTTCACGGTCATAAATTCCAAAAAATGCATGCAACACTTTTTTTGAACCATGTCTTTTTTCAAAATTTTACCTCTATCAAAAAATGGGACAAAAACGGGCAGCTGGAAATTTTTGCTTTAGGTAAAATAATAATCAAATAACTTATTTTGAGAATATGGCAAATATAGAAATTTATAGTTTTTTTTTATTTGACATCAAAGTTGAGAAATATTGCAATAGTGGAAGCAAAAGCAAACTTTTCTCAATAAATAATTAGATCTATCAATAGAATCAAAAAGAAAGACGATCCGTTACCTAGTTTTCTAGATACTGTATCTCGAAGCGGGCCAAATTACGTAAAAATGGTCTGTTATTTTGAACACATAAATTCAGTCAACTTTGAACAAAAAATCTGATTGTAATAAGAGTAGCAATTTCCTGTAAATTTATTAAATATTTTTTAGGGACACATTAAATTTTAAATTTTTGCAACCTTACTTGTTCTACAGGCGCCACCGTGCGACGTCTCCACAAGCCTTAGATAATTATCTAGTTTTATACATGGTATACTTGAGTCCATGTGTAAACTAAGAATGACATTGTCATCTAAAAATGTATAAATTGTTAAACTATCGTTGATTGTCAACTCAGAGGTGTACATCGAATAAAGAGTTGGTTCGACAATACTTCCCTGAGCCTCTCAATCACTGTACTTGAACCTAAAAGAACTGAAGCTGACATGTGTTTACATAAGACGGTCCTAATACTGAAGTATTAGCGTGTACCGAAGGCATAAAATGTTAAAAGAAGAATAAATTGTTCTCCCAAACATTGAACATGGTATTTTTCTGATATTCATGGAGGGTTGATTTTACAAGCTGAACATGGAAGAAAGCTCCGAAGAGCTTAGTATCAATAATCATATCATAGTATGATCAAATCCACCTCGTCTATAAATCTCAGTTGACTTGTGCCATTGGATATGCGGAAATAATAACGAGATCATAGAGGATTAGCCATGTTTATGTCTTGCTTTGTTTAACTATAAGAGGCTTATATTGCAGATCTTTGCAATGTTGCCTCCATACAGTTGAAGGAATAGGAATACTGTGAGCACAATGAAAGAACTCGATATCCTATAAATTCTCATCGTCTTCGCAATGACTTTGTTTTCAATCAAACCAATGTACAGTGCACAGAGTCAGAAGGCTCAACATAAAATTTCATACAAATGAAGATGTGAGTCTTAATAATTTCCATTTCCCTGATAATCCAATCATCTGTCATAGTAGATCATATACTCATTAGTCATTTCTGAGCCTTTGAACCCATCCTAAATGGACACGTTTTCGTTTTTCCTGACCGTTCCAATATCTGAAGGCATTAAGATGCTCCTTTACATCATACTCGCTAGTCTTTTATAAGCACGAATAACTTCAACCATTGCAAATCATACTAAATAGACACGAAGTCGCCAAAGTATTAGACTGCTACGAATTAAGAGCTTTGATTGCTAATCAATTGCACCATTGTTTCAGGATCGCTTCGTGACATAGACTAGACTCTCAACCTTATTTGTAGTTGCATGATGTAGTTTAGAGTTAACTTTTCATCACAAGACCAGTTGAACAAAGGTTAAGATTTGATAATCACTAGGTACTTCAACGTTATTTATTATAAAATTTTACAAACTGATACAGTTTCAGTCTTAGTATTTTGTACCTTCTGGATTATATTAAAATATTTCATAATGAAACTTTTACACTTGGTTAATCAAACAACGTTTGGTACAGCTGTGGGTGTCTATGATTGCGTGAGAATCATTTTGAATCAAAGATCCAATTGCCATGTGGATATACAAGGATTACATTGCCAGTATTTTTCAAAAAGATTTGAACAACGTTTTTGCTTTCTAAAATACCCTCCAATAAGTTCTAAGCAAATACAATTTATGCTTAAAAACTGACTTAATAACAATAGATCAAAAACATGATCATAGTGCATTTTGAGTGTCAGTCAGTACTTGTATTATGGATTTATTTAGGCCAATATATTCTTTTTAAAGCAATGACTTCTACAAAACAGATAATGGTATTATAACCTATAAAAATTGTCTTCGAACCTTGAAAACTCTAAAATAATCATTCCAATGTTAAACCAATCCTATTAAAGGTCCTTCGAACCTTGAAAATAATCCTTTACACACAAAGAACTAAATTATCTGAACGTAATATTTAGAAATAGTCAAACTGAATGCTACTAGGCGCATTGACTACATTTGACTGCATTCAAATATCCAAGATCTGAACTCTTATTTTGTTGTTTACTACGCGACGTTCAGCTCGTAATAGACTAGCAGACGTTTTTCTGAACGCAAAATATTAAAACCCGATCCTTTCTACTAGCGACCTGAACGTTTTGTTCAGATTTTTAGAATCATCCAAATAATTCTTCGCTGAACACACATTTAGCATAACTGAATACAAAATTCAGTAAAGATCTTCATAGATACCGTAAAACGTGCCGTTCAGCATAGTTGGATAGTAAAAAAACTAAACGCATCGTTCAGTAAATCAGAACGAGACGTGTCAAAAATATTTTTAGTAAATTTGTTTAAAACTTGCCGTCTACAGAAGAAACGGGATTCTAAAAAAAATAAGTGTTAAGTTTGACCGGTTCTCATTTGTGTGTTGATTATTAAAGTGAGTAGTTCATAATTTATATAGTGACATCCTTACATTTGTTAGAGCAATTCAATTTATATTGGTTAGAAGGTAAGTTGTATATATGTAAATATACCTATGTAGTCAATATTTAATAATTGTTTAATATAGAAGCAGGAATCGAGTATGAATTTCGTAAGAAGCCTTTTAAGAAGAGGAACAAGACAGTGTGTATTTTAAAAAATTGTGTTATTGAAGGCAGTATAACTTTTTTTTCATCTGAGTACAAAGACAAATTAATAAATATAATCCTGGAAAATGCCATCATTAACGGAAAAATGTTAACACCATTTGATTTTAAGGTAATTGTCGAGGACATATACCGGGAATTCCCTCAGGAAGAACAGATTTCGGTGAGTTTATATAAATAGTTGTTTATGTAGACATTTATGTATGAATAATGCTTGTAGAATATATTGAATAAATTTTGTTAATATTAAAAAACATTTAAAAACGCAGCTGGTAAAATAATAAGCTTACGTTCAGTAATGAAGAAATTGAACGCATCGGATAAAAAACTAAACTCTCGTTCAGTATTGCGAAAATTAAACGAATATAGTTAAAACCTGAACGTCCTTTTACTTTTGCACAAGCTGAACTTTATATAGTAAAAAGCTGAACGCACGTTCAACGTACATCTGAACGTTTTATTCGGTTTTTTACTACAGGCATTCAGGTTGCAAAAAACCTAACAAATATTCCGAAAAACTAAACGTTTGTTATGTTTTTTACTATTTAATTTCTTCTGTGTAGCTTTGCAATACCTTCACTTCATGTATCCACAAAAATTAAAGTTTTACAAAGATTTAAGTTCTGCAATAACTTTGCTAAAATAAATTATCTTTGCAATATCTTCAGCTTTGCTAAGGCCTTCATGTATCCACAACATGGGCCAGCTAAATTAAGGGTTCATATGAATAAATCAAAGTTTCACAATGACTTTTGTCAGAGAAAATGTAGTTTAAACTAATCTATAGTCATGGTAATTTGAATCGCTAAAATTAATGCATTTGAATCGCTAAAATTAATGCATCCAGGTAAGTATGTACAATTTCGATTATTTTCTTCCTTATTCGAAATCTCCGAAAAGCCAAAAATTATATTCTTTTACATGTTGATATGAATAAATCAATGGCTTTTGCAAAGATTTGAGATTCGCAGTGACTTCGCACAAATTAATATTGGTAGCCAATCTATAAAAATGGTCCTTCGAACCTATAAAATACTATTTTAAATGTTTTTAGCTTTACTCCAGCCATCATCATCCAAAAAACAAGAAAGTTTTTATTTATATTTTTAAATCAAACTTTTGTTAAGACTTTCAGTGCCACCCTCGTATTATAGTTTTATTACCCAAATTTAATTATAAAACAACAGAAAACAATAATAAAAAAAAAACTATTCAAAGTAGCAAATTATGGGAAAAGTAGGAAAAAGTCACATTAATAAATATTTTAGAATCTCATTTCAAACACACACACACAGAAACTCCAGAAATGAGACAGAATAAAACGGCAAAATTAACAAATGGACAAAACAAAAAAAAGCCAAGCAAAGCAAAGCTGCAGACGGACAGACAAGTGGCGGCATAGTGGTCAAATTCAGTCTGAATAATGTTGCTGGGGCTGCTGATGTGGCTGCTTCAGATGCCAAAGCCAAAAGAGTAGGTGGAACATAAACATTTTTTGGTTACTAACTGCTTTGCTTGTGCCTGCGTCATGATGGCCAAAGCCATGGTCAATGTTTGTGGCTGTTGTTATTGTTGTTGTTGTGTAAAAATGTTTATCGAGTTAATATCAAATTGTAACTCAACATCATGCTCATCTTCAGTCGCCTCATCATCATCATTATTATTATTATTCCCATCATATTGAAAATAAAACTGGCAAAGCAGGAATAAATATGAATGTTGTATCAGGTCTGGTTTGTTGGTTGGTTGGTTGGCTGGCTGGCTGTTCGTTTGTTCGGTAAGCAGCCGAGTAGTTAAGCCTAAATTGTAAAATCTAAATACAGCTTGATGCTTGTTCTAAAAGCACCGGCTGCACAAACCACAACAAAAAAAAAGAAAAGAAAAACAGAAATCTAATGAGTTGACCGAAACGTTGAACCATTTGGTCATAACGTTACCATTATTATGCACTCACTCATCTATCCATCCACACTACCAACCACTATCTACTGCACTCCAATCCAGTCCACCAGTCCACTCTACTCACCCAGCCAACAGCACTAACATTTTGCCAAGTGAATAAAACAACATCAGCATAAAAACATTTAGCCGCTGGCAATTTTTGTCGCAACTTGTACGCGGGGGTATTGTACATTTATTTTTTACGTTTTTGAATTTTTTTTTTTTTCAGTTTTATATCTGTTCAAAACCATGAGAACATTCCTTGGCGCTAATGGCAGACAGACTTACACATAAATTCTTTAATTCGTATACAGAAATATATGTAGTATATATTGTACATATAATGCATTATGCATGAAAATTAAAGAAAATGTTTTTATTTCTATAAAAAAAAAATACTTAAAAATTGCTGAACAATGTCAATGAATTTTAAAAATTACTCAACTTTAATTGTTAGAAATAATAAAAAGATTCCCTTTTTCTGCTCTAACAAATAATCTTTATTGAATAAATAACTAAAATCCCCCATTTCTGTTTTGACAAATTATAAAGAAAGTAAATATTGTATCATCATCGTATTAAAAAAAAAAACAAAAAACCTTAAAGTGAAATAACAAGTAAGTGTTAAAATTGCTAATGCCGAATTTTATATGCGGCCTAACAGTTTTTATCTTAAATTTTTATGGCGGCAATTAAAATAATAACTATTTTTTTATTTGCTTAACAATTTTTGTAGAAGGCATATGATATATTAGACATTTATTTTATGGGAAGTTTTAAAGATGTGTTGCTTCATATAAAAAGAAATCAAAATTGTGGATCTACATAGATTTGTGCAAAATTGTTTTAAATAACTTACCCAATCAGAACAATAGGCACCTTGTAAACTGACACTGCCCCTTATTTTCGAAGTAAACTACTTATGTGTAAACTATTCTTAACTAACTGGGAATTATATTGATTATTTGTAAAAAGCAAGTTAACTTTTTTTCTGAGTGGATTCAAATGTATTTGACGTCAAATAAATATTTATTTTTGACTATAAGCCATACATTATTAAACAATTTGTATTAGTCATTACATATTTACATATTTGTTAATCAATAATGACATATCTTTACCCAGTTTTTGTGAGTTAGACTAGCCAATTTCTTGTAAACGGTCCTCCAATAGGAACTCAATTCCGAACTTTGACAGTTAAAAGCGGGCATATTGTATATGACACAAAGTATACAGAGGTGTCAAATTTGACGTTTCAAAAATTCAAAATCAGATGATAGGACAGTTCAAGCAAAGCGCTATATAACAACGCGAATATGGTAGACAAAGTAATGTAATCAAAACAAACAAATAAACAAAACAATGAAAAGTGCAGTTTATAAAGAAAGATACAATTAGAAAACGAGATTATATTCAGTCTCTTGACACCTCTGTATACTTTGTGATATTGTTGAAACTACATCTGTCGAATTGGCTGTCATTTATTCAGTTTGTTTTCCCAAATCACCTTGGAAATATATAGCATTCAATAGCACAGCAAATGATAAAATTGGATGTTCTGTTCGGGCAACGTTCTTCGCGCTTTGCCCATTTTACACGATGAGGCCCATTTCTAGACGAAAGGGTTGTCAACAAAAAAGATTGTCGAATTTGGAACGATACCAATCCACATGAGATCCCAAAGCATTCAGTGCATTCCGAAAAAGTCAATGTTTGGTGTGGATTTTGGATTGGCGGAGTCATCGGTCCAAATTTCTTTGAAGCAGAAATTTCCCAGGCCATCATCGTCACCGATGAGCGCTATAGGTCGCTGATTACCATATTTTGGGATGAATTTGGATGATATTGTTACATTTTAACCTTTTAAAAATGTTGGTTTGTTTCCTTTAAATAAACCGAATACTTTTGATTGCAAATAAAAGCCGTTTAGTAGTTTAAAATTTGTAACAACTCTTTATTTAAAATCTACAACAACAACAGTTCAAATAGTCACTCAGTGTCTATTTCTACATTTATCAATTCGCAGAAATTCACACACACTTTATAATGTACAAACTTAAATGTACAAGACAGTTGATATTAACTCTAAAAGCGCCTATGATAAACTCCACTCACTACTGCAATCTTTGCCACTATTTATACACACGCCATCTCGAGAATCTTCTACAGTGATCTTAACGGACAAACTAATATGTTCGAATTCTAGAGCTTTCGATTTCAATGGTAGCAGCCTAAACATTTAGTGTTGCCATGCTTATAAACAATGCTAATAACCGCATGCTATCAACATTGTAGATAAATAGAAGCTTCTACTGATGGACGTGTTTATAAACATGATGAATGCTGCAGGCAGTCGTTACAGACCGTTAAATTCAAATCGCTATTGCAAAATCGCATCAATATGAAACCGTTAGACTTTTTGTTATAGGAATTTCTTAAGTCGCAGGTCTATGCGAATAAGCCACAAATCACAGCGACACCCAAAGCCAACATGACCTATGACATCAGCCAAATTCAGCCTGATGTATGCGCCAGAGTCTTTTTTACATTTCTCCACCCAGAGAAGCCGCGGTAAACATATTGTCGATGTAATATTCCATACATAATGGCATCGATAGGCCTTTCAAACGAATAAAAAATGTCGATGATATCTCACACACACTTTGTTTTATTTAAATTTTAAGTTAGGAAGCGCTTAATGAAATACCCTTTATAGTACAGATTAATGATATCTCTTTAATAAGACTCTCAATAAAAGCTCTAAATTTGAGTTCAAAAATGTTTGAATACAATTTGTTTCAATAATAGTGGAAACCAAATATAAATCTGAAACTGTAGAGTACAATCAACACATTGAAATATTTAAGTTTTCTATAAAAATTGCCTGTAACACTGCATGAAATTATATTAAGGTTTCTGGTTTTAAATTTCTAAGAGTTTTAAATATGCAGCACCTGAAATTTAATTTAATAATTCTTATTTGATTCTACATCTAAATTTTCTAAGTTCAGCAATTACATTTGTCAATAAAATTGTGGTATAACAATCTATATCAATGGTCCTTCGAACCTTTAAAACGATTTATCCATGGTTTTTAGGTTTCCTAAAGCCATCCACAATTTACATCTGCTACTTCAAATGATGAATTATGTTAAGCAAATTAAACTTTAAAATAAAAATTTTATATATTTTTAGGAAAACAAAATTAATTTTTTTTTTCAAAATCGTTTTTCAAAATTTAAAAAATAATAATTTTTTTACACAATTTTTTTTAATTTTTTTAAATTTAAAATTTTTTTTTTTTAAATTTACTAGCGAAAAAAATGTATGATAAAAAAAATTGTTGGTAAAAAAAAATCGGGTTAAAAAATATTTTTTCCGATTTTGACTCATTGTAGGTCCAAATCTATCTATCATTGGATATCTATATTGTCTATATTAAGGACTTAGTAATCCAGATATAGATAAAAAATAGGCCAAAAATCGAAGCCATTTGTGGGCCGATTTTCTGGATTTTAAATAGCAACCGAGCCGGAAGAATTCCCGATTTATTCATGCATGAATCAAGTTTGTAAGCTATTTGGGGTCATCAGAAAATTGATTTCAACAGACAGACAGACGGTTAGATCGGTCATATGTACAAAAGATTTATATTGTTTACATCGTATTGAAATTTGAAATTCTTTAGTTCATTTTAAAAATTATAGACTCGGATTACTTCTGGAACATATGTTCAGTTAGCTTCAACAAAGATAGTACATTCAGAAGGATAGTGTACTTGGTAGGGTTGTCAATTATTCGAGTTTTATTTAAATCGAATAAAAGTTCGATTAATTTTTTAGATTACCTCCATTATTCGAAGGAAAAATATGTAAAAAATATTATTCGAATAATTTAATAAAATATGTATAAAATCTGGAAATTTTTTAAATAAAAATAAAGTTAGCATTTTAATTATATAAAGTCTAGTTAAATATTTTATGAAATAGTTGTTGATTGAAACATTTTAGATTCCAAAGAATTTTTAAATTCCTATAAGGCTTTCAGTAAATTATTAAGGCGTTAGACTATAATACACTGCTTATAAATTATATCAATATTTGGTCAATTCACAAGGTCTTTTATCATGTCATATTGTCGTAATGTCCTAATATTTTATAATGGTTTAAAAATGCAAAATATATCCTAAAACAATACTATTCTGTATGCTATGTTTATTGTGTTATCGTAACCAGCCATCAGAGATCTGCGCCGAACGCCTAAGAGTCGGTTAAGCCGAGCCGCTGGTTCGTAAAATATTAAGACATTATGACAATATGACATGAATTGACTAATTGTTTAATATCAATTGGAAAATCATTCTTAACTTAGAATAATGTTTTAAACTTTGTATTGGTATTTTTTCATTGCTTGTTTTTATCCAAATTTGCTTACATTAACTATTTTTTTTTTTTTAAATTTTAACTTGAAAATAAATTTATTAGTTTTTTATTAGTTCTGTCCAAATTTGTTTAAATAATTTTTTTTTTAATTTTAACTTGATAATAAATTTATTCGACTATTAGATTAATCGACAATTATTAACCGAATAATTTTTATTCGAAATTGAAAAATATTATTCATTCGTATAAAAAATATAATTTTTAATTGGTTATTCGAATAACTATTATTCGAATAACAACCTTAGTACTTGGGGACCTATAGAGAATATATACCAACCATAAAGAATTGAAAGAACCATAAGCAAAATGTATATTCTGGCCCACAACCACTAATATTTCCTAATCCATCGTTGAGTTATCGATTCAGCCATTCAGTTCTGTAGCGTTGCATTTTCCAGCTCAACT
Organism: Calliphora vomitoria; assembly: GCA_942486065.2. NCBI lineage: Eukaryota > Metazoa > Arthropoda > Insecta > Diptera > Calliphoridae > Calliphora > Calliphora vomitoria. The sequence goes on from OW818030.2 coordinate 129,426,853, forward strand.
TCGTCACCGAATGTGCAACAATAGTCCTACGTCATCTGCTAGCTCTAGCTCCAATTGAGCAATTACCCGTAACCTTAGCTGTAATTAATCTAATACATACTAATTCTATCTAGGTCCAGTACCAGTCTGGTACCAAACACTCTACAGTACTCATACAGGTAGATAACAAGTCGGTGCCTTTTTCCTTTCTTCAATCTGTCAGCAAATAACTCCTCCAGTTATCTCAGTTTTTGATTTCTATTGGGAATGTGTAACTGATTATGTAGTCAGAGAGAACCGGATCACCGAGAATCCATGTGCGGATACCAAATTCATATATATGTATATAATATTTGTACGGCCCGTTTCCCTTGGCAAAAACAGAGATGACTCGTAAATCCTCGTAAAACAGAGATGACTCGTAAATTCGTGCAAGCGTAGTAGACATTGAGTATTTTTATTTAGTATTTCCTGTGAAAGTAGTCTTTAAAAACTTCGCTCCACCAGTTAGTGTATTTTGCCCGTAAATTGTTTTCGAAAAGTTTATTTTTAGTTCACTTTTTAAATCAGCGACCCCCAAAATCCCACGATGCTTTGTTCAGGCAGATCAAGTCTTTCGACCGGAAAATCTTTATTCTTGACCAGTGTAAGTATTAATTAATTGATGTTTTTCAGAAAGACAGAGGACCATTTAACACTCCAGAGTACATTGATCAGAACTAACTACATATAAGATTAATCATAATATTGACCTAGATCTAGTCAATATAGGAAATATAATCGATTTGAATGGAAATGGGAAATTGCACCATTATATTTCCCCAATCAACTACAAATTGTGTGAAAAATTAAAATTAGCTTGATTTTATTCAACGAACACACAGTGTATTCAGTAGGTTTCACAGCAGATAAATTTGTATTTGCTTGTTGTTGTTTCGCTTAAAATGTTTAAATAAATCTTATCGCTGGCCAACAAAACAATAAAAATAACTGAAAAAAAAATTATAAGCAACAATGAGCAAACGTTTTTCTGAAAAAGTACTTGAGCATTTGTAATTGCTTTAGAGCAATTGTTGATATTTTTTTCTCTTTAGTAATGGCTTTACAACAAAAAATATATAAAACAAGCAAGAGTGTTATAGTCGGCTGTGCCGAATCTTATATACCCACCATCAATACTTATGTGACAATGAAATACATATTGTTTCAATATAAGGGTTATATGGAGGGTAGGGTTAATTATCCACCGATCCTCACAGAAGTTGATAGAACGATTTAGGTTCATAAAAAACTTGTTTATGCTTGTGTCATTACGATATTAATTATTATAAGACAATTAGGAATGTTAACTTCATTTCATACTTTACACTGTTTTAAAGTTTACAGTATAATTTCAGAGTACTTAAGGTACGGTCAGACACAGCTAATATTTGACGATTATCGTCAAATATTTCATTGTCTGAATCTGACCACAAATAAAATTTAGAGCAAACAACAAAACAGATGATTTTAGTCAAACAAATTTATTTGTCGGCAAACAAAATATTTTCTTAATGTGAACATAGTGTGACCACTAGCTATATAAATACATAAAAAATATATAATTTGATCTTACAAATCTATTTAAGGTTAACGCACTTATTTCTAATTGTAAAACAATTATTTTTTTAAAGTTTTATTGAATTTTGTTATCATATAGTGAATTTAATTTTTCACTTTTTGTTTGACCAAACTGCTGCGAAAAAGAATCAGTAAATATATTTGCCGTGTGGTCACACTATATCAAATACTTTCATGAAATAATTGTTTGATCAAATAGAGCAAACAAAGAAAATTATTTGGTCAACACAGCGGATTAAAAAGGAGAATATTTAAACATTTTTGGTACTAAATTAAAAACAAAATTGCACTATTTTTATTCTTTAAATATAATACATATCAATATTTCTTGTAAAATTCTTATTTAAATTATTTTCACTAAAAAAAGGCATCAATAAATGAAGTCTTCTTCTTCACATAAAAGTCATTCAGCCTAGAATGACATACTGGGAGAAAAACTAATTGAAGACATGAAGTCTATGTTGCGATTTTTTGCATTTGTATGCGATTATATTTGTATACGTATAACATAGTATGATGTTTGATTGTTTTTATACATGGAGTTTTTCTTTTTACAAAATTTAAAATTGCTCAAATGAATGGAATATTTATTGAATTTAAAATCAAAGAAAATAGTTTAGACAAACATAAATATTATGATTGGATTGCAATTAAAAATTAATTCTTAAACAGTATGATCTGCTTAATTTTTTTTAATGCGAATATAATATTTGTGAACATTCAGAATGAAAAAAGTTTGTTGAAAGTCCTGTTCGATTAATAATTTTTATTAAAAAAAAAATAATTTCAATTATGAATTTCATTTTTCCTTCTACATATAAGTATAGTTTCAACCAAAGTATAACAAGTAGTCCGACTCTATTTTTCAATATTACTCTCTCACATAAATGAGTACCGTGTGAATTCAACACCCTTGTGAAAAATGTACACATCAAATGTCTCGATATTTTAAGAAAAAATTGTCGATTATATATAGTTTAATTCTCGTTAATTCTTTAACACACAGAATTTTATAATTTTATTTTACATTTCTAGCACATTTTCATTTCGTTTTGCGTCCAATATATAGTTAGGTACTGCTGTCAAAGAGTTGGACTACTTGTATGTACTTTGGTTTCAACATTTTAAAAATATACTTTTTCTTTTTAACAGTTAGCTTATTTGATTGTTGTAAAGTTCATCATAGTGACATTCGTTTTGTTTGAATAATGCGATTTTTAGTTCAAAATCCAAACAAAGCCAAAACAAATACAATAAAATTCAAAAATTGTTAATTATATTAGGGATATTTTGTAGATATTAAGTACAATTATACCTACAAATTTTAATACGTTGATAGTAATATAATTTAATAAATAAACTTTTAATATCTTATTATTAAATTGTTCAAGCTTGAGTTCTTTTCGCGATTTGTTTTCATTATTTTGCGATTTTTATTTTAAGATAAAGCAACACTACTTTTGCGATAACACATGATGCAACAGCTGTTATTTGATGCTGTTTGATCTTGCAAATGAATTGCAAGATCAAATAAAAAATTGTGGAAAATATTTGCTGTTTAGTGGTCACACATTGGTCATATTACAAGAAAGTTTTCTTATCGGCAAATAAATTTGTTTGACCAAATTCAGCTGTTTTCTTGTTTGCCGTGCAAAAATATTTTCTGTTCAAACTAGGAACATAAAATATTTGACGTTAAAATAAAAGTACAGAAATTTCACAATTCTTTCAAATGTAAAGCAAAATCTAGTAGTATTTTACTTTCTAAATATGTATTTTTTATTGATGAAAGATATTAAAGGTTTTTTACAGCTTTATTTAATAATTATTTAGAAAAAATATTACCATAAATGTGACCACAAGACAAATATATTTTCCCCTTCGTGTGTTTGATAGTATTAATATGGCAAATAAATGTGTACAGTGTGACCACACAATCAAGCCATGGATTATTTGATGTAATTTTAATCAAACACATGAAACATTTTGTGTCAAATAATTTGCGTAATCTGACCTTACCTTTAGAATAAAATTGTATCAGGATTGCCGCATAGTCAACATATTTATGACTGTTCAAACTGTATTCCGGGCGGACATTTGTATGGGGGCTAGGTGAAATCATGGACCAATATAGGCCATTTTCAATGCCAAACAAACCTTATCAACGGAGAGTATTTGTGAAAGATCCTTTCGTTTGGGCCCTATCGTGTTTTCAACAGACGGACAGATGAACAAAAATAGATCGTTTTAGAGAGAACCCAGAATATATATACTAATGGGGGTGTGCGACAAATAGTTTGATGTTTTACAAACGGAATGACAAAATCAGTATACCGCCCCATCTTATAACATATTTACAAACAAATGTATAAACTAAAGTGGTTGTTGGTGATAATTCCATAGAATTTTTAAGTATTTGCTATAAAATTATCAAAGTTTTTTTTATGATTCTCTTTCGATTCCACCACCCCCCTTAACCACTTATCAAACGCTTTATTTGTTCGTAATTTTTTTTTTCATTTTATTGTAGCATAAATAATAAAACTTGGGGAAGGAAGAGAAAAACGTTTGTTTTTAACCGCGTATCTCACATTAACAAACAAATTTAGTTGAAAAACTAACTAAAAAGCAAATAAATTTTAACAAGAGTGAAGGGAAAATGTAAAGAAAAAAGTAAAAAATAAAAATAAATAAAATAACTAGTCAATTAACGTTTGACACATTTATTGAAGAACTACTGTTTAAAAGCATGTACAAACGAAGTACGAGTAAGTACTACGAAACATTGTACAATCACATACATAGTTTTTAATTTTTTTAGAATTTTTTTTTTTAATTTAACTATAATTATTGTAATGACAACAACACGAAACAAACAATGTCTTACGTCAAATTGCAATTGACGTAGACACACCTTTAGTAATTGACAGTTTTTATAACAAAATATTTTATAAAAACAAAATAGAAAGAGGAAATGTTGAAATTGAAAAAAAAAGTACTTGTTGGAACATGATGTTCTCAGCTCAAGTTGTTACGAATGTTTATTAAACAATGATTCAATTAGTTCAAATAAGAGGCAGACACATCACACACTCATAGATATCTATGTATGTAAGTACGAGTTGTAGATATTGTTGATATGTTGTTACTTAATAATGAATATTCAAAATGGGCCACCCGGTTTGTTGAATTGTAATTAAAATCAATTCATAGAAATTGTTACTTCTTATTTAGTTATTCTAGAGAAATTGTAAAAAAAAAATCAATAAAGAAACAAAACAGCATTCAACACATTTCAAATCATTTTGGCCAAGCCCACCTAACAAGCATGCCAAAGTGGCAAGTGTTGCTTATTTTACCATTTTACGATTTTAACCAAACATTTGCGATAAATATCTATCAGTTTGTCTATCTGTCTGTCCCTCATAGTTTCTTATTGTATGAATGTAGGTATGTATATGCCGTGGACTGGAAGTGAGTGAGTACAAATGAACGTTTGAACGCAAGAGTATGAATTGTTTTGAATGTGTGTCTTGTTATCGAAACCTGATTCTAATTGCTGTGATGAATTTAACTGACTTGTTTATTTGGGCAATTAAGTGTCTCAACTAACAGTAGGTGGTGGATAAGTAAGTAACATTTGCTTTTTGTGACTAAGGACAATTTTCACCTTCTTGGAATTGAATTATCAGTAGTTAGATTGATGCTCCTACTTTTTCTATTTGTATTTTTTGGAATTTTTAGGGTTCAATTTGGAAACACCTTTTATTGTATTGGTGTGTGTAGGCCAGTAAACAATTTATGGTAGGTGACCTAGTGGTTTTGGGAATTGATAAGGTTTTCAATTTAATGGAATTCTAAAACATAGACTTTAATTATGGCTTTAGATCTTGTAATTGCCATACTTCTGTAGACAATCTTCTGGTACGTGAGAAATAATTATAATTTTTGTTAATATTTGGGTTAAAAGTAAAATTGTTTTGAAGAACCTTAGAAGAACTAAGGAGTGAGATCGAAAAATTCTTAACTTCAATTTCCATGCTCTGTTTTTGGCCTCTAAATTTTTAACAGCGTTCCTGTCAGGGACTTTTTGAGTCTTGTATGCTTTTAAACTTGCATTGGCTTTAACTTTTCGTACCAAATAGTCCGAGCACTGAGCTAACCGGACTGCTTTCCCACCGGATGTGTTGGGAGCTCTTTTGAAAATGCTTTCTATTTTTTTGGCTTAATAAACAAAATGTGAACCATTCCTTCTAACAGAACCAGGTTTTTTATCAACGGACAAGTTCTCCCGATACTGTTTAATAACATTGTAAACAGTTTGACGGCAGACCTTTGAATGCTTGGCCAACTTTTTGTAGGACCAAGTTGGGTTTTGTTGAAAATATTTAATAATTTTATTATGCACTTTTTTCTGGTCACTCATTTAAATCAGATTAACAACAAATGCATATAATTGACATTAAACATAATAACTGAAATGATTTACAAAGGTAACTTGATCAAAAAAAAATCAAATAATCCTTGGGTTAAAAGTTTTAATGAAAAACGTGTGTTAAGAATTTTACGATTTCACTCCTTATATCATATAGTCGAATAGTTTTAAACAAATTTGGAACAAATATTACAATTTTATAAAGATTCCGTGACTCCAGCAATCAATCCTGGAATAGTAGGACGGATTGTCCAAATCCTTTTGGACAAAACTGGATGCACAGACAACCTACACACTAATTGATTGGATGGCAGATTTATAACCAGTCAATGTTCAATTGGAGCCTTTATTAATGGGATAATTGCATACAAGATTTTTGTAGAGTCTGTACGGATGTGGAGGAGTTGGAGACAGTAGAGCTGATTCCTAGATTTAAGTGGCTAGGTAGTAGATTTCTAGATGAACTTGGGCGTGTTGCTGGTTGTATATTGTGTAACATACTAGGTTTTATCAAAGGAATAGGTTGGCTTCTTTACGCAGATTTGGATTTTTCTTTATGTATCTCCTCTAGCTATTTCTAAGACACTACCTTCTTTTTTTATTTTCTTTATGTCTCCTTATTTAGGCATGGCATACCATTTGTTCTGAATCTAACTCTTGAAGGTAATCACAATGGAAATTATGGTCTCCAAGTGAAAGTACACAGTGCAAACCCCTTCCAAACTAAACTAAAGATGACGAAGTCGCTTGATTACATGAAAAACTAAATAGAGTTAGCCTTTACGACCAGTAATAATTGCCTGGAGGTTTGACTAAAAGACAGTGGTTCATTTGCTTATAGGCAGAATCCATGCCAAAGCGAATAGAAAACAGCACTTTTCGGATTTCTCATTTCCGATTTTAACGAAATTTACCACAATATTTTCAACTTATTGACTCGAGTCAAAAAGTCTATGATTTAAAGAACACTTGCAATACATAATAACTGTGGGACAAATAAGACTGCAGTCCGCTAGATCATTCACATAAGAATAACCCCAATATTGAATTTGAAGTCAAATCCTTTCCCAAATATCAGAAGTTTGGGAATGATTTTCTAAACATTGAAGAAGAGGAGTTTATTTTTAATTTAAATGAGCATTTCAATTTACAAATTAAATACAATAAACGTATAAAAATAAACATTAACTTTCTTTTTATATATTCTTTAAAATCAAATCTAAACTGAATTGAAATGTGAAATTTAAACCCCTTTTTAGAGAAATATTAAATGTGAAGAAGTATAGAGCTCGGTGACGTTAAGAATGAGTATTCTATCGGAAGGTGCTCTGCCGGGCTTATGCAAAGCTATAACTAACAACTGTCCCCTAGCTCTTCCTAGTTAGGACAACTATGATGGAAAAAGATCCCATGATATTTATGCTTTTAAAAACATCAGCGCGATACCTTATATGCTCCCATAGTTGGCTTAAATGCTAACTTATCCGAAATGTCCGTGAAAGACACCATATTCTCGAGACATCCAATAACTAAAACAACTGAAAGTAGGCAATTCTCCAAATGCTACATTTTTTAGTACTTGCTAGACTATTCAAAGGTATTTGCAAATCAGCTTCTGAAGTACCAGATTCGTTGAGCTTGAGACCTATAAATACCATCGGCCTTACACATCAAATACTCCAGCCATTGATTGTAGACTGAAAATACAATTTCGAAATGTCCGAAAAAGATTATGCGTATTTGAAAAATGAATTTATACTCTCCAAATATCCCACAACTACACAAACTGAGTTCGCGAAAATCTTCAATTCTGTTAAAGTTTATTATTCAGGTACTTGCAAAAGGATTCATACCCAATTTACTTACAAACCGGCTTCCCAAATGTCAAAGGAAAGCAAGATTCGAAGACTATGCAACCCTCAGACTTAACAGCAGACGAACCGTCTGTCCTCTGGTACAAACTTTAATCCAAGTGGGTTTTAATAACAAAAAACTTATTCACAGACTCGATAAGTTTTTTGTTATTAAAACCCTTATTCACAGACTCGATAGGAACCCAAGTGAAATGAATAAAATTATGCAGTAAGAAAGATTACTCAGATGGTTGAAATGTCTGGGTAACCGTGACCCAGCCAGAATTTTTATGGAAATTTAGTCGGATCTCAGCGGTCTCACAAACGAAATCGTGAAATCTTTAAAAGTCTTTGAAACCGTATGATAATAGATTTACTAAGGACTGAGATTGTAAAATTCCTAACACACGTTTTTCATTAAAACTTTTAACCCAAGTATTATTTGATTTTTTTTTTTTTTTTTGATCAAGTTATCTTTGTAAAGCATGTCAGTTATTATGTTTAATGCCAATTATGTTCATTTGTTGTTAATCTGATTAAAATGAGTGACCAGAAAGAAGTGCGTACTAAAATTATTAAACATTTTCAAAAAAATCCGACTTGGTCCTACAAAAAGTTGGCCAAACAATCAAAGGTCAGCTATCAAACTTTTTCCAATGTTATTAAACAGTACCGGGAGAACTTGTCCGTTGATACAAAACCTAGTTCAGGTAGAAGGAATGGTCCACATGATGTTTCTAAAGCCAAAAAAATAGAAAGCATTTTCGAAAGACTACTCGGACTATTTGGTACGAAAAGTTAAAGCCAATGAAGGTTTAAAAACATACAAGGCTCAAAAAGTTCCTAACAGGAACGCTGCTAAAAATATAGAGGCCAAAGACAGACCACAGAAATTGAAGTCAAATTTTATACAAAAAATACACCTGCTGCATAATGGATGAAGAAACGTACTATGGAAAATTTTTCGCAGTTTCCGGGTGAATATTTTTATATTGCTGATGTTCGAGGGAATGTTGTAGAAAAGATTAGAACCCGAAAGCAGAAATTTTTCGCAAAAAGTTATTGGCATGACAAGCAATATGCAGTTGCGGCAAAAGAAGCCAAACATTTGTTACAAATGACTCTTTAAATACCGAAATTTACATCAAGGAATGTTTACAAAGGAGGATGCTTCCATTCATACGACTTCTTAATGTATCCACTTACTTTTGGCCTGATTTGGCATCCTGTCACTATGGAATCAAGGTATTGAGTGGTACAAGAACAATAATGTGGTATTTGTACCAAGAGAGGCAAATCCTCCAAATTGCCTGGAGCAAAGTCCAGTGAAGACATATTGGGCTCTTGTTAAACGAGAATTGAAGAGCGCAGAAAAGGTGTCCAAAAGTGTGGTCGATTTTAAACGGAGATGGACTACCTGTTCGAGCAAAGTGAAAGAAAGCACTATAAAAACGTTAAAACGAAGGGTTTCCGAAAAAGGTTCAAAATTTCATCACTAGTGATTAGAACTATAAAAATGTTTTTAACAATAAAAGATTCAAAACTGTAAGTTTAGTGGTTTCATTTTTATTAGCATATATGTATGTTAAACATTTTTTAATCTCAGTCCTTAGTTGCAAGGATTTTGGTATTATTTCCTTATCCTTGTGCGGATAAGTGGTAACCTTTCGCTAAACATACATCCAAAGTCAAAAGAAAATAGCTAAGAATCACCCCGTTTCAGATGGAATGTCTTGACAAACGGCAATTAGTCAGAATACCGCTGTCTTACAAAATAAATCGATAAATCATTAACGGTCCTTGAAATAGCAAGCTGAAACTTTCATTAAATCCAAAGATTGACTGCAAAAGATGAAAAATTTTCTAAAATAGTTTGCTCCTTTCACAGGAACTTATGAAATAATTAAATAAGTATGGAACCAACTGATTTAGGTAAGATGACAAGGATTCTTTGCGAAGATAGAGAACTTTTTGAAATTAATTAGATTATCTTTTAAAAAGCTGAATGAACTGATCATAACTGGTATAAGTGGAAAATTCATATTCCAGAGTTCTCACCAGAAAACGCATGCAAAACTAAAATAAAATGAATTGATGTAATTCAGTTATATTTGTATTCCTACATAGAAGTATATATCCTTAATAAAAAGTAAAGATCAATTATCAGCTTTTAATAATTTCTTTAACAAATTATTTAAACATTTACATGTTGAGTTATTTTAATTGCTTTTCAAAAAGAGTAATATTTTATGGAATACTGTGATACAGAACCATAGATGACAACTAAGTAGATAGGTAACTGAGAGCCAAAACACTGAGTTTATAGTCAAAAACCTAATTCATGATGTATGCATGTATTGTCATGTATTTTATTAATTTATCACCTACTAGCATAGAGAAAATATACATATCCTGTCAAAGAACTAACTCAGTTGTCGAAAACCTAAGTGGTAAAAATGTATTGGTAAAAAAAACTATGGACCTAATTCAGAAAAACGAAAGGAAAACAATTTTAAAATGTTTGTGTGAAAAACACTCAGAAATTATTTAAAAGCTGACCCTATGTTAAAACAAAAACAACACTAGTATGTGTAACTTTTTTGAGACATTTTTTTGTTTGAGTTTTTTTCTAGTTTCCGCTCTATGCATATTTTGTCTATGCCTACTAGCATAGAGCGGAAAATCTTCTGTGAAAGACCTAACTCAGTTGTCAAAAACATATGTGCTGAGAATGTATTAGTAAAAAAAACTATTTGAAAACAAAAACAACACTCGTATGTGTGACTATTTTGAGTAACATTTTTGTTTGAGTTATTTTCTAGTTTCCGCTCTTATTGTTTCTCTATGCTTAACCCGTTGCGCTTCGCTACCTCGTAGTAAACTAAAAAATGTGAAGTGATTTTGTATACCATGCGTTTGCCATTAAAATTATAAAAAATAGTTTGAATAATATTGCAATTATAGTTTTCAAGATATTTAGAAATAACTATTATCTATGTATGGTAGGTGACTCACTTGCTGTACCGATAGCTCCATTTTGTGGTTAAACCTCATGCAGTGATAAGAAATAAAATCGTGTAAAGTTTGAATATAGTAAAGATATGCGAAAACAACTATTAAATTTGTATGATAGGTGCCACGTCCACTTATCCAATCCGATCATTATAGTTCTGCAGATATTCGAAAATAACTATTTACTTTGTATGGTTAGTGCCACGCCCACTTAAAATTACAAAATAAAAAGTAGCCTATTGTTCCTTCTAGATACATACATAAAAATTTCAAGAGGATCGGTCTGCTTCCATATTATTTTATGTATTTATTGTAGAGTGTCCAATTCGGTTTTAACCGAAACCGAAACCGCGGTTTTTCAAGGCCTAAAACCGCAACCGAAACCAACAATTATTCTTCGGTTTTCACTTTTAAACTATTTTCAATAGAAAAATTCAAAATTTAGAAATGAAAAACAAACTTTTTCATCCAATATCTTTAAACACAGATCGGTAAAAATATCTTAAGATTTGTTTTAATTGTATTACAATAATTGCTGCAGATGATGTAGCAGGCTACCTTTCGCAGGCTAAATAATGCAAAATTTTTGTAACAAAGTCTTAGTTATTTTCAACTAGCTGACCGGTGCGCTTTGTCATCTCAATTGGAATAAAGAAATAGTACTAAGTCTCCCTTTGTAAATTAATACTAATTCAGGAAAACATGTCTCTAGTTTCATGTTTATTGATTCATTGTAATGTGGATTGTAGCTCATTCTAGACGTATTATTAGAAAACAGTACCATAAAAACCGACATTTTGTATTCCTACTCAGCATCATGAATGTTTAATTTCATATTTCTGTGTCCATTATTATAGAAAATACAGAATCATTTGTGCATAATTTTAAGGTTTATTATTATAAAATATTCAAAAAGTACCTTTACAATAAATAAATAGTAACATTAATTATCCGTTTTGAATTCGCGTTTCTAGGTCTATCTTTATAAAATATTCAAAAAGTACTACTAGTGCGAAAAAGTACCTGCAATTCCCTTTTTTATATTCTAACTCAGTCAGGATCATGTGTGTTTAATTTATTAGTATATATGCTTATAGGTTCATTATTATAGAAATTTCAATAATTGTTTCTGTTACCCCAATATCATTATGCCCTCTATCCTTGATTCTTTCTTTACTCAAGAGCATATCAGCCAACTATTATGTATATACAATAAGTAAAATAATTTATTATAATAAAAAGGACCATTAGAAGAAAAAGTAACAATTTTCCACACTTAAACCACTGTCAAGTTTGAAATATCAAAGTAATTTCCTGATTCTAGGTTCAATATTATAGAAAATTCATTTTGAAGAACGTAAAAGTACTCCTTAGTTTGGTTTAGTTCTCCATTTTTGGTATCATAATACAATTAAGCACCCTATTCTTGATTATTTATTTACTGAGAAGTATATTAGCCAACTTTAACTAATTTAATATATTAAAAAGGTACCATTAAAAGAAAAAAGTACCAATTTTCCTTTATCATCGTAAACACTCGTCAAATTTGAACTTTAAATTTGTTTAGCAGTTCCTATATTATCAACTGATTTAATAGTTAATAAATTATCACAAAACCGAACCGAAACCGATCGGTTTTCAATTTTTTAAAACCGAAACCGCGGTTTTGAAATTCTTCGGTTTTTTGGAAACTCTAATTTATTGTATGTACAGGACTATGATTATTGAGTTTTTATTGCTTTAAAGTTATGAATTTAAACTGGATGACATGTGGTTCGTGAACTTATCACACAGAGTACACACCAGAACTTTGTCTAAATGGTCATCAACAATAACACATGACCGATTTGATCATCAACAAGTAATTAAAACAAAACTTCGATCTAATTCATTGATATGTAATTTCATTTTATACCTATAGCAAAACAATTTCAGGTGTTTCTGAACCACCTATTATTAAGAGCACAACATCTGATGCAACTTTTCAGAAATTTTAAATATAAATTATATTTCTGTGAAAGTTAAATATTGTTGCATACGTAAAACGTTTCCTAATAATATATTTTTAATTTCATCAAATGGTCTGAGAATTTCTTGATTATTATACAAACTTTTTATGTTTTGTATATCTTATTAGAAAGGTAATTTATTATAAGAACATATAAAAGAAAATATTAAATAACAAAATGTTTTGCAAAAACCCACAGAAGTTAATGTTTACTTTTTAAACTCAATTTCAAACTTGGGGTTAGTTTATGCGGCACGGGTTACCAACATAAATACCATTATTCTCATTTTTGACAGACTGTGTTTTCTTTCTCAAAGAAATAATTTTATTTTATACATAAAAACTGCTTTATATTTAGTTTTATTATTAAATCAAACTAACAATAAGCGCAAATATATATTTACACATAAAACTCAAAACATCGGGGAGCCAGCCCTCACAACATATTGCAATAGTTTTCATAATCATTTGTAAACAATTGACTGACTCCTTATATAAGTAAAACAATAAATGGAAATTATGCTGAAAATTAGAATTGAATTGAATTTTTTTTGTAACATATGTATTTGCAAATTTGTTGTCTTATAAATTGTAAATTGCAAACAAATAGAACACACAGTGGGCCATGTTTATTATTAAAATTACACAATGATATGGTATGGCATATGGCCACAATTTGGGCACACGTTGCATATGCATACAATAAAGAAATTTAAATCGAAATAAGAATTTAGTCATCTTAATACTTTTCAAATGCAAAAAGTCAAACATCTATTGAAACACTCATGTAATCACCTGCCCTTTAAAAATTAAACTAAAAATATGACAAAACACAGAAACCAATTGTTGCCACAAAGATGTGAAAATAACCTTAAAATCGAGACTTAATACCTTGTTAAACAATGGACAGAGCTAGAGCGTGTGTGTGGCATAAACATGTCCCTTGAGGACATGTCAAATGGAAATTGTATTCATAAATTACTTTTGTTTTTTGCAATCAATTGATTTTATGCCTTCTTAAGGAAATAAAAACCAAATGAAACAAACAAACAAACAAGGCATTTAATGTGACATTGATATGCGTAAATAACACCTCAGCGACACACACACACCCATACTTTTAGGCTTATTTTCACCATAAAGGATTTTGTTTTGAAAATATTGAGAAAATTGTTGTGCAAATATTTTCCAAAGCCATTCTTTTTTATTGTTTCAAAACCAGTAACAAACAATAAAAAGAAAAGAAATTTGCCAAAAAAATTTCATTTGTTGGCCAAATAAAGGAATAGATTAGAAAACCCTGTGTTGTTTGGTTACATTACATGGCTTTTAGTTGGTTTGGCTTTGGAAGAGCAACGAGGAGAGATCAACTCTATAGATATCGCCCCAGAAGATGCCAACTGTGCCGCTACAGGATGTAAACAATTTGTTTGGTAACAATTTACGCCAGAGAACTCAACAACAAATTTGTAACAGCATGTTCAAGATTTGATGTGTTATTTAAAGGCCTCAAATATTTGGGCTCAATTTAACAAGCACAACTGATGGCAAAGTGACCATTTAATGGACGTACAAGATAAGCCTACTTGCTGTTTTTTTTTTTTTATTTAGATGGAGGTTTGTTTTATGGTCCTCAACAACAACCATGGCCAACTAACCAAGAGGGTTGTCCAGCAGAGCCTACATATTCTATTTTGTTGTTATCCCAAACATTAGACGCTCAGCAGTAGAGCTTGTAGGGATCTTGGCTGGATACTTACATAGATATAGAAAAGGATCAACACGCCTTGTGTAGTGTGTAGCACACACACACTCACACACACACAACCTCTCACTGTAGCTGCGATCGTTTATGTCCGAGCAAAAGAGAGTTGCTGTCAGTGTGTGCGAGTGTGTGTATCTTGAAATTAGTTACACCCTGTCCACAATTGTAATCATTGCACAAATCCTCATTGCAACTGGCCAAAATATTTTGTGAAAGTCCCAGCGGGGTGGCAGCAAGAGGAGAGAATGAGAGACAGCTAAAGCGAGAGTAGGACAAGGAAACAAAATTCATATACATACATAAATATTGAGATTGATTGAATCCTGTTTGTTTTCATTGCTTTAACTGATTTTATTTTTAATTTTGGTCAACAATTAAATGAATCTGTTCCGCAACTAGGGTGGCATATTCACAGTATGACTTCTACTATTTAGCAAACAAAATAAAATAAAACAAGATCGATAGCTTTTTAGATGGATGGATGGATGCTATTGTCTACATGTTTGAATAATAAACAACATTACACACATTTCAATTTGTGTTTCCTACAAGGAACATGACATTTAAAGAACATTTCATTTTGGCAATTTTCATTACAGATTTGTTTCACTTCTTAAAAGTGAGCCACATTTCGTGTTTTAACAAACCATTTAATGACATGTTTGGAGTTGTGAACGACAGGAACTAAAGGCACAAGGACAACAATACCATATCCTTTAAAAACGTCAGACAATCACAGCAAAAGAACGTGTTCAACTCACGTTTAAACGGTTGTTGGCTTTCTTTTGAAAATGCATTTTCTACTTCATTAGAAGGAACAAGGAAACAAAAACATTTTTTTTTATCAATATTTAGCAACATGGCCTTCATAGTGTCATTGGCACGGGTGGGTAGTATTGAATGAGTTTTTGATATCTAGACAAGGGCATGAGTATCATGCAGGTCTTCCTTTCTCTCTCTTTGGTATTGTCAGTTGCCAATTTTTCGGGTAATTTGTATCTTTTCACAGAAATAATGGCCAATGTTTGCATGTCCTTGATGTTGTGTGTGCCAATCCCAACAAAAAAAAAAACTTAAAGAATTGTAAGATAACATAATTATGTAGAATTTTTTTGAGATTTTGAAGAAAGAAAATGATTTTACCAGAAGACCACCCTAATGGTAACAGAAAATTTAGATTAAATGAAGTGGGTTACCAGCAAATTGTTATAGTTTATTCTTTTTGTGAAAAATAAAGTAATTATGTGCCTTTTTAGACCAAAACAAATTAGAAAACATGATATCTTAGTTTTCAATTAAATGAATTGATTTAAAGGCATTAGTTAAATTTTTAAAATGATTTAATGATTTCAAATGCGCTTTAAATAAAAAACAAATTCTTGAACTACAACTTCAACAATTATGGAAAATATACTTAGTTGGAAAAATATTTGTTAAATCGTCGCTTATAATGGATATAAATAAAATAATTTATACAATTCTCATACCAGAACTTCGAATTAATTAATTCAATTGAAATTTAATTCGCTAAAATCGCACTTCAGAATTAAAAATCCAAAAATCGAATTCTTTAGCTTCATTCAAAAGCCCTTCATCCTGATTGTCAAGATCGTTATAGATAGAGGAGTCGATATAGCTATGCTCGTCTGTATGTTGAAATCAACTTTTTATAGCCGCCAAATAACTTACATACTTGATTCATACACCAATATATCCGCTATAGACAAGATTCGGTTGCTATTTAAAATCGAGAAAATCGCCCACTAATGGCTGATATATAAGGAAAAAACCAGGATAACAACGATCTTTGATATGTATCTGGATTACTAAGTCATTAATATAGACAATATGGATAGATATTTCAAAGTCCATTGCATCGATTTATATAATATGGATCTAAAATGGGTCAAAATCGGGAAAATTATTTTTGAACCCGAATATTTTTTTTTTCACAAAAAATTTTTTTTATAATTTTTTTTTTCACTAATAAATTTAAAAAAAATTAAATTTAAAACAATTTTGAAAAAAAAAAAAATTTTAAATTTCGAAAAACAATTTTGAAAAAAAAATTAATTTTGTTTTATTTAAAATTTTTATTTTAAAGTATAATTTGGTGAAGGCTATATATAAGATTCGGCACAGCCGAATATAGCTCTCTTACTTGTTTAGTATAATTTGGTGAAGAGAAAAACATGGTTGGGGTAAACATTATCATTATTAGTATCATAAACTGTCATATTATGATCAAATACAGTCGTAATATCATTGTCATACATGATCATAATATGTTCTGATGTAATCATATTATGACTCAAATCAATCATAATATGATCCAATGAATCATATTGTGATCCATAGTAAACATGTTATTATTAAAATTTATTTTTGGGAATACAATAATTAGTTTTAATAAATCATTGATAAATTCACTGAAATTTATTGTTATTCACTTTAGGAAAACTAAAGATATTATGCAAATAAAACTATAGAACGATGAAGAATCACAGAGACTCCAAATTTACTTGTAACAAGTAAATTTCATTCACAAAATTATACTTTAAAATAAAATTAAAAAAATTTTTTTTTTCAAATTGTTTTTAACATTTTTTTTCCAATTTTTTTTATAAAATTTTTTTTAATTTAAATATTTTTCCCGATTTTGACCCATTGTAGGTCCAACTTAATATAGCCTTATATACATCGTTGCAATGGACTTCCATATTGTGTATATTTATGACTTAGTAATCGAGATATAGATAAAAAATAGGCCAAAAATATAGGATGTCTCGGGTTTTTGCTCATATCTCCGTTATTTATGGAAGAATTTTGCTGATTTTAAATAGGAAACTTCTCGAAAGCATGTCTGACAGAATTATTGAAGATTTGTTTCCCGAAGATATCTGGGGTCTTCAGAAAATTGATTTCAACAGACAGACAGACAGACAGATGGCTAAATCGACTCCGCTATCTATAAACATCCAGAATATATATACTTTATAGGGTCGGAAAATTATATTATGGAAATTACAAATTTAGGAATGACAAATTTATATACACCCTTCTCACGATGGTGAAGGGTATAACAATGTTTTAAAGCAAAATTTCCAAAAAAAAATTTATTTTAAATTTAAATTTAAAAATTGTATTATCTTTTGATAGAAAAGTCCGCTGTGGCATTATTTTCCAAAACTATCCCGATTCGTCTGTATTGAAGATTTTATCAGGAGTGTATAAATTGGCAGCAATAATTTCAGTAAATTTTTCGGGATATTCTTTAGAAATGTCTTTGCTTAAATATTTCAATCCAAGCATGACCAGACGAAAACGATTTTTTTGCAGTTGATGACGTAGATGGTAGCTAATCATTAAGTTTTTCATAAATCCTCAAAGCTTTATTTGTAATAGCAATGGTATTAATTGGGATTTGCTTTTGAGTTGTATTTTCTATCCAGATCATTAGTGGCTTTTCCATATTTTCAATTGTAATGTCCCGAATGCATGAAGTTGTATTAAGGCTCATTTTGGTTCCAGCTGCTACACTTGTCCCTATTATGTTTTCATTTTTTATAGATATCTATTTTTGAGAATTCTGCAGGATATATTTACTGAAAAAAATTATTTTCTGCTAAAATATTAAAAAAAAATCATGTAAATTTAGGTAATTTCCACATCCCTCGATGTAAACGAAAACCAAAAAATAGTGAAATCGTGTAAAAAAGTGTCGTGTAAATCGAGGGATAGGTGAACTGACAAGCTTTTTACAACTTCCGGTTTAAGATTTTTATGTGACTGATGGACGAGGTAATGTTCAAGAATAATACCGGGCAAAAGAACAAACAAAATTCCCCAAGAAGTTTCTTATGTGGCAAGCCATTTGCAGTTGTGGCAAAAGAAGCCAATCATTTGCGAGATCACCTTTTGAAAGCCTTTTTTGTCTACAAAAAAGGCTTTTATCTTTCTGAAAACAGCACAAAGTGCCTTAATTTTTCTGACCCAATTTGGCATCACGCCACTATGAAACAATGGCCCGTGAGTGGTATTAAAACAAAAATGTAAATTTTGTACGATGTGATTCAAATCCACCCAACTGTCCAGAACTTCGGCCTGTGGAATGGTACAGGAAAAGTATCCCATTTCCCATAATTCGATATATGAAGGCAAAGCACTGTGCGCCGCGGCGAACCGTCCTTTTAATACCACTTAAGTCGTTCTTAAATTATGGACCGATGACGCCGCCAGCCCAAAATCCACACCAAACAGTGACGTTTTCGGGATGCATTGAACGCTCTTAGATCTTATGTACATTGGTATTGTCCCAAAATTCGACAATTTTGTTTATTGAAATGGGCCTTATCGCTGAGAGTGATTTTTTTGTATAATTATTCCATCCATAATTATTTGGCAAAATAAACTGAATAAATGACAGCCAATTCGAAAGATGTAGTTTCAACAATATCAGCATTCAAGTTGGGAAGTCCTTATTGGCAGACCCTTTAATAAGGTCAGATGGAAGGCAATTGAATCCTTCTTTCGACACTTGAAATATGTTTTTAGTCCAACGGTCAATACACTGAATTCTAATTTGCAGACAAATAATATTTACACCTCCCATAAACATAGATGAAGCAATCCACGATAATTGCTTCTTCGCTTCGGAACAACGCGAGTCTCACTCGGCTAAAGGTGGTCAACTCAGCGTCAGCTAAATTAGCCGAAAGTTTTTTTTTACCCAGAAAAGATCTTTTAACGTTGCTTCATCTGTTACAACTACAAAAACAGATCAAACTAAATTTGATCAATACACAAGGGGTCTTATCATGTCATATTGTCATAATGTCCTAATATTTCACAATGTTTTTTTTTGCATTTCAAGCAAAAAATGTCATAAAATAATACTACTTTCTATGCTATGTTTATTGTGTTATCGTAACCAACCAGCAGAGACCAACGCCGAATGCCTAAAAGTCGGTTAAGCCGAGCCGCCGATTCGTAATATATTAGAACATTATGACAATATAACTTATAGGAGACCTTGTGAATTGACCATATCTGTTTTGAGTTTGAGTGTATATAACATGAGTCTTACTTGCAGTAAAAACGACTCTATTTGTACATCCCCATGCAAAGACTGTCACAAGATCTTCGGATTAGGGACAGATTAGGATCAGGGACAGGCATGACCTACAATTGAATGAATGTGAATAGGAAATATTGATATCATCTGCAAAAATATAGTTAGGGTTGGCAATTTGATGCAGCAGGTCTTTTAAGAAAAATAAGAGATAATGTGGAAGAAAAAACAGAGACTTGCCTGATTCAACCATGAAATCATTTGATGATAACTGCTTAGATAGTATTGTATCTATAGTAAATTGAATAACTATGCTCAAAATCATTTTTTTAAAACCCATATTCTGTATAAACCCTCATTATTTATCTTAATTGTTTATAAAAAAAAACTACAAATATTAAACTTTGTTTAAATGTTTTTATTTAAATTTATTCATACATTCAACTAAGTATTTATACCTACATTTATCTAATATTTGAGATCATTGTAATAACAATTAACTTTATAACCATTTACAGTAGTACATTCAAAAATAAACAATAAAATAATAACAAATTATAATACATTTTACAAAGTATTTAAATAAATAAAAAAACAAAATTAAATTTGTGTTGTAACTCATAAAAAATACAGTCTTTCTGTTTATTAAAAAAAAATAAAATCTAAAATAAAAACTACAAACTATTAAAGGTACATGATTAAATTTTAAAAGTCTAGCAATGTGTTTTATAAAAATATTTAAAGTTTTATTAAATTTTGTTTGCAATATATTGTAAATAAATTAAAATAATAATAATAATAATATGTAATAAGATAATGACTACTACAACTAATTTAACTAAATATATATAAGAAATATTTCAAAGGTAATGTGTGCTTTGGTATAAATTTTAATATTTTTTTTTTTTTTTTTTGATTTTATTACTATTTTTTTATTTTTTAAATATATTTTTACAATAAAAAAACAAGGTGCTGCTTTCTGGTTTTTTGTTTCTTGATATACATGTTTTTTCTTTTTTCATTTGTTGTTTTTTTGTAGGGAGCAATAAATAATGATAACGATGACTGGAAGAACATGCTATATAAAGCATATAAATATAAATACTTTTTTTTATACTATAACAAAAAAAAAAAAAAACCGTTTTAATTTATGCCATTTATACCATTATGCCTGCCATTCCACCACCACCTCTACCAGAAAGTAGTTTATAGCAAAGCATACAACTCTATAGCTAGCATACAATGAACTGTACCAGTTTTTAGTGTTTAGCTTAGCAAATGAACAACTGTAGTAGTGTTGCAGCTTACTTTGAAGCGGTGCTGTTGTATGTTTTGTAACAATAATATAAAAAAAAGAAGTAATACTATTACGGTGTTGTTTTTTTTTTTTTGTACCAGGAGTGTATTAAGAGTAAAAAATTAATGTATAAAATAAAAATAATAAAATAAAAGTATAAATAATTTGTTGTTGAATAATTTGTTTCTTTATTCCTCTTTGGAGTGAGTATAATCATGTAGCAGGGGTTAACCAACAGCTAAGTAAACGTTGCTTGCAAGTTAACCTTTTGTTTAAGTTTATTTTGGTTTGTTTGTTTGTTGTTTTTTTTTATTTTACACGAAGTGCGTGTTATTTTACGTGAGTTGAAGTTGTTTAGTGAGACCTTCACTTTAATTCTTCACTTCAGTTTTTAATTTACCAGAATATTTATTTAATAAAATGTAAATAAGTTGTAGAGAAATAAACGACCCGTTTTTTTTTGTGAATTGTGAAGGTGTTTGTCTGTCCATTTGCTTTGGTAGCGTTTAAATGCTTTTAAGCTCGCTCTCTAGCTTAGTTGACGTTGATTTTTGGCTTCATCATCTTGGTTATCATAGACATGATAAGCTTTGTGGTAAAGCCTTTTGTTGCAGCAACAGCAACATTGTCCTCGTCATGTGTGCCTAGGGGCCGGCGGCGATCTTATTTGGGAAATAACTGAAAACCATGGCTACTTTGTTGTAGTTGGTGTCTGGAGGTATTTAACGGCTCATAATCTCATCAATGGTGAATCCCAGACTTCTCTTGGGCTTGCTGACCGGTGCCAAAGCTGAGGATGATAGATCGAGCACGGGTGAGGTTTGGGGTTGTTGAGTTAGTTGTGTGTATTGTTCTTTGTTGTGGACCAACATTTCAGGTTGACTTGTATTCAATGCCTGGGTTGATTCGTTAACATTTTCCGCGGTGCCCGCCAATTGTCCTTCGCTGTGACTTTGCAAATGGGCTTTGAGGTTGGCTCTTTGATTGAAGGAGCGATGGCAGATGGGACACTTGTGAGGTCCTTCCTCCAAATGGGTGATTTTGTGCACTGCCAAAGTGCGTGACTGGCAAAAGCCTTTGCCGCAGTCGCCACACTTGAATGGCTTCTCTTTGGAGTGTATGTAACGGTGATCACGTAAATGATCTTGTCTGCGGAAAGCCTTGCCGCAGATATCACAAGAGTAGGGACGTTCATCGGTGTGGGTGCGTTCATGGATGAGCAGATTGTAGGATTTGGTAAAGTGACGATTGCAGTATTTGCAAATGAACTGTTTCTTTGGTCGGGTGCCGGTGGTGGCAACACCAGCGTTTAGTTTCATGGGTGGCATACCGACACAGGCCCCCAAGCGGGCAGCTGCGGCCGCCGGGTGTAGACCATGCAGAGCGGCGGGATAAGGGCGCATAGCATGCAAAGCATGTTGATGAGCCTGGGCATGATGGTGGTGTTGATGATGTTGATGGTGCTGATGTTGGTGTTGATAAAGAGCGGCATTGCGTATCCATTGATTCATGAGTAAAGCCTGATGTTGTGCGGCCAAGGGATCAGCAGCATGTAGAAATTGATTGCCAGCCGCTGAGGGATAAGGAATAGCATGTTGTTGTTGTTGCTGCTGCTGTTGTTGTTGTTGCATTTGCAGCCACAAACGGTGTTGATGCTGTTGCTGCTGCTGCTGTTGCTGGTGATGAGCATGTTGCTGCAAATGAGGTTCCATTAGGGTAACATAAGGTCTAGGTTGTATTTGAGCATTAACCGAGCGTAATTGTTCCAATTCGTATAAGGAATTTTGTGTTGGCAGACTGGTACTGTTTCTACGTATAGTAGAAGCATCCGTCGGCGTGTGAGGTGGAGTCAAGATAGGTGAAAGACTACTTTCACGTTCCTCTTTAATATGAATATAATCCGTGGAGAAATCTAAAATTAATAATTAAATAAGATTAATAACACATTCTTAAGGTTTTACAAATTAAAGTCTTAATAATCCTCAGTTTATTTATTTTTCTTTTTAACAAATTGCCGTCGCTAATTTGCAAAACTTACCTTGTTCTCTGATATTGAGCTCATCATCTACGGTGATGTTGCTGATGGGTGAAGCTGATGTTGTAGACATGTTGTTTTGGTTTAAATTTATATTATTTGGTTGTTTAAATTTGTTAAAATAGTTCTTAATTCTTTTAAAACTTGCTTTAAACACTTGGTATTTAGTGTTTTGTTTTTATTTCACTTAAAATGTTGTTAGTAACAATTTTACGTAAATTCCGTTTTGTTTGATATTGAGTTTCTCTCTTTTTTTATTCTTTGGGTTAGATTTTTATTTCAATAAATTTCTATTTTAATACCGCATCACTTTTTGTCTTTGGTTGTGTACGATTCAAAGTGTTGTAGTGGACTGATTTGAAGTCGGTTCTAACGATAAGACTCAATCTCTTGAATTTTTTTTACTCTCTCTAGAAGTACAAGTAGCTCACAGGGAGCACAACAACACCTTCAGAGTGTACATATATGGGTGTGTGTGTGTGTGTATGAGAGGGTGCAATTTGTGTGTGTGTTTGAGTGTTGGCTGTGTAAGAGAGTATCTGTGTGTTTATGCTACTGATAATAGAGTAGTAGTGACTCTTTGAGTTAAATTATCACTACTTTTTTTTTGTTGTTGTTTTCTGTGCTCACCGAGTTGTAGCTTGCTGGGTGAGTTGGTTTTTTTGGGTTTTGTTTTCTAAATTGTAACTACAACTGGTTTTTGTTTTTTTGTAGGCCCATTATATTCAACAACAACAACAATAACATTAACAAAATGCGCAGCGAATCCCAGGCATTACAGCTACAACAACATTATCGACTACTACTACTACTACCAACACAGAAGAGGAGCTCCTCTTAACAGCAGCACACCAGCAAAGTATGTCTGTCTGTTTGTATGTTGGCTGGTGTGTCTGTATGTCCGTCCGTCTGTCCGTCCTATTGATAAATCGGAAACTCTTGCTGCCAATGTACAGGCATTATACAGCAAGCAATGGTGATAGCAGGGAAACACGCCTACTTTAACTGTTTTTACTCACACGATTGGTTTATTCATAAGCAAAACAGCCACCAAAACAAAAACAACAAACACACTTACAAATGGTTGGATCTACTAGGGGAATTTTTGTCAAAGTATTTATGTCTGTATACTTAGTATAACTGAGAGTACTGATGATGGTGATGGTAGTGGTGGTAGTGGTAGTGCTGGAGTGGCAGTGGTAGTTTCTTCTGTTTTAGTTGTAGTGAAATATACCAGCAAAATTCATCCCCAACCAGCTGCAGTTCGAGCAACCAAACGAACTACAGCAGAAGTGGCAGCAGCTTAAACGGAAACAGTTAAAGGCTGCTGGTTGACGGCTGCTGCCGTTGTGTTGCCACTTTTGCTGACGTTTGTCATCATCATCATCATACTCATCATAGAACACACACATACCCATATACACTCACCAAAAAAACCCATACAAATGTACATATACGTCTCTATAGACTTGAAGAACGGCAAATAGCAAATTCCCAATGGCGGGTGAGGGTGGCTATATGGGTTGTTGATAATGGTGGCTGTTGTTTTGTGAATATGGGGAGTCATTAGTGTTGTGTTGATGGTGGTGGTTGGGATTTTTATTGGCTCTATATATAAATTGTTTTTTTTCCTTGGATGTTGTTTGGTTTATGGGTGTGTAATGATTCGTTATGTCGCATTTCTTTTTATCTTCTTTTTTTTTGTATTTTTATTAATTTATATTTTTTTACTCTATCTTTACACTTTATATGGCAAAAGTTTATGAAGTATTTTATTTTACTCTACAACAAAATGTGGGTATTTTAGAATTGTTGAGGGAAATGGGATTTCGGTAATTTCAGTATATATACTGACTTGTGCTACTAGCTCCCAGATGTTGACATCTGGCATTAAGAACACTTGCTGAAACAAATCCTTGGTTTTCCTCTCCAAAGAGCATGCCATGCTAAAGTGACAGTTCCTTTTTAATATGCAATCCATAAAAACTAGACCGCTCTTTATCCCCAAAGAACCAGTTACGTGACTAGTTGTGTATCAGTTCTTTCTTTTAGGGAATAACATGCTGCCAAACCTCCAAAATGGTTTTGCATTTTGTAACAGTTGATTTATATAGGTATAATGGAATCATTATTTCTTGCTGAAACAAATCGCCGATTTCGAGAGCCTAAAAGTAGTAGAGTTCCATATCCAAAGAGAACGCAATGATAAAGTGATACTTTTTCATATGGTTAAGAGGAGCTAGAAACGTCCTTTACCATTAGGGATTATTATAGTGGCCTAAAATGTTCTTTGTTGGGTTAACTCATTAACATTTTCTAATGAGCTTTGAGGTTAGCTCTTTAGATAGCAGGAACTATGACTGAATTTGTGCACAGCTAAAGTACATGAAAGACTTCTTTGGATTAAATGAAAATCCAAAAATAGTATTAGCAAAGTTCTTTCTTCAATGGACATTTAGTATTTCCACGCCGTTGGAAAAGTACGATTTGTCAAGCCTTTCAAAAAAAGGCTCTTCTAAATTCCGCAATCTCATACTGAAATAAATCCTCGTTTTCGAAGTGTCAACATCTGACTATAAAGTTTTTAAAAAATCGCACATTTTTTCAATGAATTTCCATCGAGTTTGGTTGAAATATTATCAAGTCTGCTTCGGTTGAATTGTTGAATGTTTGGGGTTAATGTAGTGGCCTAAAATGTTCTTTGTTGTTGGCCAACATTTCAGCTTGACTTTTATTCAAGGCCTGGGTTAATTCATTAACATTTTCTAATGAGCTTTGAGGTCGGCTCTTTAGATAGAAGAAACTATGACTGTTGAGGCATTTATAAGGTTCTTCTTCCAAATGAGTGAATTTGAATGAAAATTCAAAAATAGTGTTAGCAAAGCTCTTTCTCCAATGAACATTTAGTATTTCCACGCCGTTGGAAAAGTATGATTTGTCAAGCCTTTCAAAAAAAAGGCCCTGTTGACGACACTAACTTCTAAATTCCGCAATTTTATACGGAAATAAATCCTCGTTTTCGATGTGTCAACATCTGAATGTAGACTGTTTTAAAAATCACAAAATTTTTCAATGAGTTTCAATCGAGTTTGATTGAAATATTATCAAGCCTGCTTCGGTTGAATTGAGTGTCCAAAAAGTGTGTATTTATATGGATAATAAGAACTCGAATGGAGGGTAATTTCCTTCCCTCTTGAATGGAGCATACTGCAACAAAAATACTCTAGCTTAAATGGTTTTATAGTGAAATGAAAATATTTTCTAAATTTTTAAAAGAATTTTCTAAATTTTTACTGACCGAAAATAATGAATGAGTAAATCACAGTCTAAAAGCTCTATTTATTAATATATTTATTTTTTATTCTTCTCTTGATTTCCAAGATAATTTTCCAGTTATCTTTATCCCGATAGACTAGTCGATAGTGTGATGGACTATTAATCTGAGGGTTGTGAGTTCGATTCGCGCCAGAGACTCTGGGTGTATCTGCAGACAAGCAAAATGCTCCGCAGTTTGTGTTTGTTTTTGAAAAAAAAAAAAAAAGTTTTTCATTATCCAAATTTTCGCAATTTTTAATGAAAGTTAATATTTGTACAACTTTGGCCAGCTTTCACTTGCTTATAACTATTATAAGGACTGTCTTCTGGATACTGCTGAATACTAATGGATATTTTCCAAACCGAGTAAACATTTCATTAAAATAACTTTAAATCACACTTTAAACATCACACTTTTTTATTTTTTTGAAACAAATATCTTTAGAAACATTCACAGCAATTAACTTCACTTATTCCTTATAAATTGTTGCGTATTTTTTATATTAAAATAAAATGTTGAAGTAGTATTGTAAATTTAATATAAATTGAGTTAGTTTTCCAACTAGTAATTTTAAATAAATTCAATCCTATTTATTAGTGGTAGCGCTAGATCTTAAGCTAATTTAAAAATGCAATTCAATATTTAAGAAATATAAATAAATGTACATAAAGGCTTGCTATTAAAGAACTATTCAAAAAAATTGTATAGTGAAAATCTTGTTTTTAACTCAATAAAATATTTATAACTTTCTTGGGGTTTTCAATATCATTTTTAAAGTTTTATCAGGCTTTTCAACTAGTGTATGTCATTTCAAAGTCGTTATTGTTCCTACATTTACTGCAAGAACTTATACACTCACTCTCATTTGCTCTGTATCCTTTTTATTATGCTCTGTCAACAGCTAGCAACAACAACCTTTTAAATTAAAGAAGTTATTTACATATTTATGTCTTTTTTTGATGTCGGTAATTTTATTTTATATTGCAATTATTTTGTTATAGCTTAAGGACATTTATGATGTTCTACAAAGGAAACGTTAAACACAACAAAAAATGCAAAATAAACAATTAACTTTTATAATGACATACTTATTTCTGTGATACAATTTAATTTGATTATTTTGTAACATTTGCTCATGAAGGATGTTTAATAAGGTTGCCTTTTTAAATGAAGTAAAACTTAATGAAATTTCCTGTTTTTATGGTTTTAAAGAAAGGAAATAATTGAAAAAGATAATTTATTAAAAATATTATAATAAACAAAATAAGAGATACATATATTGACAATCGAAAAATAGTTGTGTAAACAACTAATATTATGTAGACACGCCTATCATTTCTTGCTAATAAATACTAATATTAATTCAAAAAATTGGAATATACATATGTTTTGTTTTATGCTAAAACAACACAAAATTGTTCTTGGATCTTCAGATTTTCATTGTAAAGGGTATTTCATTAAGCTCTTCCTACTCCTAAATTTAAATAAATCAAAGCATGTGTTAGATATTATCGCCATTATGTATGGAATATAACATCGTGCAACTATTCGCTGGATGGCGTGCATCCGAAATGTTTAATTTTTCATGACTGGCGCATAAATCTGGCTGAATTTGAACAATGACATGAGTTAGTTAGCTTTAAGAGCCGCTGTGGTTTACTTGAGAACAACCCACAATAAGCAATCGATTGGGGTAAAATCGCACGATCTCGGTCCCCAGTTTACATCACTTCCACTTGAGATGACCATGCCCCCAAATCGCTCGTGCAGAATGTTCAATGTGACATGAGCTATGTTACACGTAGTGCCGTCCTGATGAAACCACACGTCGTTGGTGTCCCTATCATCCAATTGAGATCAAAAGAAATTGGTAATCATCGATCTATAGCGCTCGCCGTTGACGGTGATGGTCTGGCCAACGTCGTTCTTAAAGAAATATGGACCGATGACATCGCCAGACCAAAATCCGCACCAAGCAGTAACTTGATTACATGTGGAATGGTATCGTCCCAAATTCGACAATTTTGTTTGTTGACGTACCCATTCATTCAGAAATGATTTTCATCACGTAATATAGGCGAATCGCGTGGAACGTTTACCGAACAGAACACCCATTTCCATAAACCAATTTTATCATTTGCACGTGTTTTGAACACTACATGCGTCCATGGTGATTTGGCAAAACAAATAGAATAAATGACGGCTAATTCGACAGATGTTGCTTCAAGAATACAAAAATAAAATTCGAAAAGTTCAAATAGGAATGATGTAGCGAACAAATTGTTATAGACAAATATAATTTAAAAATGGATTAAAATATGATGGATAATATTCACTTTATTACAAATTGACACATATTTTTTTAATTTCTAGAACTACTATATCACAAATGTGTGCATTTCTGTGCATGGAATAACGTTAGTCTAAATTACAAACTTCAATAAAACATTTCAAAACAATTTCATTGAAAATGTTCAACATTTTGCTAAAGATGTTACAAGAATTTATGAATTGATTTGTAAATTTAAATAAGTAAGAAAACAACATATATTTTTGTTCCTTATTTAGAATACCGGTAAAAAGAATTCAAATAATTAGGCTAAATTTGTTTAATGAAATTGTTTTAGAAAATTAATATTTAAATCTTGAGAATTGGGTGATTAAAAATTAAATTCTGCATCAAAAAAGAATCAGTGTATATCATGCTTTATTAGAGGAGATTTTATATCGTCTTCCCAACATTGAGAACACAATTCAAAAATAAATTTAAGGGAAGTCAGAGTGCTAAATTTGGCTGACCCAAATCTTATTCCCCTTTAACAGTAGAGAAATTGATAGACAGCCATTTTTTCAATTCTTTTTAGGTCTTGCCAAAAGCTTTTACAATACAGAAATTTGTTGACAGGCAGATATGAAGCAAAAATGGCGAAATGTAGAAAAGAGAAACAAAAATTGTTTAGTACAGATGGTCGCGTACTATACAATCTACATCTTCGTCCCCTCTACAACAAACTTCGTGTAAAAGTGGACTTATATACCCTTCACCATAGAATGGAAGGAAAGAGAAATATTAAGAAAACTATTTTAACAAAACTACTCTCTTTTCACACATATAAGTGATACAATAACAAAATACATGGCAATACATTCTCATTAATTAGGTTTTTGACAACAGACTTTAGTTTTTGGCTCTCAGTACCTATCCAGTTATCATGTATGTCCTTCACCTTACTAAACTTTTTCTAGGAATTTACATTTTTGGTTAAAAATATTTTGTTTCAAATACAACAAGGAAACTTGTTTAGTAAAAAAGTTGTGTTTAGAAGTTATTTCCGAAGTTGGCCCATCATCGATACAAGTTTCGAAGTCGTTGTTCCGAGTTCTGTAGGATATCCGGGGGTTTAAAAAATATATATTTAAATCAACAGGCAGTCAGACGGACATCCTTATTAAAGTTGGGCATAAATAATCGGTATTTTTACTGATTGTTCATTTTTGTTCAGAACAAATAAGTGAACATGTTTGCTCTTTTTGTTCAGTTGTCCATTTATATTCTGCGGTGTTTGACAGAACTAAATGATTGAACAATTTATTTGTGAATGTATTCGCAGATAGTGTACAAAACGAACAGGTGACAATTGCCTTTGGAAACAAATTTGTCAGGATTTTTAAAAATGAGCTTAAATGCAATTTAAAACCGTTTTTCAGAATATAAATTTTAGACATCTACAGAAATATCAAACGAACCAAAAGAACAATAAAGACTGAACAACTTCACATTGTTCACTTGACTGAATAGTTCAATTGAACTTGTTCGTTCATGAACAACCCAACTCTAATCCTTGTATCGTCTTCCTAACATTAAACGATCCAATATTGTAGGCATAATTAACGGAATGACAAACAAAACCATCACTCATGGTAAAGGTTATAAAAAATTATATAATGACACCCAGAAACTTATCAAAATTTGTCAACAACCAATAGTAAATGAGACTCCATTGTGTTGCAAAAGTTTAAGCATAATTGAAGTGGAACTTGAACAAATTTAATGAAAATTCCTGTACAAATTATTGTTATCCACAATTTTGTTTGCCATTACCTCTCTTGGGAACATATGACTTCTAGAAAGCATCTCCATCTTACTCGGTTTGTTGCTGTTGTTTTCGCGCCTTCCCACGTAAATTTTCATTGTCTTAGTTCTTGGAGTATCGTGCGTTTTCAGGATCGACCACGGCTTCTTGGGCCTTGAGGATTCGACTGTAGCGCCATCATTGAAAAACTACCGGTCATCTTCCTGATAGTATGACCGATCCACCTCCATTTTCTGCGTTTGATTTGTTTTAGTAAGGATTCCTCAGTGGTTAAGTTCCAGAGATACGTGATTCTGAGGCACTTATTGATAAATACCTGTTATTTTTGCATGATTGTGCTATGTAGACTTTACGCATGCACTGAATATTCTGAGATTGGTTCGTCTGGATATTTGCGAGTTTCTCCATACTGTATGCTGTCGCCCGAATGCCGCCCCACATTGATTGAAGAGTGGCCGAAATTCATTTTTTTCATGTTCGCCGATTTAGATAATTTTTTGGTATTTTGTTGTCAGATATTTGAATATTATGATTCCGTAATATTAGGCTGATATATTTATTATTTGTTTGGACAGACACGCTCGAAGTTCATATATGTTCGCTTGTTTAAAATGGGATGCAAATTTATTGTATATTCAATCTTTTGGTACAATCAGAGTAAGCTTATAATTTGACTTTGTTGTATATTTTCGTAAATGACAATTGTCATAGATGAGATTTGCGTTAAAAAAAGTAGGAAAACGTGTCATATAAAAAATTTCGTAGAACAAAATATAAACAACACCAAAGTTTCAATGTTCATCAACTTCAGTGGACTGCATCTTTTTAGAGCTGTGGAGCGTTGTTTAACAAAAGATGTCAAATTACAGCTTGAAGTCTCAGCTAAAAGCTAAAAAAAAATTCA
Source organism: Calliphora vomitoria (assembly GCA_942486065.2). Classification (NCBI taxonomy): domain Eukaryota; kingdom Metazoa; phylum Arthropoda; class Insecta; order Diptera; family Calliphoridae; genus Calliphora; species Calliphora vomitoria. The sequence continues at coordinate 129,458,242 of OW818030.2, forward strand.
ACAGCTCTTATCTGCTCCTTTCCAAGTAACAAAACATGAATTTTCGTTAAAGGCCCTTATTCAATGATCTCATTTTTATTTTTTACATTTTAATTGATTATTTGTATCAGGTGCTGTCCGAGGAAGCTCAGGAAGCGAGGAATAAAGCCTATAGAGCCTATAGATTACATCATTCGCGATGAATTGGACGTGTAGCCACTAATGAAGACGTAATGCAGAATATTTTATTGTCTTCAAAACCATTTGTAAATAGATTTCGCTCAAAGCTGTTAAAAGACTATGCTTAAATTAATTATTCATGTTTTTCCTATAAGAGATGGGCGTAAAAGTGGGCGGATCGGGTATATATTTTCAGGAGCCCATTCTACAATTGTAGTATTTATTTTTTTGTGAAAATTGAGTTGATGCATTAATAATCAAGGGAGTTATGCCAATTTTTCAATACAAGTTGTATGGAAGGTGGGCGGATATTTTTCAAATTTTACACAAATGATTCAGAGTGTTTAAAAATGATATGTGCCAAAAAACAATGCCGTAGGTCAAAATTTAATTTCAACTTTGTATGGGAGGTGGGCTTAAAAGTGGGCGGATAATTTTTATTTTTTTCTTAATTCAAATAAAAAATGCCTATGTGCCAAGTTTCATTGTCCTTCGACAACTTCTTCTATTTTTAGCCGCTCGGTCTATGAAACTCAACCAATGTGCGCCCTCGCTCTGTTAAGCCTGTTGCTTGCGTCTGCTTCTGCTCCGCCATTTATTGTTACTATACTGTTATCCCCAATAGTGCAGCCATATTTTTAGCTCGACTTATCGATCACTCATTAAGTTATAGAAAAAGTTAATTCGGCTGCAAATTCTCTCTAATCGTGCAAATGTGAGTGCAAAAGTAATCACAATTTGTTAGGCGAAATAAAATTAATATAGTTTTTAAATATTTCAGCTTTCGTTGCTTATTTAAAATAATAACTTAAAAATACAAACTCGAACAACAATTTTCCAAACAGTAGATCATGTATCAGCATTATTTAGTGAGTAGAATTTTTCAAAAAATCAACTAATTTTGACTTTTTTAATTTTAAGTCGAAAAGTCGTTTTCGGCAGCAGTTTTACCTAAAAATTAAACTGAATTCCGGCTACAAAGGTCACAACAGCCTATATCTAAACTTGTTAGCAATAAAACCTTGAAAAAAACTAAACTAAACTACTAATATAATTTGGGAAAAAAAATATACAAAAATTACTTCCTTAAAATATGAATATTTTTTGTAAAATTCTCACGAAAGCGCGAACAATTATTGTCATTATAGTTTCTGGAAAATTGCCGCTGTCCCAGAAGAAAGAAAACTAAACTAGAATAGTAGAGCATAAAAAATGTGAGCGTTAAGGACATTTTCCACTAAACACAATTGAATTTTTATGAGGGCTGTTGTAAAAAATATTCTACTTTTTTGAAATATGGAATACCAAAAAAAGAAAAGAACAAAACAAAAAACTAAAGCAAATTCTGTGAAATGTTTAAGAGAGATCTTTTAAGGATCACTCACAGTCACTGTCGCGGTCATAAACTAATTTAAGCACAGCCATAAATGTAGAGGCCTACATTTTTTATTAGCGGTCATTTAATGTCCTTTAAAAAGAGCAGCAGCAGCAGCAGCAGTCAATGCTCTAAATGTTCTATTTTTTATGCTCTACTTCCATATTTAGGTGCCTTCATTTTTTCTTCGTTGAATTCATTTTTGTTGAAAACAAGGTCACAACACAAGCAAAATGGGAAAAAATCATTTAAATGTTTTTAAAGGAAATTTTGCTGAGACAAAACAATAATAAATAAATAAATAACAACAACTAGAGCTATAAACAGGAGGACAACTGAACAAGGTAAAAAAATAATTTTCTCTTTTAGCGAAACTATAAAAATATTTAATATTTAAAACAAAAACAACAACAACAAGCATTTAGTACCTTGTTGTAAATTTTTATGAATTTATGACTTTTTGATTTTTATTTTATTGCTTCCTTGCTAAAAAGGCAAACAGGAAAGAGAGATCAAACTGATCATTTAACAAATATTTAATTATTAAACATTTAAATATTTCCCAATCATTAAGGACATGTGTGTGTGTGTTTGTGCCAGGCAATCAGTCAGCCACTGAAGTTTATTTATTAATTAATCGTTGGAAAAGTTAATCCTTTTTACATATGTGTGATTATTTTCTCTAAATATTCAACCAAAACACATGTAAACACCGGCTCATGCGAGTAGTTACTTCCTCAACGAACGATCGCGCCGCTTTGTGTGTATTCACAACCTGAACAAATCATTTGACAAATAGTAATACAAACGCATACACAATAACAAAACAACAATAGTTGAAAAGAAAAAATCAAATATTTTCCACCAAACTCTGTCTTTCTGTCAGGCTTTCTGCTTTGTTGTTGTAGTTGGTGTTTGGAAAACTTGTTGTTTGTTTTCTTAACTCATGTGACATGTAATTATTACTACTCTTTACTCGATCCAAGGGGATAAAAGAGTAAAGCCGCCTGTTAATCAGTTGTACGTGCATGCAGGCACTGGGAAAAATAACTTGGTGAAATAAAGCAGAACAAAATTGAACCAAAAAAACTCTGTAAATCTTAAAAACCTCAGAAACTTTAATTATTATACGGTCTCAATAAGTTTTAACAAATTTAATAATATAAGGCTGCCTTTAATTTGTTATAAATTTGATTTTTTTAATATTTTTATTTCAACATTTTTCTACGTGTATCGTTATGTGCGTGCATACACCGTGTGAGAAGTTTGTCTTGTATGGCTCGCTGTTCCGTTCAAATATTGTTTGGTAATCGGTTATGTTTGTTATGTAAACATCTAATAATCGTCACCAAATAATCAACACAAATACAAATACTGGCCATTTGTGTAATTTCCAGGATGCGGCACTTTTTTTTTTGTTTTAAAGATACTTTCCGCTTTTCTTATGGTTATTGTTGTTGCTGCGATTTTTTGTAATTTTTTGGTAATTCTTTTATTTCTCATCTCATTGTTTGCTGTTTAATTACGCGTCCGTCCACACGAAACACGAAAAAAACCCATCGAAACGGATGTTGTTCATTCAGTCGTTTAAAACGACGGTGGTATTGTTTTAACAAATTTATGAAAATTGTTTATGCAAACAAATCTGTTTGGTAGTTAAAGATCAAAAGAGTCAATTACTTAATCCGTACAAAAAAAATCCACCAAACTTAGAGATTTAACTTGACCAAGGGAATTTTTGTTTGCTGGATTTTTAATTCTAATACTTAAAGGAAGTGGAAAGAATCATTTACGTTTTTTTTGGCAAAAATATAGATATTAATTGTCTACGGAAACTAATTATGTAAAAGTTCAAAAGTCCCTTCCTGAAACTAATTTCAATCAAATAAATTTAAGAAAAGAACAAGTATCAAAGCAGCTCATATAAACTGGTAGTTATTACTTAAAAGTTCCTTAAAACTTGTTCACTGATTAAATTATTTTTTCTTATAACCCATGGAATAACTTTAATCTAAATTACAAACTTCAATAAAACATTTCAAAACAATTTCATTTAAAAATTTTCAACATTTTGTTTAAGATGTTACAGGAATTTTTGAATTGATTTGTAAATTTAAATAAGTAAGATAATTACATATGGGCAATTCCACAAGAACGACTACCACGACTGAAAATACAAAAACCCTTGAATCTTTTTTTCAAGATGATTTGAATAGGAGAAAAAACTAAAATATTACTATGTGTCAGTATTTAGAACTTATTACAACATTTTAAGAGCAAAAATAATAGTTTAAACTGACTATATTTAATTTTTTAATTTAATGAAATTATGAAATTGTTTATTAAAACCGAATATATATTTTCTATTTATTTTTTTTAGTTTTTGTATACATATATTTACAGAATATACATTGTTTTACTATAAGAGAAAAATCTGTCACGTACGGTATGTCACGTACGATATTAAATTTTATTTATTATAAAATCATCCAAAGATTGTTTTTGTTTAAATGTGACGGATTGTAAAGGAAAAATATTTGGTTTAGTGTAACAAATTAAAAGATATCCTAACGCCTCTCACGATTCGCAAATTTTCGCATATTTCTACATGTACCTCAAAATGACTTCCGTTTTATGTCACGTACGATATACCCTTATTTCGCTCGATATTTTGGATAACAATGTTTCGAAATAACTTATTATTTTTTTAAAATATAGCACCCTCTGAATGAAACATACAGACCAAATTATTTTTCAGATACTCTTATTTTTGGAAAATCTATTCCACTCTATAGGCATACAAATGTCACGTACGATGACATGGAATTGCCCATATGTAATATATTCTCTGTATCCTTATATATATGGAAGTTGTTATAGGATATCACTCTAATGGTCAAAATTGACTTTCCAAAGGCACCAGGCGAATTTCTGCTCTGAATAAAAACGATAATAGGAGTTATATCAGTCGAAAAGAGGAGTAATCAAAAAGAGCCGTAAAATCTAAATAACAGGTAAAGAATCCTAGTATTTCAAATTGGGACTTAAATCAAGAAATCGCAAAATATCAAACAGTTCTATTATGTACAGATAGGAATGCTAAGCATAATGTATCAATCAGTCTTTACTTCCGGTATATTGCAGGGCAATATATGATTGAGTTCCAGAAAGAATGTGCATAACATGTTTTATAATTCATAACTCATATTTTAGTAAAATTCTTCATGTAATCCAAAATAATATTAATCTAGTTTTTTTTACATATTCAAAATGTTAATGAATTTACTAATGTGTAGTTTTATAGTAAATGGGAGTACTTACAAAATTAGATAGGATTTTATTAATTTTTGCACTAACCTGAAAAAAAAATAAAAAGAAAAATATTATCCAAAATTCATTAAATTTTAATAATAAAGGAAATGAATTCACAGAAAATTAGTAATTAATAGTACTGTGGTGAATTCCAGAAATTTTAAATTCAATATTAGATATTTTCTAAGTAGGTACATGTAGCAGTTGCTCTAGACTAGAGGAAGTTTTGGAAATTTCATTAAAAATGTTCTTCATAATCTTACTGCTTATTTCAGACATTTTTTTAGTAATAAATGTAAACAAATGAAGTAAAAATTTTACATTGAGAACGTCGATAGCCTCGTTTTCCCATTTATTTCGATATCTTTGATAGGATCCCGTTTTAACAGGATTATGACCTTCATGAATTAGATAATTAATTACATCCAAACTGTCGAATTCTAGCATCCAATATCAAATAATATAATTCCCAATACCTCAGATGGAAGATAAAACTGATCTTAGATAGACAATAATTTATTTAGATCGTCTGTAATCGCTTTAAAATATTAACATCCAAAAAAAATTCAACATTTAAAAATGTTGGAAACTTATAGTAAATAAGTATTTTCATTTAGTTTGTAAAAATTATATGGTTAAAAAATGTCCCAAACACATGATGAAAATTAACACAGATAAAAATTATAACAATTATTAAGTAGTTAAAAAAATTTGCTTGAAATGTGATTTAAATGTTCAATATCAACAATTTATTTTAGATATTTATTAACAATTTCACTTGTTAAAATTCAATGGAAATATTATGTTGAAAGTAAAAAAAATAAATGTGTCAAAGAAATAAAAATTAACGAAAAATATACACATTTTTTTTTTCATCAAAAATATGTTTTCTTTTATAAATTATAAAGAAATTGGGCTGCTCTACATGGTAAGTTAATTATGAAACTATAATCTATCGCTAAAGGCCAAAAAATTGGTCATCAATTTTATATACAAAACTTTTTCTCAAGAGTATTTCAATTAGACTCTTTTCGTCATCAAATGCGTCGAGGGTAACAGGAAATCATTCAAGAACAATACTGGAGGAACAATCTGCATAACCGATGGGGAAATTGATCATAGTACTGGTACAAAAGGTGAGAAAATGGATATATACATGCTTTAACTTTATACAGGGTTTTCCAACAAGAGGTGTTATTTTGGTATTCAAAGAAAAATGGCATTTTTTGAGATAAATGATCGGATGTTTATTTCATAATAAAGAGGAAGGTATGCCGTTAATAATGAAAAACAACATCAGCCAAATGGCCACCACGACCACGCTTGAAGGACCATATCCTTTTCATGAAATTTTCCATAACCAAATCGCTTCCCTATGGAATCGGTAGCCACACGAATTCTATCATCTTTAAGGTCTTGAATCGACGCTGGGCTGTTGGCGTAGACCTTACCTTTCAAGTGGCCCCAAAGGAAGAAGTCGCAAGGTGTTAAATTGTGATCACTTTTCCGTGCTCTGTCTTTGGCCTCTAAATTTTTAGCAGATATCCTACCAGGAACTTTTTGAGCCTTGTATGTTTTTAAACCTGCATTGGCTTTAAGTTTTCATACCAAATAGTCCGAGTACTGAGCTAACCGGACTGCTTTCCTACCGGATGTGTTGGGAGCTCTTTTGAAAATGCTTTCTATTTTTTTGGCTTTAGTAACATCATGTGGACCATTCATTCCAAAATAAAACTGTTAATTTTCAAAGACAATAAAAAATATTAAAATGGCACCCATTAAATTTTTCGTTATTTAGTTATTCAATATTTTTGTGTTGGGTTAAAGGTTTATAATATAAAAGTGGTATTTGAACGGTCTCATCATAATTGTAGTATTAATAGGTATAAAATTAATTCCGCTTTTATTAGGCTTATCACTTAAAAATGTGGGATTTACAATAGATGACGTATATTTTGAACGCGGTTGTTGTATTTTATACAAATGATTTATTTTATGTTCAATGAACATAAACATTGAACAAAAAACAAAGGTTTTTTTTGCTACGAAAATGTCGAATTTTGTGCCAACAAAGCGTCATATGCGCGAACTTTCGCTTTTCTTCTTTAATTTGAAAAAAATTGAAGCTGAAGTACACCGATTGGTCACCAGAACTTATAAAGAATGGATTTCATAGGTTTCAAGGTGCAAGAGAGCTTGCAAAATCATTGGGAGCTACTCAATCAGCAATTTCAAAACATTTGCAAGCAACAGGATTCACACAAATTCGGAGAAATTTGGGTACCATACCAATTGAAGCTGAGAGACCTTGTACGACGATTGTGTATGTCTAAAATGCTGCTTAATCACTATAAAAGAAAATAATTTTTGCACCGAATCATTACTTGCGATAAAAAATTTATACATTACGATAACCCGAAGTATAAGAGATCGTATGAGAAGCCCGTCCAAACAGCCTAATCAACACCAAAACCAAATATCCATAATGTTCTGTATTTGGTCTATTATGAGCTACTGAAATCTCGCCAGACCATCACTTCAGAACAGAGTATCCGATATTGGCTTGATTCGTTCTTGGCCTCAAAAGTTGAGCAGTTTTTTTGGCTCCGAATCCATATGTTGCCAAAAAGATGGGAAATGGTCATAGCTAACAATGGCCAATACTTTGAATAAATTTAGATTGTACAAATGTTTCTAAATAAAAGCGTATTTTTAAGTCACATACCCAATACTAAGTCCCAAAAAAGGACACATAAAGTCGCCAACGCATTACTTCTAAAATGTGATTATAAATCATATCAAATATAAGTAACAAAACTGCATTAACAGATTTAAATGACACTTAGCACGTTTGCACACCAAGTCAACAAAAATTATTAAATCAAATTAAGCAAAACATAATAAACACAAAATAGGTCTCTCAATAATATGGCTTAAGCTTTAGTTCCAACTTAATTTTTGTACATTTTAGGAAATCTGAAAATAAATATATTCAAGTAAAACCCCGAAGAACTTTAAAAGTGTTTATGTATTTGAAAAATTATAAATCTTTCAAGGACATTTATCAATTATAAATTATTTTTAAAGTATGTTAGTTTTTCCAAGCTACAAACAGCAAAACAGTAAAAATTGTTGACAATGCCAACGGAGGTCAAGAAAAAATTTTGTTTACCTAATTTTCAATAAAGAAAAATCAACAACAGTGAAAGGAAGAATTGAATTCCGGGTAAAAATTGAAAATAATAAACATAAAAACAAACTAAACAAGCGGCTATAAATTGCTCTGAAAATTTAAATCACAACAAATCTCATCAGACGTCAGATCTTAACAAAACGGTTACGAAAAAACAATCAAAATTATCCGCCATAAATTCATACAGTGAGAATAATGAAGGAAGAAAGTCAAGGTTAAAACTGTGCAAAATTTGTTAAATTGACGAGAACATATTAAAGATGACCTCTAACATATTTGCTTAAATCCGCCTTTAAATCCGCGAGTTTTATTTTATGACATTTTAAGCATAAAATGTCAAACTTCTACATACATATATAGAAATGTTTAATTGTATATGAATAGCAAGATGTATGTGTGTGTGTGTGAGAGAGAGTTGGTGAGTTAAAGGAGTGGGGTTACAGTTTCGGGTTAGAAAAGAGGTGTACCCTTTACCTTAAACATTAAAGGATTGTCTGAGCTGCAGTTTTTGTGTGTGTGTGTGCAATAAAAGTGTTAAACGGATTTGTTCATGGATTTTGCACAAAACCATTGTTGCAGCAACATTTAAGGGGCAGAGTTTTGGTACCTGTGAGACGACAGGAACAAAGGAATCTAGAAGTCATGCCGGAAAATGACTTATTCAAATTGAACTAAAACAAATTAAGACAATAAACTCTACTGCTGCAGTTGTACGGGTTGAATAGAAGCAACTAGCAGCACAACAGACAGAATTCATCCCTTTTACTTGGTCGACCATCCGTCCGTCCGTCCACTCAACTCATTTCTTTTCTCGGTAAATGTGTGTGGATGAGTAAATGTATGTAGAAGGATTAGCTTAAGTAACAGATATAGATTTTGCTAATATTTTGAGAGAAGGCGTTTCATGTACAAATATAAAGATGTTGGGTTATTTTCCCAGGAACACCGAACCGACCTAATTTGCACGCAAAACGAATTGATATGATTTCCATAGAGAAATTAAAGCACTGCAAACTGTAGAGTGTAGAAATAAAGCCAGAAAGAGTTTATTTTATCACAGTGTTTTGAAAAAGGGTTTCAAAATTTTCAAAAATCATTAATTTAATCCTTTAGTTTTATAAACATCAATATTTGTAAGCCTTTATTTTGTCATGTAGTTAGTTATTTTGGTTATTTTAATGTCATGGTTAAAAGGGTTTTAGCATTTCTCTGGTCTCATTTAAAAGCCATTAAGCTCCTCCTACTTTTCACTTAAAAACATTTTAAAACCTGCAACACTTTACCACACTAATGTGTCCAATAGAACAAATAAATATTTGCAAAATACACTTGACAAATTGACAAACAACAGCAAAATTGTTTTATAAAAATTGTACCTTTTTTTAACATGTTAAAAATAAGTATTTATTAGATATTCTGCCCCGCCCCATTTTCTTGTTTCTATTTCTAATCATTGCCACTGTTGTAAAGCTTCATTTTTCTTTCTTCTTTTTTCTTCGTTTTTATTACTATTTCGATAATAATGTTTAAATATGGCGTAAATAAAGTGAGTGTCATAAAACGTTTATATGTTTTTTTCTGTTTGTGCCGTTTTTAGGACGTTCTTTTTTTTAATGTTTCATCTTTGCCGCCTCTATATATTTGTAATAAATTGTTAATATATGTTTGAAGTTGTTGTGTAAATTTGTTTTGTTTCTGAAATGACGTAATTCACACTTAATTAAAGTTAAAAGTTAATCGTTTCCTGCGGCTAAAAAAGCGTTATATTTTTATTACACCTTTAAATAAGCCGCTTGGCAATATTGTTATAATATTGATTTTATTGCACTTGTTTTGTGTTATAAAAATAAATCAAAGTTTATTTTCCAATCAAATGAACTTTACTTTAGAAAGTAAAATAATCATTGATTGAAAGGCAATAAAAACTTAAACTTAATTTAGATTTTTTTTATAATAATTTTGTAATGAAATCATCACTATAATTCCCACTATAAAAAAACTACCTCTCCAAAAATACTCTTTGCTGCTAATGGGAAATTTGACTTACATGATCCAAAGTGTAAAAGGTTAAAAAGTTCTCAACATCAGTATTTGAATACATATCGCACTGGTTCCTCTAAAGAAAGTCAACTCAAAATTTTTAAATTTTCACTTTTTGCTAGAATTCGATGTATAGTGGTCACATATACCCACTATA